>CM055735.1:13786709-13788159 GCA_029465975.1 Dallia pectoralis | reverse complement strand
AGGAAAGATGCACCACCACTCACAAATTATTGTCCCATCACCTCTGAACCTGTGGGGGCACCTCTTACACTGCAGTTTGAGGCGACGCACAAGACAAGTGCTTGATGGTTTTTTTGACGAACACATCGTAATTGTTCACAGGTGCCTATATAACTTGACACAACACACTCCGTAAATCTGAGTACATGTTATCATTATGTTGTCACTATGTTGTCATTATGTTGTCACTATGTTATGGAACACTGCTTCTGAACACATGTTGTCATTATGTTATCATTATGTTATGGAACACTGCTTCTGAACACATGTTATCATTATGTTATCATTATGTTGTCACTATGATATGGAACACTGCTTCTGAACACATGTTATCATTATGTTATCATTATGTTGTCACTATGATATGGAACACTGCTTCTGAACACATGTATGTCATTATGTTGTCACTATGTTATGGAACACTGCTTCTGAACACATGCTATCATTATGTTATCATTATGTTGTCACTATGATATGGAACACTGCTTCTGAACACATGCTATCATTATGTTATCATTATGTTTTCACTATGTTATGGAACACTGCTTCTGAACACATGTTATCATTATGTTGTCATTATGTTGTCACTATGATATGGAACACTGCTTCTGAACACATGCTATCATTATGTTATCATTATGTCACTATGATATATCAATATGTTTTCACTATGTTATGGAACACTGCTTCTGAACACATGTTATCATTATGTTGTCATTATGTTGTCACTATGATATGGAACACAGCTTCTGAACACATGCTATCATTATGTTGTCATTATGTTGTCACTATGATATGGAACACAGCTTCTGAACACATGCTATCATTATGTTATCAATATGTTTTCACTATGTTGTGGAACACTGCTTCTGAACACATGTTATCATTATGTAATCATTATGTTGTCACTATGTTATGGAACACAGCTTCTGAACACATGCTATCATTATGTTATCAATATGTTTTCACTATGTTGTGGAACACTGCTTCTGAACACATGTTATCATTATGTTATCATTATGTTGTCAGTTTTACCCTTTGCATGACAATGGTTCGCCAGCCCAAGCATGTAACACACACACACACACCCACACACAGACACACCGGCAGAAAACATACCATACGCATGAACGTCCAGTTGCACACTAACACAAATGAATGCACACATACACATGCACAAACACACACTCTCCAGATCTACTGGAAGGCCACCAAGATCCCACCTCATAAAGCATCATTAGAGAACGCTCAGGTTACAGCTTGAGCCAATCAGAGGAAGCTCGGGTTACAGATTGAGCCAATCAGAGTACGCTCAGGTTACAGATTGAGCCAGTCAGAGGACGCTCAGGATATAGCTTAAGCCAATCAGAGGACGCTGGGGTTACAGCTTGAGCCAATCAGAGGACGCTCT
>CM055735.1:13746709-13784209 GCA_029465975.1 Dallia pectoralis | reverse complement strand
CACACACACACATACTGTACTGTATATGCAACCAGGGCCACACACACACACATACTGTACTGTATATGCAACCAGGGGCCACACACACACACACACACACACACACACACACACACTGTACTGTATATGCAACCAGGGGCCACACACACACACACACACACATACTGTACTGTATATGCAACCAGACCATGTGCAATAGAGAATCAGGAGTGTTTAATTATAACACAGCAAAAACATGCCATTATCCGTTAATTGAATCAGTCTTCCGATTCCAACGGTCAACTTGTTTTTTCCATGGCTGCCATCCCCTCTCAGAAGAATGCTCACTCCAAGTCAAAGAGGAAATGAAAGGCTTCTTGTTCAACGGCCCCTGTACTCCATTCTCAGTGTATAATCCAATTGTGAAGACGGAAATATACTCAGTACAGACACTCACACAAACGCATTTTCTTCAAACACAATCTTCTATGCTCCTTCAACGTGGATTCTCACAGTATGTCATTCAATGAAACAATGACACAGTCAGAGGGTGAAACAGGTATTTATATATATCCTTGTCTTATTTAACGTAGCAATTTTTATTAACATTTAATTATTGGAGATCATTATTTCATGATTTCATTAGGTAATTGTTTTTTATACATAATTTGAATGCATGTTGGACATTATTGGTAAATAAAACATTTCAGAATACACAACACTATTTGTATTCTAAAATGTAATATATGCATGTTATACATATATACAATATGCAAATCTTCCCATTTCAAAACTCTGATTTATCACTTGAACATGTGTGTCATTCACAATACAACCACACACACACACTTAAACACTTAAACACGCCCACACACACAAACACACTCACACACAAACACACCCACACTCAAACACACTCACACACAAACACACTCAAACACGCTCACAAACACACACACAAACACACTCACACACAGATGCTGCTAGATGTGGTGTTTGGCGGCCAATACAAAACTGTTTATCAGAAGTTTGTAACTGTTTTCTTGAAACGTCTGTCGCGTCCGTGCAAACTGAAGATCATATGAAAACCACCATGAGACGAGGGATTACAATCCTGGTATCTAACCTGGCCCTCAAATCATTATTGACTCTAAATCGCCACTTATATCCACAGTCGTCCCACTATTCCTCAGGTAATGGCTTCAAATGAACACGTGTCCTCAGGAATAATACCTGGCAGGGAAAGGGTTAATTAAAACACACACACATATGGACACACTTATTCCAACCCTTGACTAACCTGACCCCTGGCATTCATACAGCAGCCCAGGTCGAAGACAGAAATGATAGTAACCTTTAATTTGAAGCCCGGGGCGGGTTCCTCTGCTCACCATGTCACATGTCCAGAGACTGTGAGTCTGAGAGGTCAGGTGCCGGGGGCGTTACTGCTCCTTGACCCTTCGCCTGTTCTTAAAACAGCATTGCCCTCGTTAGTGTCTGTCTGTGAGTGTGTCTGCATGTCTGTCTGTGAGTGTTTCTGTTTGTCTGTCTGTGTGTCTGCATGTCTGTGAGTGTTTCTGTCTGTCTGTCTGTCTGTCTGTGTGTAAGTGTGTCTGTCTGTCTGTAAGTGTGTCTGTCTGTCTGTGTTTGCATACATGCATGTGTGTTTCTACATGTGTTGTGGAAACACTAAAGGGAAAAGTACAGAGACTGTAGTTTCTTTAACAATCAATTTCTTTATTCAAGATTCATGAACCTGGAGGGGTTAACCACACATTACATGTCAAGTCAATAAGCTCAACCATTATTAGGTTAAACTCTGTTATATATGTCCAGTATAAACCCTCCCTCTCCTGTACCGGTTGTGATGCATTTAAAGCCCATGTTATTCTATCCTCCTGTACATGTTATTAACTCTGGAGCCCCTCTTATCTGGAACCCATAAAGTCTACATGGCTCAATCAAAACACATCCTGCACCTGGGAGAGGACATGAGACTTCCCATGGGAACTGAACAGTTATTTACAGCAGAACCATTCAGATTAGACAATAATACATTTGAATATAACATAATATTGGAAATTCCACCACACATGCATGTCAGTTTGGGTGTCTTTGTATAATTGTGTGTTTTTGTATTTTGTGTGTGTGTGTGTGATCACAGCTTTATGAAATAGCTCCTCTCTCGCTTGGACAGTTTGTCAGTGACGTACCCCTCGGAGCGGTGGATTCCATCCCAAGTAAACAGACTGAGACAGAGGGTGACATTTAAGTTGCAGATATACTGGGTTTCCACATCCTGTACTGCCTCTGCCCCTTACCATCCAGATCTCTTCAGTACCATCCAGTACCATCCAGAACTCCTCAGTACCATCCAGATCTCTTCAGTACCATCCAGTACCATCCAGATATCCTCAGTACCATCCAGATCTCCTCAGTACCATCCAGTACCATCCACATCTCCTCAGTACCATCCACATCTCCTCAGTACCATCCACATCTCCTCAGTACCATCCACATCTCCTCAGTACCATCCACATCTCCTCAGTACCATCCACATCTCCTCAGTACCATCCACATCTCCTCAGTACCATCCACATCTCCTCAGTACCATCCACATCTCCTCAGTACCACCCACATCTCCTCAGTACCACCCACATCTCCTCAGTACCACCCACATCTCCCAGTCCACATCTCCTCAGTACCACCCACATCAGTACCACCCACATCTCAGTACCACCCACATACCAGTCCACATCTCCTCAGTACCACCCACATCTCCTCAGTACCACCCACATCTCCTCAGTACCACCCACATCTCCTCAGTACCACCCACATCTCCTCAGTACCACCCACATCCCCTCAGTACCACCCACATCTCCTCAGTACCAGCTACATCTCTTCAGTACCACCCACATCTCTTCAGTACCACCCACATCTCCTCAGTACCACCCACATCTCTTCAGTACCACCCACATCTCTTCAGTACCACCCACATCTCCTCAGTACCACCCACATCTCCTCAGTACCATCTCCCCACATCTCTTCAGTACCACCCACATCTCCTCAGTACCACCCACATCTCTTCAGTACCACCCACATCTTCAGTACCACCCACATCTCCTCAGTACCATCCACATCTCTTCAGTACCACCCACATTTCTTCAGTACCACCCACATCTCCTCAGTACCACCCACATCTCCTCAGTACCACCCACATCTCCTCAGTACCACCCACATCTCCTCAGTACCACCCACATCTCCTCAGTACCACCCACATCCCCTCAGTACCACCCACATCTCCTCAGTACCACCCACATCTCCTCAGTACCACCCACATCTCCTCAGTACCAGCACATCTCTTCAGTACCACCCACATCTCTTCAGTACCACCCACATCTCCTCAGTACCACCCACATCTCCTCAGTACACCCTATTTAGTCACCGTGAGTCAAGAAGACTGGTCTAAAAACTGTTTAATAGTCAATCTCCATTCAGCAATAATTTTACTCGAGGCATAACTTGTACATACAAGCAGTTCCTGTGCGTTCCAGTTCCCCGGTTATCTTTGTTGAAGTCAAAATGTTGGATTTGGTTAAACACAGTATATTACTGGCAATGCTGCAGATCATGAATTTGTTGTTTCTGAAAAGTAATCAAGGCTTGCAATTATTGTCATGTTTAAATACATCTGTTCTTTGGCATAGCATGTGTGATTGATTTGCATTGTACTAATTACTTTGATTATTATTATACTCTGGCACAACCAGCATCGCCAAAACGGTGGTGAATCATCACGTCTACCTCTGGTCCAAACTGTGGTGAATCATCATGTCTACCTCTGGTCCAAACTGTGGTGAATCATCATGTCTACCTCTGGTCCAAACTGTGATGAATCATCATGTCTACCTCTGGTCCAAACTGTGATGAATCATCATGTCTACCTCTGGTCCAAACTGTGATGAATCATCGTCTACCTCTGGTCCAAACTGTGGTGAATCATCATGTCTACCTCTGGTCCAAACTGTGATGAATCATCATGTCTACCTCTGGTCCAAACTGTGGTGAATCATCATGTCACCTCTGGTCATGTCTACCTCTGGTCTGGTCCAAACTGTGGTGAATCATCATGTCTACCTCTGGTCCAAACTGTGGTGAAAACTGTGTCCAAACTGTGAATGAATCAATCATCTGTGGTGAATCATCATGTCTACCTCGGTCCAAACTGTGGTGAATCATCATGTCTACCTCTGGTCCAAACTGTGGTGAATCATCATGTCTACCTCTGGTCCAAACTGTGGTGAATCATCATGTCTACCTCTGGTCCAAACTGTGGTGA
The DNA here is from genome assembly GCA_029465975.1 of Dallia pectoralis. Lineage (NCBI taxonomy): Eukaryota > Metazoa > Chordata > Actinopteri > Esociformes > Umbridae > Dallia > Dallia pectoralis. The sequence continues at coordinate 13,779,891 of CM055735.1, read as the reverse complement.
ATCATCATGTCTACCTCTGGTGAATCATCATGTCTACCTCTGGTCCAAACTGTGATGAATCATCATGTCTACCTCTGGTCCAAACTGTGATGAATCATCATGTCTACCTCTGGTCCAAACTGTGGTGAATCATCATGTCTACCTCTGGTCTGTGAATGAATCAAACTGTGGTGAATCATCATGTCTACCTCTGGTCCAAACTGTGGTGAATCAATCATGTCTACCTCTGGTCCAAACTGTGGTGAATCATTTTGTCTACCCTCCAAACTGTGATGAATCATCATGTCCAAACTGTGGTGAATCATCATGTCTACCTCTGGTCCAAACTGTGAATGAATCATCATGTCTACCTCTGGTCTGAATCATCATGTCTACCTCTCTGGAATCATTTTGTCTACCTCCGGTCCAAACTGTGGTGAATCATCATGTCTACCTCTGGTCCAAACTGAATCATCACGTCTACCTCTGGTCCAAACTGTGATGAATCATCAACCTCTGGTCCAAACTGTGGTGAATCATCATGTCTACCTCTGGTCCAAACTGTGATGAATCATCATGTCTACCTCTGGTCCAAACTGTGGTGAATCATCATGTCTACCTCTGGTCCAAACTGTGATGAATCATCATGTCTACCTCTGGTCCAAACTGTGGTGAATCATCATGTCTACCTCTGGTCCAAACTGTGATGAATCATCATGTCTACCTCTGGTCCAAACTGTGATGAATCATCATGTCTACCTCTGGTCCAAACTGTGGTGAATCATCATGTCTACCTCTGGTCCAAACTGTGGTGAATCATCATGTCTACCTCTGGTCCAAACTGTGTGAATCATCATGTCTACCTCTGGTCCAAACTGTGATGAATCATCATGTCTACCCTGGTCTGGTGAATCATCATGTCTACCTCTGGTCCAATGAATCATCAACCTCTGGTCCAAACTGTGATGAATACACATGTACCTCTGGTCCAAATACCTCTGGTCCAAACTGTGGTGAATCAATCATCATTCGGTCCAAACTGTGATGAATCATCATGTCTACCTCTGGTCCAAACTGTGATGAATAATCATGTCATGTCGTCATGTAGTCATGTCTACCCATGTCTAACTAACATGTCAATCTGACGTGATGACTACACTGTAATGCATTCACCAGACTAATGCATTCACCAGACTAATGCATTCACCAGACTAATGCATTCACCAGACTAATGCATTCACCAGACTAGCAGAGGTAAAATAATCCGTTCTGACAGTAAACGATCAGTAAACGATACGCCTACGGCTTTAACAAAAAATACAACTGTTTGCTGGCAGTTCCAGTGGAACTACACAGTTTATCTTTCATCTCTGGTCTCTGAGCGTCCGCATGCTGAAGGACGTAAGATTCAGACGCCGGCCGAGGCTGATATCTCATGGAGAGCTGGGGGAATTGTTATCACACTGGACTACGCTAAACAGGCTGAGAGAGAAAGGAGGCGAGAGGGAAGAGGAGGCGGGCAAGCTCTTCCAGCCAGCCTACAGTGGTTCTGAGGATGCATTTGATCCACCAGAACCCCTCACAGAAGCAATCAGGCAGGGAGCAGAACACTGTTGCCCGGGGAGCTAAACACAGGAGCTGCATCATGTTTAGCATTTAGCTCCTGTTTAGCATTTAGCTCCTGTTTAGCATTTAGCTCCTGTCCAGGAGGTGCTCTCTACTGCTCACATTATGTCTGTGGAGTCAAGTTCTTCTCTTGTTTTCATATATTTATCTTCGACTCTTCCTTTCTCTTCCTCTCCCACCATCTGTGTCTGCGTGTGTGTGTGTCTGCGTGTGTGTGTGTGTGTGTGTGTGTGTGTGTGTGTGCGCATGTGTGTGTGTGCTGCAGCATATGAATGAGGGTTGGTCTGGTAAGGCAGCGCCGGGGGATGGGGGGGATGTCAGGTAACATAAGTACCCCCAGGCCATGCCACACACCTCAGAAAGCGAAGGACGCAGTGATGGACAGATAGAGAAGGAGAGAAACAGAGGGGGGTGGGGGAGCGGTAGATATAGAGACAGTGTGAGGGACAGGGGAAGGAATCAGACTTTACCTCTGCCCGCTTCAACAGGTTGATTGACACCACAGGGACTCAATAGTGAACGGGCTGACTGAATGATTGGTGACGGGGGAGGCGGACTGCTAGTATCCCCTGAGCGAGCCGACGCCGAGGTAACCCAATGTCAAACCTCAGGGCGTCACTCGCCTCCCACCTCGTGAACTACCCTCTCCCCTGGTCATTATGGCTGCGTTTAGTCAGGCGTGGCTGGAGAACACTCTCCACATCATCCCCACATCATCCCCACATCACCGCTTCCCATTCCCATCATCTACAGACGCCACGCGTAATTGCAGTGGGTGGGGGAGGGGTGGGAGAGTGAAAAATGTCCTTCTCCTTTTAACCTCTCTCCCCACCTCCTCCTTCTCCTCCTCCTCCTGTAATTTCCACCAGTCCTCGTTCACTCCCTCTCTCTGCCTGCTGACTAACACGTCTACTTTGATTAAAAGCCTGTCTTGTCCCTGGCCGTGTTCCCCCCACGCCGCCCTCCGCTGCACGCCGTCGCCACAAAACGGCAGGTCAGGAGCAACTCTACCCCACATAGCCCATGACCTTGGCAGAGACAGCAAACACCCGCAGACACACACACACCCAAACACACACATACCCAAACACACAAGGGAACCAAGCATAGAACCAAGAAGAATAGACACACTAGCTCTTGAAGATTTTACAGACACACACGTCACCTGTATTCCCCGAACACACACACACACACCGCCCTCCTTGTCATGTGACCTTATTAGGGTCACCTTTACCAGTCTAGATTACCACCACAACACTCTACTGTATACCACCACCTTACCGCTATATACCACCACCTTACCACTCTATACCACCACCTTACCACTCTATACCACCACCTTACCGCTATATACCACCACCTTACCGCTATATACCACCACCTTACCACTCTATACCACCACAACACTCTATATCACCACCGTACCACTCTATACCACCACCTTACCACTCTATACCACCACCTTACCACTCTATACCACCTTACCACTCTATACCACCACCTTACCACTCTATACCACCACCTTACCACTCTATACCACCACCTTACCACTCTATACCACCACAACACTCTATATCACCACCTTACCACTCTATACCACCACCTTACCACACTATACCACCACCTTACCACTCTATACCACCTTACCACTCTATACCACCACCTTACCACTCTATACCACCACCTTACCACTCTATATCACCACCTTACCACTCTATACCACCATAACACTCTATATCACCACAACACTCTATATCACCACCTTACCACTCTATATCACCACATACCACTCTATACCTCCACCTTACCACTCTATACCACCTTACCACTCTATACCACCACAACACTCTATACCACCACCAGACTAATGCATTCACCAGGTAGATAAGGCCTTCTATAAGGGTAGATAAGGCATTCTATAAGGGTAGATAAGGCCTTCTATAAGGGTAGATAAGGCATTCTATAAGGGTAGATAAGGCATTCAATAAGGGTAGATAAGGCATTCTATAAGGGTAGATAAGGCATTCTATAAGGGTAGATAAGGCATTCTATAAGGGTAGATAAGGCATTCTATAAGGGTAGATAAGGCATTCTATAAGGGTAGATAAGGCATTCTATAAGGGTAGATAAGGCATTCTATAAGGGTAGATAAGGCATTCTATAAGGGTAGATAAGGCATTCTATAAGGGTAGATAAGGCATTCAATAAGGGTAGATAAGGCATTCTATAAGGGTAGATAAGGCATTCTATAAGGGTAGATAAGGCATTCTATAAGGCATTCTATAAGGGTAGATAAGGCATTCTATAAGTGTAGATAAGGCATTCTATAAGGGTAGATAAGGCATTCTATAAGGGTAGATAAGGCATTCTATAAGGGTAGATAAGGCATTCTATAAGGGTAGATAAGGCATTCTATAAGGGTAGATAAGGCATTCTATAAGGGTAGATAATAAGGGTAGATAAGGCATTCTATAAGGGTAGATAAGGCATTCTATAAGGGTAGATATAGATAAGGCATTCTAAAGGTAGATAAGGCATTCATTCTATAAGGGTAGATAAAATATGCAATAATGGTAGATAAGGCATTCTATAAGGGTAGATAAGGCATTCTATAAGGGTAGATAAGGCATTCTATAAGGGTAGATAAGGCATTCTATAAGGGTAGATAAGGCATTCTATAAGGGTAGATAAGGCATTCTATAAGGGTAGATAAGGCATTCTATAAGGGTAGATAAAATATGCAATAATGGTAGATAATACATTCTATAAGGGTAGATAAGGCATTCTATAAGGGTAGATAAGGCATTCTAGATAAGGCATTCTATAAGGGTAGATAAGGCATTCTATAAGGGTAGATAATGCATTCTATAAGGGTAGATAATGCATTCTATAAGGGTAGATAAGGCATTCTATAAGGGTAGATAATGCATTCTATAAGGGTAGATAAGGCATTCTATAAGGGTAGATAAAATATGCAATAATGGTAGATAATACATTCTATAAGGGTCCAGGGGGATGTAAAATTGTGCAAAGAAATGCTGTATTGCTTTACAAAGCGCATTGTCCACGTATGTATGACTCTACCATGTGAATTCTCCCCAAGAAAATTTTAAAGCACTTTGTAAAGCAAGCAGCCAATGAAAATTGGCCTTAGCTTACGCGTTAGACATTTATACAGAAAAGCACTTATTAATCAATAGCAATTCCACATAATCGTCAGTGATGAATGCCCAAAGTCTGCAGACTGCACTATATATTACTGAGTTTTGCTAGAGTTAGCAAAGGTGTCAGCTTAATTGCGGTAGCTCACAAAAGAGTGTAGCCCAGGTCCCAGCAATCATGGAAAATCTCCCCTACTATATAAACTGTTACAAAGCTCGCCAGCTACCTAATATCTAGCAACTCAGCTAATACTTTCTGTTATGTGAAATATTATATCATTGACATGTTCATAATATAAGCTGAAATACATATTTCTCCTGTAAAATCTCACTTAATAAACACACTGTGAATGCACACACACACACACACACACTGACACATGTTAGCGTGCACACCGCACTGAACCTCCGATCCATCATAAAGTCCCGTCAGGGAGCTGTCCCAGGGAGCTGAGCTACTGAAAATGCAAACGCTCTGCACAGATGTGGCTTACAAGAAGAGCATAGTCGAGGTTCAGAGCTGTCCGAGATGCTGAAAACGCAAATCCCGTGAGCTGATGTGGCTCAGGATGAATTGGGTGTGGCTCTCTCCGAGGTGCTGAAAGCAAAGGGGGGAGAAACCCGGCGTCAGGGCAAGGCAGTAGCTGTCCGTAAATGAACGGTGCTGAATAAGTAATGTTGCCCTTGCTGGACGCGGGGGAGAGTGTTTCGTGTATGGAGCTGTCCGCGGTGCTGGAGGCTCAAACACCCCTCACTGATATTGGTCGTGAATGCAGCAGAATCAGATGAGCGCAGAGAGCTGTCCACGCTGCTGAATCCAACAGGGCCAGGGGCCAGAGGCCAACTGAAGTCACAGCAAAAGCATGAGCTGTATATATATATATATATATATACTGTAAAGTGTGTGGTGTTGAATAAGTGATATTGTACTTGCCCGACTGGCGTCTCCTGGGTGTAAAGGTAGCCGCGATGTTAACCTATGAGAGCAGGGCAGAAGCCAAGGCCCGTCGGGGGCTAAAACAGTGCCTTTTCTGTCTCAGTATCTGGGGGTACAGGAAGCTTCTGAGGGCTGGTATGCTGAAGCCAGAGCTCTACAACAGTCTGCTGTGTTACACGCTACACATCCACCCCAACCACGGTTGGACAACAGGCAACAGTCCTACCATCACTTTCTGCCTAGTCGCCTCGACGGACTCTAATTATGAGTCATTTCAGAACTCTCGCTGTTTTTTTTTTAAACGAGTGCAGACGCAGACAAACTCCACACACTCCAGAAACACACCGCACACTATATCTCCGGTCTTTAACCTCCTCAGGTGCCCCAAGGCTACTTAAGACGGTTTTGTAGCTCTGAACAGGCCCACCCGACCCACTAATCAAGGGCTTGATGATTAGCAGACAAGTGTAATAAGGTTGGCTAGCTCTGGAAAGGATCAGATGCGTGGAACTGGTTGGGGGTTTGCTCTGGGAGCTCAATACCTCTGCGCTGTGAATACATTATTTGTTCAAAGTGATTTGTGTGTGACTGAAATAGAAAACAATTGGATTCATGCATTCGGGTTTTAGACGTTCGGCAATCCCATCTGACAGATTATTAATGTAGATTATGATTTGAACCGTCTCTATAATATCCTCGGTATAACAGGTTTTACTTAACTTCGGAGCTTGCCAGTTGTAATCCATGTATTTGGTGCACGGTATTACTGTACTTTAATTTTGGCGCACTGTATTACTTCAATTTGGTACACTACACTGTATTACTTTAATTTGGTACACTGTATTACTTGAATTTGCTACAGTCTAGATATTATACACGAGAGGGGAAATCCTGAATTGCTATGCCTAGAAAAAATCACAGCAGGCAGAACATGTGATCATAAGTTCCTTTTATAACCAGTTGAGTTATCTGAGTGTTTTAACAATAACACCTGAACCACCTGAATCTGACTGCTGATGATATCTCAGACCTGGGCAGGATGTGGCGACAACTGTTACTCCACTGACACAGGTGTGACACAGGTGTGGGAACACAAACACAGGCGTAAGAACACAGACACAGGCGTGGGAACACTGACACAGGTGTGGGAACACTGACACAGGCGTGGGAACACTGACACAGGCGTGGGAACACTGACACAGGCGTGGGAACACTGCCACGGGTGTAAGAACACAGACACAGGCGTAAGAACACAGACACAGGCGTGGGAACACCGACACAGGCGTGAGAACAATGACACAGGCGTGGGAACACTGACACAGGCATGGGAACACAGACACAGGCGTGAGAACACAGACACAGGCGTAAGAACACTGACACAGGTGTAAGAACACTGACACAGGCGTAAGAACACAGACACAGGCGTAAGAACACAGACACAGGCGTAAGAACACAGACACAGGCGTAAGAACACAGACACAGACGTGAGAACACAGACACAGGCGTAAGAACACTGACACAGGCGTAAGAACACTGACACAGGCGTAAGAACACAGACACAGGCGTGGGAACACTGACACAGGCGTCTTTCCTTCAGTCCCCAGAGAGAGGACTGCCCAGTTAAGAAGGATGGTGAAAAAGATTAAATAATCTTCAACAATTACAGGCAGAGTAAACAGCCCAGTATTGAATATTACTGTCTCTGATACCTATGGAAAAACATGTCCAGCAAGCCCTAAAGAACCCCCCCCCCTCATTAGAGTGATGATTAATGGAAGTTGGCGGCACACCGACACATTGGCGGGTCCGTTAATAATTCAGGACTTGCAGTCAAAAGTGCTGACGCAAACGGGTCCCGGGACAAATGACGGTAAGCCGTAGGATTGGTGGCGGTTTACAAACAATCAACGTGACCATCCAGGGGGGTTCGACTAGAGATCAACAGAGGATTTGACAAGGCGTGACATAAATGCCCCGAACCAAAGCGTTTCACCGCCCCATTGACATCTACTGCATCCCAGGTTGCCATGACGAAGTAGGCCAGGCCTGGAACATTACGGTCGAAAATTCGAGAGATGGAGAAGTAGGTGACTAGAACAATCTGCCCGTGTTGCAGATACATTTCCCATCTGGGATCCTCTGAGGCTTGGCAGCGGCCTTAAATCAATAAGTCCCATGAATACATTTCATGGGTTTGAAAGGAGCTGACATTTCCCTCTACCGAACGTGTATTTAGATATGAGATGTTAATGTGTGTGTGTGCGTGGTTGAAAGAGAGACGTGGAGTAGATAAGACGAGAGTGTACAGGTATATGCACTATGACTGTATGCACACACGCACACACATGCACACGCACACACACACACACACACATTTGTTTCACTGCAGTGTCACATTGCAATGCATTGGATTGTTCACATGACGGGAACACTGAGAGACGTTAAAGGGAAACTAATGAACCTGTCACACAGATATTCTTCAATGTCAATGCAGTAAAGTCAGAAACCCTGTAAAGCCACCAGACTCCATAAAAAAGGCTGAGCCGAGGTCCTGGAGGTTGAGCGAGGGAGAGTCTATTGTGTGATCCGACACGCTCAGTCTGCAGCCTCTAACACACACACGCTCAGTCTGCAGCCTCTAACACACACACACACACACACGCTCAGTCTGCAGCCTCTAACACACACACACACACGCTCAGTCTGCAGCCTCTAACACACACACACACGCTCAGTCTGCAGCCTCTAACACACACACGCGCTCAGTCTGCAGCCTCTAACACACACACACACACATGCTCAGTCTGCAGCCTCTAACACACACACGCTCAGTCTGCAGCCTCTAACACACACACGCTCAGTCTGCAGCCTCTAACACACACACGCTCAGTCTGCAGCCTCTAACACACACACACACACGCTCAGTCTGCAGCCTCTAACACACACACACGCTCAGTCTGCAGCCTCTAACACACACACGCTCAGTCTGTAGCCTCTAACACACACACGCTCAGTCTGCAGCCTCTATCACACACACACGCTCAGTCTGCAGCCTCTAACACACACACACACACACGCTCAGTCTGCAGCCTCTAACACACACACACACACGCTCAGTCTGCAGCCTCTAACACACACACGCACACGCTCAGTCTGCAGCCTCTAACACACACAAGCTCAGTCTGCAGCCTCTGGCACACACACACGCTCAGTCTGCAGCCTCTAACACACACACACACACAGTATGCAGCCTCTAACATACACAAGCTCTGACACACACGCAACCTTGTCAAATCTGTGACTTTCCCCTGAGCGCAGAGGAAATCATGACTACCAAGGAACAGCCCCCGTCGCCCACACCAACCAATCGGGAGAAACATCAAGACATTGGAACACAGCGATGTGACAGGTGTCCCCTGTCCCAGGGGTTTAGTAACTTGCAGAAAATCCCAATGAGAAACAGGGAATGTATACATGTGATGTATATTTAATGGACTATTTTCATGACATATAATTATTTTTACGAAGACAGTAGGTCACCACTGCTCATCAACCACCATCAGCCACCATCAGCCATCATCAGCCACCATCAGCCACCATCAGCCATCATCAACCATCATCAGCCATCATCAACCATCATCAGCCATCATCAACCACCATCAGCCATCATCAACCACCATCAGCCACCATCAACCACCATCAGCCATCATCAACCATCATCAGCCATCATCAACCACCATCAGCCACCATCAACCACCATCAGCCATCATCAACCATCATCAACCACCATCAGCCATCCTCAGCCACCATCAGCCATCATCAGCCACCATCAGCCATCATCAGCCACCATCAGCCATCATCAACCACCATCAGCCATCATCAGCCACCATCAGCCATCATCAACCACCATCAGCCATCATCAGCCACCATCAGCCATCATCAGCCACCATCAGCCATCATCAGCCACCATCAGCCATCATCAACCACCATCAGCCATCATCAACCATCATCAGCCATCATCAACCACCATCAGCCATTCAACCCATGTGACCCCCAGTGACTCCTAGTGGTCGTGTCGGCTCCATGAATGGCGTGGGTCGGTTCAATTGTGCCGGTACTCTTCTGATCATCTCTAATCCCAGATCCAGGGTCAGCGCTGAATGAAGGCACGCTCCTTGCCCAAACCAAAAGAGACCAAGTCGCCCCGTGCTTCTGAAAATAGCCTTCCCACATTCACCAGACTTGGCCGGAGGAGTGGGTGTGGTTTGAGGGGCTTGCATTAGTCACTTTCCAATATGGCGCCAGACAACCGGTGTGTCACTGAACAATTTCTTCTTCTGTCCTCCTCCCACCTCAGCACACTCCACTCTTTCTTCATTGGTGTGTGGACAATACAGACCTCATTTTCAGTCCAATGAATAGCGGAAGAAATCCAAGTTAATGTCTGTGATTAACTGTGCTCTGACTCAATCTCTCTGGCGGCTACAAAAGAGCATTTTCCTGAGCCCCGCTAGGTGTGCCTTTTTCCTCTTCTGTCGAAATGATTTTCGGGAAAGTTGTGCAGACAGGCATGGGGAGTCGTGAACGAGGGAATGGCTGAGGGAACAAAGGCAACATCATATAAGAAAAGACCTGGGCAGACCGACCGGCTGAGTCCAGGGTCCAAACTCTTCGTCTCTGAAGATGAGTCATGTACAAGTCACTGCTGGGAACGCTGGACCACGGAGATTCCCACTGGCTACTGGGGACTTTTCCACATTCCCTGCCACGCTGCACTTCAGTAAATCCCTGGAGATGATTCTCTGCACACTGAAGGATTGCTGGCTTATTTTAATTCGGACGACATTTACATTGTCCCTGCTCTTTTACTCGTACATGGGCAGCTTTCGACGAGAGCTCAAAACTACGGTGCGCCACTCTATGAATGTAGACGGCCCTTCAATTGAGTTGATGCAAATATTATAAAACGGCTAGTTCTTGAGTGCACTGCCATTAATACACAACGCCTCTGGTGCAGGGGTTTTCTATAGTACGAGGTCGGTCAGAGGAAGAAAATATTCATGAACATGGAAATATCTTCAGTTCGTCTCAATGAGATTCGAATGTTGAGCTACAGGTCTCTAACGGTGAGAGGTGAGCATGGCTAGACTTTCCCGAGATGTTCTTTTGTCATATTGTGCTATATAACTGCTGCCATCTATTGATGATATAACCTTCTGTGATAATCAGGATATTTTTAGGCAGGATCAATCTAAAGCAGGACTCAAACTCTGTCTAATCACTGTCTGTGAAAATAAATATATTTATATGTATTAAGTTAAATTGAGTTTTCATAAAAACTATTGTGACCAGACAATATTGGCAACACGATATCATTTTTGAGGAGATGTTCATGCATTCATGTAGTTGTTCTGCTCCCTCGGCATGAGAGTTCTGCTACGAGAGCGTCACAAATTTAGCAACAAGTATAAATTGACATTTTTTTGACTTCCCGTCTTTTTCAGCGGCTTCTCATGTCTGCCCAACTAATCGATGGTGACAGTTTTCAGTCTTGCCGTTCTCAATATGTATCTATTTGTTGCAGCCTTAGTCGTGAATTTTCTTGAAAATGTGCTTCGAACGTGTTCATCAGTCTCCCAGATGAAACAAAACACAACGGCTACTCATAACCAAGTTACACCAACACGTGTTACAACCAAAATCATGTTACATCGACTCCCTATTGCAAAGTGCAGCCTTGGAGGGACTTCAATTCCACTGTCCTAACATGCAGAGATTATCAGATCATCTGCAGGAAGGTTGAATGTGCTGGCGTTAGCGTTTGATTAGCGACCACCCCCATGGCATACAGATGTTACATCTGATAAGAGGTTCCTAATAGCCTGACCTCTAAATACTCAAAATGTGACAAGTTCTACTGACTCCTCATCAATACGGCCCTAAAAGCATCCAATACGGTGCGCCACGCAACACATGATAAAGGACAGAAAGGTAAGAAAGGTCAAGTATGAAATCCTCCAGGACGCTGGCCAACTCTCTGCAACACAACAGCATCACTCCGCTGGCTCGACAGACGGCCTCCCAGAGCCAGGAGAGGTGAGGTGGGGTGTTTCCTAAACCCAAGTAAACAGCTGTCTTTTGTGCCAGAGTCGTTTAGGTTAAATAGCTCGCTGGAGGATGTTAACGCGATGTGTCACACCTGAGATTCAAACCCGGTGAGTAAAACACGGCTACAGATCTGAGATATTTCACCAGCCGACTGCGGAGAGGGATGAGAGAGACGGAAGGGGAAAGTGTTTCGTTTCCATCTTGTCCTTGTTGGATATGTTTCTCTTGTAGATTTAAGCGTGGTTGACTTGCCAAGGTACAACTCTAGCATTGCCCTTCAGACAGCGGCTATGGGAGTAATGTGAAACGTGGCACGCAGAAGCAAGTGTTACAAAGAACTATCAGATCAGTCAACTAGATTTGTTTCTGTTTTCAGCCCAAAACTCTGTGTTTGATTGGTTGTTCTACGTTCTGGGGAAAAGCAGACATCAAAGTTAGGTCGGCTTTCGTTCGTCGCAACCACTCAGAAGACCCCCTAATTCAGAATGAAAGTGTACTTGTAAAATCCACTGAATGAATTATGGATCGATCTTTGTGGGATTGTAGATCATTCTCGCATTCGTCTTCATATCCTCCTTTACCCGCTTTTCTCCCTCCCCAACTTCCTCAAATCATATTTTCTCTCCGGTCCTGTCTCATGGCAACAACTCCCAATGGATTATGGGAATGGAAAGCCACGTGTCAATGGGTTACACGTACGAATTATCTGGTCTCAAATTTGGTCAACTTGGCTCTACAAAGGGGCTAGCGTCAAACATGTCACCAAAAAGGCACACACTTGTATGTTGCAATAAATGCTGTGTGCTGACTCGATTAAAAGATCAAATATAAATTGTGGCAACATCTCTCAACAACATTGCCATTAATCACTCAACAGTAAAAACAAAGTCCAAAACCGTAGAGGCCATTAATTCTTGTGACACAAACCCACGTGGTCCATCCATCAGAACTCAACCGGCACATCCGGGAAGGCGACAAACCAACCAGACCAATCAACAATGCGCACCATTTCTCAAGGATTCGACCAATCACCATGCACAAAAGCCAGGCGTCCGACGTTAGGTCCCGTCCACAACTCCGTGGGAGCTGACTGCTTCATCAAGGCATGAAATGAAACAGAGGCTCACAGCACACGTCTCCATCATCAGACACAGAATTATAAAGGGGGTGGGTTGGGGGGCTGGGGGGTGTATGTGGCGGACAGAAGATGGAGGGAATTTATATTCTGCATCTGTTTTCCTTTTCTTCACCATTCATAGTGGCTGCCGCATGCCTCCCCGTTAGCTTGTCTGCTTATTGGCTCATTTTGACGGAGGGCTGGGACGGATGGAGGAGTAGGACGGCAGAACAGAGCAGTGCAGAGTTAATGAGGCAGATTTCTCTCGTCGCTGCCGTCTGAGGGATTACAGGGAGATTACCGCGCTTGATGTTCAATCTCCCCCTGGTTCTCCTCCTCTCATTCGTCCTCTCGACCCCTAACAGCGATGAAGCAGAACACGGGGTCACGCCCGTGTCTTCTCCGGGACCAATCGACGGGGAACGTCTCAACAGAGGTGCGCGGGAGAGCAACCCTGATGTTTGTGTCTGACAAAATGGCTGCTGTTTATAATGTGGACTTTCCTCACCACAGTGGAAAGGAACATCTGTGTCCTCAGACTTCTCTGGTAGCTTTACCATCATCCCCTAGAGAACAATACAAGTTCCGTACACTGAAGCATGCACTTACTGTTTTTTAAAGTTGTTGCGTTACTCTTGAACAACATTCAGCCAGAACAGAATACAAAGCAATAGAAGGAATTCCTCAAGGTTGTAGATACACTTAATAAACAACGCATACATAAACAAGACAAAGTTTCAAAAGTATAGATGCCATCTATTACTGTAAGCCAATGTTGTCTGAAAAAATAGGCCCCAAAAAAGGTTAATTATCTGAGATGGAAACACGTACTGGAAGCAAGTTTTGGCCATTAGTATTCTTGGGCGCTGTGTGACAGCGGATAAGAGCAAACATCAAAAATCCACTTTTGTACTCAGAGAACAACAAGAGGTATACAGGTCTGGAATAAATTATTAAAATTGCGTGGAATTAGCAATTATTATAAGTGATCTCAACCCACAATTACAATGTTAAGCACCCATCCATAAAACACAGTGGGTAGGACAATTAGTGACGTACATTAGGCCCTAGAGTTAATCCCTCTGTTGGCACCAGCACACCGAAACATGAAGGCACAGCCAATTAAATATGCAAATTGACCACTGGTTTATTATGAATTCGGTCGCCAGTCGTATACCCAAAACAACGAACGGTTATAGCGCAAAGTCCAATGCTCCAGGACACGTTAACAGATGGTTTTTTTTAACATATCAGATGCGTACATTGATTTTATCGTATAGACAATAATGTGATACTATAAAAAGCCATTTGTCATTGTATAAACCTGGTAAAGGACCCATGCAGAAAACCGAGCTCCCTCTATAACACATTCCAAAATGCATCAGATATAGAATTAATAGAAAAAAATGAGTTGGCAACGGTATAAAACCCAAGGATACAGCAAGATATTATTTTTCTCTTTTAAAAAAACATAATTTCTATAGCGTCGTTTTCATTGACATGCTGGTAACCATTAACTCATGGAGCATTGTCTAGTCCCACTCGTGGTGACTGAGAACCCCCGTAAAAGAGACCGTTACGCACCCCAGTGGGCTGCAGGTATACAGCGACACCACAGAACAAGTCTGAGTCGCATTTGCTCATGTCAGTCAGTCAAACACACCCGCATATGTGTCATTGAATAATGTTAACCATGCCATAATGATATATATATATATATATATATATACATATTTATACCATTCCATAATGATATTATATATATATATATATATATATATTTATACCATGCCATCCTCTCCAGACAGGACTGTATCATGCAGTATTATAGAGAACACACAGCATCGAGGAGCATCTACATTGTTATGCATCTTTTCAGGCCTTAAACATTATTGTAAAGAACCAATATAGTCACATAGGCACGCCGGGCTGTTAACGTAAATGTTGTCCTAATGTCCTAAGGACCCAAGTAAAGACCATTTTATATTTAAATTATAGATATAAAAACGGCGCACAGGGACATCACATCAGAGCTTTAGGTGAACACACAGCGGACTCATTCCCTGCAGCAGAGAGGCATCTTCTGAACTTGGTTTGATGTCTCCATGTGGGGCTTAGATGTCTCATCACACATGAGTCTCTTAACATGTGAAGGACTAAAAGTTTTCTGGACTTCTCCGGTAATCACATTCAACACATATGTATATGTATATATATATATATATAGGTATGTATATATATGTAAATAACGGACCATTTGAAATTGTAAACCCGTACTACAATGTAACCGCATAGTCCGTAGCAATGGATACAACATGCAGGTGCGTCATGCGTCCCAAATATTCAGAAGTCCTTACTTGTGTGTGTCTGAAATCCCCTCTCGATAACTCTCCACACTTCAAACGTCTAATATTCCCGGATGTGCCGCGTATTCTGTTATCCAGTGCAAAAATATTTGATTTCTGCTCTTCCACATGCAGCAATCAGATGTGAACGGAGCCAGCCCGGCCGTTTCACCTGCAAACGTGGAATAGATGGAGACAGCATTAGCATCAGCACCGCACTGGAGCCCGCCCACCACGACACGCCCACCACAACACGCCCAGCTCCGGCACAGCTGCTTCCAACAGAGGCGAGGGAGGAACCGGTGAAATAGCCGTCAGTTCTTTATCGGCTTCTGCTGCTGATGCGCTCCCCATCAGGGTCCAATTCCATTTACACCAACTCTGGGACGTTTCAACTAATTGGTCTTTTGACCAATCACATCAGGCTTTTATTACACGTCAGCTCTTTCTCGGACCTGATTTTATTGGTAAAAAGAAAACACCAATTACCGGGGAAAAGGTCAGAAATGATCTGTCGATGGGAACGTTGCGATAGTGCGGAACTGCAGATCCAATTTGTGATCCGGACCCGCATTTTGTAAAGTGATTCCCACCCATGTCTGCCGAACAGTTGCTTTATACCACCCTATAACTTAAGAAAAAAATTCATACACATGTTTATATATTCTCTTCAAATTCTGTGGAGTGTTTTTTGTTCCTCTTTTCCCAAATAACCCTTTAACTCACAAACATCTTTGAATGTGTTGCATGTTGCGTTTCAATATCTGTTTGTTGTATTGAGGTTTAAAATAAATAAAATTCATGTTAGAATTCACACTCAGTGTTTAAAGTCTCAATTGTATAGCTAAAAAACTGTCAGTATAGGTCAGCTTATGTCGACATCCTTCCAGACTTCCCAGAGACCTTTTCATAAGACGACCTTTCTAAGTGGATTTCAGCACATGAAGGCTATTATCGAGTCTTAATACCTAAATATAATCCGGATACTTCAATTGCTTCAGGCACTCTAACAGCGCATGCAAAAATGTCCCCCGTTGGTTTTGCATCTACAGCAAAAAGTATGACATTTTGGTCTGCGTTTTATGCAACCTCGTGCTGAGGTAAAGTTCACCCAATGCAGGGTCATAAATAGCAGCATCTCTGCCTCAGGTTGTGAGAGCACATGTGAGCTGTATCCCAGCTATTGTCTACCAACCATGCTTGCTATTTAGCACATATATTATTCATGTTATCTGTGAATCATAAAGACATTTAACCCGTGTTTGAAATCCATCTCAGCCTTCTATTAATTTATTCTCCAAACTGTTTGATTTTCAAGGCCTTTGGCATACTTAGATGCTGTTGTTTGCCAAGCACAAAACATAGAATCTGAAGAAATGTGTGAATTGTTATTCTTAGACTGTATCTTAGGGAAGGAGAAAAGTGATCGTTCAATAAATTGATTCTGAGAGGATTTGAAACTTTGATCAAATCAATGACAAAAATGTGCCATCTTTGAACATCTCTGTTAGTGGTTCTTCTGGATAGAACAGGGACAAGTGCTGTCACGGCCATGTACAGACAGGTCACATGTTTTTTTAAATGACCTTTAACCCATAGTTAAAGTACCTAAGTCACACAGCTGTTGGCTGCCACAGGACTCTAACCTTAACAAACTATATGTTGACAAATTCAGCGAAACAAGAGTTTCTATTGGGTAGCCATATTCAGGCAGGCACCTCTACACTGTGTTCCTTTTGGAGGGAAAATAACACTTGGCACTTAAACATTGTTTTGTAGTTTTAAGTTTTCAGATGCACTAAATTGGGATTGAATCCCATTGGTAATCAATTTTACTGATAGGTTTGTCATCATTCTAGTTTACGAAAGTGAAAATCTATAACTCTAAAAGAAGGAGGGGAGACACACGTCTAATAATTCTGGAAGCAACGTTTTGTTTTGTGAAAATTATTTCTGGCTGATATTACGGATGTGTCTCTTGTTTCCAAAAACGCAGGTGCATGGTAACTGTCAGACAGGCTGCTGGGCTCTCCATAAAAACTCTTACATAGCTTTTATGAACATTTTCACAACCTCAAAACACACTATACGATGTTCTATGAATATTATAAAGACAATGATTTAGGTTTATTCCTAAAGGAAGACTATTTACCCCAAAGGGCAGTTCAGTTTTAACCCTAATCCTCTTTTCACTTATTTTTGCAAAACCTTACACTGCCATTCAGAGACAAACTGAAATCATCGCAATGCTAACACTCTTAAAGAACAGTTGTCATGGAGTTAACACTAAGAAGCATGATAAGTCAACAAGCAATTAGGATTTCGGCATGAAACTCAATACTATGAAACAGGCCATACTGAATATTCACACTAATCCGGTGTGAGTATTGAGTGTGCCAACAGTTTTGGGAAAATGTAGTGCATATTGTAAAGAACTTTAAATCCAATGGTATTTTCCTAAATTTCATCAGTAAAACAACAGTTTAACATCAGTGCTGGAAATGCCATACTAACATAGTAATACATAATCTTAGTACATTTTCCATAAATTAGGGCATATCTTTGTCTCAGTTTAGGTTTATATGAAATGATTTCAAACTGCCCGTTGGTGTTATCACAATTATCACTATTATTACTGTCAATTAATGTTATCGCAATTAGCATGCTATAATATAATGTTATCACAATTATCATACTATCTATTAATGTTATCGCAATTAGCATGCTATAATATAATGTTATCACAATTATCATACTATCTATTAATGTTATCGCAATTAGCATGCTATAATATAATGTTATCACAATTATCATACTATCTATTAATGTTATCGCAATTAGCATGCTAATAAATAATGTTATCACAATTAACATGCTAATAAACTATGTTATCACAATTAACATGCTAATAAACTATGTTATCACAATTAACATGCTAATAAATAATTGTATCCTAATTAACATGCTAATACTTAATGTTATCACAATTTGCATATTATTATCACAATTGGCATAATATGAATTGATGTTTTTACCATTAGCGTAATAATCATTGCTGTTATCACCATTAACATAATTTTATTTGATGTTATTAACATTGACACAATATTAATTGGTATTATCTCCATTGACATAATATTCATTGGTGTTTTCTACATTGACAAAATTGTCAGGGTTCGGCTCTCAAGCCGACAGAGGACACAAGCGCAGAGAACTTGTTTCTTACAATGGGTTTTATTCATCCAGGACAGGCAAGACAGGCACAAGAACTGGGAACTTGAATAAACAAAACACAAAAATCAGACAGAGGAAACTCATACACAAGGAACATAAACCAGAACGTGCAAATAACCCGGTATACATAAAACCCAACCCAATAGCAACAAAACTGAATGTTCACATTACCAACTCTAACTTGGTCTAAACAACAAAGCAACACTCCTGCATTAAATCATAACAGCAAAACTAAAATCCTAAACACCACATACCTTGAATAAATGTCGCGACACTAAACAACTGACAAGCACAGAACTATATAGGGACACTAATGAAAACCTGAACCCAGGTGTGGGAAAAACTCAGGTGTCTAGAATGTCTGTGATTACTCCCTCTCTCTGCTGGTCGGGGGAGTGCCAACTCCCGCATAGAGAGGGACAGAGGGAGGGAACCATGACTATAATATTCATTGGTGTTTTCTCCATTGACATAATATTCATTGATGTTTTCTCCATTGACATAATATTCATTGGTGTTTTCTCCATTGACATAATATTCATTGATGTTTTCTCCATTGACATAATATTCATTGATGTTTTCTCCATTGACATAATATTCATTGGTGTTTTCTCCATTGACATAATATTCATTGGTGTTTTCTCCTTGACATAATATTCATTGGTGTTTTCTCCATTGACATAATATTCATTGATGTTTTCTCCATTGACATAATATTCATTGATGTTTTCTCCATTGACATAATATTCATTGATGTTTTCTCCATTGACATAATATTCATTGGTGTTTTCTCCATTGACATAATATTCATTGGTGTTTTCTCCCTTGACATAATATTCATTGGTGTTTTCTCCATTGACATAATATTCATTGGTGTTTTCTCCATTGACATAATATTCATTGATGTTTTCTCCATTGACATAATATTCATTGATGTTTTCTCCATTGACATAATATTCATTGGTGTTTTCTCCATTGACATAATATTCATTGGTGTTTTCTCCATTGACATAATATTCATTGGTGTTTTCTCCATTGACATAATAATTATTCATTGGTGTTTTCTCCATTGACCATTGACATTAGCATACAATGAATTGGTGTTTTCTCCATAAAATTCATTGATGTTTTCTCCATTGACATAATATTCATTGATGTTTTCTCCATTGACATAATATTCATTGGTGTTTTCTCCATTGACATAATATTCATTGGTGTTTTCTCCATTGACATAATATTCATTGGTGTTATTAGCATTAGCATACAATGAATTGGTGTTTTCTCCATTGACATAATATTCATTGATGTTATTAGCATTAGCATACAATGAATTGGTGTTTTCTCCATTGGCGTAAAATTCATTGTCGTTATCACCATCTACTTTATCATTGCGGTTTTACTGTTTGTACTAGGGGCACAAGATATGATAAGGTAATATACGGCCATATTATGTTGATGACATGTCTCAGACAGGCTAACATTTTAGATGAACAGAAAGGTATTTCCACCAGGAAATCATAAGCACGTATAAAGCAGTGCAAAATAAGACAAGGCCCTAGGTAAGAGGATTTGTACAAAAACAGAATGCTGTTTACCCATACAGGATTTGGCTACACAACCCTTCCATGTTTACAGAACGATGGCACAGCCAAATGAAATACTGGGAGCAAAATACACGGGCAAAATACTCTCTTCACAAGAAGGGATGCAGATTACCAATTAGCTGGTTTCTTGATAACTCATTGGCAAGCCAAACCCTCTACACATGTCTGAAATCGGACCATATAGACATACACACAGACGAACAGGGTTACATATCAACTCAGACATAGAGTAAAAAGACAGACTGACAGACATATCTACTCACAGACTGTGGACACACACACCCAGACAACAACAACAACACCATACTCACAGACACACAGTCACAGACAGAAATATCCACTAACAGACATATTCCCCCACCAACAGAGCAATAGGCAGAAAGGCAAACATACAGTCAGTAATCCGGGAGACAGACAGATACGTCAACTCACTGAAAGACAGGCAGACAGGGTTGGTACAGGATTGGATGACGGGCTTGAGTAAGGGCCTCAACCCCAGACGGAGCGCTTATCCATTTAGAAGTTAATAAATTGGCCCTTCACCCATAACTTGACAGAAAGCTAGGCATCACTGGAAGCCCGAACTACAGTTGCTTTTGAGTGACCTGGGGGCAAAACAGTTGTGAGAGTGAATTCTTTCTTCTATGAAAAAGCATCACCAAGTGAGTTTACATGTGCATTATTTCATGCTTTATTCTTATTGCAACTACAATATCATTGTTTTTCCTCTGCTTTATAGGCAGAATCGATACTAATATAAAGAAGCTATGCTAACAGGGGTACCCGCTGGTGTCCTGGTGCAGTCTCATTAACTTGGAGCTCAAAGCGCAAAACAGTGGAAGTGAGAGTGGACTTCAGAAGATGCCCAGCTGGCTTTTGGCCCATTTTCCAGTCAACACTGTGGAGTCCTTTCACTTCCTGGTCAACACCTCACTCAGGACCTCAAGTGGGAGCTGAACATCACCTCTCTCACTAAGACAGCACAACAAAGACCGTACTGACTGCGGCAGCTCAAAAGGTACAAACAGCCAACGACCATGCTGATTAATTCCTACACAGCCATCATCGAGTCCATCCTGACCTCCTCAATCACCGCCTGGTACGCTGCAGCCGCTGTCAAGGACAAAGACAGGCGGCGACGCATCATCCGTTTGGTGGAGCGGACCATTGGTTGTAGGCTGCCGTCGTGTCTCAGACAGGGCTCAGAACGAATTCCTTGTATTTTTAAACAGACTTGCCGAATTAACTTATAAATGATGTTGGTAAATGAGAGACGTTGAAATACATTGTCCCGAAAGCATTTTCTTTTTCCTCTTGACGCAGTTGTCTTGCAGATATAACCACGGACTGCCCTTCTGTCTTTCTACCTGTACGTTGGTAAGTGAATATCTGCCTGTGCTTCCTTTTGTCAACCAGTACATATGAATTACTGTTGGTTTGTCTGGCTATCTGACATATCTGTCTGTTTGCCTGACTGAGTAACCGTCTGACTATCAGTCTGTCTGTCTGTCCGTAAGTGAATATGCCGGCCTGCCTGTCTGTCTGTCTGAGTCCTAGAGATGTACCCACTAACACGTAATCACTAACTGTCTTTCTGAGTCTTAGAGATTTATCCACTAACACGTAATCACTAACTGTCTGTCTGTCTGATTCTTAGAGATGTACCCACTAACACGTAATCACTAACTGTCTGTCTGTCTGTCTGATTCTTAGAGATGTACCCACTAACACGTCGTCACTAACCTTCTTGCCTTGAATTCATTTTATTGATTTGTCCGTCAATACCCTTGATGCAAAACCATGCCTCAATCTCCTGTATGTGCACGAACAAGAAGAAGATGAAAAAGAAGAAGACGAAAAAGAAGTAAAGAGATGAGAGGAGAGAGATGTAGAATACAATGAAAAGAGAGAGACAAAGCAGCAAAAAGGAGAGAGAGAGAGAAAGAGGTAGAGAAAAAGAGAGGCAGTTTAAAATTAAAGAGGTGGTGAGAATGTAGGGAGATGAGAAGAGTCTGGAGACAGAGATGGCAGATGACAAAGTGGAAATAAGTGACACATATGATAATGAGAAAAGGCTTCTGTAAAGTTCTGAACAGCGGAAGTATGAGAAGATGGGTCAATGTGACGTTACCATGACAGGAGCAGCATCGCAGCATCAATCGAAAGGGGTCATACAGCCTAATAACAAACCTCTGTTCTTCTCGATACATGAGGTTTATGTCATTTTTTGGGTTGATGGTATTAATAATTGATATAATCTGCCTCTGTTTTGTAGTGGTGAAATCAGGTAGCAATAGGACCCCGGGAAGCGATTTTGTCTGGTCCTGTCCGGTTAAGCCTGGTTCTTTCTGACCGTTTCTGGTCCTGTTTGGCCTCGTTTGGTCCATTCCATGCTCTTCTGGTTCTGTTAAGACCTCATCAGGCTTTGTCCGTTTCCAACATCATGGGAGTGTGACTCTGATTCACTTGTGTCTCCAATACCTGCTATGGAGCGGAAACGTTACAACATGCTAACATACATCAATTAATAAATATATAGCAAAAGAAAGATAGAAAGATATATCAAGACATACAACAAACCTGTCTGAGGAGTCTCAATCATTCTAACTTGTGATGATGGCAGGCACTGACATTGAAAAATCCATCAAAGATCATTGAGGGCTTATTACACTCTGGAAAAGGAACGACACCAAGGTCATAAAAGAAAGATTGGCATCAGGGGTTGATAGGACCAGCAAAGCTCAGGATAAATAGGTACAGTGATTTGTTATAAGGCCTACATATATATATATATATATATATATATATATATATATATATATATATATATATTCAATATGTGGGCTGTATTTCCTGAAATAAATTCTAATACAGATTCTTCTGCAGCTATTTTCTGTTGGTCATTTGTGAAGCCAGACTTGAAGAAATAAATTCTCCAAATGCATTATGGCTCAGCCTGAACTCCCAGAAGTCAAGTGTCTTCATAACGTCACCATGTTCTGTTATATACAGAATAGCTCTCTGTGTAGGTGGTAGGGACGCTCATTTTCTTCTACTCTGTCTCTCTGCCTCTTGCAAATTTGCTGATCTCAGACGTCCGTGTCATGTACTGCATAGGATTTGTTAAAGCAATGTTCGATCGGGGTGAAATGTTCAGTAAAATAAACAAGTCAAGACAATGTTTCTTTGGCAATGTTGCTGTTTGTGTTTTTCAATATGTTGCTATGCCACCCTAGCAGTAAAAACTAATCTCACCCTAACTCTGACAAAATAACTAAATCTTTTTCAAATTATGTTTTAGTAGATGCTAAATTCATATGCACAAAAGGTCTGAGGCCACAGCTGAGCTTTTTAATGAACGCATATTGTCATTGTTTCAGCATTCAGCTTAAAAGCATGTCCTGAAATTATATATGTCGGGTCAAATGGTACAATATAATAGAACAACTAAATGTACAGTACTAATCTGTTTGGAATCCTTGTGGGCATTCGGATACACTTTCTACTTTAAACGCTCTGAGCAACCCATTCCATATGTAAATATTGCTGCGTTGTGATTTAATGCTCTCAACAATAATTTCTGCGGTTTTGTTGATTTGATAGGCTTTCACTCATGAGTAATTTATTTCATTGTTGGGTCCGCCCACATGTTTCTGCCGGTGAACAAATTAAATTAAATAAATGCTACGCGGCGAGACAACTCTTCCCTGTAGTAGGCCCGTCTAGTGAAGCGCACCCCTGAAAATGGAACCAATCAGCTGTGCAGTGTAATCAAACAATCCACGGATCATATTTGTAATTATTTTAATTACAATATCACCGCACCACCACATTTGATTAGCTTGACATTGTCAGACTGAAGCTCATGTGCATTTAATTTGCAGACTGTTTCGGCGTGCCCAGGATTCCACACTGTGAATGCTAATATTTTTTTAAGTCATTTGCCGATTCGACCGACAGAACGATCGACTACTCCTGGGATGGTTCGGAGATGACTGTTCGAAGTAGAACTGAAGTAGAACAATATTACATTTCAGGTCTGTGTTATATCTCTTGAGTTAGTCTGTGTGTCAGTTCATGATCACATTATATGTTTACTAACTTTGGCCGTGTGATGTTTTATATGACATATAAGCCGTCAATATGTGACATGCTCGATGTTTTGTGTCGTCCTCAACACATGGTTTGGTTGTGTAATGGTTGTGTTTTGTTTTTGAATGATACATTTTCACATCACAGACTAGTGGCAACAGTTACAACATGGCAGCAATCTTGCTATCAAGATCGAATCACCAAAATAACAATTAAAGAATAACGAAAATAAACAAATAAAATCCAAGGTCACGTTTGGTTCAGTTGGTGCAGTGATACTGGATTGTGGGATTGAGTTCCATGGGAGAATTATTCATGGATATCTATCCACTCACTATTGTAAATAGGTTTAAAGAAAAGCGTCAGCTAAGAGAATAACATGCTGTTATACATGCTGATATACATTCTGTTACACATGCAATCATACATGCTGTTATACATGCTGTTATACATGCTGATATACATGCTGTTATACATGCTGATATACATGCAATCATACATGCTGTTACACATGCTGTTATACATGCTGTTATACATGCTGTTACACATGCAATCATAAATGCTGTTATACATGCTGATATACATGCTGTTACACATGCAATCATAAATGCTGTTATACATGCTGATATGCATGCTGTTACACATGCTGTTACACATTCTGTTACACATGCTGTTATACAAGCTGATATACATGCTGTTACACATGCAATCATAAATGCTGTTATACATGCTGTTATAGATGCTGTTATACAAGCTGTTACACATGCTGTTACACATGCTGTTATACATGCTGATATACATGCTGTTACACATGCAATCATAAATGCTGTTATACATGCTGATATGCATGCTGTTACACATGCTGTTACACCTTCTGTTACACATGCTGTTATACATGCAGTTACACATGCTGTTATGCATTCTTTCATAAATGCTGTTATACACGCTGGTGTATTAACTTGTTCAACTTGTTATTCTTGTTTCACTTGTTGATGTATGCTCTGCCGGATTCAGCAGGGTGATTGTAAACACACTTTGTGACAACTTTGTTGTAAAAAGGGCTGTATAAATACATTTGATTTGATTTATGATGATTGATTGTACACATGCTGTCATACATGTTGTCATACATGCTGTTACACATGCTGTCATACATACAGTCATACTTTCTGTTACACATGCTGTCATACATGTTGTCACACATGCTGTTACACATTCTGTACTACATGCGGTTACACATGCTGTTAAACATGCTGTCATAAATGTTGTTATACATGCTGTTACACATTCTGTTACACATGCTGTCATACATGTTGTCATACATGCTGTTACACATGCTGTCATACATGTTGTCATACATGCTGTTACACATGGTGTCATACATGTTGTTATACATGCTGTTACACATTCTGTTACACATGCTGTCATACATGCTGTTACACATGCTGTCATACATGTTGTCATACATGCCGTTACAAATGCTGTCCTACATGTTGTTATACATGCTGTTACACATGCTGTTACACATGCTGTTATACATGGTGAATGGGGACAGCATTGGGGCACAGAGCCTGAACCAAACAACCCAGTATCTGCTGTCTTCTTGATCGTTATCGGGCACTGACAGGAGACAACCGGTCTATAGGGTACCAACAAGGCATAAGTATTACAACCTTTAATCCCTCAGCGAAAGTATGAGATAGACAGAGAGAGTGATGGACAGAGAGTGGGACAGAGAGAGTGAGACAGAAAGTGTGAGAGATTGAGAGAGCCCATGATCCGACCAGTCAAAGGTCAACAATTGTATAGGGTGCAGCCAAATCACCACCAAACCTTGTGGTGGCTTTTGAGCCATTACAGAGTGTGAGGGGCCTAACTTCTATTTACTCAAGTACCAGTCTCCCTCTCTTATCTGTTTGCTCAGTCGTTATTTTCTTCACAATCCCTTGTTTAATCCCGCTTTCTTCTTCTCTCCATTCAATTTAATTTAATTTGCTTTTCTGGCATGGGAACTATGCACTTATGTCAGCAAAAGCATCTGCGGTGGGAAAAAATAGACCAATAAAGGTTGGGAAACAATATACTCTAACAGGAGGATATAAGCAATGTTATTGAACCATTAAATAAGATGTGTGTGTTTAGTGAAAGATGTTGCTCACAAAAAAACAATGACAATATGTCTCTGTAGTCAGTCACAGGAAAACTACGACACTATATATCTATATTTATATATGTGCAGTTAGGATTAATTCCATTTCTTTATAATAATTACATCATATATTATTCTCCTGTATTTACACAGCGACATCAAGCTGAGACCCAGGTCTCTTTTGGATTTTACAGCCTTTACTACAGCAGCAATGAAAACATAATAACATACAAAAATATAAAAACATGAAATTAAAAATGTTCAACATAACATTCATCACTCACTCACTGACTCATCTGCAACCGCTTATCTGGGGTCGGTTCGCGGTAGCAGCTCTAGCAGGGGACCCCAAACGTCCCTTTCCATGGCAACATATCATTCGTTAACAAAGGAAATCCCATTGAACAATGAAAAGGTCATTCATGAAACATTTCTGATTTCCCGAGATGCAACAGAACCTCTTGCAACTCGCGACTGAGTGACCTTGAGTGAGCCCTCGTATTTCTTGGACTCGCAAGTCCTGTGAGTGTATTTGATAACTGCAGTTTTTTTGAGGAAAGACAACGTAGACGTTTCTTCAGTAAAACCTTACATTCAGGCATTAACAAATTCCTGGCCCAGCCAACTGAAGAGTATAAAAGACCATGATGGATGAGAACCTTTGCACCAGTATTGATAGAAAATGCTGTGTGATCGACCACATATGTTTCAATACTCATAATAACATCACCATAGTCAGGTAGTGACAAAAGTGGCATGTATCATCTAGTTTTTCTGTGCTGAGTTGAAATACATGAATGTTTTACTCATTAGAAAATATGAATTCTGATCAATCAATCAATTAATTTCATTTTATAAAGCCGTTTCATTTTACAATGCAGTTGTCAAAAAGTACTTTTCCAAACACCCAGCCTGAACCCGACAGAGCACGCATTAACAAGTTGATAGACACCGGCTAGGAAAAACTCCCAGATGGGTCGATTTCCTGGAAGAAACCTAGAGAGGAACCAGGCTCTGAAGAGTGGCCAGTCCTCTTCTGGCTGTGCTGGGTGAATTTATAATAGTTTAATAACATTTGTATGGTTTTTCAGAGAGACACAGTATCATTGATATACCGAATATACAGTAAAGGACCCAAAATGAATCTTGTGGAACTCATTTGTGAACAGTAATACCTCATGATTCATCATCGTTTGTAGTATTAGCCAGGGAACGTTCACTGAGATAATTCTAAAACCAAAGGCATGTCTCTACGGCGAAAACCGGTGAGGTTAGTTTTCCATGGAAATAGGATGCTTGACGTATCAAAAGGCTGTATCACATCAATAATTAGAGCATCACAGCTTTAACAATATCCTATACAACATATGTGTTTGCTATAAAATACATGTGGAGCTATAAGTAACAAAATACAAGATTTTTTGAACTGACGTCCATGAGTCGGGCCTAATGCAGTCCTTCTTTTATTATAAGTACAAAGACTGATTTAAAAAAGTCCAGCTTCACTAGGCCAAATCTATATAAAGAGAAAATTATAAGGTATGTCTCATTGGCATTTAGTTGTTAATTTTTTCTAATTTTATTCAGTCTGGAGGCACTTTGAAGATTAGATTATACCCTGAATAATGCGCATACATTTACATATTTTCTTGCGACAAGGTAGTATTTGCAAAGAACAAATACTAGATAAAATAAGTCTGTAGAGGTAGCCAAATGCAGAGCTATTGTCACGTTTGTGGTATTTATTTACCCAAAACAAACACGTATCAACGAACGGAGAACATCAGAATCAGAAAAGTGTTTGATCGCCATGAATTTGTGTACCGACAAGGAATTTACTTTGACAGGAAAGTGCGTACATAAAACATATGAATAGAACAATATAAAAGGGTCTGAGGGGGTATAGGGATAGTAATATACAAAATACTATACAGAATACAGATAAATAACACGCAGTGCAATAGTGCAAATATTGTAGTGCAAAATCAGGCAATGTGCAAATGTAATGGGTAAAAGTTCAAAGCTTGTGTGCACCCCTGGCCTTGTTGAGGAGGCCAGTAGCACAGGGGAAGAAACTGTTCGTATGGCGTGAGGTTTTGGTCCTGATGGACCGAAGCCTTCTGCCGGAGGGGAGTGTGTTGAATAGTGAGTGTCTGGGGTGAGAGGAGTCTGCCACAATCTTTCTAGCTCGCCTCAGAGCCCTCGAGGTGTGCAGGTCCTCGAGGCTAGGCAGATTGCAGCCGATCACCTTTTCAGCTGAGCGGTTGATTCGCTGCTCTTGTCCTTAGCTGAAGCAGCAGCGTACCAGGTGGTGATGGATGAGGTGAGGATGGACTCAACGATGGCTGAGTAGAAGTGAACCATCATAGTCTTAGGCAGGTTGAAATTCTTTAGCTGCCAAAGGAAGTACATCCTCTGTTGTGCTTTCCTGGTCAGTGAGCAGATGTTCGAATCCCACTTAAGGTCCTGAGAGAGGATAGTGCCCAGGAAGCGGAAGCACTCTACAGTGTTGACAGGAGAGCCACACAGGGTGATGATGGAGAGTGGGGCTGAGTTTGAAACTAAAACTGTGCACAGATGGCGACTTAACAAACATCAAAAACAGCTTCAACAGAACAGCGCTCACCGACATTGACACAAATCATTTAATTAATAACAAGCACCCGTGAACCTAACCAGGGACCTTAGATAGCCCACTGATTAACTAACCTATGCCCAACGCTTAGCTAAACCCAAAACAACTGTGCTCCTAATCAACATTATACACAGAAGTGCCCTCCCCTAAATACCCTGTGACAACCCAGCTCACCCATTCGTGATAGTACTATTTCATTTTCTTTGATATGTTGTGTCTATGCTTGAATAACTCGTTACCTGATTCACATAGAGGCTAGGTGAACTTCTCCACTCATACTGTGTCATTCAACTAAATTAAAGTCCCTCACCTTTCCACTGGCTCTATCTATTCATGTGTTCTAAATATAATCAGTGACGGTGAAGTGTATCACTGGGTGTCTTCACATGGCTCGTTATTCCCTCACAACTGGAGACCGTCGTTTCTAGTAAACATGCTGGGTTAGCCACGGTAACAGTGTGTGGGCCCGAACAGCCCCGATACTACACTGCATTCTGGGAAGTTTGCGATAGAGAAGCTGTCTGTGGTGAACCCAAAGGCATCATGTTGTTTCTGCCATGGGTGGTCATATAGAAATGATTGGATGTTTTCTCTGTGGTTCGTCGCTGGTAGCGTGTGCATGTGAATAAATAAAACAGAGAAAAATGTCAGATTTGGGTGGAAATAAATTGGGCGGGGGTGACGTATTTGCAAACGTCAAAAAAAAGGGTACAAAAACATGAAAAAACTTCACATTGTACCAATTTCCGTAAACTTATTGTTTGGGAGAGTTTGGGTGTGGGGGGAGCCATTTTGAATTGTCTTGGAGTTGTCTCTCCAGACAAGTGAACACAGATGGAGATGGACGGGGCTGTGAACTTCTTTCAGTACGTTCTACTTTAACCTCTGCTGTTTGCCTATTACGGCTGCCAGACAAATTACAAACACACACTTGCCCAAACATACACATAACAACATGCAAACAAAAGCATTTATAATTCTCTTCCTCAACATAAGTTTTGTACTGTTTTATCTCTCGATCATGAATACTTTTGATGTGCCTTTGCATAGATAATAAATGAAACAGACAATGCAGCGAGTGTGAATGATAAGCTTATTTATTAATCTTTTTGGACAAGCCTGTGTATGAAAGCAACAACTAACAAGCCCAAAGAGAACCTACAGAATAAAGTTACCTCTGAATATCTGTTTACAATTACCACAATGACCTCCAAATATATGTATACAGTTATTACAGTTAGCTATAAATACATGTATACGGTTATTACAGTTAGCTCCAAATATATGTATACAGTTATTACAGTTAGCTCCAAATATATGTATACAGTTATTACAGTTAGCTCCAAATATATGTACACAGTTATTACAGTTAGCTCCAAATATATGTATACAGTTATTACAGTTAGCTCCAAATATATGTATACAGTTATTACAGTTAGCTCCAAATATATGTACACAGTTATTACAGTTAGCTCCAAATATATGTATACAGTTATTACAGTTAGCTCCAAATATATGTATACAGTTATTACAGTTAGCTCCAAATATATGTACACAGTTATTACAGTTAGCTCCAAATATATGTATACAGTTATTACAGTTAGCTCCAAATATATGTATACAGTTATTACAGTTAGCTCCAAATATATGTATACAGTTATTACAGTTAGCTCCAAATATATGTACACATTACAGTTAGCTCCATATATATATATACAGTTATTACAGTTAGCTCCAAATATATGTATACAGTTATTACAGTTAGCTCCAAATATATGTACACAGTTATTACAGTTAGCTCCAAATATATGTATACAGTTATTACAGTTAGCTCCAAATATATGTATACAGTTATTACAGTTAGCTCCAAATATATGTATACAGTTATTACAGTTAGCTCCAAATATATGTACACAGTTATTACAGTTAGCTCCAAATATATGTATACAGTTATTACAGTTAGCTCCAAATATATGTACACAGTTATTACAGTTAGCTCCAAATATATGTATACAGTTATTACAGTTAGCTCCAAATATATGTACACAGTTATTACAGTTAGCTCCAAATATATGTATACAGTTATTACAGTTAGCTCCATATATATATATACAGTTATTACAGTTAGCTCCAAATATATATATATATATATATATACAGTTAGCTCCATATATATATACAGTTATTACAGTTAGCTCCAAATATATGTACACAGTTATTACAGTTAGCTCCAAATATATGTATACAGTTATTACAGTTAGCTCCAAATATATATATACAGTTATTACAGTTAGCTCCAAATATATGTATACAGTTATTACAGTTAGCTCCAAATATATGTATACAGTTATTAAAGTTAGCTCCAAATATATGTACACAGTTATTACAGTTAGCTCCAAATATATGTTTACAATAACCAGAGTTATCTCCAGAATAGTTATTTACAGCTACACAAGCCAGAATTGTATGTATAAACAGTGACCTCACCTTCCGCTGTCAAACAAAAAGAGTTAATCCAGCTCCAGAAAGACAAAACATTATATTTGGGGATGTATCTGTTAAAGGCTTGCATAACAACCAGATAAACAATTAATTTGAGATACCCCAGCGTCGCACAAACGCTCCCATGGAAGACAGCTGGTAACATCCAGAAAGTTCCCTGGGCAGCTTGCGAGGCCAGATTTCTTCAAACAATTTCAAATGTTTCTAACTTATTGGAACTATAATATACAAAACACAGCATATTTACAGCATACTGTTGTCATATATTACTATTATTTAAATATACGCATACATGGTTCGGGGTCAATTACTCTTCTAAACACAATACCATGTTTTGTGGCTGACTAGTATTCAATCCCCATGAGTTTTGTACAGTTCAAGCAGGGGCTGCATCCCACAATCATTCTCCAGAGGCCACACATAACATAGTCTTTCTCTCTTGGTTTCTCTTTCTCTCTCGCCACTGAGTGAGCGATAGCTTTAAGGATCCTTGTAAAAACTCTGGGTAGCCTGTAAAGTGACAGCAGTGTGTTTCATGCTTCGTGGCATCAGTGGGAATAAACAGGGCTTCTGGAGTGCATGTTTGTTACTCTTCCTCTCCTTCCGTACCTTCGTGACTCTCTACCTACCTCTCTCACAACCTCAATCCTTCACTCGAAATACTAAAAATAGTTACCACAGTTACCTCTAGTAAATGTGTATAGGCCTATAGGTACCAGAGTTAGCTTCATAATATCTGTTTGTAGTTAATTTAGTAACCTTCAGAATATCTGTGCATAGTTACCACCATTACCTCTAAAATATCTGTGTATGGTAACCACAGTTAGCTTCAGAATATCTGTGTACAGTAACCACAGTTAGCTTCAGAATATCTGTGTACGGTAA
Organism: Dallia pectoralis; assembly: GCA_029465975.1. NCBI lineage: Eukaryota > Metazoa > Chordata > Actinopteri > Esociformes > Umbridae > Dallia > Dallia pectoralis. Next base: position 13,747,517 of record CM055735.1, on the reverse strand, counting down.
CCACAGTTAGCTTCAGAATATCTGTGTACAGTAACCACAGTTAGCTTCAGAATATCTGTGTACGGTAACCACAGTTAGCTTCAGAATATCTGTGTACGGTAACCACAGATACCTTCAGAATATCTGTGTACGGTAACCACAGTTAGCTTCAGAATATCTGTGTACGGTAACCACAGTTAGCTTCAGAATATCTGTGTACGGTAACCACAGTTAGCTTCAGAATATCTGTGTATGGTAACCACAGTTAGCTTCAGAATATCTGTGTACGGTAACCACAGTTACCTTCAGAATATCTGTGTATGGTAAACACAGTTAGCTTCAGAATATCTGTGTACGGAACCACAGATACCTTCAGAATATCTGTGTACGGCCCCAGAAACAGAAATAATTTGGAATATTTTTATTATATGCCTAGCGACCAGATGAAGAAATGATTTGATCTGAAAACGCATTATTTAATCATGCTTATCAAAAACGCACCAACCTCAAATGGAGAAGACTAGAACGTTCTGCAACCTTCTAGGGACAGCCAGTAGGGCAAGTCTTATCGAACATAACCTGGTTCCAATCATGGTTGCATTGATATTTAGCAATCTCCAGGCGCCGAAAATGTGATGAAAGGTGTTCTTCTGGCGAGATGTCCAAATATCTTGTTGGCATGGAGGGGATGCTAAATGTGTGAAGCCAAGATTTAAAAAGGTCTTACATTATTTATTTTTGAGTAGTAAAGCTAAATAATTAAAGAGATTTAGATGGCACGATGATTCCCAATACTACAAGCATATGTGTAACTGTGTTCAGGGCAAAC
>CM055735.1:13620234-13746209 GCA_029465975.1 Dallia pectoralis | reverse complement strand
TATGGTGGCCAGTAATTGAACACTGTAATTATTATGGTGGCCAGTAATTGAACACTGTAATTGTTATGGTGGCCAGTAATTGAGCGTGTATGTTATTTTTCCGCAATAGGGGTTAGATTTCGGGTTGAGCTTAGAATTGAGGTAACTATTTTTAAAGTGCAACTCAGGGCTCTGCTGTAAAATAACTCTTTAAAGCACTTTCCCCCTGAGAAATTATACCTTTTTAATACACAAACACTAATTTAAAAACACACACACTATAGGTCTCCTATAGAAACGAGGGGCTGAGGTATATAGGTCTCCTATAGAACTTGGGGCTAAGGTATGTAGATCTCCTATACAAATAAGGGGGTGAGGTATGTAGGTTTCCTATAGAAATAAGGGAGTGAGGTATGTAGGTTTCCTATAGAAACGAGGGGGTGAGGTATGTAGGTCTCCTATAGAAACTAGGGGCTGAGGTATGCAGGTCTCCTATAGAAACGAGGGGGTGAGGTATGTAGGTTTCCTATAGAAACGAGGGGCTGAGGTATGTAGGTCTCCTATAGAAACGAGGGGGTGAGGTATGTTGGTTTCCTATAGAAACGAGGGGCTGAGGTATGTAGGTCTCCTATAGAAACGAGGGGGTGAGGTATGTAGGTCTTCTATAGAAATAAGGGAGTGAGGTATGTAGGTTTCCTATAGAAATAAGGGGGTGAGGTATGTAGGTTTCCTATAGAAATAAGGGAGTGAGGTATGTAGGTTTCCTATAGAAACGAGGGGGTGAGGTATGTAGGTCTCCTATAGAAACGAGGGGGTGAGGTATGTTGGTTTCCTATAGAAACGAGGGGCTGAGGTATGTAGGTCTCCTATAGAAACGAGGGGGTGAGGTATGTAGGTCTTCTATAGAAATAAGGGAGTGAGGTATGTAGGTTTCCTATAGAAACGAGGGGGTGAGGTATGTAGGTCTCCTATAGAAACTAGGGGCTGAGGTATGCAGGTCTCCTATAGAAACGAGGGGGTTAGGTATGTAGGTCTCCTATAGAAACTAGGGCCTGAGGTATGTAGGTCTCCTATAGAAATGAGGGGATGAGGTATGTTGGTTTCCTATAGAAACGAGGGGCTGAGGTATGTAGGTCTCCTATAGAAACGAGGGGGTGAGGTATGTAGGTCTTCTATAGAAATGAGGGGGTGAGGTATGTAGGTTTCCTATAGAAACGAGGGGGTGAGGTATGTAGGTCTCATATAGAAACTAGGGGCTGAGGTATGCAGGTCTCCTATAGAAACAAGGGGTGAGGTATGTAGGTCTCCTATAGAAACTAGGGTTTGAGGTATGTAGGTCTCCTATAGAAATAGGGGCTGAGGTATGTAGCTTTCCTATAGAAACTAGGGACTGAGGTATGTAGGTTTACTATAGAAACTAGGGACTGAGGTATCTAGGTTTACTATAGAAACTAGGGACTGAGGTATGTAGGTCTCCTATAGAAACAAGGGGCTGAGGTATGTAGGTCTCCTATAGAAACGAGGGACTGAGGAATGTAGGTCTCCTATAGAAACGAGGGACTGGGGTATGTAGGTATCCTATAGATACTAGGAGCTGAGGTATGTAGGTCTCCTATAGAAGACACCAAAGACAGGGCTGCTGACAGGGCAGGCATAAATACCATTAGCACACCATTTACAACATTTGATGTACAAATATGCTTCTCATTTATAATACTTTTGGTTCTTCCCCAAAAAACTGCTGGTTCGAATGATCGTATACACGTTCCTGACATCAGGTCACATAGGAAAGAAGATGTGTATGGAAGAAGATTAGTTCGAAAGAAAACATGTCTTTTAATTATGCTGTTGTTTGTAGTGAGGAGATGGAGAAAGTTGGGGATGGTAAAGAAAAGAGGAGTAGGAGAAAAAAGGAGGTGTTTCAGAAGATAGGATGTGATGGAAAAGAAAGTTATGAAAATGACGGGAGAGGATGGAGAAGAAAGGAGGTGATGAAGAAGAAAGAACGGAATGAAGGAGAAAGTAGGGGATGGAATAGCAGTTGCCAAAATGCAGGTGGCCTACTTTATGATCTCCTGACGGACCCGAAGGGCTGTAAGGCAGAACGTATGTGTGTGTGTATCTGTGTGTGTATCTGTGTGTGTGTGCGTGAGAGATTGAGACTGTGTGTTTGTGTTAAATGTGGTTTGAAATGTGTGTGTTCATATGCTAAATCTGTGTGTGCGCGTCAGCATGTGTTTTCCCATGAGTGCCAGACTGAAGGCACACACACACATGCACACACACACACACACACACACACACACACACACAGACACACAGACACACACACATGGACATAAACTGAGTCAAACAAAAGCCAAGTCCACTTAAGAAAGCAAATCTCTTGGAATACAATCAGTCACATAAACCCACAATGGGCACCATGAAGGGTTTGGAACCCAGAGTGAAGTCCTCACCTCTACTTGGAGAGGGGCACCATGAAGGGTTTGGAACCCAGAGTGAAGTCCTAACCTCTACTTGGAGAGGGGCACCATGAAGGGTTTGGAACCCAGAGTGAAGTCCTCAACTCTACTTGGAGAGGGGCACCATGAAGGGTTTGGAACCCAGAGTGAAGTCCTCACCTCTACTTGGAGAGGGGCACCATGAAGGGTTTGGAACCCAGAGTGAGGTCCTCACCTCTACTTGGAGAGGGGCACCATGAAGGGTTTGGAACCCAGAGTGAAGTCCTCAACTCTACTTGGAGAGGGGCACCATGAAGGGTTTGGAACCCAGAGTGAAGTCCTCACCTCTACTTGGAGAGGGGCACCATGTAGGGTTTGGAACCCAGAGTGAAGTCCTCACCTCTACTTGTAGAGGGGCACCATGTTGGTTTGGAACACAGAGTGAAGTCCTCACCTCTACTTGGAGAGGGGCACCATGAAGGGTTTGGAACCCAGAGTGAAGTCCTCACCTCTACTTGGAGAGGGGCACCATGTTGGTTTGGAACCCAGAGTGAGGTCCTCACCTCTACTTGGAGAGGGGCACCATGAAGGGTTTGGAACCCAGAGTGAAGTCCTCAACTCTACTTGGAGAGGGGCACCATGAAGGGTTTGGAACCCAGAGTGAAGTCCTCACCTCTACTTGGAGAGGGGCACCATGTGGGTTTGGAACCCAGAGTGAAGTGCTCACCTCTACTTGTAGAGGGGCACCATGTAGGGTTTGGAACCCAGAGTGAAGTCCTCACCTCTACTTGGAGAGGGGCACCATGTTGGGTTTGGAACCCAGAGTGAAGTCCTCACCTCTACTTGGAGAGGGGCACCATGAAGGGTTTGGAACCCAGAGTGAAGTCCTCACCTCTACTTGGAGAGGGGCACCATGTGGGTTTGGAACCCAGAGTGAAGTGCTCACCTCTACTTGGAGAGGGGCACCATGTAGGGTTTGGAACCCAGAGTGAAGTCCTCACCTCTACTTGGAGAGGGGCACCATGAAGGGTTTGGAACCCAGAGTCCCGGCATCTTCCCTGGGTTATAAAAAGACTGGCCAAGTGCTCACACACACACAGACACACACACAGATTTTCAACAACAGTGTTTCTGTGTATCCCCCTGTTGATTCATGCTGTGCTCTGGTTTCAGGAGGGGTGTTTGTAAAAGCATATTGTGACAACGGGCTTTATACATCAATTTGATTGATTGATTGATCGATTGACATAAAGACACAAACAAACACGCCCACAATATGGCCCTTTCTGCTATCCGTGGTATTCAGTCCAGGAGGACATCAAATGTGACTACCTGGCCACTGGACAACATACGTCCTCACAGTTAATACACTAGATGGAGGCCACTCCGATTAATCAAGAAACCGAGCCGCAAAGTAAGAGGCTAATGAGTGAGTTAATTCTCTCTCTTCACAAGTGAACCAAGTGAAAAGAAAATTCCTGGAAATGTCTTAATTCTATAATCTCTGTTGTATTTAAAAGGCCATCGTGTGTCTACACAAGCAGATGTAGAGAGTATGCAATCGCTTACAGTAAGATGTGCTGCTACTAAATATGGCGGTGATTCGCCTGATATTTTCCTGATACCGCTGTAAACAAACACGCCAACGTGGCCCTCGTTCATGCTGGTCGTTTCGTTTACTCCGTTCAGTATAGCTAGTTGGTTATCTATATCTGCAAGGGCCAGTCCGGAGTAAAGCCTCTCGCCGCCATCTGTTTATGTATGCTACAAAGTGTTTGAGAACGCAGAACAGCCTGTAAGCGATAGGAGATGATACTAAACAGCATCTGGCATATATTATTCATAAAGCATGTAGGATTGCGCCAGCCGACACCTCGTTCTGACCTAAGTAGTTCCCCGTGGAATGTTTTCCCTCAGCGCACACGGCGTGGGTCTTTTTCTGGAGCGTCACCCTTGGAGACTGTAGCTAGTCAGCTGTAAACCACCAGGGAGCTGAGCGGAGCAGGAACACATCAGTTCTACATCAACCAATCAGTACTCAGCAGCCCGAAGGGTCAGAGGTCAGGCAGAAAGAGAGAGAGGGAGGGAGGAAAGAGAGAGTAAGGCATTGGGGTCATTTCACACTGAGAGACAGTGAGAGTGACTGACAGAACAGGAAATGCTGGCATAACATTTACAAACAGAAGCATATACAAACACACACAGAGACACACACACAGACGCTAACACGTGCTGTTTGGTTGCCCTGTTTCTAAACCAGGGGCTTGAACTATCTGTGTGATTTAAAAACGCGACACCAGTGAAACAAGCTTTTGGGTTCTGGTCTGTGTACCAGATTTTAACTTATATCTGCAAGTATCTGTGGGTGAATCATCCAATAGGTCAAAAAGTATTTGTAGAAATTACCCTTTATTGTGTTATTTGAACCAAAGAGGAGAAGTGTTGTGGAACGTGTCGGGAATCTGTATTTGCACTAAATGCCAGAGATTTGTGGGGGGGGTTTAGAAATATATATATCTAACAGTTAGAGAGAGAGTTCTGTGTGTGAGAGAAAGAGAGAGAGAGAGAGAGAGAGAGAGAGAGATACGATTTAGAGAGAGAGTGAGTTGTGTGAGAGAGAGAGACAGGGCCTTGCAGGTTAGATGGAGCACAGACAATATTGCTAACTATCACACATTTATCTCTGCGTTTACATTCCCTTGTCAATTATGCTAATAAATATTTGCAGAAGACATTAATAATGCATTTAACCGTGTGAAACTTTAGGCGGTGATGTTTAAATAGAATTTTCTGATTTAAATAATGCTTTCGCTTTCTATGATGTTTCTTCGTTCCGCTGTGTCCCCTCGCTTCTCCAAACACCTGCAGGTAACCGTGTGTGGAGTCGCTTCAACGGTTGTCTATCTGAGACCGCGGCGTCAGGTAAGCCGGAGCAAATCCTCTCAGAAAAGGGGTGAAACCATGTTGAAAAATGAAAAGGAAAAAGAGAAAAAACAAACAGTCATGGGCGCACCTTACTCCCCGTGTCTGCCACAAGGGTAATGGCTGGGGGTCAACGTGACAACAATAAAGTGTCTCCGTATTTTTGTTCTCTTTCAAGGTTCACAGAGAGCACAGCAGTGTTTCAGGTCTCCCTGACCGGATATAATAACAAAGGCTTAGAGAACAAAAAACGGCAAACAACTAACAACAATGCGTGGGCGAAATCAGATGTGAAATCCCAAAGCCCAGGACCTAACACAGTATCCCATTCTTTAGTAAATTGGAAACGCAGGTGACTGAGTCATTGGCTAAGAGCAGGAGCTTACATAAACAGAGGTCAGGGGCTTGTAAGATTAGAAGACTCACCAAAAGACTCGTAAATTCCAAAGCATTACCTTGAATAATATATGAGTAACTGGGAACGTGTGGGATCTCTCTGTCCCTACTTTCCATCTAGACTGGGTTTGTCCATGGGTACCAAAGCCGACAGTATCCGGGATCTGCCTGAAGATGTCTGGAGATGTCCGGGGGTATCTTGGGGTATCATGGATCTGCCTGAAGATGTCTGGGGGTATCTCTGGCAATCTGGGGGGTGCCTGCAGACGTCTGGAGCTGTGATACATCATGGCTGGAGTTTGTGCTGTTTATATTATTAATGTTCTGAGGAGGATCCCTCCACCTCATTTCGGTGCACTGCTTCCTCGTCAAATGTTCCATTTATCTAAAACTGCGGACAGTAGAATCAGCTCTTGACACTTTCACAAAAAGCCCTGCGGTGTTATTTTGTTACCTTTGTATCGGAGCACGAATATGACACCGCAGCTAGACGTCATGAGTCTTAAAGCAGCAACACACAGCTCCTCGCGTTGTCTTATTCTATCATCTCTTCGTAAAAAAACACTGATCGCACACAGCTATTTCTGCGTCGGGACCGCCAGCGATGCGATTAATATGACAAAATTATCAAGTCGGCAGCGCTAACAAGAAGCTCGGGAGAAAAATACGAAATATGATAAAAAAGCAATGCCTGTCTGTTTTCGGCTTTTGTGTTTCACCTTTCACAACTGCAACTTGAGCGAATCAGATAGAACAAATGCAATACACTTTTAAACCTTATGCTCTCTTGATGGACTCTCTGTTGGGTGTATGTCTTGTGTCTTGATTTGATTTAGGTGGTTCCATTACTTTCAGAAGAATGACAATGGGGGAAGTAATGTTGTAACGGTCCTAGTTCTAAGTTTACAGCTTAGTCATTTGTTCTGGTCACATACAGATGCTGAGTCACACAGTGGACGTCCCAGTCACTGGATCACATCCCACTCCCATCAGGCTGCCTGAAAATGGCTGCTCTACTTTCTGCCCAACCAGGAACCTGCCTGTGGATTGGGTCTAACTGGGTCAGACCGGGCCAGCAGACCATAGCCAAATGACATATCTTAGAATAGAAGGAGGTGACATACAGACTTCCTGGCGCATAATAAAGTCATCTTGTGACATATGTAGTCAGCACCCATTTCAGCAAGCACACTAAACAATTGTAATCGGCTTTGGGAGACAGTTGTAACCGAAAACTTCAGCTCAACCCCAAGAGCCTCTGGACATCAGTTTCATTTGAAATAAGGTTTATATTGAATCTAGGTACCCCTTAGAGTACACAATCTGCAATCAGTTTTTGGTTGTTTTGTCCTACAATGTCCGAACGAGACTTCCCCTTTAATCATTTTCTGCGTTGATGTGTGTGTGTGTGTGTGTGTGTGTGTGTGTGTGTGTGTGTGTGTGTGTGTGTGTGTGTGTGTGTACACAGCGCTCTCTCCTTATATCTGCTGCTGACTTTGCCTTTAAATGTGTTTCGGACCTGGATGATGAAACTGTTGCTCCACTGTTCTGACACAGCCTGTCTCGTCACATCAGGCCACAGTGATGGAGTTTGTCAGACGTGTGCGCCGGGCGTTTGTTCCTGACTCATAGCGCCTTCCCTCCTGTCTCCCCCATTCCTCACCCCTCCTGTCTCCCCCGCTCCCCACTCCTTATGTCTCCCCCACTCCCCACTCCTTATGTCTCCCCCACTCCCCACTCCTCCTGTCTCCCCCACTCCTCACCCCCTTTCTCCCCCACTCCTCACCCCTCGTGTCTCCCCACTCCTCATGTCTACCCCACTCCTCACCCCCCTTTCTCCCCACTCCTCACCCCTCCTGTCTCCCCTAATCCTCACTCCTCCTGTCTCCCTCACACCTTACCCCCTGTCTCCTCCACACCCTACCATCCCTGTCTCCCCACATCTCACCCCCCATCTCCCCCATCTCCCCACTCCTCATCGATGCAGCCTCCCATCATGCCTGTCACTCAGAGTGTGACACACTGCCAGCGTGCCTGGATATCAGAGGGAACACAACACACACACACACGCAGACTGCGCACAAACACCCCCGCTACACATGCACAGAAACACCACCCATTATACTCCGTAACACCCGCACACACACACACACACTGGAACATGTTAACATGCACGCTAACTCTCTAACATATGACAGACATATGTGTGGGGTTAGTCAGAAACACACACACACACTCTCCCCATGACATTGACATGGTATAAAGGAACTACCACAGATTCAGTGTGAAATGAAGTGTATGAAATCTGTTTTGATTGTGTTTTGCTTTACAGGGAACATCCAGCCGTAGGTGACACGTCCCCATAAGGAACATTAGCCAAAAGGGAACTGAGTCCAGTAAGGATCTTGTCCCATTGGCCTTCAGGGTTGAGGTTCATGTCAAAACATGATAAGATTAGGACACATTTTCTCAATTGACCCCACGTGGCCCAAACCTAAATTTAGAAACCACTAGGCTTTACCAAAATGTCTCTCTCTTTCCTTTCCTCATCTCTCTGCTTTCCTTATCTCTCCCTGCTCTCTCCTCTCTCTCTCTCTCTCTCTCTCTCTCTCTCTCTCTCTCTCTCTCTCTGTATCTTTTCAGTTTCGTTCTACATGCAGTGTCATCTTTGGAAGAGCTTACTCGTGGTCTTTCTTGTGTCCTGCTAAAAGGCACATTCCATTTAGAGTTAGCTTCTTACGTCATGTTAGCTGGGTGACATCAGCAGATAACAGAAGTCTCTACAGCCTGGCAGACTGCATTACAGACAGACTGACAAGTTTAGCTAACTCACCAGTTGTGCATTAATCTCAAGAGACTCAGAATTTTTGCTTGTTTTTTGTGGGGATTTCTTTAGACATGGGAGCCCACATGGAAAAAACCTATATGAGGATATATGTGCATATATGTAACCTATATGTTACCTATATGCACATATATGCTGCATATATGCACATATATGATAATATATATGCTGCATATATGCACATATATGATAATATATATGCTGCATATATGCGCATATATGCCACATATATGCACATATATGATAATATATATGCTGCATATATGCACATATATGATAATATATATGCTGCATATATGCGCATATATGCCACATATATGCACATATATGATAATATATGCTGCATATATGCGCATATTTGCCACATATCGTCAAAATTGAGGTGCATATATGTGCATATATCCCTTACGAAAAAAAGTATATTAAAGTATACTATGTATCTAAACCCGAGCGGTCGTTTGTTATTGGACTTCTGTGCTAGTCATGGATTGTCTATAACAAACACCATGTTCGAACATAAGGAGGCGCATAAGTGTACATGGTACCAGAGCACCCTAGGCCGAAGGTCAATGATCGATTTTGTGATCGTATCGGCTGATCTAAGGCCGCATGTTTTGGACACTCAGGTGAAGAGAGGGGCAGAGCTGTCAACTGATCACCATCTGGTAGTGAGTTGGATCAGAGGGTGGGGAAAGACTTTGGACAGACCAGGTAAGCCCAAACGGGTAGTGCGGGTGAACTGGGAACGTCTGGAGGAGGCCCCTGTCCGAAAGATCTTCAACTCACACCTCCGGCGGAGCTTTTCAGGCATCCCTGTGGAGGTTGGGGGCATTGAACCTGAGTGGGCAATGTTCAAAGCTTCTATTGCTGAAGCTGCGGCGGTGAGCTGTGGTCTCAAGGTCCTAGGTGCCTCAAGGGGTGGTAACCCTAGAACACCGTGGTGGACCACGGTGGTCAGGGAAGCTGTCCGACTGAAGAAGGAGGCCTTCAGGGATATGCTAGCCCTGGGGACTCCGGAGGCAGTTGCAGGGTACCGACAGGCCCGAAGGGCTGCAGCCGCTGCCGTGTCAGAGGCAAAGCAGCGGGTGTGGGAGAAGTTTGGAGAAGCTATGGAGAAGGACTTTCGGTCGGCACCAAAATGCTTCTGGAAAACCGTTCGGCACCTCAGAAGGGGAAAACGGGAAACCATCCAAGCTGTGTACAGTAAGGATGGGACACTGTTGACCTCAACTGATGATGTGATCGGGCGCTGGAAAGAGCATTTTGAGGAGCTCCTGAATCCGACCTACACGCCCTCTAGTACAGAGGCAGAGCTGGAGGCTGATGGAGGGTCATCGTCAGTTTCCCTGGGGAAGTCGCTGAGGTAGTCAAACAACTCCACAGTGGCAAAGCCCCAGGGACTGATGAGATTCGTCCAGAAATGCTAAAAGCTTTGGGTGGGGAAGGGCTGTCTTGGTTGACACGCCTCTTCAACATTGCATGGAAGTCTGGGACAGTGCCAGAGGAGTGGCAGACCGGGGTGGTGGTTCCCCTCTTTAAAAGGGGGACCAGAGAGTGTGTGCCAATTACAGAGGTATCACACTCCTCAGCCTCCCTGGTAAAGTGTACTCCAAAGTGCTGGAAAGGAGGGTTCGCCCAATAGTCGAACCTCAGATTGAAGAGGAACAATGCGGTTTTCGTCCTGGCCGGGGAACCACGGACCAGCTCTTTACTCTCGCAAGGATCCTGGAGGGGGCCTGGGAGTATGCCCATCCAGTCTACATGTGTTTTGTGGATCTGGAGAAGGCGTATGACCTGGTACCCGGGATCTTTTGTGGGAGGTGCTGCGGGAGTATGGGGTGAGGGGGTCTCTTCTCAGGGCCATCTAATCTCTGTACGCTCAAAGCATGAGCTGTGTCCGTGTCCTCGGCAGTAAGTCGGATTCGTTCCAGGTGGGGGTTGGCCTCCGCCAGGGCTGCGCTTTGTCACCAATCCTGTTTGTAATATTCATGGACAGGATATCAAGGCGTAGTCATGGGGGAGGGGTTCCCGTTCGGTGGGCTGATGGTCACATCACTGCTTTTTGCGGATGATGTGGTCCTGATGGCCTCATCGGTCGGTGACCTTCAGCACTCACTGGATCGGTTCGCAGCCGAGTGTGAAGCGGCTGGGATGAGGGTTAGTACCTCTAAATCTGAGGCCATGACTCTCAGCAGGAAACCGGTGGAGTGCCTACTCCGGGTAGGGAATGAGTCCTTACTCCAAGTGAAGGAGTTCAAGTACCTCGGGGTCTTGTTCGCGAGTGAGGGAACAATGGAGCGGGAGATTTGTCGGAGGATCGGAGCAGCGGGGGCGGTGTTGCATTCGCTTCACCGCACCGTTGTGACGAAAAGAGAGCTGAGCCGAAAGGCAAAGCTCTCGATCTACCGGTCAATCTTTGTTCCTACCCTCACCTATGGTCATGAAAGCTGGGTCATGACCGAAAGAACGAGATCGCGGGTACATGCGGCCGAACTGGGTTTTCTCAGAAAGGTGGCTGGCCTCTCCCTTAGGGATAGGGTGAGAAGCTCAGTCATCCGAGAGGAACTCGGAGTAGAGCCGCTGCTCCTTTGCATAGAAAGGAGCCAGTTGAGGTGGTTCGGGCATCTTGTACGAATGCCACCTGGGCGCCTCCCTAGAGAGGTGTTCCAGGCCCGTCCAGCTGGGAGGAGACCTCGGGGAAGACCCAACACTAGGTGGAGAGATTATATCTCCACACTGGCCTGGGAACGCCTCGGGATTCCCCATTCAGAGCTGGCTAATGTTGCCCGGGAAAGGGAAGTTTGGGGTCCCCTGCTAGAGCTGCTACCCCCGCGACCCGACCCCGGATAAGCGGTTGAAGATGAGATGAGAGATGATGACTATGTATACTACAAAATAGTAAACTTTTAGTTCACTTTTGATATACTTTTAAGAAGTATGCTTAGAAAAAAGTATATTCAAGTATACTATAAGTATACTACAAAATGGGTAGTACACTTTTAGTTTACTTATGATATACTTTCAAAAAGTACATTTAGAAAATAGTTAACTTACTTGAACTTTTAAGTACACTACCAAATCGAAAAACGTTTTTACACATTTCTTCTGGAGATGTACGTTTTCTTTTATTATACAGCAAAAACAGTCTAAATGTTTTTAAGTAGATTACAAGTAATTTTTTTTTAGATCCATCTTGTATATTCTAATACTCATGTCTATGAAATGCATTGCACATTAAATATTTTTTGTTACTGAAGCTGAAATCATAATTACTGCCAAACATTTTGAAGCCCTATATTCATATACTATACTAATAATAATCAATTGGAGTATTAATAAAAATGTCTATGAACTAATTCCGCCTTTGCTGTATGTATTTTGAGGAACATTTATAAGTCTGATATGAATGAAAGCCCCGGACAGACAGGACATTAACATATTTTACATGCATTAACTGAGAAAAATGTCCAATGAAGCATCAGAAGAAGGCGGATGTAGGCGGAGCTGATTAGCGACGTCACTTCCTGTTCCTTGCGCGCGAGCAAAATATCATATGTTGAACCGGAGATATTGCAGCATGTTTCAGTCGCCATAAACTACGCTTTAAACTCGAGAATCAGGTGTAAGGATTCCAAAAAGGACCAAGTACAGATGGAATGAACAGGTGAGTTTGAGCTAAATTCTAACTTTATCTAGGCCTATATGAGATAACAGCTAACTAGCTACTTGGCTATATGGTTGATGCTAACATCAACATTAGCTAGATAGCTATTTACGTCTGAGCCATGTAAGAAGACAACACGTAACTAGCCCTTGTTAACAATTACTTATCTTTTATCTGCATCTTTTGTTTTTCAGGTAACTGGTAGCTACAGTTACTAATTAGGCAAGGTTGCTAGGTAGCTTGTTTGTTAGAGGCAGGGAACAAAAAATGAACATGTAATTTATCCTAATAAGCCATGTAGCCACTAGTTTGCTGATAATTTTTTTTTTCTTGATGCTGTGTGTTATAAATTGTAACACGCTGGGTGTTTATAAGATGTTGCATTTAACGGCTATAGTATAAATTAAATGATGTACCTTACCCTTTCTCATTTCTTCAGGCTTCAGAGGAAGTTAATGCCAATGCAGAATACTCTGTATCTGATCCCAACAGCAAAGTGGGAGACATACCCAATCTCAGTAATGAAGAGGATGATGACATACACAATCCCAACACCATGGAGGACAATGTACCCGATCCCAGCAGTGAAGAGGAAGACGTAACTGATCCCAGCAGTGAAGAGGAAGACGTACACAATACGAACAGTGAATGGGGCGACAATTCATCTGCCTGGGTATGTTTCACGCAAGTGTGTATTTGGAATCCTAATTTAATATTGCGCAATTTCACAAATTCCGATAAAAGGTTAAATATATTAATCATGTTTGCTTGTTGTCTTGTGTTTTTTTTTTTTACAGGGCATGCTAGGGAGAAATTTGAAGAAATAACAGTGCAAGATGTCCAGAGGATCTTGCACAAGAAGTGCAACAATGAATGCTTCAGACAAGTAAAGGCAGAAAAGATGTGAGCATGCATTTCATGTACAAAAATGAAGCATATTGTTAAATAAAATAACCATGTTTATTTTAACATTTAGAGTTCAAAATAGTTCTACAATGTATATATCAACATTTTAAGTGTTCATAGCTGGTTTATCCCCCTTTAATGTAGCTTTGACAATATTATCTCATGAAAATATTTATGAAAACACACACATTGTGTGTCTTGCCTCAAGATTTATTTAGGTATTTTGAATATGTACTGTATTTCCTTTATTTTAAAGATGTTAATTACACTTGAAGACAAAAGTATATTCTAAAGTTTCAAGTAGAACTCCTACCAGACACATGGCACGGATTGTTTGAGTATTGTTTAAGGTTCACTTGACAAACATGGCTTGTACAGTTATACTATATGTTTAAATCTATTAGTAAATCATAGTAAATTAACATTTATTAGGTTTACTTCTTGAAGTACTTGAAAGTGCACTTGAAAGTATTCAAATGTATACTTAAGTACTTCAAGAAGTGTACTTCATGAACTGAAAGTGCACTACACAGGTTACTTTTAAGTATACAAAAGTATACTTTTAAGTACTTTAAGAAGTCTACTTCATAAACTAAAAGTACACTACACGGGTTACTTTAAAGTATTTAAAAGTATACTTAAAATAAACTAAGTGTACTCTAAAGTGTACTAAATAAACTAAAAAGTGGGCCAATTTAGTCTACTTAGTATAAAAATAGTATATAAATAAGTACTTTAGTACCTTAATAATAGTATACTTTTTAAACTTAAGTATACTCACAAAAATGAACTTAAAGTATACTTTTGTTTCGTAAGGATACAAGCCATATAGGTCTCCTGTATTGCTTCTTTATATCCACAAATAAGACCTACATGTACATACAAGATGTCTCCAATCGCAGCTGTACTGTAAGCACTTTGGGTTCCTGATGAAGTCTGTTGAAGTATTGCGCTCTTACTCGTTGTATTACGGTAACAGATTTGTTTTGGTGTTTGTGTATTAAGTGTAATACGTCTTTGACGTAGTGACTTAGTTGACTGCAGCAGCTGAAGATCTGTGAGCATGTTTGAGTTGTTCCGAATGATTCTGAAAATAAAGATAGCCTGTTTATTTCCAATTCACGCATTTACCGTTGAGCGCAACATAAGTTCAACACTGTCTTAGTATGTTTGTCTACATTGAAGTGGCCGGCAGCCAGCCGTGGGCAGATAGGCACATCTATAATTCGAAGCTCACGCAGCTGAGAGGATTAACAAGTTAAATCGTTTTTTTAATGTTCAGTTTTTTGTCTTGTTTTTGTTCTATTTGATTGTTCTTAAGTAAATAAATAATGTACATTTCTACATTTTGGGCTTTTATTTATGTTGCATAGTAGCTATGGATTTCAATAATTTAACATAGGTGCATATATGTTAGGTGCATATATGTTAGGTGCATATAGGTGCATATATGTTAGGTGCATATATGTTAGGTGCATATAGGTGCATATATGTTAGGTGCATATAGGTGCATATATGTTAGGTGCATATAGGTGCATATATGCACCTAACATATAGGTGCATATATGCACATATAGGTGCATATATGCACATATAGGTGCATATATGCACATATAGGTGCATATATGCACATATAGGTGCATATATGCACATATAGGTGCATATATGCACATATAGGTGCATATATGCACATATATGTACATATAATATAGGAAAACGGCCAATTTTATATATGTCACATATATTAAAAACATATATCAAAACCTATATTAAAACATATATGTTTATATAGGTTCTTTCCATGTGGGAGAAGTCACAAATACTCCAGAGGGTGGAGTTAGCCCATATGGCAGTCCTACCTTAGTCTCCAGAGGGTGGAGTTAGCCCATATGGCAGTCCTACCTTAGTCTCCAGAGGGTGGAGTTAGCCCATATGGCAGTCCTACCTTAGTCTCCAGAGGGTGGAGTTAGTCCATATGACAGTCCTACCATAGCCTCCAGAGGGTGGAGTTAGCCCATATGGCAGTCCTACCATAGCCTCCAGAGGGTGGAGTTAGCCCATATGGCAGTCCTACCATAGCCTCCAGAGGGTGGAGTTAGCCCATATGGCAGTCCTACCTTAGTCTCCAGAGGGTGGAGTTAGCC
Source organism: Dallia pectoralis (assembly GCA_029465975.1). Taxonomy (NCBI): domain Eukaryota; kingdom Metazoa; phylum Chordata; class Actinopteri; order Esociformes; family Umbridae; genus Dallia; species Dallia pectoralis. The sequence continues at coordinate 13,730,909 of CM055735.1, read as the reverse complement.
CATATGGCAGTCCTACCTTAGTCTCCAGAGGGTGGAGTTAGTCCATATGGCAGTCCTACCTTAGTCTCCAGAGGGTGGAGTTAGCCCATATGGCAGTCCTACCTTAGTCTCCAGAGGGTGGAGTTAGCCCATATGGCAGTCCTACCTTAGTCTCCAGAGGGTGGAGTTAGTCCATATGGCAGTCCTACCTTAGTCTCCAGAGGGTGGAGTTAGCCCATATGGCAGTCCTACCTTAGTCTCCAGAGGGTGGAGTTAGCCCATATGGCAGTCCTACCTTAGTCTCCAGAGGGTGGAGCTAGCCCATATGGCAGTCCTACCTTAGTCTCCAGAGGGTGGAGTTAGTCCATATGGCAGTCCTACATTAGCCTCCGGAGGGTGGAGTTAGTCCATATGGCAGTCCTACATTAGCCTCCGGAGGGTGGAGTTAGTCCATATGGCAGTCCTACCATAGTCTCCAGAGGGTGGAGCTAGCCCATATGGCAGTCCTACCTTAGTCTCCAGAGGGTGGAGTTAGCCCATATGGCAGTCCTACATTAGCCCCCGGAGGGTGGAGTTAGCTGCTTGTGAGAATGGTTAATGTTCTGTTAACAAGGCAAATCCAGCGGCTCAAGCAAATAACCATAAAACCAGACCGCTGTGCGTCATTTAACACACCTGTAAAAGCCCAGAAGCAATAAGATCTCGAATCAAGATTTCAAGCTTTCTAAGCATTTACCAGTGCTGTGAACACATCTAAGTGGGTACAAATTCATTTAAAAAAAGCTTGTAAACGCCATTTTTCAAACAGCAATACGCATGAACAACGTTTCACAAACACAAATGTGTGTAAAGGCTCCTGCAGCCGTACCCCACACATCTCCGGACGGTTGTGGCTGTTCAGCCGTTGTTTTCGTTTCCGCTGTATCTCCCGATCTGTGAGCAGTCGTACACAACTGAAGCGATGTCAGTTCCCCTCCTAACAGTCCAGAACCAAACCTTTCATCTTGCAGCCGTTCAGCGAGCAGCTCAGATCCTCCCTGTTTCAACAATACAGCATCCTCAAGTAAAACCTAAGTAGAAACAAAACACCACATCACAGGTACGTCATTTCTAAAAACACTGAGCAAGAGCCGAAACAACCGTGAGAGTGTGAAGACGACGGAAAAATATCGAGTAAACCAAAAAAAATCTAGCCAGAGTGCATCGCCGGAGATCAAACCGTAGAGGGAAAGTGAACACCTTTCCGGTACAATCAGAGTGCTCATTTTCTCCAACAGTTAGTCAAGAGGGAGGTACCGGCGGTGAGAGGCATGCCGGGTAGCGTGGAAGCGAGGTCCTTCCTGATGATGAACGTCATCTCGTCTCCCGTGCCACTAACCTGCCATCTCGGGGGTGATCCGAACCAACGTGTAACCTGGCTCATCAAAGGACTGCTGTCTCCCTTCAAGAGCGGCACGTTCAACGCTCGGGATCAGAAGCGCAGCACTGTACGGCGTCTCTTCCTGATGGCATGAATAAAATATTCTCTCTTCACAAAGTTTTGTCAGTGGATTGAAGGGGTTTCCTCATTTCTTGTTGGAAGCCAGGACTTGTGAGTGCCACGCTTTGTTTTTGATACCTTTTCTCATCCTGAATCGTGACGGATTGAACCTTCGGCAACTCGTCTCGCTTGTAGTTTCACCTTTCATCATGGGGTTTGAGGGTGTTGTTCGGGTAAAACTCTGAACAAAAGAGGGGGGAAAGCTTGAACAAGTTAGGTAAAAACAAACAGTAAAAGACTAACAGTTCCAAGAAGGAGATTATAAGGTATGAAACAGTATTAGGTTACCTTGGCAAGAACAACTGACAACACTACAAGCACACCTTTCAAATCCCATAATGTTGCATCTGCACTCCTATTGGACTGTACCTGTACTCCTATTGGACTGTAGCTGTACTCCTATTGGACTGTAGCTGTACTCCTATTGGACTGTACCTGTACTCCTATTGGACTGTACCTGTACTCCTATTGGACTGTACCTGTACTCCTATTGGACTGTACCTGTACTCCTATTGGACTGTACCTGTACTCCTATTGGACTGTACCTGTACTCCTATTGGACTGTACCTGTACTCCTATTGGACTGTACCTGTACTCCTATTGGACTGTACCTGTACTCCTATTGGACTGCCTATCCTTCAGCCTTGAAGAATCCAAGAATTCCAGTCCCTCAGTCTGTTGCTATAACACCAAACCAAGTCAGGTAAAAGCCTTTGGCCTATGTCCTATCATTCCTAACTATGTAACCACCGTTGGCAGGATATTGTTGCCCCAGGAGAGCAAATACTCGACAGTGGAGTGGTGTGCCTAGTGACACAGTGGGCATTGTACATGTTCAAATACTATGACACGTCCTGTTGGAATACTAATACACTGTGTCCTTCTAGAAAAATCTATGGACAATGGCTGCCTCAGAGAGGGACAAGGCTGTCCTGTCTCAGAGAGGGACAAGGCTGTCCTGTCTCAGAGAGGGACACGGGTGTCCTGTCTCAGAGAGGGACAAGGCTGTCCTGTCTCAGAGAGGGACACGGGTGTCCTGTCTCAGAGAGGGACAAGGCTGTCCTGTCTCAGAGAGGGACACGGGTGTCCTGTCTCAGAGAGGGACAAGGCTGTCCTGTCTCAGAGAGGGACACGGGTGTCCTGTCTCAGATATCTACAAGGCTGTCCTGTCTCAGAGAGGGACACGGGTGTCCTGTCTCAGAGAGGGACAAGGCTGTCCTGTCTCAGAGAGGGACACGGGTGTCCTGTCTCAGATATCTACAAGGCTGTCCTGTCTCAGAGAGGGACAAGGCTGTCCTGTCTCAGAGAGGGACTAGAGACAAGGGATTAGAAAGTAGGGTTGCCTATTTTTTGTTCATCCTGCTCTGAGGCGAACTGTTTCCCTGAAAAACATCCTCCACTGCTCCCTAGAGAAATGTCTTCCTTGGTTGTCTGACTCGTGAGCATGGCCTCCAAGGCAGGTACAGCAGGCACAGAAAACGCAACAACGTTGGCAGCTAAATCCACAGGGCTGACCTTGGTTTCTGCAGGTCTATATGGTCCATTTGTTTATTTATATATATAAATACAGTCATCCCCTATCAGAAAAACATCCAGTGAGTAAAAAAATATTGTTGTCCTTTCGATTGAAATGTCTTGGGCGACTACGTACCCAAGATTTGTATTTAACCTAAGTTTGATCCCATTCACAAAGAAACCCATGAAAAGGTTTTATTTCTTTACCCGGGAGGGACAGAACGTATGGTAGGCAGGTATCTGGCTGATGTTGTTATTGTGGAAGGTTTATCTGGGAGGAGGACACGCAGCTGGGAGGAGTACCAGTGAATGGGCCCCTGTTCTCCATGAAGTACGTAGAAAAAGAACCAAAACAGATAATGAATTGGATTAAGAGGTTTTGGAAAATCCACTCCTCGCGATACTCAGTTGATCAGATGATGATACTGGAAATCCTCACACGTAAACGTAGATGTTGATGTTAAACATTGTTGTGTTTAGATTTATTCTGAAACTGAGTCATTGGCAAAGTTAAAGTAAATATCAGTTGTAGTATATGGGTTACCTAATGCACTGGTATATACTATTCAATAAATATCAGGATATGGGTTACTTAATGCCCTGGTTTATATTATTCAATAAATATCAGGATATGGGTTACTTAATGCCCTGGTATATATTATTCAATAAATATCAGGATATGGGTTACTTAATGCCCTGGTATATATTATTCAATAAATATCAGGATATGGGTTACTTAATGCCCTGTTATATATTATTCAATAAATATCAGGATATGGGTTACTTAATGCCCTGGTTTATATTATTCAATAAATATCCACACAGCTTCAAACGCAAAATAGTTCACCTGCAATAAACACTATTTCTGTTTGACGGAAATAAAACCATTCAAATGAACTGTGTATCTGTCCAGAAGGTTTATTGCAAACCAACAAGTGCTTGAAGAAAAGGATTTACTAATTCAGAAATAAGACGTTTGACTGATCAATCATGGTATGGACGTGAGCTAGAGGAAATTAATAATAAATTGTAAAAATTTAGCGTCTTTCAAATAAACCTGATGCCTCAAGAAATTAGTTTGGTTAAATAACACATTAATTATTGTAGAAGTAATCAGTCTTTGGATATGAGTAGGAAATAGACTTAAATCTGCCTACAATCAGACCCTCACAGACCCTCACAGACCCTCACAGACCCTCACACACCCTCACAGACCCTCACAGACCCTCACAGACCCTCACAGACCATCACACACCCTCACAGACCCTCACAGACCCTCACAGACCCTCACACACCCTCACAGACCCTCACAGACCCTCACACACCCTCACAGACCCTCACAGACCCTCACACACACTCACAGACCCTCACAGACCCTCAAAGACCCTAACAGACCCACACAGACCCCCACAGACCCTCACAGACCCTCACACACCCTCACAGACCCTCACAGACCCTCACAGACCCTCAAAGACCCTAACAGACCCTCACACACCCTGACAGACCCTCACACACCCTGACAGACCCTTACAGACCCTCATACACCCTCACAGACCCTCACAGACCCTCACACACCCTCACAGACCTGATCCTCACAGACCTTCAGACACCCTTACATACCTCAGAGACCATCATAGACGTGACCCTCCTGTGTGCGTGTGTTCCAGCAGACACAAGCTTGGGAGCAGGAACAAAACACAGTTACCGTGATGGCCGCATCAACCCATGTGACCGTCTGTGACACTCCATCACAACATCTTCTGCTCTAAACTCCCCACACCGTTTCATCAGCAGGGCCTCCTTGCATCCGGTTGCGTTGACAACAAGAGGTATTTATAGACTCCTTCAATCCATTCTAACTGGCACCCTATCCCCTTACTTTTTGCACTACCTTTGCCCTGAGCTCTTGGACACTACATAGGGAATAAGGTGCCAGTTATGACGTGGCCCCCGTGTGTGGAGAGACAAGTAGAGGTACTTAGGGTACATCAGTCTCCTCCATCTCTTCCTCTCCTCCTCCTGCCCCTCCTCATCAGGTCTCGAGAGGTGAGCGTCTCCTCTCCTGTCACTCCGTTAAGCTAATTACGGAGACGTCTCGTGTGGCAGGAAGGAGTAATCGTGAAAGAGAGGGAGAGAGAGAGCGTCTGAGACATAATTAGGACTAGACCTCCACTTCACTTAATGTGTATACCCCCTCCCATCCCCCTCCCATATCCATCTCTAGTGTGTCAGTGTATTCTTGTATTGGTTTGTCTCTGTCTGTGTGCATAAACAATAATTATCTGATTAACGTCGCACTCACTCTCACACTGATAAACGCGCTGTTTAGGTATTTCGGAGAAATGAATCACTGTTCAAAGTAAACCCCAAATTCTCACTTTGCGATTGTAAGAGGCCTTACTTCTCCTGCTGAGTGACGACGACTGGGATCAAAGTTCCTGCTCTCGAACCCCCGTTAGATTGGGGGAAAACGGCAGTATGCATAATTGGATAATTATTGTGTATGAGTGCTGTGTCTGGATAAGGACTAGAGTGCGAGGGTGTGCAGCCAACCAACGGAGAAACAGATCGCGGCCATCGCTATTGAACATTCAAATTGGCTTTTAGCATTCAACAGGTCAACTGTACCATCGCATAAAGGCCTGTTTTTAATTGACTAATAAGCCCTTTAATCAGATCACATTTTGGAGCATGGGTCCTCACAATGTTTCTTCCTGCAACCCTCGCTTGGGAGAGATATTCCAAGCCAGGTATTTAACTATGGCAGAGAGAAGATGCAGAACAGAGGAGATGAAGGCACACCTGCAAAACGAAAACATAGAGCCACGCCGCCACGCTGACAGATGTTCTGTAGGCAGCGGAAATGTCAGTGTGCCCCGTGCAGCACTTGATGAGAACGGATTTGTTACCCAGTTCGCCCCGTCCTTTACGTTAACCTGCCACGGAGAGAACGGGAAAAACACGCGCTCCCACGCAAACAGGGGGGGCAAGCAGGCACAGGCGAACATGGACCTATAACACCTGATGCAAGTGCCAGCGTTGATCTCCCCATCGGGTGAGAATAAATGAAGAAAAACATCCTCCAGTCTGCTGGGGTCCTGATAAGGAAACCGTCCATCCCTGGTACGGGGGGCAGCCTGTTGCCTGTCGACGCCTCTCTGAGACAGAGAGATCTGCAGTGATAAAAGCCTCTCATGTCCTCAAACACATCAGACATCACAGGCACACACATCACGCCCACAGTCGCACAGCATACAGCATACATTTTCTTCATTTGACTTTCTCTTGTTGTGTCTCTCACTGTGCGTGTGTGTGTCTGTGTGTGTGTGTGTGTGTGTGTGTGTCTGTGTCTGTGTGCGTGTGTGTGTACGCGCACGCGTGTGTGTGTACGCGCACGCGCGTGTGTGTACGCGCACGCGCGTGTGTGCGCATCTTTCTTTTCATATTTAACAATGAATAAAGGAATGTAATTCAAGCCATGCCAAAGCAATTACGAGCTGGACAAGCTGCAGGACGAGATGTGAATAATTAAAAAGAGGAGTCTAAGTGCAAACGTGTTCTACCCCTGGCCTTCATTTGTTCCTGTCTTCAGACGGCACATGTTTTTACACACACACTCTCACACGGCCCCTCACATGACCTCTCCCATTGCCCCTCCCATGGCCTCTCCCATAGCCCCTCCCATGGCCTCTCCCATAGCCCCTCCCATGGCCTCTCCCATGGCCCCTCTCATGGCCTCTCCCATAGCCCCTCCCATGGCTTCTCCCATGGCCCCTCCCATGGCCTCTCCCATAGCCCCTCCCATGGCCTCTCCCATGGCCTCTCCCATGGCCCCTCCCATAGCCCCTCTCATGGCCTCTCCCATGGCCTCTCCCGTGGCCTCTCCCGTGGCCTCTCCCGTGGTCTCTCCCATGGCCCCCTCCCATGGCCTCTCCCGTGGCCTCTCCCATGGTCTCTCCCGTGGCCCCTCCCATGGCCTCTCCCGTGGTCTCTCCCATGGCCCCTCGATCCTGGACGTCAGTGGTTTGGAGAGCACAGTAAAATGTCAGCTGTCAGGTTGATGGGCGTCGTGTCACCTGTGTGACATCATGTTGCTAAAGTGACAAGCCGTGAGTGTGTGTATTTTGTATGTGTCTGGGTGTGTGTGTGTGTGTGTGTGTGTGTGTGTGTGTGTGTGTGTGTGTGTGTGTGTGTGTGTGTGTGTGTGTGTGTGTGTGTGTGTGTGTGTGTGTGTGTGTGTGTGTGTGTGCGTGCGTGCGTGTGCATGGGGGCGGCGATAGAAGTAGGAGAGGAGGTGGCAGTGAGAGTAGTAGGAGAGGAGGTGGCAGTGACCACAGGAAACATTAGAACGTTAGAAGAAAAAATAAAGAAAGGATATATTAAAGAGGGAGTGATAGACGAAGAGATCAGAGAGAGGGTTGGAGAGATTATAAGGACATAACAGAATGAAAAATCAGAAGACCTACTGTAGAACTAAAAGAAATGTAAGACAGAAAAGAGAATAAGAGAGAGAGAGAGAGAGAGAGAGAGAGAATGGGTGATTATGGAAGATAGCAGTGACAGCAAAGTGGATGAGAATTAAAGACAACAACGGAGATATAATATAACTATTAATGCCATATAATGTTATATAACGCTGTATCAAACCTACCAGCAGTTATATGCACAGATCAACCAAACGTACTAGCTGATAACATAAAACACAGTACACACCAGTTAGGTGACTCACTGGGAGGGCTACGAGAACACGTCCCTGGTGAGATCTCAGGTTCTGTACTGGTGGAATGAGATCTAGGGAGATCTCAGGTTATGTATTGAAGGACTGGAGATCTAGGGAGATCTCAGGTTCTGTATTGATGGACTGGAGATCTAGGGGGATCTCAGGTTCTGTATTGATGGAATGGAGATCTACGGGGAGCTCTGTGCGGGAGGTCAGACAGAAAGTCGGACATAAATGTCTCTCCTGCGCTCACATCCGCCTCGTACCGGAGAAACCAACGTGGAAGCGTTGACGGTGTAAGAACGTCGAGTGGTCTGGAGGAATGTTAACATTGGTTAGCTTGCCATGCTAGCTACTAGCAGTCGTGGCTCAGAAATCCCTCCATCTAGATGCCCTGTTGGTTGGCCCTTCCTTCAGATGTCCGTCCCCGTGGAGACCGGTGACAGCGTTTGACTGACAGCCGCTGCCCCCGGCATCATTCTCTCTCTTTCAGTCGCTCCTTCTATCTCGTTCCACATCTCTCGCGCCGTGAGTCTCAGTGTCTCTGTGTGAGTCAGAGTTCCTTATAATGAAATTCATTACGGGGACCGATAGGGGAGTAACACACTTTTAGAGATCCGAGTAGAAAATCAATCCCGGGCAGTTGGAGTATAGAAGGTTGACTGTGGCTCTCACACACACACACACACACACACACATGCAACGTCTCGTGTTCCCGGCCAACCGTGTCTTTTTTTCGTCAGCGTCAGAATTGGGTTTGATCTAATCGTCCAGACGACCTTGGCATCATATGAGGTGTTTCTCCGGTCTGGTCTATAACGAGCAAATCTTAAGGTTGTTAATTAAGGGGAGCAGGGAGACGATTTGATATTCTGGGACGCTTCCTCCATTGATACCGGGATGATGAAAGAGAAACGATCTCACAAGGTCAGTTGCCTTAGCTGGCTTCATAAAACGAAATAGAACGGAGAGACGGAACGTCACCAGTTCACATCAAACACGCCAGTGTGGACATATCCAGTGTACCCAGTGTATAGAAAACGGGACACACATCCTGTATTGATTACTGTAGCTAGATCCAATCTGAAACCGACTGTACGGGAAGAATATTACACATCCCGAATAGACCAATGTATATTAGTGTGGGAATACAGTGCTGACTCCCAGGACTATCCAGTCCTAAATATATACCGTGCTAAATAAAATATACACCCTGGTAAACTGCCACTGGTGTAACATGCAGACTGACCGGACCCAATCGTTTTTACTGTTGGGAATGATACAATCTCTATGTTTCCTTCGATCCAGTTCCAGTCACATACGACACTAAGGAACTTCAGGTGTCCACACAGAAAACAGGTGGCACCGTTTTGATTCACCTTTTTCACACCAGGCCGACACACCAGTGGGCATCGGTGTGCATTCTGCACTAATGCATCATTCATGAGGAAGCACCGACCATCCTAAAGGTCGTCAGAATAGACGTAGAAACTTTGATCGGTTTCGGGAAAACTCTGCGTTCTCGGCTGGCGTTCTCTCTGTGCGTTCGGCCTGTTTGTTGGCGAGCCCAGCTCTGTTACGGCGCTGTCAGATCATGGCTGTAGATGTGGTCGCGTGACTGTCCCGAGCGGTCGCTGGAGTTCCACGGTGACAGGAAGTGCCCTGTAGGGGACATTGATGCAAACAAAACGTTCACTTTCTTAAAGGTGCATTTGAACTACTCGTAATCACAGTTCACATATTATCTCAAAGGTATTTTACTCCAAACCGAAATTAGATGGTTTTAAAGTTATACAACATAGGATTTGGAAAACAATCAAACAAGCCCTTAATCATCTTTCTAGATGTTTTGCATAAACAAAAGTATGCTTTGAATAATTGTTAAGATTTTAATCACAGTAACGGCCCCAGCTGCTTAAGTAATGTAGACTGAACAGAAGGAAGCTGGAGTTTTAATTTGATTGCGTACAGTACGGCGGCTGGCCGTATTTTCATTGAACCTTCTACTTTCAAGATGCACATACTGCATAGTCCTAGGGCCTAGTCCCACAGTCATAGGGCCTAGTCCCACAGTCCTAGGGCTTAGTCCCATAGTCCTAGAGCTTAGTCCCATAGTCCTAGGGCCTAGTCCCATAGTCCTAGGGCTTAGTCTCATAGTCCTAGGGCCCAGTCCCACAGTCCTAGGGCCTAGTCCCATAGTCCTAGGGCCTAGTCCCATATCCTAGGGCCTAGTCCCACAGTCCTAGGGCCTAGTCACATAGCTTAATCCTGTAGTCCAAGGGCATAGTCCTAGAGCTTAATCCCATAGTCCTAGGGCTTAGTCCCATAGTCCTAGGGCTTAGTCCCATAGTCCTAGGGCTTAGTCCCATAGTCCTAGGGCTTAGTCCCATAGTCCCAGAGCTTAATCCTGTAGTCCAAGGGCATAGTCCTAGAGCTTAGTCCCATAGTCCTAGGGCTTAGTCCCATAGTCCTAGAGCTTAATCCCATAGTCCTAGAGCTTAGTCCCATAGTCCTAGAGCTTAATCCCATAGTCCTAGTGCTTAGTCCCATAGTCCTAGAGCTTAGTCCCATAGTCCTAGAGCTTAATCCCATAGTCCTAGAGCTTAGTCCCATAGTCCTAGAGCTTAGTCCCATAGTCCTAGAGCTTAGTCCCATAGTCCTATAGCTTAGTCCCATAGTCCTAGAGCTTAGTCCCATAGTCCCAGAGCTTAATCCTTTAGTCCAAGGGCATAGTTTTAGGGCTAGACTATAAACGTAACTAAGAAAGCTAATGACATGCTGCAAAATCAATTAAAAGATTACCGAAACAAAAAGGAATTGACTAAGTTGTTTTTAAGGTGTTGTTCTTTCACAGCTATTAACTGGTTTTCACCTCGACTGTAATTTGTCGTATTGTTTAGTTCTACATTTTCAATGTTCAGACTTCTGTTTTACTGAGGTTTGACAAAGCCCTTTCTTCAGTCGGATTTCCGTAAATATCATTAATAAACGCTCTTGAGAATAAAAGCCCCCGAGACAATAACAACCTTTTTGTTTTTTATGTCCAACTGACACAGACTTCATTCGACTTTTCTTGTTTCCTCTCTCCCTCTCTCTCTCTCTCTCTCTCTCTGGCTCTCTCTGTTTTTCCGTCTATCACCCTTTTCTCTCTTTTTCTGCAGTAGATAACAGCATGTCAAAGCGTGACTCTGCTTTTCAGTAGTCTTACATACCGGAATCAGAATCCCTGTCTTATTATCGTCTAAGGATTAAAAACGTGATTTAGAGGTTCCTCTCACTGCTCAGCAGCCTCCAGTACCATGTGGGCCTTTAGAGAGGGTTTTTTCTGGGCTGTGGACGTCATTTGTCAGACACTTAAATTAAATCCCTAGCGTGCACTATTATTCAAATCTACAATGAAGGCTCCTATTCCTGTAACCCAAGAACCTTAAGATAAGAGTCTAAAAGAAATTGTAACAACTCTTTGCGGTTTGAGTTGAGTGTGGTCTTGTTTAAGAAGCAAAGGGCAAAGACATATTGAGGACTTTTTTGATTGGTTATTGGTGGCGTACGCAGGTATAGCAAAATCCTTCTGTAATGACTCCCAAACTATGCAGCTTGAGATATATAAGCGTACAAGAAAAACATTTCTAATAATGATGTAACAATTTTATTTTCTCCCCATTTTTTTTATGAAGACAACCAAGCGGTTTCAAGTTTGATTAACTATTTTTCGCCCCTCGCAGTTTTGGGGTGTCCAATCAGCGGTTATAGCCTTGGGTCATTGCAGCAGCTCACTGCAGACCTGGGAGAGTTGAAGATCAAGACATGTGTCCTCTGGTGCACATGACTCGAAGAGGTTACTCTTTTTATCTGCTGTCGTTTTGCTTCTTGGAACTCCGTAACCAAGGTCATATGGTGGACAGGTGAGACGGAGCGAGAGAAGGCGGGAGAAAACAGGTCATTTGACTTCTTACACATTAAGAGAAGGATAACAGAACGTATTCTGCGTCAGTTTCTTCAACAAAACAATTGCCGAAGAGTGAGCCTATAAATCAATAATCTTTGTGTTTGTGGAATGTGAAACATGTAGTTACATACATAACAAAGAACCAAGCGTTGGCAAAAAGCACTGCTTCACAGCATCGTCGGAACGTTTATGTGGAGTCGAGCCAATGAGCTGGAGCACGCGGCCTGACCAATCAATGCTCACCACCACTTCATGTCATTTCAATGTCTTCTGTGGCTGCCGGTATAACCTGCATCCACGAACACAAAAACCACAACGTGTTTCGGGCCGCGTTGTGAGTTTGTGTGCAGTCCTGACGAACGCAATGAGGCTTTATAGGATGTACACAGAGTTTATTGATGTGGCTGTCCTTATCTCATTAGGAACGTACTGGGTGATTTAATGTGGTCCATTGAACACCAGCGCAGTATAAATAAATAAAACGTACTCTCACCTCAGGCGGCAGCCATTTTGTGGTATCACTGTTGTGTAATTGTTTTGCTATCACTCAGCCTTCGTCTTGCAATGGGCATAATCGCCATCGCCGCCGTGCCGGCGTTCGATAAGGATGCCGCGCTCTTGTAATCTCGTCGCTTCCGTCTGAATATGCATGGGTGTCACGGCGTAGATACACGCATGTCAATTACCCGGCAATCAAACTCATCAATCTTTGATTTATTCAAAGGGAGGCGGAGGTAGAGAACTGTAATATATTCTAATACAGCATGATAACAGAGTGCCTCCAGTCGTCACCTCCTCGGTCGTACCGACCGCATAACTGGATAGAATTGTTGCTCTGGGAAATAGAGAACAAGAAAAAACACCTTTGTACTCTTATATCAGCCCGTGATTTATTTCAAGACTTTATTAAAGCCCAACATGCTCTGGATAATATCTCCATTATGGTACCACGCTGACACACGCGGTCTGAACACATGGACTCTCAGACAGACACAGTGTCCCGCATTAAAATCTACTGCGCTGTCAATTTCTTCTAAAGCTGTTGAGTTGGTTAAGAATCAGAGAGTTAAGAACAAAGAGAAGAAAGTTAAGAACAAAAACGGGTTTACTTGATGAGAATAGAGCACGAGCCTTTAGTGAAACTGCAAGACAACTAATTGATATAGCAGGAAATGTATTCGCCTTTCATCCGGTTTTGGGCGTGTGCACCTGCATTCTATTATAGGGTTTATTATAGGTTTTTGGGGCCGATAGCTCCAGCGCAAATCACTGCAAATCATCAGTATCAGGAATCGTACATCATCACTCTTTTCGTTACAAACAGCTCGTCTCCATTAATTGTCAGCACACCTCACTTCCCTGATAAAATACAGAAGCACAACCAGACACAGTCTCAGGCATGGCTGACTGGAGATCTCCAGCACGTTCCATGAATACGCCCGCTATCTTTACTTAATTATTTGTGATTATTTCTAGGCTTATCTACACTTGGAGGCGTCTGTGGCCTTATAGGTATTGATACCGTGAACACGTATTTGGACGGTGACATTTTGTCTCTGTATCCCAGCCCTTCCGGTGATTCGAAGTGACCCGATGGTTATGGAGGAAAACCTTGTCAGCTCTGGAATGGAGCTTATTATCGTTCATATCAATTTGACCATTTAGAACTCACAGTACATTTCGTACGAAGATCGCTAATTTTGTCAAAGGTGCTGCCTGGAATAGGACCCGTGGTGATTCCTGTGTGAGGTTAATGTCGTGCTCTGCTGATGCTGCCGAACGCACAAACCTGACTGAGTGAGTCACTCTCCTGACGTTCGCTAAGAACGACATGGTGTTGTCCAGGGTCAAACAAAGGTTATTTGCACTCCGGCAGGCCAACAACCGTGGAGTTGTCAGCGGTGAGGGACAGGTCTTGGGACGGACGAGGGACTTTCGCCCGAGGCGAAAAAAGCAGCTCCATCGTGTCAAAGTTGAGCTTAAGGTGTTGGGCTGACATCAATGTAAATATGTGCGTCTCCGTCTGAGTGTCATGAGGGGAGAACGAGAAAATTCTTGTCAGGGCACGGATAGGAGAGACTTAGTAGAGTGTATGATGAAGCCATGTGACCTGGTGTATTGGGAGAACTGGAGAAAGCCTAGAGTATCAACTGGACCCGAGGGACAACAGTGGTGAGAGCTCATGACACGTCAGATAGGATGAAATCCAACAGCGGGCGGAGCCAGAGATGTCCACGCTTGAGGGTGTGAAAATGATCTGATGGTTCACAGCGTACATTAGGGAGAACGAGGACAGAGAGGGCAGTGTGTAGAGCCTCAGTGACATGGAGGACAGAGATTTGTGCTGAAGATGTGAGAAAACGGGGAACAGTTTACTGGGACGTGAGGCAGAAAGCGACTTGAGCCTTGCTTAGCTTTCCTTGTTGAAAGACTGCATATTGAGACGGCGAGCGCATTGCCTGCCTTGTGAATGGGAATGGGGACATGTCTACAAAGAGAAAGGGAATTAAATAAATCCAAGGTCACATAATTAGCATAAATGTCAAGGTGTCAAGTCTTCTTGACTTGCCCCGCGCAACCAGCCCAAAAACCAGATGCTGTCGAACTGCTGGTTAACATAAATTAATTGTTATCCATGTCTCTGTAAGGGCAACATAGACAGTGAATGAACACAGCTTAGCTGCCTGGAAATTTCTGAGGCTTCTGAAATCAGACAACTGTGATTGCTGGACATGGGCACATTTGTTAAACCAACAGCATGATGGGAGTATTCACAGAGTTAACACAGCAGAATGCGTTATTTTTAACCCTTTAAACCCCCACTTCTACTGTAGAGGGGCCGGAAAGACAAGGGTTTATTTGGAAAATATTCATGTTTTTTCATGTCTGTTCGTTTGAAATACTTTTTGATAGGTTTGATAAGAACTACAATAACACAACCAACACGTTTGACAAGAACGACTCCACGCTCAAAAACACCGCCAATACGCTTCACCGTGAAATATCAGAACATCGCGCTGTAATTCACGCGCTATTCTATCTTAACACAGCCATGGTTGCCCGAGTCAGGAATCAATCCTGCTCAGTGCAGAAACAGATGAGGGTAAACTGATCGCGGTGAAGGATACACGGCCAGCATGCTGTGTCTGCCTCATATCCATCACTGAGGCCTTGAAGGCAGGTATGTCGTGGGCCACACATTCAGATGAATGATCTCAATACCCAGAAACTCCCAATACCAACCACCTTCACACACACACAGACACACACACCGTCCCTTCTGGGCGATTAGCTGCAGCTTTGCTCCCGTGTCACCTTTTAGTCAATAAGGCTGGAATAACACCCCCCCCCACCCCATAGTGCTACACTCAATCAACTGTTAATTACAACGCTTTAATATTTTAACAGGTTTGAGTGAACTGGTTCATTCAGTGTGGGAGGAATAAACAGGGAAACTTCATGGTTTATAGCACGGTTCGCCCCCACCTTCTCCTGCCTCTGGTTTAAAGCAGGGGCCCGGCTCGTTCCCCTGACCGCCCCTTGTCCATCTGCTTGAACATCTCCGTCTCTCTGCTTACGCTAGTCTTTATCCTGTCTCTAAGACTCCCCCGCTCTCCGACTCCCCTCTTTAAAACTCCCTCGCTCTCTGACTCCCCCGCTCTATGACTCCCCCACCCTCTGACTCCCCGCTCTATGACTCCCCCGCTCTCTGACTCCCCCGCTCTATGACTCCCCCGCTCTATGACTCCCCCGCTCTCTGACTCCCGCTCTCTGACTCCCCCCGCTCTCTGACTCCCCCCCCTGACTCCCCGCTCTCTGACTCCCCCGCTCTCTGACTCCCCCGCTCTCTGACTCCCCGCTCTCTGACTCCCCCGCTCTCTGACTCCCCCGCTCTCTGACTCCCCCGCTCTCTGACTCCCCCCCGCTCTCTGACTCCCCCGCTCTCTGACTGACTCCCCCGCTCTCTGACTCCCCCGCTCTCTGACTCCCCCGCTCTCTGACTCCCCCCTCTCTGACTCCCCCGCTCTATGACTCCCCCGCTCTATGACTCCCCGCTCTCTGACTCCCCCGCTCTCTGACTCCCGCTCTCTGACTCCCCCACTCTCTGACTCCCCACCCACTCCCCCACTCATTGACTCCCCCGCTCTCTGACTCCCCCACTCTCTGACTGCCCCGCTCTCTGACTCCCCCGCTCTATGACTCCCCCGCTCTCTGACTCCCCCGCTCTCTGACTCCCCCACTCTCTGACTCCCCCGCTCTATGACTCCCCCACTCTCTGTCTTACCCCCCCGCTCTCTGACTCCCCCGCTCTCTGACTCCCCCGCTCTCTGACTCCCCGCTCTCTGACTCCCCCACTCTCTGACTCCCCCACTCTCTGACGACCCCGCTCTATGACCCCCCCGCTCTATGGCTCCCCAGCTCTATGGCTCCCCCGCTCTATGACTCCCCACTCTATGACTCCCCCACTCTATGACTCCCCCGCTCTATGGCTCCCCCGCTCTATGGCTCCCCCGCTCTCTGACTCCCCCGCTCTCTGACTCCCCCGCTCTCTGACTCCCCCGCTCTATGACTCCCCTGCTCTCTGACTCCCCCGCTCTCTGACTCCCCTGCTCTCTGACCCCGTCGCTCTCTGATTCCCCCGCTCTATGACTCCCCCGCTTTATGACTCCCCCGCTCTATGACTCCCGCTCTATGACTCCCCACTCTCTAGCTCCCCCGCTCTCTGACTCCCCCGCTCTATGACTCCCCCACTCTCTGACTCCCCCGCTCTACGCCTCCCCCGCTCTCTGACTCCCCCGCTCTATGACTCCCCCACTCTCTAGCTCCCCCGCTCTCTGACCCTGTCGCTCTCCGATTCCCCCGCTCTCCGAGAGCTTGTACTTTTATTATAATTTTTTTGACCTGCCGTCTCTTTGCTATTAAAAGTGGTTAAGAGTATTGTCACCTTTGTGCTAGCTCGCTTCTATACAATGGTTTCACTGTGCATTGAGGGGTACATCTGGGTATTTTAAGCCAGCCCTATTGACTGAAGGAGATAATAGCATGACATCCCGGTTTTAAGAGGTGTGATGTTCTTGAGCCGTGGGTGTTATGACCTTAATGTGCTAAAAAAGGTCGGCATTAAATGTATTAAGCAGCTACACCAGAAAATGATAGCAGCAAATTTCATAATTGAATAATCAGACTGCCTGCTTTAGAAACATGTCGGCTACGTCCCAGCATTTTAAGTTGTTTCTTATTTTTTAAATGTTCAATGTAGGTTTCTCTACAAATAAGAGTCGGATATCCCTGCTTCTAATTTTGTTTGGCACATACTGTATACATAATAGGGTTTGACAGTACCAACTCACCGAAAGAAAGCAATCGGCTTACGGAACATATCGGAAGCAGCCAGCAGGGCCGACATGGCCTGGTACCGGGTATTTAAGTTCTCTAAAAGAACAGCTCAGGGTACAAGCAGAACATGCAATAAAAGTGTCACAATTGGTAAAACTTAGTATCAAATTGAAGTTCTGCATCTTTTTAGCATTTAACGTCATAACACTATGTACAATATGCTCATGCTATCAAATACCACAACGTCACAACGCTATGTACCATATGCTCATGCTATCAAATACCATAACGTCACAACGCTATGTACCATATGCTCATGCTATCAAATACCATAACGTCACAACGCTATGTACCATATGCTCATGCTATCAAATACCACAACGTCACAACGCTATGTACCATATGATCATGCTATCAAATACCACAACGTCACAACGCTATGTACCATATGCTCATGCTATCAAATACCACAACGTCACAACGCTATGTACCATATGCTCATGCTATCAAATACCACAACGTCACAACGCTATGTACCATATCCTCGTGCTATCAAATACCACAACGTCACAACGCTATGTACCATATGCTCATGCTATCAAATACCACAACGTCACAACGCTATGTACCATATGCTCATGCTATCAAATACCACACTCATACCTGTTTCCAAATGATAAATTGGGTGTTGTTCTTATCCAGAAAAACTACCAAATCATTCCCAAACATGGATTTCGCTGGCGCAGTCTCTGTGCTCGAAGGTTTGTTTATTCACTCGTGATCATCTTTTATTTCTCTCATACTAGAAAGATCTGTTAGCTAGAATTATTTTGCGTGAGCAAGAGGCTCACCAGTTAGGCTAGCAATGGATAGCATTCTTGTTCCAGGTGAGGGGGACAGGCCCTGCTCCATTTCCTATCAATGCTGTTGCTGATTACCTATCTCAAATATCTCATGTCTCTCTGTCCTCATAACTCATACCTATCCATAACAACTACAACCAAACAATATCACTCATTAGCATCATCTGAACGGCCAACTCTGTCTGGTCTGCTTTTCTATCGTGTCTGCAGACCTCGCCTTATCCTGTTGTCAACAGGCCTTTTCTCCAGTGGCGGCTCATTTTGTTGTTATGGGCGGAGCCCCGGTTGTGCCTATTGGTTTGTTAAATACATTTTCTGGAACATTCTGGATTGGTCTAAATTCCGAGTGTGGTAAGCATTGTTACATCTGTTTAAAAATGTATTATTAAGAACAATATTTTAAGTCACCTACTACTCTCCCATAATCTGGGATCGCTATTCAATGGCTTGCAGATATTACATTTCTGGAACATTCTGGATTGGAACAAACTCCTATAATCTGGGATTGCCTGTGGGATGGGATGCACCAATGAAATACAGGAGCTTTCCATATATCACTGTCGTCATGGCAATACCACATGACCAGAAAAGGAAGACTGGACCCGATAAACAGTGTACATCTGCATCAAACAAGCTGCATCATAAAAAAAAATTATACAGAGGACAAAGGAAGTCATTGTACTTATAACTTGGAAAATGCACTTGTTTCTGTATTGAAAGAAAGCCAGGCAGCTTGGCTGTGTTTTGGAAATTCTTTACAAAGCTATGCTAACATTTTTAGCTATAATAACACAGAATCCAAGATGTTGCCTTCAACAATCATAATGCTACAACTGAAACTACAGCTTTGTTTCTTGACTGATGACACTTCAGCTACAGTATCTAACCTAATTTAGTGCTCTATGGTAGTAGTTTTGTTATGGGCATCGCCTGCAATTACCTATCTATCCTCACTGTCATATAGTTTACCACTTTGAGCAGTAATTGATTACTCAATGGGCCCAATTTACTGTACATGTCTTTGATATAAAACTGAATGCACCCTGTGGCCCCGCCCCTACTACACAGCCAGTCAGGAGCCACCTTTGCACACCAGCAGTGATAGTAACACATCTGATCGCAAATGTTTTAGGTCCACAACAGCTATGTTGAAGGGAAAAAACATATTGTTAAAGCCGTTGTGATTACACAATGTTCCATATGTGGTTTAGTCGCTGCTTGTTGAGTAGCATTCAGAACTTTAGATACAGCACTGCATTTCACTTACATTACTGCACATACCTCTGGAGATGGATTGGCTGCAGTGTATTATGATATACGGCGATAGATTTTGCCGGTTCTGGTTTAAAACACCGCCGCCCAAAACGAATGGATGTAGACGGCATCGCAAGCAAGCATTCGGCTCCAGTTAAACGAACCCGCCGAAACAACATTAGTAGTCAAGTATGTTTGTTCGGTTTGCCTCTGTGATGTCGAGTGCTGGAAGACCAGATGCTAGGCATGCTGCTTTCAGACAAGGTTAACGCTTTTGAAGAATTGTCTACGTGTAGTCTCAAGCCCTATTATGGATCCAGCTGGTGTTCAAAGTGACGTTGAAGATTAACTCCTTGCTCAAGGGTAAACAAGTCATGCTAACCACACGTAGCACAATATGTGCAGGTTAGCGCAGAAGCTCATTTCTCCCCAGTACATTGGCCAGTCGCTCAAACCCAAGCCCAACCCAGCCTAGCACAGCCCAGCGCCAACGCTGTGGGGGAAACTGAATTCCCAAACGGCTCCAGATGGCCGGTTTGTTTCCTGGTTCCTATCTGCTCAGCCATTCATAAAGTGTCCAATCGGGCATGAGATAAAAGCATGTGGGGAACGGGGCCAGCACCAGAGGCCCGGGTTCCCGTTCTCATACACTGACAGGGGGTGGTGGAGTGCAGACACACACTACAACACTACCACAAACCTTTGGGTCACCATGCAAGATCCACTTAGCTTGAAAGATACCGTGTGTGTGTGTGTGTGTCAAACAGTCCTTCGTTCCCCAGTGGGTGTACATGCATCATGCCCCTGTTTGAATGTGATGAAGGATCGAGGAGGAGGAGGAGATATGGAACGTTCCCTTGCCGGTGGTGGTGATGGATATTTTTTAGTTTTCCCTCCTGACGAGCACAGTGAGACATCGCTCCAGCACTAGCTGTCAGCTAGCGTTAGCCTTCCTGCCAGAAAACAATCTCACCCACAAACTGGAGGCGCGGTGAGGCTCCGCAAAACGCAACGTATGCTTCAGTGTAACGTTCTGTGGCTGAAGCACAGTACCACAAACGCATCCTTTCACACCATGTCTGGCTATTCTTCAACTCGCTCCGTGGTTTACCTCCATCTTCTTTTCCTTTTCTCACTTCCTCCTCTCATCTTTGAAATTCTTCAGAGTAGATTTGACTTCAATCTCTTTGGCTGACACCTTCTTCCTCCTTTTGTGAACCACACTCTCCCTCTCCTACTCTCTCTCCCCCTCTCTCTCTTTCTCTCTCTGTCCCTCTTTCTCTCTATTATTTTGATGCTATCCTCACAAACAAGCAGATTCAACATTTCAGAACAATCTCGCCTGTCTGCTTCCTTTCCCTGTAAATTCTTTTCACTGCAAAATGTCATCAGAATTCGAAATGTCAAAGCAACCACGAAGCTAGCACTCCAGCGTTCTTCCAGTCACAGACATTTTTAATTATTTATTTGGACTCTGTGGCCTCCTTTGACGCCATCGCTCTGACCGCAAAATGGCCTCTGCGCAAAGTTCAGTGTGGCCACATTTTTACAAGAGAGGACACCAGTGCTGCCAATGTCGCGCTAGCTGTAGCTGGCTAGCCTTCGCGCTGTCATCATCCACCACCAACGGTACGCTGTTTGCGCTGAAACGGCCTAGAAACCGCCAGATCCGGGTCTCCCCTCAGGAGAGACGAACCAATTAAACAGAACAACACCGGACTTATCCGGAATTTTGTCTTTGTGTTTGCCTCCTCAACCCCTTTACCCAATCTTCGTCTCCCTGCCCATCTTCGTCTTCCTTTCTCATCATTTGTGTCCAACCATGAGAGCAGGGCAAGTGTGGAGAGAGCGGAGGTTGGTCTTTGAGATTTTCCTGCCGAGGATATTCGTGGGTAATTGCTGCCTCTCGCCGTTAATTAACAGTAGGCCGCAGATAAGCGAGAGGGAGGCTCTGTGCGCTATCAGCTTGTATTGCAAGATAATGGGATACTCATGAAGGAACCAATCTCAGACGGATGGCAGCTCCTTTCAGACGGGAAGTAGGGAAAACAGTAGACAGGCTAGGGAAATTCCTGGTATAATTAGTAAGTAAAGAACAAATGTTGACGTTTGTACAACTGGACAGGTACTTTATTTAAAAGAAAGGTAGCTGTCATCTACCAGCACAAAGCAGTCCCCACACTAATATCAACTTCAAAAATAGCTGGTTATTGCTTTAGGGAGACAAGCGCATAATTTAAAAACAAGGTAACAGATTTTTATACTACTATATACAGCATATAGAAAAACTATTGAAACAACCGTTTTACTTTACGTAGATACAGTAATTTAACTAATAATAATAAATTGGTTCTTGGATTGGTTCTTTTTCTTATTGGATGTGGTCAAAAGTTTACAAAGAGTAAATGTTTATGCAGTAGTATCAGATGTTTATTTTACTGCATAGTACGGTATATATTTAAGTTTCTCCTAAAGTGTATCGTTCCTTGTTCCTACACTCTAAATTAGTTTTAAGTGCTATCCCTAGAGCCAAGTTCAGAACCTGGGGTCTGGTTCTTCACACTAAAAAATATTTACTTTTGCACTATAATAGTCAATTAAAAAAAAATTGTAATCAGTATTCATTCTACACCCTAACAAATACATTGGACATGTATATTTTAAATACGTCAATTGAACCAGGCTTTCACATGGCTCAACATTGAGATTTCAGGAAAAACATCCCGGCTGCATCGGAACCAAATTATATTCACAGAATAATTGTCCTCTCCCGCTCACTGGTCTGATAGACATGAGTCTGCAAATCTCTCCAGGTTACCATTTTGTCATTTATGTTATTCTAGTACCGTGAACTAAATAACTAAATAAGCGTGCCAAAGTCATATCATTCGACCTACTGCCATGTTAACAGACTATACAGATTATAAAGTCCCTGTGAACATCAGCATAGTGGAACTCTAACCTCCATCTTCTGCGGAGGACCAGTTTGCCCTGTTGTCTGTGGACAAATGCTCTAGCAAAGTGGACCTTTCCCTCTGTCAGTGGAGAGCATTGAACCAAGTCACACGGCAGATGACACCTTCTGCTCAGCAGCACGACACCGCTACCCGTTCAAGTCACAGACAGGCGAGACCCAGTTTTCTATAAAGGGTTGGACTAAAACACATCTTGCATCATCAGGCTGGTGAGGAAGAAAAGAGATGAAGAGTTCCGAATACGAAGGTGCGTCTAGACGGTTGTTGCTAGGTGATCGTTCACTCAAATCAGGCTAGTGAATAACTATGTATGAAGGTTACCTGTAATGTCCCGCTTCAAGGCCACAAAAAGCTTTTTTGGTAATTCCATTGGAAACAAGGTCCCGTTTGTATATCAGTTGGGCAGTAAGTAACGCCAGGAGCATGTTGAGTCATGCCGTGTACACGTCGATTGTGCAATAAAAGGATCAACGGCGGTTTCCCATGCCGATTTGTAGCCATTGAATATGGATGGCATTAGAATCACGACGACACACACACACACGCCCAGGATGCATTGTGGCTGTATTTGTTAGCAGTGTATGTTCTTTCTGATGCCGCATTGATGCCACGAGGCGGCAAATAGGGACCAAAGGGGAAGGGGGAGTGTACTGAACGATTATGGGTAAGGAGATGGGGAAACGAAATACCCTCAGTGAGATTGGGTCTGCCTGGGTGCGAGGAAGTTTAAAAAGTTAAATTAGAGAACAAGAGCAGCCAATGGTCTACTGTCTAGTGCGTCTAGTACTGCTATTCACGAATGTGGGCAAATTAATGTTTTATAAATGTGATATAACCGCTGTGCCGACTGTGACACTCTGCCCTTAGCTCTTTTCATCAATACAAAGGAAATTACGCTGTGCTGCGTCAAAGCAATTTCCAGATAAATACTCCATGCGTAATATGTATCCTACAGACACGTTTCATACCGCGGTGATAGTAAGTGTAATGTATCTCAGCTCCGGCGCCTATTTTCCTATTATTGCCAACCTTGGTTCCATCCAGATTTAATTCAGCGCAATCGCTCTGCGCGAATGAGGAAGTCAACAAAGAGAGTGCTACTCCCTGGATAATGACCTATTCGTGCCCTATTCCCCCCAGCTTCTGCTTCTCACTCTCTCTCTCTCTCTCCATCACCCGCTCTCATTTTATTTCTTTTTCTCCGTGCCTCCAATCTCTCTGTCACTCTCTCACTCCCCGGATGCCGGCCGCACACGACTTGCCAGGATCAGGAGTGATAATGACAATGAGGTAGGGAGAATAAGGACAACAGATAACCACTTGTGCTTTCCCGATCCCAGCGGAGAGCTTCACTTGAGCAGACGGGTCTGTGATCATTACAAGCATCGGATGGCCTCATGTCAGGGTGGGAAAACCCACAGCGTTGGTGATGCCTAATGTCAGGGTGGGAAAACCCACAGCGTTGGTGATGCCTAATGTCAGGGTGGGAAAACCCACAGCGTTTGTGATGCCCAATGTCAGGATGGGAAATGCCACATCATTGGTGATCGCCTTGGAAACGAGACCTGGCTACATTCCACCAAATCAATCACCTTCAGTTCTCGCTTTCAGACACGATCCCAATCGTTTCTCTATCGCTCTGATTCTCCCGCTCTCTTTCTATCGGCTTCTTCTCTCGCTCAATTTCTTTCCAGCCCCCTTTTTTAACGTCTCACTTTTTGTCACTCTTAGCGGAGGAGCTGAAGTGTCTCAGAACCAGGGCACTAGAAGGCCTCTCAGCACTTTAAGTGACAGAGTCTCGAGAGCGGCGGCCCCGGCAACGGAGAAGGGCCAATTATAAAGGTGCGGTGACGGCGACTATGTGACAGGTCTGCGTGACAGACAGGTGGGCAGAAGGCGGCTCCAAGGTCGGTGGCCCCGGAGGAACGTGCGCGTGTTGTGGGCGTGTGGACGGGAGTGACAGGGTTGGGAAACAAATGTCACCAGTGTGGCGCGGCACAGCACCGCGGGTGCTGCAGGTATCCGGCTGGCAAGTGACGGCAGTTAGAGGAATACAGGGAGATGGAGTGAGTGTCAGTGAAAGAGAGATAGGAGATGCAAAGAGATAGAGTGCAGAGGGGGTGGAGGGGGGGGCGTTAGCGTTTGAAAGGCAGAGATTGAGAAGGTGAAAAGGCAGGGAGGAGAGAGGGAGAAATACAGGGAGATGGCAAACAGAGATGGCCGTAAAAAAGTGACTGACTCGTTCGTCTTATTTATAATTTAATAAAAGAAAATACACAACAACATTATTCATGACATGATTTAAACCTTTTTTCATGACTGTGTTGAGCTTGCCATTGTTACATATAATAGTTATGGTGGCAAATGTTTCAGAAATAAAGAACGTTTTCCAATGGAGTAACCCAGCGGGCACCATGACGTCAATTTGACGTCAACAAATGGTCAAAATTTTGACCACCATGTTTGACATGCATGAATATGCATGTTTTCATTATATTCTGTAATTATTTCCTTGTGGTTGTAAAGAGGCCCAACAAAAGTATCATTCTGACATGTTTTTTTTGGTCCTTACATCACAGGTCAATATCATTGACATTTAATTGATGTTGATTTGATGTCAGGAAATACGACGTCAAATTGATGTCAAAACAATGTCTGAAATGTCAGAAAAAGTAAAAGTCAATGCAACTCATTTTTAACATCGAAGACCTAGAATGATCTTGAAAGTTGTAGATATGTATTTTGCATGTGTGTTTTTATTTATTTAAATCATGTTTATATTTTTACTTTTAAAATGACAGCAGACACTAATTGCATATACTATAAAAGGTCAATTTAATCTGTTATTGAAGCTGATTTGTTAAATAATCATCACGGACTTATTGTCTACAAAATGATGTCACATCCTGGCCATATTGGGCGGAACATTATCAGATCCACGTTACCGTTCTCACAGTGACCAGTCTGCTCACCAGCCAATCACAGGTCCAGCACCCTGGAAACGCCAAGCCGTGAGAGAGAACACAGATCTAACCATAGAGAAGATGTCTTCCCAATGGAAGAGAAAAGTAAGTGTGTTCTAAACAAAAATAGCGGCTGCATTGAAAAAACATTATTGTACAAAATATGTGATATTGCTCTCTTTGGTCTGACATTCAGAGTTCCAAAAGTGAGTGCTGTACTTGCTATCTCACATGAGAGCAATATCTTAAAATCTATGGACTACATACATACGCTTAAATGAGTACGCCAAAATGTTGTGGAATTAGCTTTTTCACAGTCAGAGTTAGAGCTAGATACGATCAGGCACTCTTCTCGTGTCTGTGTGCAGTAACTCAGTCTGACGCATCACTGTTAGCCGAGCAGTTAGCTACACACATGTGCGCACACAGGCATGTACCTCTAGAAATTATTTCACATTTTTGGCTGTACAGCATGTATAACTTTGTTTATTCCCATTTTTATTAACAGCTGCAATTCAGAAGAATGGCTCTTTATAATGTCATGATGGGTAATTACATTTTCTATTTGTGCACCTACATTACATATAGCTCTATTCTCTAGATCATGTTTTATTTCATCAGTATGTGAAGGTAAATGGCAATTGCTGTTATATTTTCAGGTGCCATCCAGAAGTCACAACCCGGGATCACAGAAGCTTCCAATGGTTGCCTTATGGCCAAGAGGGGGCACTGGACGGAAGAGGGGGCACTGGACACCGGACAGAAGAGGGGGCACTGGGGGCCGGACAGAAGAGGGGGCACTGGACACCAGACAGAAGAGGGGGCACTGGACACCAGACAGAAGAGGGGGCACTGGACACCTGACAGAAGAGGGGGCACTGGACACCAGACAGAAGAGGGGGCACTGGACACCGGACAGAAGAGGGGGCACTGGACACCAGACAGAAGAGGGGGCACTGGACACCGGACAGAAGAGGGGGCACTGGACACCGGACAGAAGAGGGGGCACTGGACACCGGACAGAAGAGGGGGCACTGGGGGCCGGACAGAAGAGGGGGCACTGGACACCGGACAGAAGAGGAGGCACTGGACACCGGACAGAAGAGGGGGCACTGGACACCAGACAGAAGAGGGGGCACTGGACACCGGACAGAAGAGGGGGCACTGGGGGCCGGACAGAAGAGGGGGCACTGGACACCAGACAGAAGAGGGGGCACTGGACACTAGACAGAAGAGGGGGCACTGGACACCAGACAGAAGAGGGGGCACTGGGGGCCGGACAGAAGAGGGGGCACTGGACACCAGACAGAAGAGGGGGCACTGGACACCAGACAGAAGAGGGGGCACTGGACACCTGACAGAAGAGGGCGCACTGGACACCTGACAGAAGAGGGGGCACTGGGGGCCGGACAGAAGAGGGGGCACTGGACACCGGACAGAAGAGGGGGCACTGGACACCAGACAGAAGAGGGGGCACTGGACACCTGACAGAAGAGGGCGCACTGGGGGCCGGACAGAAGAGGGGGCACTGGACACCGGACAGAAGAGGGGGCACTGGACACCAGACAGAAGAGGGGGCACTGGGGGCCGGACAGAAGAGGGCGCACTGGACACCTGACAGAAGAGGGGGCACTGGGGGCCGGACAGAAGAGGGGGCACTGGACACCGGACAGAAGAGGGGGCACTGGACACCAGACAGAAGAGGGGGCACTGGGGACCGGACAGAAGAGGGGACACTGGACACCTGACAGAAGAGGGGGCACTGGACACCGGACAGAAGAGGGGGCACTGGACACCAGACAGAAGAGGGGGCACTGGACACCGGACAGAAGAGGGGGCACTGGACACCGGACAGAGGAGGGGGCACTGGGGGCCGGACAGAAGAGGAGGCACTGGACACCAGACAGAAGAGGGGGCACTGGGGGCCGGACAGAAGAGGGGACACTGGACACCTGACAGAAGAGGGGGCACTGGACACCGGACAGAAGAGGGAGCACTGGACACCAGACAGAAGAGGGGGCACTGGACACCGGACAGAAGAGGGGGCACTGGACACCGGACAGAGGAGGGGGCACTGGGGGCCGGACAGAAGAGGGGACACTGGACACCTGACAGAAGAGGGGGCACTGGACACCGGACAGAGGAGGGGGCACTGGACACGGACAGAAGAGGGGGCACTGGACACCGGACAGAAGAGGGGGCACTGGACACCGGACAGAAGAGGGGGCACTGGACACCGGACAGAAGAGGGGGCACTGGACACCGGACAGAAGAGGGGGCACTGGACACCAGACAGAAGAGGGGGCACTGGACACCGGACAGAAGAGGGGGCACTGGACACCGGACAGAAGAGGGGACACTGGACACCGGACAGAAGAGGGAGCACTGGACAGAAGAGGGGGCACTGGACACCGGACAGAAGAGGAGGCACTGGACACCGGACAGAAGAGGGGGCACTGGACACCTGACAGAAGAGGGGGCACTGGACACCGGACAGAAGAGGGGGCACTGGACACCGGACAGAAGAGGGGGCACTGGACACCAGACAGAAGAGGGGACACTGGACACCGGACAGAAGAGGGGGCACTGGACACCGGACAGAAGAGGGGGCACTGGACACCGGACAGAAGAGGGGGCACTGGACACGGACAGAAGAGGAGGCACTGGACACCGGACAGAAGAGGGGGCACTGGACACCCGACAGAAGAGGGGGCACTGGACACCGGACAGAACAGGGGGCACTGGACACCAGACAGAAGAGGGGGCACTGGACACCGGACAGAAGAGGGGGCACTGGACACCAGACAGAAGAGGGGGCACTGGACACCAGACAGAAGAGGGAGCACTGGACACCGGACAGAAGAGGGGGCACTGGACACCAGACAGAAGAGGGGGCACTGGACACCGGACAGAAGAGGGGGCACTGGACACCGGACAGAAGAGGGGGCACTGGACACCGGACAGAAGAGGGAGCACTGGACACCGGACAGAAGAGGGGGCACTGGACACCAGACAGAAGAGGGGGCACTGGACACCAGACAGAAGAGGGGGCACTGGACACCGGACAGAAGAGGGGACACTGGACACCGGACAGAAGAGGGAGCACTGGACACCAGACAGAAGAGGGGGCACTGGACACCGGACAGAAGAGGGGGCACTGGACACCGGACAGAGGAGGGGGCACTGGGGGCCGGACAGAAGAGGGGACACTGGACACCTGACAGAAGAGGGGGCACTGGACACCGGACAGAAGAGGGAGCACTGGACACCAGACAGAAGAGGGGGCACTGGGGGCCGGACAGAAGAGGAGGCACTGGACACCAGACAGAAGAGGGGGCACTGGGGGCCGGACAGAAGAGGGGACACTGGACACCGGACAGAAGAGGGGACACTGGACACCGGACAGAAGAGGGAGCACTGGACAGAAGAGGGGGCACTGGACACCAGACAGAAGAGGGGGCACTGGACACCGGACAGAAGAGGGGGCACTGGACACCAGACAGAAGAGGGGGCACTGGACACCGGACAGAAGAGGGGGCACTGGACACCGGACAGAAGAGGGGGCACTGGACACCGGACAGAAGAGGGGGCACTGGGGGCCGGACAGAAGAGGGGGCACTGGACACCGGACAGAAGAGGGGGCACTGGACACCGGACAGAAGAGGAGGCACTGGACACCGGACAGAAGAGGGGGCACTGGACACCAGACAGAAGAGGGGGCACTGGACACCGGACAGAAGAGGGGGCACTGGGGCCGGACAGAAGAGGGGGCACTGGACACCAGACAGAAGAGGGGGCACTGGACACTAGACAGAAGAGGGGGCACTGGACACCAGACAGAAGAGGGGGCACTGGGGGCCGGACAGAAGAGGGGGCACTGGACACCAGACAGAAGAGGGGGCACTGGACACCAGACAGAAGAGGGGGCACTGGACACCAGACAGAAGAGGGCGCACTGGACACCTGACAGAAGAGGGGGCACTGGGGGCCGGACAGAAGAGGGGGCACTGGACACCAGACAGAAGAGGGGGCACTGGACACCTGACAGAAGAGGGGGCACTGGGGGCCGGACAGAAGAGGGGGCACTGGACACCGGACAGAAGAGGGGCACTGGACACCAGACAGAAGAGGGGGCACTGGGGGCCGGACAGAAGAGGGCGCACTGGACACCTGACAGAAGAGGGGGCACTGGGGGCCGGACAGAAGAGGGGGCACTGGACACCGGACAGAAGAGGGGGCACTGGACACCAGACAGAAGAGGGGGCACTGGGGGCCGGACAGAAGAGGGGACACTGGACACCTGACAGAAGAGGGGGCACTGGACACCGGACAGAAGAGGGGGCACTGGACACCAGACAGAAGAGGGGGCACTGGACACCGGACAGAAGAGGGGGCACTGGACACCAGACAGAGGAGGGGGCACTGGGGGCGGACAGAAGAGGAGGCACTGGACACCAGACAGAAGAGGGGGCACTGGGGGCCGGACAGAAGAGGGGACACTGGACACCTGACAGAAGAGGGGGCACTGGACACGGACAGAAGAGGGAGCACTGGACACCAGACAGAAGAGGGGGCACTGGACACCGGACAGAAGAGGGGGCACTGGACACCGGACAGAGGAGGGGGCACTGGGGGCCGGACAGAAGAGGGGACACTGGACACCTGACAGAAGAGGGGGCACTGGACACCGGACAGAGGAGGGGGCACTGGACACCGGACAGAAGAGGGGGCACTGGACACCGGACAGAAGAGGAGGCACTGGACACCGGACAGAAGAGGGGGCACTGGACACCGGACAGAAGAGGGGGCACTGGACACCGGACAGAAGAGGGGGCACTGGACACCAGACAGAAGAGGGGGCACTGGACACGGACAGAAGAGGGGGCACTGGACACCGGACAGAAGAGGGACACTGGACACCGGACAGAAGAGGGAGCACTGGACAGAAGAGGGGGCACTGGACACCGGACAGAAGAGGGGGCACTGGACACCGGACAGAAGAGGGGGCACTGGACACCTGACAGAAGAGGGGGCACTGGACACCGGACAGAAGAGGGGGCACTGGACACCGGACAGAAGAGGGGGCACTGGACACCAGACAGAAGAGGGGACACTGGACACCGGACAGAAGAGGGGGCACTGGACACCGGACAGAAGAGGGGGCACTGGACACCGGACAGAAGAGGGGGCACTGGACACGGACAGAAGAGGAGGCACTGGACACCGGACAGAAGAGGGGGCACTGGACACCAGACAGAAGAGGGGGCACTGGACACCGGACAGAACAGGGGGCACTGGACACCAGACAGAAGAGGGGGCACTGGACACCGGACAGAAGAGGGGGCACTGGACACCAGACAGAAGAGGGGGCACTGGACACCAGACAGAAGAGGGAGCACTGGACACCGGACAGAAGAGGGGGCACTGGACACCAGACAGAAGAGGGGGCACTGGACACCGGACAGAAGAGGGGGCACTGGACACGGACAGAAGAGGGGGCACTGGACACCGGACAGAAGAGGGAGCACTGGACACCGGACAGAAGAGGGGGCACTGGACACCAGACAGAAGAGGGGGCACTGGACACCAGACAGAAGAGGGGGCACTGGACACCGGACAGAAGAGGGACACTGGACACCGGACAGAAGAGGGAGCACTGGACACCAGACAGAAGAGGGGGCACTGGACACGGACAGAAGAGGGGGCACTGGACACCGGACAGAGGAGGGGGCACTGGGGGCCGGACAGAAGAGGGGACACTGGACACCTGACAGAAGAGGGGGCACTGGACACCGGACAGAAGAGGGAGCACTGGACACCAGACAGAAGAGGGGGCACTGGGGGCCGGACAGAAGAGGAGGCACTGGACACCAGACAGAAGAGGGGGCACTGGGGGCCGGACAGAAGAGGGACACTGGACACGGACAGAAGAGGGGACACTGGACACGGACAGAAGAGGGAGCACTGGACAGAAGAGGGGGCACTGGACACCGGACAGAAGAGGAGGCACTGGACACCGGACAGAAGAGGGGGCACTGGACACCAGACAGAAGAGGGGGCACTGGACACGGACAGAAGAGGGGGCACTGGACACCAGACAGAAGAGGGGGCACTGGACACCGGACAGAAGAGGGGGCACTGGACACCGGACAGAAGAGGGGGCACTGGACACCGGACAGAAGAGGGGGCACTGGGGGCCGGACAGAAGAGGGGGCACTGGACACCGGACAGAAGCGGGGGCACTGGACACCGGACAGAAGAGGAGGCACATGGCGCCGGACAGAAGAGGGGGCACTGGACACCAGACAGAAGAGGGGGCACTGGACACCGGACAGAAGAGGGGGCACTGGGGGCCGGACAGAAGAGGGGGCACTGGACACCAGACAGAAGAGGGGGCACTGGACACTAGACAGAAGAGGGGGCACTGGACACCAGACAGAAGAGGGGGCACTAGAGGCCGGACAGAAGAGGGGGCACTGGACACCAGACAGAAGAGGGGGCACTGGACACCAGACAGAAGAGGGGGCACTGGACACCTGACAGAAGAGGGCGCACTGGACACCTGACAGAAGAGGGGGCACTGGGGGCCGGACAGAAGAGGGGGCACTGGACACCGGACAGAAGAGGAGGCACTGGACACCGGACAGAAGAGGGGGCACTGGACACCAGACAGAAGAGGGGGCACTGGACACCGGACAGAACAGGGGGCACTGGACACCAGACAGAAGAGGGGGCACTGGACACCGGACAGAAGAGGGGGCACTGGACACCAGACAGAAGAGGGGGCACTGGACACCAGACAGAAGAGGGAGCACTGGACACCGGACAGAAGAGGGGGCACTGGACACCAGACAGAAGAGGGGGCACTGGACACCGGACAGAAGAGGGGGCACTGGACACCGGACAGAAGAGGGGGCACTGGACACCGGACAGAAGAGGGAGCACTGGACACCGGACAGAAGAGGGGGCACTGGACACCAGACAGAAGAGGGGGCACTGGACACCAGACAGAAGAGGGGGCACTGGACACCGGACAGAAGAGGGGACACTGGACACCGGACAGAAGAGGGAGCACTGGACACCAGACAGAAGAGGGGGCACTGGACACCGGACAGAAGAGGGGGCACTGGACACCGGACAGAGGAGGGGGCACTGGGGGCCGGACAGAAGAGGGACACTGGACACCTGACAGAAGAGGGGGCACTGGACACCGGACAGAAGAGGGAGCACTGGACACCAGACAGAAGAGGGGGCACTGGGGGCCGGACAGAAGAGGAGGCACTGGACACCAGACAGAAGAGGGGGCACTGGGGCCGGACAGAAGAGGGGACACTGGACACCGGACAGAAGAGGGGACACTGGACACCGGACAGAAGAGGGAGCACTGGACAGAAGAGGGGGCACTGGACACCGGACAGAAGAGGAGGCACTGGACACCGGACAGAAGAGGGGGCACTGGACACCAGACAGAAGAGGGGGCACTGGACACCGGACAGAAGAGGGGGCACTGGACACCAGACAGAAGAGGGGGCACTGGACACCGGACAGAAGAGGGGGCACTGGACACGGACAGAAGAGGGGGCACTGGACACGGACAGAAGAGGGGGCACTGGGCGCCGGACAGAAGAGGGGGCACTGGACACCGGAC
Organism: Dallia pectoralis; assembly: GCA_029465975.1. NCBI lineage: Eukaryota > Metazoa > Chordata > Actinopteri > Esociformes > Umbridae > Dallia > Dallia pectoralis. Next base: position 13,698,166 of record CM055735.1, on the reverse strand, counting down.
AGAAGAGGGGGCACTGGACACCGGACAGAAGAGGAGGCACTGGACACCGGACAGAAGAGGGGGCACTGGACACCAGACAGAAGAGGGGGCACTGGACACCGGACAGAAGAGGGGGCACTGGGGCCGGACAGAAGAGGGGGCACTGGACACCAGACAGAAGAGGGGGCACTGGACACTAGACAGAAGAGGGGGCACTGGACACCAGACAGAAGAGGGGGCACTAGGGGCCGGACAGAAGAGGGGCACTGGACACCAGACAGAAGAGGGGGCACTGGACACCAGACAGAAGAGGGGGCACTGGACACCTGACAGAAGAGGGCGCACTGGACACCTGACAGAAGAGGGGGCACTGGGGGCGGACAGAAGAGGGGGCACTGGACACCGGACAGAAGAGGGGGCACTGGACACCAGACAGAAGAGGGGGCACTGGACACCTGACAGAAGAGGGCGCACTGGGGGCGGACAGAAGAGGGGGCACTGGACACCGGACAGAAGAGGGGGCACTGGACACCAGACAGAAGAGGGGGCACTGGGGGCCGGACAGAAGAGGGCGCACTGGACACCTGACAGAAGAGGGGCACTGGGGCCGGACAGAAGAGGGGGCACTGGACACCGGACAGAAGAGGGGGCACTGGACACCAGACAGAAGAGGGGGCACAAAATGGACAGAAGAGGGACACTGGACACCTGACAGAAGAGGGGGCACTGGACACCGGACAGAAGAGGGGGCACTGGACACCAGACAGAAGAGGGGGCACTGGACACCGGACAGAAGAGGGGGCACTGGACACCGGACAGAGGAGGGGGCACTGGGGGCCGGACAGAAGAGGAGGCACTGGACACCAGACAGAAGAGGGGGCACTGGGGGCCGGACAGAAGAGGGGACACTGGACACCTGACAGAAGAGGGGGCACTGGACACCGGACAGAAGAGGGAGCACTGGACACCAGACAGAAGAGGGGGCACTGGACACCGGACAGAAGAGGGGGCACTGGACACCGGACAGAGGAGGGGGCACTGGGGGCCGGACAGAAGAGGGACACTGGACACCTGACAGAAGAGGGGGCACTGGACACCGGACAGAGGAGGGGGCACTGGACACCGGACAGAAGAGGGGGCACTGGACACCGGACAGAAGAGGAGGCACTGGACACCGGACAGAAGAGGGGGCACTGGACACCGGACAGAAGAGGGGGCACTGGACACCGGACAGAAGAGGGGGCACTGGACACCAGACAGAAGAGGGGGCACTGGACACCGGACAGAAGAGGGGGCACTGGACACCGGACAGAAGAGGGACACTGGACACCGGACAGAAGAGGGAGCACTGGACAGAAGAGGGGGCACTGGACACCGGACAGAAGAGGAGGCACTGGACACCGGACAGAAGAGGGGGCACTGGACACCTGACAGAAGAGGGGGCACTGGACACCGGACAGAAGAGGGGGCACTGGACACCGGACAGAAGAGGGGGCACTGGACACCAGACAGAAGAGGGGACACTGGACACCGGACAGAAGAGGGGGCACTGGACACCGGACAGAAGAGGGGGCACTGGACACCGGACAGAAGAGGGGGCACTGGACACCGGACAGAAGAGGAGGCACTGGACACCGGACAGAAGAGGGGGCACTGGACACCAGACAGAAGAGGGGGCACTGGACACGGACAGAACAGGGGGCACTGGACACCAGACAGAAGAGGGGGCACTGGACACCGGACAGAAGAGGGGGCACTGGACACCAGACAGAAGAGGGGGCACTGGACACCAGACAGAAGAGGGGGCACTGGACACCGGACAGAAGAGGGGGCACTGGACACCAGACAGAAGAGGGGGCACTGGACACCGGACAGAAGAGGGGGCACTGGACACCGGACAGAAGAGGGGGCACTGGACACCGGACAGAAGAGGGAGCACTGGACACCGGACAGAAGAGGGGGCACTGGACACCAGACAGAAGAGGGGGCACTGGACACCAGACAGAAGAGGGGGCACTGGACACCGGACAGAAGACGGGACACTGGACACCGGACAGAAGAGGGAGCACTGGACACCAGACAGAAGAGGGGGCACTGGACACCGGACAGAAGAGGGGGCACTGGACACCGGACAGAGGAGGGGGCACTGGGGGCCGGACAGAAGAGGGGACACTGGACACCTGACAGAAGAGGGGGCACTGGACACCGGACAGAAGAGGGAGCACTGGACACCAGACAGAAGAGGGGGCACTGGAGGCCGGACAGAAGAGGAGGCACTGGACACCAGACAGAAGAGGGGGCACTGGGGGCCGGACAGAAGAGGGGACACTGGACACCTGACAGAAGAGGGGGCACTGGACACCGGACAAAAGAGGGAGCACTGGACACCAGACAGAAGAGGGGGCACTGGACACCGGACAGAAGAGGGGGCACTGGACACCGGACAGAGGAGGGGGCACTGGGGGCCGGACAGAAGAGGGACACTGGACACCTGACAGAAGAGGGGGCACTGGACACCGGACAGAAGAGGGGGCACTGGACACCGGACAGAAGAGGGGGCACTGGACACCAGACAGAAGAGGGGGCACTGGACACCGGACAGAAGAGGGGGCACTGGACACGGACAGAAGAGGGGGCACTGGACACCTGACAGAAGAGGGACACTGGACACCGGACAGAAGAGGGGGCACTGGACACCGGACAGAAGAGGGGGCACTGGACACCGGACAGAAGAGGGGGCACTGGACACCGGACAGAAGAGGGGGCACTGGACACCGGACAGAAGAGGGGGCACTGGACACCGGACAGAAGAGGGGGCACTGGACACCGGACAGAAGAGGGGGCACTGGACACCGGACAGAAGAGGGGGCACTGGACACCAGACAGAAGAGGGGGCACTGGACACTAGACAGAAGAGGGGGCACTGGATACCGGACAGAAGAGGGGGCACTGGACACCGGACAGAAGAGGGGGCACTGGACACCAGACAGAAGAGGGGGCACTGGACACTAGACAGAAGAGGGGGCACTGGACACCGGACAGAAGAGGGGGCACTGGACACCGGACAGAAGAGGGGGCACTGGACACCGGACAGAAGAGGGGGCACTGGACACCGGACAGAAGAGGGGGCACTGGACACCGGACAGAAGAGGGGGCACTGGACACCGGACAGAAGAGGGGGCACTGGACACCGGACAGAAGAGGGGGCACTGGACACCGGACAGAAGAGGGGGCACTGGACACTAGACAGAAGAGGGGGCACTGGATACCGGACAGAAGAGGGGGCACTGGACACCGGACAGAAGAGGGGGCACTGGACACCTGACAGAAGAGGGGGCACTGGACACCTGACAGAAGAGGGGGCACTGGACACCGGACAGAAGAGGGGGCACTGGACACCAGACAGAAGAGGGGGCACTGGACACCGGACAGAAGAGGGGGCACTGGACACTAGACAGAAGAGGGGGCACTGGACACCGGACAGAAGAGGGGGCACTGGACACCGGACAGAAGAGGGGGCACTGGGGGCCGGACAGAAGAGGGGGCACTGGGGGCCGGACAGAAGAGGGGGCACTGGACACCTGACAGAAGAGGGGGAACTGGGGGCCGGACAGAAGAGGGGGCACTGGACACCTGACAGAAGAGGGGGCACTGGGGGCCGGACAGAAGAGGGGGCACTGGACACCGGACAGAAGAGGGGGCACTGGGGGCCGGACAGAAGAGGGGGCACTGGACACCAGACAGAAGAGGGCGCACTGGACACCTGACAGAAGAGGGGGCACTGGGGGCCGGACAGAAGAGGGGGCACTGGACACCGGACAGAAGAGGGGGCACTGGGGGCCGGACAGAAGAGGGCGCACTGGACACCTGACAGAAGAGGGCGCACTGGACACCTGACAGAAGAGGGGGCACTGGACACCGGACAGAAGAGGGGGCACTGGGGGCCGGACAGAAGAGGGGGCACTGGACACCGGACAGAAGAGGGGGCACTGGGGGCCGGACAGAAGAGGGGGCACTGGACACCAGACAGAAGAGGGGGCACTGGACACCGGACAGAAGAGGGGGCACTGGACACCGGACAGAAGAGGGGGCACTGGGGGCCGGACAGAAGAGGGGGCACTGGACACCTGACAGAAGAGGGGGCACTGGACACCGGACAGAAGAGGGGGCACTGGACACCTGACAGAAGAGGGGGCACTGGACACTAGACAGAAGAGGGGGCACTGGACACTAGACAGAAGAGGGGGCACTGGGGGCCGGACAGAAGAGGGGGCACTGGGGGCCGGAAGGTAGGAGCTGATGCAAACAACAATGTAGATTTAGGCCCAATCCCATTTCTCTGTTTTCCCCTTTGTTTTCTCCTACACCATGTCCTTCAAAACAGAGTGGCAAGACATAAGGGAGAAAATATTCCCCATGGAAATGAGACCCCACAACAGCCCGGACGAATGTGATGTTTTGAAATTGCTGCTCTCTGTCTTTCAATGAGTGTTCACGTTCTATAATTCAGTACACAATGTGGACTGATTACTAGCAGTGAAATGAGATGCTTATGACACAATTAACAGATATTAACAAAAGGTTTGACTCGATCCATTATCATGTTAGTACACATCTGCACCTCTGACTACTGCATGTGATTAGGCTATAATGTGGGTTATCTTTTAGTTTTAGTCTATACTGTAGAGTAGCCTACTATTGATGGGTACTAAGTAGGGATGGGACCGATACTGGTAACGTGTATAGGGCCCGATACTGGGCTCAAGTACTTGTACTCATTCCATAAAAAGTGGTATCGGCCTATCCCTAGTACTAAGTGTTAGTTATGTTAATGGCCAGGCCCATTTTAACGTTTGCTTTCTTCTTTTTTCCCTTATTACAGGCACCTGAGAGCTCTGGAAGTGTAAATCCATAGCGAGGCCACACTGCTCAACATGTTAAACATCTCACCCTTCTCCTTCGGCCTGCTCATCCAGCAGGTGTATGACAACGGTAGTGTCTACAGCCCTGAGGTGCTCGACATTACCGAGGCTGCCCTAATTTTAAATTCATGACTCAAACAGGGTTTATTATGTTCCATATATGTTATATTATATGTTTGAAGATGCCTTTATAAAATAAAAAATACATATCAGATCTAAGATCAAAGTATGTGTGTGTTGTCAGTCATTGTACATTTATGTTGAAATTGAGTCATGCTTAACATTGAAATTATATAAAAATATGTCAATACATTTTGATGTAATTTTGATGTCAAAATGACATCAAAATGAGGTCAAAATGACATCAAAATGAGGTCAAAATGACATCAAAATGACATAAAAATGGCATCAAAATGACATTGTGAGAGCAAGATTTTGACATCAAATTGACGTCCCGACTTTGACGTCAATCCAACTTTCATTTTTGACCTACCTCGTGACGTTAATTTGACATCAATGCTTGACGTCAAATTGATGTCAAATTGACGTCAAGGTGCCCACTGGGAAACTAGATAGCAAGCTAATGTTAACTAAAAAGCTAGCTACCTAAAAAGCCAACAAGGCTCCCAGTTTCTGGCTGGCTAACAATTGCTTATTTGAACACACATTTACTAAAAGCTCTAACACACAGTGAACAACAGTTTTGAGTGCATACATTTCAGTACTGGCTCTGAATGCAGTGTTATCAGGGTAGCTAGCTAGAAAGTGTTAGCTCACCCAAATGAAGCCAACACCTAGCTGGAACCCTGTAAACTCCCCTGATGAGATTCCTCTGAGGCGTAAAGCAGACTGACTCCCGACTCCCCCGACTCTGTATTGGGGAAAAACAGGGCTATTGCCTGACTGAAATAGCTGGATCAAATGTAACATTTTTGAACACAGTTTGAATTGTGCTGTCAATGGTAAACATGTTTATCATGCGAGCACTTTGATCAGATAATTTCTAACAATTATCTTAGATTACCTGCCTCTCGAGCCTTCATAAGAAGTAAAGTATATTGCGTGTCTTAAAGTCTAACGTTTAAGACAGAAAAAATCTACTTTGAAGTTAATTGGCCCGATGGCTGGGCACAAGTGCTTTGGCAAAGTGGACGGTGAAGTTATTGAAGCAGACCATTTGTTGATGTATTTAGCTGTTATATATAAATATATTGTACATACAGAAATGTAGATCTCTGCCAGCGACGTTTAGTGATCTTTGTAGATCAGTGATTCCCACCCATCAATCCCACTTTCACATTCCCTCCTTCCTCCATCTCCATCTTTACAACTTGTTCATGTGTGCCGCGCTCACCGCAGCATCTTGTTTACCTGTTCTCAAGTTTCCCTCGCTCTTTACACCCGTACTTCCTCTCCTCCTGTTCCACTTTCATCCTTTACGAGTGAGTGACTCGGCCCTGTAATCGTCAGCTGCACCTGTCCCCAGCAGCTTTAATGTCCTCCATCCATCAGAAGAGGGTGACGACCAGCGCCTCACCCGAGTAACGCTGCTCCCTTCTGGGGTGGGGTGGGGTCAAGGATGGAAGAGCTACGGCGGAAGTGGGTGGCTGTTAAGGATTCCTATGAAAAAGCATTAGGTTTTAGAGGTTAGTACATTGTTGGGTTTATATGTTACTGAAGATCGGTCAATACTCTAAGTGGGAGAGATAGGGTTGATGTGGTGTGAGGGGGGGTTGATGTGGTGTGGGGGAGAGGGAGGGAGGATTGATGTGGTGTGGGGGAGAGGGTGGGAGGGTTGATGTGGTGTGGGGGAGAGGGTGGGAGGGTTGATGTGGTGTGGGGGAGAGGGTGGGAGGGTTGATGTGGTCTGGGGGAGAGGGTGGGAGGGTTGATGTGGTCTGGGGGAGAGGGTGGGAGGGTTGATGTGGTCTGGGGGAGAGGGTGGGAGGGTTGATGACACTTATGGTCACTGTAGCCATGCGGTTAATCACAGGAGGGCCTCATTCTCCTGAACACAGGGGGGCCTCATTCTCCTGAACACAGGGGGGCCTCATTCTCCTGAACACAGGGGGGCCTCATTCTCCTGAACACAGGGGGGCCTTATTCTCCTGAACACAAGGGGGCCTCATTCTCCTGAACACAGGGGGGCCTCATTCTCCTGAACACAGGGGGGCCTCATTCTCCTGAACACAGGGGGGCCTGAGGAATGGGTTTTTTTGTAAAGTGAATGTGGTACATTGTCAAGTATATGTTGTACTTAGAGAGTTAAGTTTACCGGAGTCAAATTCTTTGTTTGCTTACGCAAACTTGGCCAATAAAGCTGATTCTGATTCATAATGTGTGTTTGTTTGAGCGATCTGCTCACTGCAAATGGAGTGTCTAAGTCCGCTAGTGTGATGACGTTTATAGAGATACCGAGAGGCACAGAGTATCTCAAGGGATTGAAGTGATGTGATGATCGGTTTATTTGTTCAATTTCCGTTAGACAATTAGAGGACCTCGGTACTGCGGTGTCAAGTTGGTATCTTCGTTTTTATCCTGACTGTTGGCAGAGATATCTGAATTTAAAGAAGCTCATTAACTTTTGGCATTGGGCAGAATTTGCCTGTGACTCTTGTGAAACACACAAACACACTTACATACACACAAATACACACAAACACACACACACGGCAGAATTATGTGTCACTAAGTTGTAATTGGAGAAATAAGAAACAGATGATATGACTGACACTGAAAAGTTTTTCTCCCAACATTGCTATATTTGTCCATTTGCATTTGGGCCTGACAGGGGAGATATTTAGATAATCACATGGGGTGATTTGTTTAGACTTGAAGTCTAGGAGCCCTACATAAAGTCTGGTAGCCATCAATATAGCAGTGGAATTGTAAAGTTCACTTCAGATAAATGATTGGCATATAACTTTGCGTTAGCCTCTATGATGCAATTCTGTTTTGATAATTTTTCCTTACATTTTTTAAATGAAAATATCATAATCAGAACTGTGGATTTTGTCTCATTTTAAATGAAAGGTTAATATCATAATCAAAACTGTGGATTTTGTCTCATTTTAAATTAAAGGTTAATATCATAATCAAAACTGTGGATTTTGTCTCATTATAAATGGCAGGCTAATGTCATAATCAAAACAGTGGATTATCTAATATTATAAATGACAGGTTAATCAAAACAGTGGATTATATCCCTTTATAAATGACAGGTTTATGTAATTATCAAAACAATGGATGATGTCCCATTATAAATGACAGGTTAATTTCATAATCAATACAGTGGAATGACAGGTAAGCGACATAATCCGTATCCAGCAAGACTCTTTGAAAAGTGCAGCAGAGTATTTCCGTGAACAGATTACTGTAACAGACGACTGTAACAGGAAGTACAGTGTCGCTACGTTGGTAACACGGTGACCACTGCTACAGTCACACTACAGTAGATGGGAAATGCTATTCCGCATCTTGAGAACCCCCCCTCCGTCCCATCTCATTATGACACAACAAAGAGCTCTTTTCACATTCATATTCCTAAAGGGAAATTGTATGTGGTTGCTTCTCCAGATACCAACGAGCAGCCTGCTGGGAAATATAGATGTATTTCCTGTCAGTGCCGCAGCTATATAGAACACAATGCAATCTGAATCTCTGTGAATCTCTGGTGACGTCTGCAATCAATGGATGTAAGATTTAACCCATCAAAAAGACTACTAAAATATCATACATCATACCAAGGAACTTTTAATGCTTTGATTGTCTCTCTGCATTGAATGTTATGTCTTTGTGTTTTGTCGGTGGCGTTTCTTCCAATGAACAGCTCAGTGATAGGTGTCACACCTAGTTCAAGCAGGACATCTAGTGGGTTAGGAGGGGTGGATCACATTTATGTTATTTACTACTGGGTTTGTCACACAGCTGAAATGTGTAAAGTTAATGCAAGTGTCACAGCTGTTTGGGTTTTGGGTGATTATGTTTGTTACTTAAGTCAATGGGTCTTGGGGCACTGGGTGGATTATTGAATGTGTTTATGTCTCACGTCACTGTATTGAATATTTAGGTGAGTGTTGTTTTGAAAAAGAATGTTGCTGTTGTTTTTAATGTACTTTGTTAAGCCGCTGTTTAGGGCATTTCATTTAAAACCAGTTTAGTTGTTTTTCGCCGTTCTTGGTTTGTTTTATTTTGGATCAAAATAAATCTGTGTCGAACGGTTATACATACTCTGCCTGGCTTCCTCTGCACTACACCTCCAATATGTGACAATAGGGTTGGTTCAAATGTTGTGTAATTTGTAAGTGCGGTGATGTCAAAACATTTACTTAAATGGGACAAATACATGCAGCTGGTTGCACTTGGAAATGTTGAAAACAATCCGTGTCGCTAAAGCATGAACTTAAATGAGCTGTTATCTAACTTTACACACTTTTAACCTGAGCTGTTAGCTAACTTTACACACCGTTAACTTGAGCTGTTAGCTAACTTTACACACTGTTTACCTACATTAAATGTTATCAGCTACCCTTAATGTAATCATTGTAAATTGAGTTTCTAATTACATTTGTAGATTACAAAACCATGAAAGACGGCAGCAGCGTTGCTCCTCTTAGGGAATGTGTACAGAACTGGGACTTTTAATGGATCAGCTTGTGCAACGACATTCCAAAGAAAATGTATTTTCTCTCCTCAGATGTGAAGAAGTGATCTTGTTGCAGGCAAAACATTTACCAAAAATAGAAACTGAGCGTACATTTTATATAATATATACTCTATGTGTACATGCAGTTCTGTGCAAAAGTCTTAGGCACCTGTAAGTCAAACGTACACGTTTCGCCTAATGTGGCAATGACAATATTTAGCCAATTTATAAAAAATATGATTTAGGTCTGTTCATTTTTTACATTAGCATAAATAAAATGTCCTTCAGCTTACAGCTCATTTCCGGCCGTTCTACTTCTTTTTCGCCATCTCACTGAGAGAAGATTTTGGAGTTTAGAAACTAGTTCCAGATTCTGCCACGTTAATGATGTGTTAATGACTAACAAAATCAACAGGGGCCCCTAAAGGTCAGGGCCCCTTGTCACCCGCTGTGGGCTTGATTGGTTTTCAGCCATGATTACTATACGTTTAGCAGACTGGCTACACTAACTACCAATTTAAAAATGATTAGCTGACATGGCTAATTAAGTGACAGTCAGTAACTGGCATTAAAAAAACTATGCACTCTGCATAGTAAGTTAATCGTTGTCTGATTTTCTAACACAAGAAAACTGCCGGTCTGGAACGGAAATCTGTTGATGAGGGATCAGTGGAATAAATGGATGAAAAAGATTTAGGTAAAAAAAGTAGAAAGGAGTACAAAGGAGAGTTGGCGTCCGTGGCTTCAGCCTCGCTCTTCAATTCAACAGAAACAACTGGTTTTTGTCCGAATGCAGAACGAGAAGCTCAAAAAACCGATTTGTCCACTTGTCGAAATAAGCAATGCAATTTGAGAAAAAACTGCCATTTTACCAAAGTAGCAGTAGAAGCTCTATTTGCAACTTCAATCCATTTGTGTACAACAAAGGTTCAAAAAGTTGTGGACAATCTGATCTGCAACAATTCGCGATTCAGAATCAGGCAACAGTTTTATTTTGTATACATGGCAGCTAAAAGCGCAATCGTATATTTAGGTAACAACAAAACATGTATAAAAGCGACGGCGATGATTATGGAGAAAGCAAACAGGACTGCAGACAATGGTACACAATGAACTCAATCTCAGTAATTAAAAGCACTTTAATCTCCCAAAACACACAAGAACATTTCATTTGAACAATCCATATTGTGGGGTAAAATACCTCTTAACCTTAGAAGCCACAAAACTCCACTGAAGAAACAAAGCCAAATCCTGACCTGCTACACCTCAATCGCTTTTCTTACAGGATCTGGCGCACTTTGGGCAGGTTTCCCACAAACCACATGTATAATGGTGAAACTGGATCTGCCGAGCCTCTGCCCCTGACATTGTCTTTTAGCCATCACGGCTAATGTGTTTCAGAGGGTTTTAAAGACAGGATCGCTTTACCGTGTTCTCCAGGAACCACTCAGACTCTTGACCTTCAACACTGCAAAGGCCAAAGGTCTCTTCCAGCCACTGGCCTCAGATCTGTCAACACACACACACACACTCAAACCTCTTCACACACACAAATGTCGGTGAATCCCTCAGACAATACACTGTCATTTATTTTCACTACAATAGAAAGAATGAGAAAGTAATTTCTCCTGCTGTGTGTGTTCAGGAGAGCACGTCTGAGAGCGCACATGTGCGTTCTGCAAGCACGCAGGCGAGTGTGCATGTGAGTTTGACCGTGGACAGGCGGCGTCGCTGGTGCCTGCGATCAGGCAGTTAAAATCACTCAAGGTCAGATCGCAGGCAGCAGACAACTGGACCTGAGCCAGCTGAGGCTACCCTGCTGAAGTGGAATCAGTGGAATCTGTAGTATACCACACACATCCTGCTGTAGTGGAATCAATAGAATCAGTAGTATACCACACACACCCTGCTGAAGTGGAATCTGTAGTATACCACACACACCCTGCTGAAGTGGAATTAGTGGAATCTGTAGTATACCACACACACCCTGCTGTAGTGGAATCAATAGAATCAGTAGTATACCACACACACCCTGCTGAAGTGGAATCAGTAGTATACCACACACACCCTGCTGAAGTGGAATCAATAGAATCAGTAGTATACCACACACACACATACCCACATACCTACATAACCACATACCCACATACACACACACACACACGCACACACCCACCACAGCCTCCTACCACCCTGAATCGCTGCTTCTGCCAAATTCCCGCTATGCTCAGCACTGGAAATAGGAAAACTGTTTGTCTGTCCATATATCGGAGTGTCGTGCATGCATTTTTACGTTCCTGTCATTCCTATCCAGTGTAACTTACGAATTTGGTATTAGAGCTTCTTATTATTATTGGAAGTTCTCCTCATGTTCAATTCACTCGTTAATCTATGGTGTCAAGAGTTCTTTCAAGTACCTCATGTGGATAGGCCAAGTACCCCCAGGTGTCCTCGCACACCTGGTATGCAGAGAGACCTGGGTTGACGCCCCTATTCAGCATAGTGTTCCAGTAGTGCTCCAGTAGTGTTCCAGTAGTGCTACAGTAGTGCTACAGTAGTGCTCCAGTAGTGCTCCAGTAGTGCTCCAGTAGTGCTCCAGTAGTGTTCCAGTAGTGCTACAGTAGTGCTACAGTAGTGCTCCAGTAGTGCTCCAGTAGTGCTCCAGTAGTGCTCCAGTAGTCCTCCAGTAGTGCTCCAGTAGTGTTACAGTAGTGCTCCAGTAGTGCTCCAGTAGTGTTACAGTAGTGCTCCAGTAGTGCTCCAGTAGTGTTCCAGTAGTGCTCCAGTAGTGCTCCAGTAGTGCTCCAGTAGTGCTACAGTAGTGCTCCAGTAGTGTTCCAGTAGTGCTCCAGTAGTGCTCCAGTAGTGCTCCAGTAGTGCTCCAGTAGTGCTCCAGTAGTGCTCCAGTAGTGTTCCAGTAGTGCTCCAGTAGTGGTCCAGTAGTGTTCCAGTAGTGCTCCAGCAGTGTTCCAGTAGTGCTCCAGTAGTGCTCCATAAGTGCTCCAGTAGTGATCCAGCAGTGTTTCAGTAGTGCTCCAGTGGTGTTCCAGTAGTGCTCCAGTAGTGCTCCAGTAGTGTTCCAGTAGTGCTCCAGTAGTGTTCCAGTAGTGCTCCAGTAGTGTTCCAGTAGTGCTCCAGTAGTGCTCCAGTAGTGCTCCAATGGTGTTACAGTAGTGCTCCAGTAGTGCTCCAGTAGTGTTACAGTAGTGTTCCAGTAGTGCTCCAGTAGTGTTACAGTAGTGCTCCAGTAGTGCTCCAGTAGTGTTCCAGTAGTGCTCCAGTGGTGTTCCAGTAGTGCTCCAGTAGTGTTCCAGTAGTGCTCCAGTAGTGTTACAGTAGTGCTCCAGTAGTGTTACAGTACTGCTCCAGTAGTGCTCCAGTAGTATTCCAGTAGTGCTGAAGCAATACTACACAAACATGTAAGGTGTCAGGACATCTCCAGTGGTGGGAAATGCAACTGGCTCATTCGTTTTTGGAGCGTATGATATTACATATGTGTGTGTGTGTGTGTGTGTGTGTGTGTGTGTGTGTGTGTGTGTGTGTGTGTGTGTGTGTGTGTGTGTGTGTGTGTGTGTGTGTTTGTGTGTGTGTGTGTGTGTGTGTGTTTGTGTGTGTGTGTGTGTGTGTGTGTGTGAATCAGCATGCCAAGAGCCAGCAAACAATACAAATACACACTCTGTCACACATTCTTGTGAGTTTCATTGTTCCACATTTCATCCACCCCATCTCTGTCCCTCCCTGCCTTTTCCTCCCTGCCTCCATTGTAATTTCAACCCTTCCCACCCCAAACCGCGTCCACCATAGCCCTCGTGAGGCAATTGTTTTTGACAGTTAAATGAAAACAGAGGGCCTTTACTTTGGCTAATCTTAGTACGGCACTCAGACTGTGTTCCACAGGCTCTTGAGATTCTTAAACAGCAATGTTGAATTTCAACAAGCCTGTCTGGATAGGATCCACTCCATATCTCTCTCACTTTCTTTCTCTCTCTCATGCTCTCTTACTTTCTCACTCTCTCTCTCTTTATCTCTCTCTTTATCTATCATGCTCTCACGCTCTCTCTCTCTCTCTCTCTCTCTTTATCTCTTATGTTCTCTCTCTCTTCCCCATCTACAGAGCCTCTCCACTTTTCTTGGGTGCTGGAATCCTATCAGGGCCCTTTATGTTGGCAGAACATTTTCTTGGCGGAAGCTCACCTGTCAGTCACTCTATTTTTTGGAGAAGGGGTTCTCACATCATTCATCTCAGTTACTTCGTTTGACCTTCAGCAGAGGAAACATTTTCACGCAAATCTTTCACACTGGAACGTTAGAACAAAATCTTGGTTAGCCAGATTGTAAAGCTTTTGTTTTGGTGATTGTAAGTTGTTTAAAATTACAGGCTTTGATTTAGTAATAACATTTTGAAAGTAAGCATATTGTATGAATTAAAACAATACTGATGCTGAAGTTCAATTTTATATATTTTTTGCTAAAACTATATACATTTTATAAACTATATAAAATGTATAAACAAAATAAAGAATATAAACAATATAAACTAAATAAACTATATTAACTATATACACTTTATAAACGATATAAGCTATAAAAACTATATACACTTTATACACTTTATAATCTATATTAACTATATAAACTAGTATAAGTGAACTAAGTGACAGCTCAACACACATTTTACAGTTTGGACCACATTGGACAAAGAAGCTGTCACGGACAGACCGGCGTAGTGTGGATGAGGCCATTCGCAGAGTCAGATGCACCGTTAAATACAGGTTTATTTGTAAATCAAAGAACACAAAACAAACCGAAAATGGCAAAAAGCTAGACTGTAGTAAAATGAAAACAACTATGCGCATAAAGCGACTTACACCAAACGTTAACAAACTACAGGAACTAGGACAAGGACAACCACTCACCTCTAACTATACGTGACATAGAAATACAATGCTGAACAAGGAGTGACTTGTCCGCTCACCTTTTATAACCCACTAATGATAACACAAAACAGCTGTGAATGACAAAAGGCAAACAAGGAAGTGAATCACCGAATACTGTGTAGCCACGCCCCCACACCACTCGTGACAGTATCCCCCACTAAAAGACTAGCTCCCCAGATAGCCGAAAGAGACAAAAAAAATGAAAAGGGAGCAAAACAAATTCAGACCCCAAAGTCAGCCCCAACAGGGGGAACATCCGCGGGTCTAGCCCTTAATGGACCTTGGTGGCCGACCGCCATCTTGAGCAGCACAGAGACCGCCATCTTGAGGCGCGTGGCGGCCAGCATCTTGAGCGGCGTGGCGGCCGCCATCTTGAACGGCGTGGCGGCGGCCATCGTGAGCGGCGTGGCGGCGGGCATCGTGCGAGGCGTGGCGGCGGCCATCGTGAGAGGCGTGGCGGCGGCCATCTTGAGCGTCCTGGCGGCGGCCATCGGGGCGTCGTGCCGGAGACCATCGTGGGCGTCGTGCCGGCGGCCATCGTGGGCGTCGTAGCGGCGGCCCTCGTGGGCGTCGTACCGGCGACCCTTGTGGCCGTCCTAGCGGCGGACCTCGTTGGCGTCGTAGTGGTGGCCCTCGTGGGCGTCGTAGCGGTGGCCCTCGTGGGCGTCGTAGGGGTGGCCCTCGTGGGCGTTGTGCCGGAGACCATCGTGGGCGTCGTGGTGTAGCGGTAGCCATCACGGGCACTGGCTTGGCGACTGCCATCACGGCCACTGGCGTAACTGCGGCCATCTTGGGCTTCGGCAGGGCTGTGGCCATCTCGGGCGTCGGCGTAGCTGCGGCCATCTCGGGCGTAAGCGTAGCTGTGGCCATATCGAGTGTCGGCATAGCTGCGGCCATCTCGGGCGTCGGCGTCGCTGCGGGCATCTCGGGCGTCGGCGTAGCTGCGGCCATATCGAGTGTCGGCGTAGCTGCGGCCATCTCGGGCGTCGGCGTAGCTGTGGCCATCTTGGGCGTCGGCGTAGCTGCGGCCATATCGGGCATAAGCGTAGCTGTGGCCATATCGAGCGTCGGCGTAGCTGTGGCCATATCAGCCATCTCCGGCGTAGCTGAGGCCATCTCCGGCGTAGCTGAGGCCATCTCTGGCGTAGCTGAGGCCATCTCCGGCGTAGCTGAGGCCATCTCGGGCGCTGGCTTGGCAACGGCGGCCATCTCGGGCGCTGGCGTGGTAACGTCGGCCATCTCGGGCGCTGGCGTTGCAACGGCGGCCATCTCGGGCGCTGGCTTGGCAACGGCGGCCATCTCGGGTGCTGGCGTGGTGACGGCGGCCATCTCGGGCGCTGGCGTTGCAACGGCGGCCATCTCGGGCGCTGGCGTGGCAACGGCGGCCATCTCGGGCGCTGGCGTTGCAACGGCGGCCATCTCTGGCGTCAGATCTTGAAAGTCCAGCCATGCCCTCCACCACGCCCTAATCACAGCCGGGGGCTGCTGATGTAAACCCTCCGGGGATTTCTCTGTCCCAGAGGTAGGTGACCGAAATGGGTCCTCATCCAGCTGGAGCTGGGATGGTGGCTGTAGCTCCAGGGCTCTTGCTGGCCCTGGCTGCAGCCCCGGAACAGTGAGCGGCGTCTTCTTCCCGCCCCAGCCGACGTCCGATGTTGCGGGGACTAGTCGACTGAGGACGGGATCCCATAGCAGGGAGTTTTCCAGGGAGTCCTCCTCCACTCTCTCGTAGACCGCCTCCTCATCATCCGAGGAGAGGGAGTCGGACCCCCAATCACCCTGCCAGGTATAGCGCTGCTCCTGCTGCTTCGTGGGTTGACTTTGAGCTTCATACCTCGGAGCGCTATAGCTTGCCCCTCCGAGGAATCCACTCACCGTCCGGCTCTGCGGGCTTCTTGGGTGGTTCAACATTCTGTCACGGACAGACCGGCGTAGTGTGGATGAGGCCATTCGCAGAGTCAGATGCACCGTTAAATACAGGTTTATTTGTAAATCAAAGATCACAAAACAAACCGAAAACGGCGAAAGGCTAGACTGTAGTAAAATGAAAACAACTATGCGCATAAAGCGACTTACACCAAAACGTTAACAAACTACAGGAACTAGGACAAGGACAACCACTCACCTCTAACTATACGTAACACACACACACACACCAACAAGTCATTTGTGCCAAACTTTATGACCGCCGCTGCCAGACCTGTTTTCTCTGTCCTGCTAAGAGTCTCCTTTCTGTTTTATTCAAGCTCAGACTCTTTATTTACAACTGCATAATAAAAACAACCCCACCCTAAGAGAACACATAAAAACAGCAAAATAAATGGTTAGAGTTTTTATATACATAATTTGGTGGTTTTGCATTGTCTAGACTCTTGAGGGACCAGGTGTGTTGTGAAAAGGTCCAGACTTTGTGTATCCAGTTCAACTTAACATTTGAATGAATTATCTCTGAGATTACAGGATGTTATTTACTCTGGTATCCTTCTGGAAACATGCTCGTCTCCATCATAGACACATTACTTATAATGTCTATATGGAAATTAGCAGATGCAGATTTGTTATTTGGCATTGTCACAGTCCACTTTACCCAAATTACCATTTCCTTGTAGAACAACAGCCAATTAAATATTCCCAAATGAATTAAAACTGATTCACTAACACTTGGAGACTTGGCCCTCTCGAAACGACAGAGGTCCAAATGTGCTTTTTTGGATCTACATGATGTTTAATTATCCCGTTTGTTATTTCATTTGTTCTTTACTTTCAGTATATGTGTGTTACTTTAAATCACTACAGCATTGCTCTTCAAACCTCGAACAAGGACCAATCACCCTAAATTCTAAGGATTTTACATTGACTGAAAACATGAAACTCTGTTTAGTTTTTAGTTTGTCTTAAAAATAAAACCAATTAATAAATGTACTACAACGTTCTTATACAATGTGCTAAAACGGTTCTGGTTTTGACTCTGTCCGGTTGCATATCGGGCCCTTGGGATCTTCTATGTCTTGAACTTTCTGGAGGTTCTGCGCAGTGCCAATGTGTCTTATGAGGTCACGGCCGGTTCAGATGTGACCTTGAATAAGACATGCTGAAGGTCAACCCACATGATCATGTGTGAAGTTGATTATCATGTTATTTCATTGCTAATTCGTTGTTTGCCATATGCTCTTCAATGACGGAATTATCATGGATTGTGGACATTAGGTAATTCGCTCCACATTTGTAGCCTCGAGACATCTGAAATCGCCGAAATCTAATGTAGAAACACCCGTGACGGGTTAGGAGTCAGGAGATTCTCACCAAGCAAATGTGGATTGTGTTTGAGAAAAAAACTTACTTTTGAAATAGTGTTGAACATTTGTTGCGTGCCGTTGTCGCACGTTCACTAAGTGGTGATGTACTGCAGGCTGCGTGCTTTTGCACGGCAGCGTCGTTAAAAGGCTGACGTTTCGGAGCATAATTCAGAGCTGGACTGTGAAGTGTCTCCAGGTGTTCTCGTGATGTTTCGATAATAGAAGATGAGTGCACATCGAAACCATACAACAGGCATCAGACGGATGATGGTGAATTAAAACTCTAGCCGGTGTTTCGGTCCCAATTTGTCTCGCGGCTGTCTTTCGTCCTTCACAGCCCCGAAACCCCAAGCGTGGGTGGCCAGTAGCCTAGCGGTGTCAGGATCTTGCCAATAACCAAAAGGTTGAAAACACACAACATCCGGGAGTATTCAGACAATCCATGCATACCAGAATATATGCGACCAAGCGCTCAACATGGCTACTTTCTCGTTGTAAACAATTTTATTCCATACAAATACTTTTGGTTCCTTAAAATGAAGGGAAGATGGACCAAGCGTGTCGTGATTTCACAATGGTTTATTTGATATTGATAAATGCGTTCTTCCCTAATGAACAAACCTCAATGTTTTGTTTCATGAAACTTTAATCATGATTGCCCAACCTTTCAGGAATCTGACCCAAGAAAAGCGAGACAGGGGAATGGACGTGTCTGTCGGGACTGTAGTGGGAAATGTACCATACTGTGAAAACTGAAGTGGAGCTCCGCGAAGGAATTTTGCAAATCTTAAAAGATAAAAGAAAATGATTTTGTTTCTTTTTTCAAATGTAGTAAATGTTGCAGGTGTGTCTTCAAGTCAGTACATGATAGGATGCTCATTAACTGAAAACTGCCATAATGTTTTTTTGTAGTATGGAGCTCCCCTGTGGAATGTTGGCCCAGTCACCAACGGTTGCTGGTTCAACTCCACGAAAAATGATTATCACATAACAGTAATTGTTCAATAAAAAAATAGCTCTTGCATTGTATAAATACATAAACTGGCTGTATAATACTGAGTATTGTTTAATCATTTTGCTTAATCCAATACTTGATGTGGTGGCACAAGAACAGATGTTCGGGAATCCCTAATGTAATGAATACTGACACAATTCCGGTGATTCACTTAACCGTCGTGTACAGTTTCAATGTGTTTGTGTGCCTGTTCGTGCTCGCCAGCTGACTCTCCGCTACCTTCAGAACTCCGGCTAATAACGACTACGACGACCTCTGATGACATCGGCTGTTCACTGTCTCTTTTCATTGGGTTGTAGAGGCACTTCATTTCCCTCAACACTTATTAGTATTTTTATCACTACCTCCTGCTGAAACCGCCGTCGGAGCCCGCGACCGCCAAGTGTAAACAGGTACGGGACGGATTTCATCCCAGCTACGGATAAATGCCTTGCCGCGTTGTTCTGGGCAAGCCGGTGGTGCGGACGGATAGCCGGGGTGTTTGCGTCTTCTATGACTCTCCAACCCCAGAGGTCGGCATGACGATGACCATCGCATTCTACTATGAATACCTTCGTGTATGTTTTCCTAGATGGTCATAACTACAATAAACACAGATAGCCATCATAGATGGCCATAACTACAATAAACACATATAGCCATCATAGATGGCCATAACTACAATAAACACATATAGCCATCATATATGGTCATAACTACAATAAACACAGATAGCCATCATAGATGGCCATAACTACAATAAACACATATAGCCATCATAGATGGCCATAACTACAATAAACACATATAGCCATCATATATGGTCATAACTACAATAAACACATATAGCCATCATAGATGGCCATAACTACAATAAACACATATAGCCATCATATATGGTCATAACTACAATAAACACATTTAGCCATCATATATGGTCATAACTACAATAAACACATATAGCCATCATAGATGGCCATAACTACAATAAACACATATAGCCATCATAGATGGCCATAACTACAATAAACACATATAACCATCATATATGGTCATAACTACAATAAACATATATAGCCATCATAGATGGTCATAACTACAATAAACACAGATAGCCATCATAGATGGTTATAACTACAATAAACACATATAGCCATCATAGATGGCCATAACTACAATAAACACATATAGCCATCATAGATGGTCATAACTACAATAAACACAGATAGCCATCGTAGATGGTCATAACTACAATAAACACATATAACCATCATATATGGTCATAACTACAATAAACACATATAGCCATCATATATGGCCATAACTACAATAAACACATATAGCCATCATAGATGGTCATAACTACAATAAACACATATAGCCATCATAGATGGTCATAACTACAATAAACACATATAGCCATCATAGATGGTCATAACTACAATAAACACATATAACCATCATATATGGTCATAACTAAAATAAACACATATAGCCATCATATATGGTCATAACTACAATAAACACAGATAGCCATCATAGATGGTCATAAATAAACACAGATAGCCATCATAGATGGTCATAACTACAATAAACACATTTAGCCATCATAGATGGTCATAAATAAACACAGATAGCCATCATAGATGGTCATAACAACAATAAACACAAATGCCATCATATATGGTCATAACTACAATAAACACTTATAGCCATCATAGATGGTCATAAATAAACACAGATAGCCATCATAGATGGTCATAACTACAATAAACACAGATAGCCATCATAGATGGTCATAACTACAATAAACACATTTAGCCATCATATATGGTCATAACTACAATAAACACATATAGCCATCATAGATGGCCATAACTACAATAAACACATATAGCCATCATAGATGGTCATAACTACAATAAACACATATAGCCATCATAGATGGTCATAAATAAACACAGATAGCCATCATAGATGGTCATAACTACAATAAACACATATAGCCATCATAGATGGCCATAACTACAATAAATACAGATAGCCATCATAGATGGCCATAACTACAATAAACACAGATAGCCATCATAGATGGCCATAACTACAATAAACACATATAGCCATCATATATGGTCATAACTACAATAAACACAGATAGCCATCATAGATGGCCATAACTACAATAAACACAGATAGCCATCATAGATGGCCATAACTACAATAAACACATATAGCCATCATATATGGTCATAACTACAATAAACACAGATAGCCATCATAGATGGTCATAGCTACAATAAACACATTTAGCCATCATATATGGTCATAACTACAATAAACACATATAGCCATAATAGATGGCCATAACTACAATAAACACATATAGCCATCATAGATGGTCATAAATAAACACAGATAGCCATCATAGATGGTCATAACTACAATAAACACAAATGCCATCATATATGGCCATAACTACAATAAACACATTTAGCCATCATATATGGTCATAACTACAATAAACACATTTAGCCATCATATATGGTCATAACTACAATAAACACATATAGCCATCATATATGGTCATAACTACAATAAACACATATAGCCATCATATATGTTCATAACTACAATAAACACAGATAGTCATCATATATGGTCATAACTACAATAAACCCATATAGCCATCATAGATGGTCATAACTACAATAAACACATATAGCCATCATAGATGGTCATAACTACAATAAACACTTATAGCCATCATAGATGGTCATAACTACAATAAACTCAGATAGCCATCATAGATGGTTATAACTACAATAAACACAGAGAGCCATCATAGATGGTCATAACTACAATAAACACATATAGCCATCATATATGGTCATAACTACAATAAACACATATAGCCATCATAGATGGTCATAACTACAATAAACACAGATAGCCATCATAGATGGCCATAACTACAATAAACACAGATAGCCATCATAGATGGTCATAACTACAATAAACACATATAACCATCATAGATGGCCATAACTACAATAAACACAGATAGCCATCATAGATGGTCATAACTACAATAAACACATATAACCATCATAGATGGCCATAACTACAATAAACACAGATAGCCATCATAGATGGTCATAACTACAATAAACACAGATAGCCATCATAGATGGTCATAACTACAATAAACACTTATAGCCATCATAGATGGTCATAACTACAATAAACACAGATAGCCATCATAGATGGTCATAACTACAATAAACACAGAGAGCCATCATAGATGGTCATAACTACAATAAACACATATAGCCATCATATATGGTCATAACTACAATAAACACATATAGCCATCATAGATGGTCATAACTACAATAAACACAGATAGCCATCATAGATGGCCATAACTACAATAAACACAGATAGCCATCATAGATGGTCATAACTACAATAAACACATATAACCATCATAGATGGCCATAACTACAATAAACACAGATAGCCATCATAGATGGCCATAACTACAATAAACACAGGGCGGCTGCCCTATAGCATCCAGATCAGCAGCACAGCCAACAACACAGTCATTTCAAACGTTCACTGTAAATACAAATTCTGTCATGCATTTCCACATTCAAATTGCCTATTGTCAAGTCCTTCAGCAGGAGTCAACCATGAATACAGCCACTGTGGCCGCAGCCTCGCTCTCCCACTCCCATGTAGTTCTGTTCAACTGACAACTAAATAAATGTAATCCTTCTTAATCCACGATTGTTCACTCAAGGCCGGAGAGCCATGACTTTCAGCACACAGAGGGACTCTACGTACTGATGTCTGAATGAGCTGTTTACCGCCAGGTGCCGAGGAGTGGTGGTGGTGATGGGAGTGTGGGTGGGTGTGGTGGTGATGGGAGTGTGGGTGGGTGTGGTGGGAGTGCTGGTGGTGGTGGGAGTGGGGGTGGTGGTGGGAGTGGGAGTGGGGGTGGTGGTTCTGGTGGTGGGAGTGGTGGGGGGTGGTAGTGGGGGTGGTGGTTCTGGTGGTGGGAGTGGTGGGGGGTGGGAGTGCGAGTGTTGGTTCTGGTGGTGGGAGTGGGAGTGGGGGTTCTGGTGGTTCTGGTGGTGGGAGTGGTGGGGGGTGGGAGTGGTGGTTCTGGTGGTTGTGGTGGTGGTTGTGCTGAGGGTGGTGGTTGGAGTGGTGGTGGTGGTTGTGCTGAGGGTGGTGGTTGGAGTGGTGGTGGTGGGGGTTGTGATGGTTGTGGTTGTGATGGTGGTGGTTGTGGTGGGGGTGGTGGTGGTTGTGGTGGGGGTGGTGGTTGTGGTGGTGGTGGTAGTAGTGGTGGTTGTGATGGTGGTGGTTGTGGTGGGGGTTTTGGTGGTTGTGGTTGTGATGGTGGTGGTTGTGGTGGGGGTTTTGGTGGTTGTGGTTGCAGTAAGTCTCTGTTACCTAGCATAACAACATCAACAGAGAAGCCAGTAAAAACTGGACATTTGAATTTGGTGTAAATTGTAACCTCTCCAAGTACCATTAAACAACGTGTAACTTGCTTATATCTACCCCGCTGGACTTGTAATGATACATGTTCAACATATTTTTTTGGCAATGGGTGTACAGCCTGTCTACTCCTGATAGCCAGGTCAGGTTTGTGAACTCAGGCAAAATAGGGAATGTAAAGAAAGAATTTGTTCTGAAGCAAAATATTAGCTCATATCATGTTAGCTCTAAAGGCTGCTCCAGAACATAATAATCTTAGTCCTGTGCCACTACCCTAGGAGATTGTACCAAAAATATGTTTCTATGCTCATTTAAGGTCAAAACACAGTCAGGTAATTCAAAACTTTCTGCTTCACTTTCTGCCAACATTTAACAAACATATAACAAACATCTTACCAACATCTAACAAACATCTCACCAACATCTAACAAACATTTAACAAACATCTCACCAACTGCCCCTATATTAGGATGGAATCTGTTTAGAGTAAGGTGGCAATCCAATTACTAGTTTGTGGTTGATTCTTTCCAGAATCGGATAGCGATCCGTTTGCTTCCTCATGCTTTGCTTGGGTCCCACTATATTGCTGCCTTGGGATTCTGTGGGGTCTGTTTGTGTTTGCGAAGAGAGCCTCCAGACCAGCTGGCTGAGTACGCTGTACTGGTTCATCTTTATGCTGTGGTTTATTTCAGAATCTTTGGATATTGCTTTCCTTTAGGCACTGGTGACATTTAAACTATGTTTTATATTGTGATAATTAGTAGTTACAGTTCAAAATCTATCTAATGCTCTGCATTAAATATTCAGGGTTTGCGTTGCAAAAAATGGGTTTTGAATGAGGGTTTAAGTCTCAAATGGGTGTTTGTCCTCATTTTGTGAATCCCCTGACCATAATTCCGGTGAGGATAAGCGATTGTACAACATTTTCAAGCCAGATTCTGACTGGGATAGCTAATGTTTTGTCATTTCTTTCTTGACATGTCCTTTCGTGGCTTGTCTCTTAGTCAATCAATCGCAGTCTTGCTGGGCTCACTTGTGATTCTGTTATTTTAGCCGGGTTACTGGAATGAATTAATATTTGTCCTCGGACAACGATGCCGCGCTGTAACATTTGAGGTCTGGGCATGTGTAACCTTCTTTGGAACGCCATAAATATTGTCTTACCTCTTACCCATTTCTTTCCTCCTCTTTCCGCTCTCACCCGTTTCTCTCTCCTCACCCTCATTCCCCAGACAACCCTTCTCACCCCTTTACCTCCCCCCTGGGCTGCTGGCACATTAAGGCCCAGATCTTCTCCATTACCTCAGGTCAACTCACAGACAAATTACTTCAATTTATTAAACCAATTACATGGAAGAAATACTCTGCTGCCTGCCTCTCCTCTCTCCTCTGTGCCTCCTGGTCGTGGGATTTATGTCTCTCTCCTTTCTCCGCCTCTCCTAACCCCAGAGAGTGGCGCGTCGGCCGACGTGCGTTCTTGGCGGAGACAGGACCCCCTCGGCACTTATTGAGGTGCCCCAATAGGAGCCTGTGATGATTCGTTTCACATGCTCATGGAGGCTCATATTGGGTGAAGCCAAAAAGTCTGCCTATAAAAAGTTGGGATAACTCCTTTACCTGAGGAAGAGTCCACACACACACACACACACACACAAGTGCAAAGACACACAGGAATACACATACCCACCAGGGCGTGGTTATCACGTTCATCAATCATGCATAGGCCGTATGCCACCTGCCTAAACAGTGTTGCAGACCATGTACGTCCCTTCATGCCAACGGTGTTCCTTGCGTGTCAGTAGTTTCTTCAGCTGGTTAATGTGCCATGCCACATGGAACACACTGTACAAGAATGGTTTGAGGAATAGGATGGAGGAAGAGAGGGGGAGGAGCAGAAAGGGGGAGGGAGGAGAAGAAAGGTGGAGGGACTAGATAAAACATCTTTTTGGTCTTTATGTGTGTGTTCGTGCACTGTAAGGTTGCGAATATTCTAGGACCAGACCTCTCTCCAATCCTTCTCCCACCCCCACCAGCTGAAGCCAGCCGTTTCAGTCGATTACGTGAGGAGAGGTCGAGGACAAGTAGAGAGAAGCAGACAGGCAGCCAGGGCGAGAGAGAGAGAGAGGCAGACTGGCAGAACGTGAGGGAGAGGAAGACTGGCAGGTAGGGAGGGAGAGGCAGACTGGCAGGCATGATGGGAGAGGCAGACTGGCAGGTAGGGAGGGAGAGAGAGGCAGACTGGCAGACTTGAGAGAGAGAGAAGCAGACTGGCAGGTAGGGAGGGAGAGAGAGGCAGACTGGCAGGGAGAGAGTGGCAGACTGGCAGACTGGGAGAGAGAGGCAGACTGGGAGAGAGAGAGGCAGACTGGGAGAGAAAGGCAGACTGGGAGAGAGAGAGAGAGAGACAGACTGGGAGAGAGAGAGGCAGACTGGCGCACAAACATTCTAGTCAACATTCTATTAAAGTATTACTATTTCTCCCATGTTCTCTCACTCTTTACGCCTGATTTTAAACGTTCGTGAGACTTCGATGAGATCAAACAGGGAATACAATCAGGTGGGAGAACAATTACTGGGCTGGCTTGGGGAGTTGGTTATGTACGGGGGGTTATGTGTCTAAGCTGAATATGCTGCATCACACACACATAACGGATGCCTCCTTCCACCGCACATTATGTCTACCTCCTATGGAGCAGGGTGTGTAGATGTGGGAGCTGGAATAAAGAACAGGATAGAGTGTCTTCATTATGTTCTAGTCTGGCTGTGAAAACCAAAGGGGAGGAAATCGGAGGGATCTTAAATCACCATAATCCCCTCCAAATGTGCTTCTCCCCTTTTTAAATCCCTGCCGTCTCCAGTGGTGTGTGTGTGTGTGTGTGTGTGTGTGTGTGTGTGTGTGTCTGTGTGTCGTGCTGGCGTGTGTGTGTGTGTGTGTGTGTGTGTCTGTGTGTCGTGCTGGCGTGTGTGTGTGTGTGTGTGTGTCGTGCGGGCGTGTGTGGTTGTGTAAAAAAGGTGTCCTTCAGTGTGAAATACCGTACATGCACAGCTACTTTTGGACAGGCGCTTTTAACGAACGCCTAAATGGTATTTGATTAGGTGAACCTCAGACTGGGTCCCAGTGGGAGTCTCAGACTTGGATCAGAGATTTCTATTCATGTCTATGATCTCTCTTCTTTACCATACATTCATGGTGGCGACGGTACCTCGCCGACTCATCTACATTGCTTTCGCAATTCAGTCGCCGTCCCATTATCCGCGTGTCAGTGATTCCCGTGGTCAAACGCAGGATTCGCTCGTGACACCCGGCGGGGGGTAGTTGCCCTGCACGGAGCGGCGGCGGTCGAGGCCCTCCGCATGTCATCCCCATCCCAGTGTTAGGAGGTCAGCTCCGGTGGACTGCTGCAACATGCCCCGGAGACGCAGAAATCCCTGGGAGTTGGGAGCTACAGTACGTCTATGTCTGGAAATGGACTGGAATGGCCGGTCCTGTCAGAACGTCTATTGTCAGTAGAGTCATTGTTCTGCGCAAAAGGTTGACTCAGAAAGGCAACGAAAAGGTCTCCTCGGAAAGCTCAAAATACAGATGATATTTTGAATCTAACGCCCGGTGACCAGGTGGCTTGACAATGCAGTTTAACGAGGCCCTAGTCCGCCATTGTGGGCTCTAAAGAAATGTCCGAATTTGACTTACTCAACTCTGCTTTCGGCATTGACTTTGATTGTAAATAAATAAGGGCGCCCTGTTCTGTAAGAAAACCCTTCTGTAGAACCAATTGGCAGGACGTCAGAGCTTCTCACAAATGGATTTAGCTGTACTGCAGGGATCTACTACCTTTTCAAACACGCGAGCTGCTCATTTGTTTTCTGGCTTGCACATTCTGGTCTTCCCTCTCCTGCTACTTCGATAGAATCGTAAGCGCGACGCGTTTCCGTTATCCCTGGTAAAATAAAGGTTCAAAAAAGTATTTAAATGCTACGGCTCTATAAAAACACAGTTATTCTAACCGATCGTAAAACATGTTTTATGATTACATAATTCTCAGTGGAGTCATGATCCGGATCTTAAATGCGGGCCCCGTTTCATTGTTGTATTGTTGCTTCGCAATATGAACGTCATTCATAAAGAAACAATATTAAACAGTGTAAACCGTTCCCATTCGATGTCAATGTTATTATCATTATACCGGCAACACAATAGAGAGCAATAGAGA
The DNA here is from genome assembly GCA_029465975.1 of Dallia pectoralis. Classification (NCBI taxonomy): domain Eukaryota; kingdom Metazoa; phylum Chordata; class Actinopteri; order Esociformes; family Umbridae; genus Dallia; species Dallia pectoralis. Next base: position 13,670,673 of record CM055735.1, on the reverse strand, counting down.
AAAGCTGGCACACAACAGCCAGACAGATGGGGCCTTGGTGTCGGTATGATTTCCTCAGATAAGCATTCAGTTACAGGCAGGTATTTACCACGATAATAGATCATTTACAGTAAGCATTGAAAGTCAATGGAACTCCCCATTCAACGCATTGATTGGAGTCATTTGTTCATTCTGTTTCTATCTGTTTTATCTTATCCGGGAAGATAACTTATGTCAAACACTTTCCTTACACCTGCAGAAAAACAAAACAAGGTTCCGGGTGGATATTCTGCTTTAAATATAGTTAACCAGGTAAAATTGAGATTTCTGTGAGCCCTTGTTCAGACTCCGGCACACAGAAAAATGACAGACAAAACAACGTGACATTAAGAGGTAAAACGGTGCTTAGGAGCGGAACAGGATTTCAAAACATGTGCAATTTGGATGCGGCAGCCCTGCAATCTGGGATTTACAATATGCAACAATTGGAATGAAATGATTGAATTTCCGGTCCTTCCGCAATTTGTTGCAAGATGATGGGGAAGCAAATAGGCCATCAAAGGTGTAGGATGACTATCTTTGTTTCTTCCTAGAATCAAAAGTATTTTTTCCATCTTGAATGAAATGTTTGACTTGAAAAATCTGCGTATTCCAAGTGTTCCTCCTCGGAGACAAAGAACCCTTTTGGAGTCTGAAAATGTCCATCCAAAGGTTTAACCGTTAGCGGACTGTTTCTTCGGTTGCAGGAAGAACCGTTGCTGCTTCCCGGTGAAACATTTTGTTTCAGGTTAAACATGGGTTTTATAAGGAACCAAATTAGTTCAACACGGAACCAAAAGTCTTTAACTGAAACATGGTTTCCTTGTCAGGACAACACAGAAGAGGCACTCTTATAGAAACATTATGCTGTACATTAAACACTCAGACAGATAAAACCACACAGCTCTGTATGTGATGTGTGTATTACAGAGAGCTGGCACTGAATATTATAAGACATGTCATTGATATAACTAGGGATCAACAGTAAATAGGGAAGATAAGAGGCATTTTAATATCCCATAACACCTCAGCAATATTATTTAAAGAAAGGGCCCAAGCATTGGATATGACTGGGGCTGCATGGTGAATGGCGAGAAAACTCACTGTGAAAATTTGAAACTAAGACAAAAACATGATAGAACCACTTTCCATTCTTTCCATTAGATTTGATGTTTAAAAAAACCTTGACAAAATGTCAATGTTGATTTCATGTAGAATCTGGTACCATGCCTTCATTTTTATCAAAAGGAATCTCATGTCACTGTCTAAATCTTGTTAAAACAACAGCGTAACGGCCAGTGAATTCCTGCCACACTCCGATTCACATCATCCTGGCAGACGACACGCTGATAAGTCCAGACAATTAGCAGTAATTAAAGTTAGTGGGGCGTTTGGGATTTGCTCAGTGAGACGTGATTGTTTAAAATACTCGCACTCTAAAAATTATGGCCGGAAGAAAAGAACCATTTAATGTTTATCCACCTGCTGGCTGTCATCACAGTCTGGACCTGGTTGTTATCACAGTCTGGACCTGGTTGTTATCACAGTCTGGACCTGGTTGTTATCACAGTCTGGACCTGGTTGTTATCACAGTCTGGACCTGGTTGTTATCACAGTCTGGACCTGGTTGTTATCACAGTCTGGACCTGGTTGTTATCACAGTCTGGACCTGGTTGTTATCACAGTCTGGACCTGGTTGTCATCTCAGTCTGGACCAGGCAGCCATCTCAGTCTGGACCTGGTTGTCATCTAAGTCTGGACCTAATTGTCATCTCAGTCTGGACCTGGCAGTTGTCACAACGCAAGCCGTGTTTTATAACAATGTACATAACGTGTCGACTTAGTTGTGAGGGGATGCATTTTCACCTTGTTCATTCCGCCCAGGCCTCACGTTGGAACTCAACCACCTACCTGAGGTTTCCAGACGCCACACTGTCACTAAGTGAGCTACAGGAGATGGCACGTGGGGCTCCAGAATTATCCTCTCTTCAGCACGCCGGGTTGCCTAGAAGTGTTTGAGCATCAAAGTAAAGAGGAGTCGCTCCACTGAGGAGTACCAGCGTCGCCGGAACGCCCGGCACTCTGACGGGATTACCTCTACCCAGAATTCAATTATGATGCCCTGCTTTGGTCGCCAGTTGCTCCTTCAGGGTTCACGTAATTATAACAGATGGCTTTGTATTAGAACACCTACCTTTTCAACTCCTCGCCACTGGAAATATAAAGGAGCTGGAGCCCGCGTTGCTACGGAGCAGTGCATCCCTCACTGCCATATCAGACTTTAATAATACCCAGACAGAGATTGAAGGTAGATGTCATTTTTGGATTGTGTGTGTGTGTGTGTGTGTGTGCGTGCGTGCGTGCGTGCGTGCGTGTGTGTGTCTGTGTCTGTGTCTGTGTCTGTGTGTGTGTGTGTGTGTGTGTGTGTGTGTGTGTGTGTGTGTGTGTGTGTGTGTGTGTGTGTGTAGAGGGAGTTGAGAGAGATTGGCCGCACAGGAAGGAATGTGCAATCGAGTCCCAGAAGACGCCCCATTTCCAATATAGTGGGTCAATTTCGCCCAGAGTTCAACTGAGTCCATTGTGGTCCATCGCAATGCAACATTTTTATGGCCAATGGGTGTTGCTCCTGGCTCCCACCTGTTGTTTCCCTCAGCCAATTGTAACACCTCCAGGCAACAGCAGGAAGTCTGAGGAAATGTGCTTTCTCAGCATCCAGCGAACGCTACTGCTAATCCTTGTGAATACGTAACAATTAGATTTTTTTTTTTAAGATATGCTGGATGTCATGTCCATTAATCGTTAGCAGAAAAGTCCTGCAAAGTTTTTAGAAACATATTTTAGAGTGTTTGTACGATGACAACATAGTTATCTGCCCCTCCTCCCTATCTCTTCTCCCTCTCTCCTCTTCCCCCATTTCCTCTCCCCCCCCGTTCTCTCCTCTTCCCCCTCTGTCCTCCTCCCTTCTCTCCTCTCTCGTCCTCCTCTTTCCTCTCTTGCCCTTCTCTCCTCTTACCCATTTCTCCTCCTCCCTTTCTCTGCTTCAAGACACTAACACAGAGATAAGGGTCGGAATGATGCTGTCAAATGTAAAAACAACAACAGCATTCTGCACAGCAGGTTTCCTGGTTCACTCTCTCTCCTCCTTCCTAAAACTCTCCTTCTTACTCACTCCTCCTTTCCTTAAAATGTGCTTCTGTCCTTATCAGGGGACAGAGGAAAGAAGAGAGGCAGGGAGAGAGATTGGGAGGAGAGGAAAGAACAGAAAGCGGGAGGAAACAGGGAGAGACAGAGATAGAAATGAAGGGAAGACAGGGAGAAGCAGTGGGGGAGGGAGTAGAAAAAAAGGGAGGAAGGAGAACAGAGAGACATGCAGGAGGGACAGGGTGAAGAGAGAGGGAGGAGGGGTAGGAATGTGTGCAGAGAGACCAAGGAGAAACAAAGAGAGGAATGACAGAGTGGGAGGGGAGCTGTCCACTTCACTGGTGCTGAAGTTCTGAAATTAAAAAACACTGCTGGAGAAGATATGATCCACTAGAAAGACAGGTATGCCAAGTAGTGTTGTCCCAGCTTTCTTATTAATGTTCCCATCCATTCACTGACTGAGAAGCAACCATCTAACATCAAATGCGTTGTGACTGTTGATTATCACGGGGTACGGGAGCTCTTTGGGTTCCCCAAAACATTCCCATACAGAGCAGTTAGAACGTAGACCTTCCTCATCGGGCCTTCCTCATTGGGCCTTCCTCAATGGGCCTTCGTCAATGGGCCTCCCTCAATGGGCCTTCCTCAATGGGCCTTCCTCAATGGGCCTTCCTCAATGGGCCTTCCTCAATGGGCCTTCCTCAATGGGCCTTCCTCATCGGGCCTCCCTCATCGGGCCTCCCTCATCGGGCCTCCCTCATCGGGCCTTCCTCATCGGGCCTCCCTCATCGGGCCTCCCTCATCGGGCCTTCCTCATCGGGCCTTCCTCAATGGGCCTTCCTCAATGGGCCTTCCTCATCGGGCCTTCCTCAATGGGCCTTCCTCAATGGGCCTTCCTCATCGGGCCTTCCTCAATGGGCCTTCCTCATCGGGCCTTCCTCATCGGCTCCTCACGACAAGAGATTAAGTGGGAGAGAACGCTCGGACAGGAAAGACAACCCTGAGGGAGAAAATTGATTGCTGTAGACATATGTTGGCCAACGCTGTATTTCACACGGCGCAGAGTCGTCCCTGTGGGGCAAAGCATGCTGGGAAAGACTGAGCAGGGAGGGAAGAAACTGAGGCAGCCAGTAACAGCAGAGAGACTTGATGGATGCCACACCTTGAGAGGAGAGGGGAAGGCGGCCAAAGGAGGAGGCGCAGTGTGCTCATGCCGAGGAGTAGACCTTGATAATAAGCCAGTCATCTAGACGCCCTGAGTGGCCCATTTAGGAGGTGGCCGTTTCCCATAAGGCTGAGAGACAGGGGGATGACGGAGGGTGGGTGCATCAGCCGTGAGAGAGGGAGGGGGGGTGAGTGAGCAGGGAATGGGGAGGTAGGGAGGAGGGGAGAGGGATGAGAGGACATTTAAATAGCCTGCAGAACCAGCGAGACCAAGAGTGTAATTTATTCACCTCTACTACCCACACATATTTCTTATTCACACACACATTCATATATACACTCTCTCTCACACACACACACACACACACACACACACACGTCAGGAGATTATGCTTTTAATTCCCATGAACATGAATCACCACGATCACAAACACATTTATAACGTTGGTCAGCTAGCTGGATATCATTCCCATATGCATATCTAAAATAGCACCAGAGAGATCACACCAAGACATACTGCAATATTCATCGATAGTGCTAAGAAATAGCATTTTGTTAGCATAGCACAATTGCTGAAAGTGTGCAGTGTTTAGTAGCAGGCACTTAAAAAGAAAGAGGAAAATATTCCTTATTTTCCCTATTTGCCCATTTAAAAACAGTGGTAATTAATTTAAAGTCTTAAAAAGCAACACATAGTAATATATTGGACCTTAAATATACCGTCTTTAATGTTCAGTTATAATAATAAGAAACTTCATATCATCCACTATCTCATTATTTCCTTTTGGTCACAGAGTACCATCAGGGTTGTTAAACTGATTCCACGGAGGGCCTAGTGTATGCAGGTTTTTGGTTTTTCCTTTAAATTAGTTCCCTGTTCAGACCTAAACAACCAGATAAGGGAAGTACCTAACCAATTAGGGTCATAATTAATCAATCCAGTACCAGGTGAGTGCAAAAACCTGTAGACACTTGGCCCTCGATGGAACCGGTTTGACACCTGTGGAGTACACAATACTCTGTCAGTCCGGTTGTGGTGTAGAAGAGCATACAGGGGTTAAGGTAAAACACTGCAGTCTCTTTACATATAAAAAATGTGGAGAGTAAATGCCATATGGACAAAACATTTTTATGATTATCCACAAAATTAACAAATACGCTATTTTAAATATAACGCATAGTTTTGTAAGAATAGAAATGAGCCACCAGCTAGCATTCTTCTAGTTAGGCCTGTTTGATTTCTTTTGGAGTAGCTGGCAGTGCTAACCTTATCTTAGCAGTGCTAACCTTATCTTAGCAGTGCTAACCGTATCTTAGCAGTGCTAACCGTATCTTAGCAGTGCTAACCGTATCTTAGCAGTGCTAACCGTATCTTAGCAGTGCTAACCTTATCTTAGCAGTGCTAACCTTATCTTAGCAGTGCTAACCGTATCTTAGCAGTGCTAACCTTATCTTAGCAGTGCTAACCGTATTTTAGCAGTGCTAACCTTATCTTAGCAGTGCTAACCGTATCTTAGCAGTGCTAACCTTATCTTAGCAGTTCTAACCGTATTTTAGCAGTGCTAACCGTATCGTAGCAGTGCTAACCGTATCTTAGCAGTGCTAACCTTATCTTAGCAGTGCTAACCGTATCTTAGCAGTGCTAACCTTATCTTAGCAGTTCTAACCGTATTTTAGCAGTGCTAACCGTATCGTAGCAGTGCTAACCGTATCTTAGCAGTGCTAATCTTATCTTAGCAGTGCTAACCTTATTTTAGCGGTTTTAACCTTATCTTTAGCAGTTACAAAATTCTACCTTAACAGTCTCTATAATAAAGCTGTGTCAGAACAGTCTCTATAATAAAGCTGTGTCAGAACAGTCTCTATAATAAAGCTGTGTCAGAACAGTCTCTATAATAAAGCTGTGTCAGAACAGTCTCTATAATAAAGCTGTGTCAGAACAGTCTCTATAATAAAGCTGTGTCAGAACAGTCTCAACAATAAAACTGTTAGGTGTTAATGCGCTATTACGGCTGGGTGTTACAGTTTGACGGGGCTGTTTATCCAGAGGATCGCCCCCTGTTGCGAGGAGGGATCTCTGGGGGGTCTGTTGGGACAGCAGAGGTGTGCCTAGGGGTTCCCGGGTCATAGCTTATATAAAGAGGGGTTCCCGGGTTAACGGGTAATGGTTCTTTTTGGACACGATCCCGTGTGTGACATAGTGAGATAACCTGTGAGTTAATATGTAACTGGTTTTCTGTGTCTAGGGTGATTAAAGTAAGTGGCTGTTAATAAGTGGTGTGTGTCTACTGGTTTAGGGGGGGTAGACTGTGGCCAACACCTGTCTGGGCTTTAATATGACCTACCCAATGCACTTCCTACCTCGTCTCCGGATTTAACATCACGACCAGGGGTTGCTACAATGCAAACGCAGGATTTATTTGGTTAAACTGGTTTGATTAATGTCTAACAATTCTGGCGTTTCTATTAACGTTCCGTTAAGATGGAACAGATGAATGGAGCTCAACGTGAATAGAGGAGAAAAGGCCCACCTGGCGCTTTGTGTTTCGGTATCAGCACACCAGGCTCACTGTCTGTGGGTGAATGTGTGCGGTTTCATGTCTGCTGCAATTCTCACCTGATAAACAGCCCCAAGGTCATAAAGAGTCCATTGTGAACCGATCCAGCGTTTGCTTCTACCTCCTAATGAAAAGTAGAAATCAATGGTAGAGAGAGTTATTCTGCACATTACGGAATGTGTGTGTGTGTGTGTGTGTGTGTGTATGTGTGTGTGCAAATATTACATTAATGTCCCTGTTGTCACATGACAACACACAAACATTTCTTGTATTTGTGCAAACATCTGAGACATCACCTCCCTGTTCATAAATGGTAAATGCTGCGCTTTTATATAGCGCCTTTATCCAAAGCGTCTACCATGCAAGGCGACTGCAGGCTCGCCAGGAGCAGCAGGGGTTAGGTGTCTTGCTCATAGACACCTCGACAACTTCCCAGGAGGAACCGGGGATCGAACCACCAACCTTCCGATTGATAGACAACCAACTCAACCCACTGAGCCACTGCCGCCCGTCTTCTTCATCTTCTTCTCCTCCTCATCAGAGATCCTTGGTCCTCCTCATTCATCTCCTCCTCCTTCCCATCTCGTACTTTTACTCCACACTTTACATCTCTCCCTCCTTCTCTCCATCTCAGGCCCTTTGCTCCTCCTCTTCCATCTGTTCTACCTTCTTCAGCTGCTTTGATTTCCAAACAGATCCATGTTTTCATCGTGACTGTCCCCTTTATGTTACATATCAGCAGAACCCACACACTGCAAACACACATATATCAGCAGAGTCCACACACTGCCAATAAGACACATGCCAGAAACAGATGTATGTGTCAGATGGCAAACATACACACACACACACACACACAAGTGATCGCCGCTAGAAGTTTAGAAGAGGTGAAGCACTGTAATCTTTCAATACATTTTCTCAAAAAAGCTATTAGATGGACTGCGCACCGACAGACACACACACATACACATATACACACACCTAGCAGAGGCTAGGAGGGCAGAGGCTTGGAGTGCAGGGGCTAGGAGGGCAGAGGCTAGGAGGGCAGAGGCTAGGAGTGCAGAGGCTAGGAGGGCAGGGGCTAGGAGGGCAGGGGCTAAGAGGGCAGAAGCTACGAGTGCAGGGGCTAGGAGTGCAGGGGCTAGGAGTGCAGGGGCTAGGAGTGCAGGGGCTAGAAGGGCAGGGGCTAGGAGGGCAGGGGCTAAGAGGGCAGAAGCTACGAGTGCAGGGGCTAGGAGGGCAGGGGCTAGGAGGGCAGGGGCTAGAAGGGCAGAAGCTAGGAGTGCAGGGGCTAGGAGTGCAGGGGCTAGGAGTGCAGGGGCTAGGAGTGCAGGGGCTAGAAGGGCAGGGGCTAGGAGGGCAGGGGCTAAGAGGGCAGAAGCTAGGAGTGCAGGGGCTAGGAGTGCAGGGGCTAGGAGGGCAGGGGCTAAGAGGGCAGAAGCTAGGAGTGCAGGGGCTAGGAGTGCAGGGGCTAGGAGTGCAGGGGCTAGGAGGGCAGGGGCTAGGAGGGCAGGGGCTAAGAGGGCAGAAGCTAGGAGTGCAGGGGCTAGAAGTGCAGGGGCTAGGAGTGCAGGGGCTAGGAGTGCAGGGGCTAGAAGGGCAGGGGCTAGGAGGGCAGGGGCTAAGAGGGCAGAAGCTAGGAGTGCAGGGGCTAGGAGTGCAGGGGCTAGGAGGGCAGGGGCTAAGAGGGCAGAAGCTAGGAGTGCAGGGGCTAGGAGTGCAGGGGCTAGGAGTGCAGGGGCTAGAAGGGCAGGGGCTAGGAGGGCAGGGGCTAAGAGGGCAGAAGCTACGAGTGCAGGGGCTAGGAGGGCAGGGGCTAGGAGGGCAGGGGCTAAGAGGGCAGAAGCTAGGAGTGCAGGGGCTAGGAGTGCAGGGGCTAGGAGTGCAGGGGCTAGAAGGGCAGGGGCTAGGAGGGCAGGGGCTAAGAGGGCAGAAGCTAGGAGTGCAGGGGCTAGGAGTGCAGGGGCTAGGAGGGCAGGGGCTAGGAGGGCAGAAGCTAGGAGTGCAGGGGCTAGGAGTGCAGGGGCTTGGAGTGCAGGGGCTAGGAGTGCAGGGGCTAGGAGGGCAGGGGCTAGGAGGGCAGGGGCTAAGAGGGCAGAAGCTAGGAGTGCAGGGGCTAGGAGTGCAGGGGCTAGGAGTGCAGGGGCTAGGAGTGCAGGGGCTAGAAGGGCAGGGGCTAGGAGGGCAGGGGCTAAGAGGGCAGAAGCTAGGAGTGCAGGGGCTAGGAGTGCAGGGGCTAGGAGGGCAGGGGCTAAGAGGGCAGAAGCTAGGAGTGCAGGGGCTAGGAGTGCAGGGGCTTGGTGTGCAGGGGCTAGGTGGGCAGGGGCTAGGAGGGCAGGGGCTAGGAGGGCAGTGGCTAGGAGTGCAGTTATCTTTCAGCTGAATTATCATTGGATCAAAAACAGATCACCATAAAAAAAACACAGGCTGTGGCCCCCGTTTCCAGAGACGTATGCAGCGTGAGGTTATGGTGAACAAGAAGCGCATTATCATATGTCAAAACGGGCCACGGCGATTTTGCGCTCTTGTGGAAAAGGTCCCTTGTATAAATTATTCACTGCGGTTTGTACCAACGTCAAAAAGGCAATTCCGCTCTTTCCCCGAACTACACCTGTCAGAGTGAATCAAAACCAGCCCATATATAAAACATTTAAATCACAACTTCAACAGATCCAACACACGGCCCTGATATTATTATTCCTAGTCTAAACCCCTTAGCAAAACCACCAGTACTTCTAGATAGTGCACCCTAATGTACAACTTCTGAGTCGGAAGCGTTCAAAGTATACTTCAGAGGAAGCAACGGAGGGAGAAACATGGGATAGAAAGAACACGGAAAATCCATTACTCCTCTCTGAACACTGTGGCTCCTGTGTCAGTTTCCTGCTCCAAACACCCACCTGCTCCAAATACCCAGCTGCTCCAAATACCCACCTGCTCCAAATACCCAGCTGCTCTAAATACCCAGCTGCTCCAAATACCCAGCTGCTCCAAATACCCGGCTGCACCAAATACCCGGCTGCTCCAAATACCCAGCTGCTCCAAATACCCAGCTGCTCCAAATCCCCACCTGCTCCAAATACCCGGCTGCTCCAAAAACCCAGATGCTCCAAATACCCACCTGCTCCAAAAACCCAGCTGCTCCAAACACCCACCTGCTCCAAAAACCCAGCTGCTCCAAATACCCACCTGCTCCAAAAACCCAGCTGCTCCAAATACCCACCTGCTCCAAATACCCCACTTTACCAGGTTGTGACATCGTGTCTAGTTTGCATGTTACAGTTTTTTTTATTCGCTTTGGTACTATTTTCACAAGTATGTGGTAAAACCTCACAACTGTTAGTACAAAACTAAAAGCAGATCATCAAAAAGTCTGTTTTTTCAAACATGTAATCACATTTTCAATTGACTACAATGCACAAAATCAAAGAAATACCCTTCATATGAAGTTACTGTCTTTCACAATGCAATGCTCACAGTACTTTTGATATGCTTCTCATCTCATTTGTGTAAATACATTTGACCAACACTTAATCCAACTGATCTTAATGGTTAATCACTGAACCGTTTGGTAAACCAATATATTTTCATTTCAGCAATAAACAGTATATTGATTTTGAGAACTACAAAAATAAAATGTGTTTTTTTTAAATGTATGGTTTCAGGCCCATCCTCTATTCATGACCCTCTACCTGCCTCCATACTCTCCTTTCCTCAACCATATTGAGGAATTGTATTCAGCATGGAGGTGGAAGGTCTATCTCCAACCCCTTGAGCGTGCCACCCTTCTTCAGACCATGGATAATGCTTGTGATGACATCAATGTAGACCAATGCCAAGCATGGATTCGTCACACCCTTTTTCCAAGGTGCTTGAACAATGAGGACATTCATTGTGATGTGGATGAGAATCTATGTGCAAATCCTCAAGACAGACTTGATCCAAATTAATGTAATGTGTGCACTAAATGTTATGTTTTGTTCTCATTTAGTTACATAATAAGTTACAATTATATCAGAAAAATACGTACACACTACAGTAATTTGCCCAAATGATTGTAGTGGATATCTTCATTGATCCATCACTTGATTACACATAGAATGGATATTTTGGAAATTATAGATTATGTAAATGTAAGTAATGTAAGTGTATTGCCTGATGTGAAACTGCGTAATCTGTTTTTTACAGTATAGTACTGAAGCATATTAATTTCAGCACTTCTAAGGCGCATTTGAAACATGTATCTTGCATTGTTTGCTGTTGGATGAACTGATTGTTAAAAGTACTAAACTGAAAGAAGATCATACTGTTGTGTTTCAGTGATTAAACCAAATGTTCCCGTTACATATTACAATAATCTGGTGTTTGAAACAATGATTATGTGGACTGAAAGCATGACTAGCTGCGTTACAAGTGTGATCAGTTTGGATCTTTGTACTAAGAGTTTTGAAAATGTACACCTTACATGTGAAAATAGTACCAAGGCGAATAAAAAAAAACTGTAATAGGATCAGGACATCCTTATCAACAGCCCCTGTCAATCATGTACATGGGAGACGCCCAGAGCTTCACCAGAGAGTCTAGGAGCCCTGTAGTCTGAAAGAAAGAAGGTGCCGATAAATCAGCCTGCTAGATATTTTCAAAGCACACAAGAACAGAGTCAGATGGATAGACGAGACTGCTGCCGATTGATTACGTGTTTTAGGTAAGCAAGTTACCAGAAATAGCTGGAGCATACGGAACACTTAGAAGCTCAAATAAAATGCATAAAGTGCACATAGATGCAAAGATTCACGCTACACACGACAGACAACGCGGGCTGAGGTAATTAGCTTATGCAATGGGAGCGCAAGAAAATAAATGCAACAAGCCACCACTCAGCCCGCGTTGTCTGTTTCAGCCAGGCAGAAAAAGAACGTACTCGTAAACAACATGAGAAATGAAAGCATTTATCTATAAAGATCATAAACTGTGCATACATATACACACACAGACATTCCCAAAAAAAGAGAGATGAAAGATGTGTAAAAGAGACTGTGTGTGTGTGTGTGTGTGTGTGTGTGTCTGTGTCTGTGTGTGTCGGTGTGTGTGTGTGTGTGTGTGTGTGTGTGTGTGTGTGTGTGTGTGTGTGTGTGTGTGTGTGTGTGTGTGTGTGTGTGTGTGTGTGTGTGTGTGTGTGAAAGTAAACAATAAAATAACGTAATCGGTTACATTACAAGGAAAAATATTGTCATTAGATTACAGATACATTTGGAAAAAAATCTATGATTACTTCTTACTTTAAATGAAATATGAATACGTGTGCTAAATAGTTAAATAGTTGGCATATGTTATTGTCTTAAACACATTGTTAATCACATCCTACAGTTGTGTGCCTCAGTTGTATACACAATTGTTACCTCGATAATCCCAGCTGGTGAAGAAAGACGAGGCATGTTACTCGTTTACACTGAGTGGGTTGGGATGAGTGGGGCTGGCTATAGACGGTAGACACCTACTGGTTAACATCCATTAATACATTACCCCTGGAGGGGCTCTGCTTCAAATACCCCCCCACCGGCCGGCAGGTGTGTCCGATGGGGAAGATAATGAAGTAGAGGTGAGGGTGGGTGAGTCCGTGGCTGGTGTCATGGTGGGATGCCAAGTGGGGCAGATGCACATCTGAGATCACTGACCAAAGTGAGAGATAAAGAAGACAGGAAGTCATTTCTGGCTGAAGATTATAGTGTGTGTGTGTGGTTGTGAATGTGTGTTGTTGTGGGTGGGAGTGGTGGTGGACAACCCCTAACCACACAGCCTCCAACCACACTGCCTCCAACCACACAGCCTCCAACCACACAGCCTCCAACCACACAGCCTCCAACCACACAGCCTCCAACCACACAGCCTCCAACCCCCAACCACATAGCCTCCAAACACACAGCCTCCAACCACACAGCCCCCAACCACACAGCCTCCAACCCCCAACCACACAGCCTCCAACCCCCAACCACACAGCCCCCAACCACACAGCCTCCAACCCCCAACCACACAGCCCCCAACCACACAGCCCCCAACCACACAGCCTCCAACCCCCAACCACACAGCCCCCAACCACACAGCCCCCAACCACACAGCCTCCAACCCCAAACCACACAGCCCCCAACCACACAGCCTCCAACCCCAACCACACAGCCCCCAACCACACAGCCCCCAACCACACAACCCCCAACCACACAACCCCCAACCACACAGCCCCCAACCACACAGCCCCCAACCACACAACCCCCAACCACTCATTCTCCAACCTCCTTGTCCTTCATCCTTTTCCTTCTTTATGCTCCTCTTACTTTTTAAACATCTCCCTGACTCTGCTCTTGTCTCTCCGTCTATCCCATCTCCCTTCCAGTCCCTCTCCTATTACCCCGGGGTGCTTGGGTCATGTAAGAACCTCTGTAGTTAGAGTCAGGACTTTAAGATGTCAGCTTGGGACTGCCGCTTCCCATCAAGCTGTCGGTTAAGAGCCCTGTATGCCTGGATACCCGCCGTGGGAAGCTTCTGACCCCAGATCCTCGTAGTGAAACCCCGCTAACACCGTAGGACCACCGGAGTCCATAAATAATGACGATTCTCCAGAGACCTGTGGTCGTGAATGCACATAACCTGCGAAGTTTACGACGTTGTGCGTATAAAATGTCGTTCCCCACGGTGGCGGGTTGATGAATGTCGATTTAAAAGGGAAGTGGAGGCGTGCTCCGGTGATATCGGCGCCTGTAGAGGGCCGCACTAAAGCGAACAACCTTCCTCAGTGGTGAAGTGACTGAGGAGGAACAGACAGGGTTTGGAGAACACAGTTTGGGTTGTGAACACGCTGTCTGGCTTCCCTCCCCCGCTACAGTGAGCAGCCAGCAGAACGCGGAGAGACAGCGGGGAATTCCTCAGTCCATTTCTGTCACAGCGCACACAGATCATGGGTTCTAGACCACGGGGAGGAAGAGCAGTGGAACATGCTGTGTGACATAGCCACAGACACGATCGCAGGATTAAGCCTAAGACAGCTCTGGACATACAGTCGGTGCCAGTCAAAGGTTTGGTCACATTTACCCACTGTACTGTAGCCGCAGACACAATCCCATTCTCTTCCCCCCTGTATCCGGACTTAAAGCAGAAGCGCTCCAAGGCTGTTGGTTCAAATTAGAATGTGTTTTCAGTCACATTTCCTGGTAAAACCTGCTTAAAAAGCAACAAATAGTAATGTTATAAAAATGCAACCATGTGTTCAATTAGTGAGCTTTTTGACAGCGTCACTTCGCCCCCCCGCCCCCGCCCCTTTTCAGCTGTCACTGACACACGCCAGATCGGAACTACTGAACAACTGGAATGCAGGCAATTTGACACCCCCAGATATGACACCCAATGTTGATGTCACATCTGTGCAGGATGAGGAGTTTTGGAGAACATCCGGTAATTATTTACCCTCCTCACCAGTCACCACAGAGACAAGTGTGAAGCGAACGCCTGAGACGGTAAAACAATACAGCGTCGACATGGAGGAACAGAGCCGCAGCTAATCTCAAATTAGCTTTCTCAATGGTTTTATGGACGCTTTGGGTCAACAAGTTAGGACAAAACAGGGTAAGAAACACAGTGAAATGCTCTTGTATTTTTTGGCTCAATTCTCCAAAAGGTTAATCTACGAAAGAAATATAGATTACACTCTTTTATCTACAGTTGTGTACATTGGATTTCCCACTTGGAAATGTCAACTCTTTTATACATCATAATTGTACACACACTAACCCCTCTACAGGTTAGTTTAAACACAGGGTTTGTTTTCACCACACACTAACCCCTCTACAGGTTAGTTTAAACACAGGGTTTGTTTTCACCACACACTAACCCCTCTACAGGTTGGTTTAAACACAGGGTTTGTTTTCACCACACACTAACCCCTCTACAGGTTAGTTTAAACACAGGGTTTGTTTTCACCACACACTAACCCCTCTACAGGTTAGTTTAAACACAGGGTTTGTTTTCACCACACACTAACCCCTCTACAGGTTAGTTTAAACACAGGGTTTGTTTTCACCACACACTAACCCCTCTACAGGTTAGTTTAAACACAGGGTTTGTTTTCACCACACACTAACCCCTCTACAGGTTAGTTTAAACACAGGGTTTGTTTTCACCACACACTAACCCCTCTACAGGTTAGTTTAAACACAGGGTTTGTTTTCACCACACACTAACCCCTCTACAGGTTGGTTTAAACACAGGGTTTGTTTTCACCACACACTAACCCCTCTACAGGTTAGTTTAAACACAGGGTTTGTTTTCACCACACACTAACCCCTCTACAGGTTGGTTTAAACACAGGGTTTGTTTTCACCACACACTAACCCCTCTACAGGTTGGTTTAAACACAGGGTTTGTTTTCACCACACACTAACCCCTCTACAGGTTAGTTTAAACACAGGGTTTGTTTTCACCACACACTAACCCCTCTACAGGTTGGTTTAAACACAGGGTTTGTTTTCACCACACACTAACCCCTCTACAGGTTAGTTTAAACACAGGGTTTGTTTTCACCACACACTAACCCCTCTACAGGTTAGTTTAAACACAGAGTTTGTTTTCACCACACACTAACCCCTCTACAGGTTAGTTTAAACACAGAGTTTGTTTTCACCACACACTAACCCCTCTACAGGTTGGTTCAAACACATGGAAAAGTATATGCTCTCACTAAGGGGAGTATTTCTTTTCTCTGTGCCCTGTACCTCACATCATGTAAAAGGAGTTCACCTCATTATGCACAATAGCAATTAGAGGGATTTACTGGGTGGAGGTGAAGGTGGGTGGGAGAACCGAGAGGGAGAGAGGAGAAGAGGGAAATGGGGGAGAGAATGTAGCATCGTTCAAGAGAAAATACTTTTACAAATACCTAGTGACTCTAAATGGAAACAAGTCATTAATCCTGGAAAGGAAGAGGGAGGAGTCAGAGGATCAAAGAGTTACAGTGAGAAGAAAGAGAAGGACAACGAGAGTGTAACCGAAACGATGAGGCAGAAAGAAAAGAAGAATTTGGCTGACAGAGAAAATAGAGAAAAGCTAATGGATTGTTTGCGCTTGTGCTATAGCCGGTAAGCCAGTCACCTCCAAAACAATTTGCACACCGGATGAAAAAACAATTTAAAATGAACCATGCGAACCCTGAGGTACATTGACTGCTCAAAAAAAAACAGAATCGGGTCAGTCTTTCAACAGCTATTTGTTAGAAGTGAGTCGACACAGTTTGGTGACAGACCTGCCACAGTGGTCGCCACGACGACGACACTAACTGACATGGTTGTTTTATTGGAAGTCAATTACAACTCCTGTTTATTAGCACCATCTGTTGAGCGCCTAAGACACCTAGACATTCATCAAAAAGACACTCCGCCCCCTGGCACCCGAACGAGACGGGTACCATTGCCCAGAGGGAGAAAGATTAACCGGTTATTTCTTCAGCGTTGATGCTTCTGGGTAATAGCGTGGCTAGTTATTATTTAGCTTTTAGGTCGGCTAGAGAGGATCAGAGTAGAGGGCCCGTGTTGCCCGGGTCTAGTGGACCGACGTGGAAAAACAATCTTTCATTCCACGTCAAGAGGAGTTTAACCAGCGTTTGGTAAACAAACATGTTTACCCTGATGGGCTGACTAATCTGTAACAATCACACGCAAACACTCCTGATCCCATTTAAACCTGCAACCTCTCAATCTCTCATCTCCTGTATTTATGGCTGTACCACATGTTCACACACCGACACAGCTACACACCGACACAGCTACACACCGACACAGCTACACACTGACACACCGACACAGCTACACACCGACACGGCTAAACAGCTACACACCAACACAGCTACACACCGACACAGCTACACAGCTACACACCGACACAGCTACACAGCTACACACCTATACAGCTACACACTGACACAGCTACACACAGACACAGCTACACACCGACACAGCTACACACAGACACAGCTACACACCGACACAGCTACACACCGACACAGCTACACACCGACACAGCTACACACAGACACAGCTACACAGCTACACAACAACACACCTGCGCACGTGCATCGATGTGCACGTGCGCGTTTCAGTGCATTTGCCATATAAAAGAAATGGGAGGAAGAGAAATAAATGAAAAAAAATGTAAACACATTTATGTTTAAGTGAGACTGAAATGAAAGAGAAAGAAAATAAGTCTGTGATGATTTGCAGGCCCTTCAGACACTGTGGTGTCCAGCATGAAGATAGAGGGAGAGAGGGAGAGAGGTAGAGGGGGAGGGAGAAAGAGGGAGAGAGGGGACAAGATGGTGAGAGAGGACAAGATGCTGAGAGGGAGGGAGGGAGAAAGAGGGAGAGAGGGAGAGAGGACAAGAGGGGGAGAGGGAGCGATGTAGAGAGAGGACAAGGTGATGAGAGTGAGAGAGTGTGAGAGAGTAAGAGGGGGAGAGAAAGAGGGAGAGAGTAGTGAAAGGAAAAGATGGCGTGAGGGAGAGAGGGAGAGGGGACAAATTTGTGAGAGGGAGAGAGAGAGTGAGGGGGGAAGATAGAGGGAGAGAGAGAGATGGAGCGAGGGAGAGAGTGTGTCTGTGTGTGTGTGTCAGAACTCAGTATGGAGTGCTAATGGATCGTTGATTGCCTCGCCGTTACCGCGGTAACCAGGCATCAGTGGGTAATTGCCGTTCCACAGTGTAACAGCTCTGAAATGGAGCCACATTCCCCATTCGATCACGGCGTTGTCGTTCTGAGCGGCGCGTCGATGGGCGACACGGCGAAGCGGCTGGTTGATTCTCTGGCAGATGCCGCAGCCCGACAATCGCCAAGGCTATTATTAAATCTGCGAGTGACAACACTGGAGGGCTTATCAGGCGGTTTCTGGTCCGGTTTGGCTTTGATTGTACGTCTCCTATAATGGTCGGTTTCATACAAAGGTTTTTATTCTAATGTTTCTGCCATAATGTTCCTACCTGAATGTTTTCTTTCTGTTTCAACGTTCTACTGCGTTTCTGACCAATTGCTTCTAATGAAAATATTTCAATTTATTGCTTAGTGAAAAATCGAGATTAGAATGGTTAATTAGATGTGAATAGAAGACACACACACACACAATCTGTCTCTCACAAACACTCGGACACCTACAGCCTGGAAGACTATGCCGTTACAGACTGGTCATCAACAGAGTAATGACCGTGGCCTTCAAAGCAACAAGCCGCTTCACCAGGAGGAGGAGGAGAGCCGCACTAACGACCAATTAGCCAACATGGCCGCCGAACAAGATCAATAAAACGTATCGCTGGTTGTCGTGAGTGTATTGCAATCAAAAGTTGAACATCCGTACGAGTGCTCCATGTTCTGTCAGTCGTATCGGTGGTTTGTGAGGACAGTGTGCTCTTCTGCCTCAGTGTGCTCGCGCCAAGCGGTGTAAGCCAGCGTGTTTATGGGGGGTGATTAGTGCCAAAAATAAACCTGACACGCCACTCACAGATTCACCTGGAGAGTCACACAGAGTGGCAGACATGTAACACAGCCATGTAACAAAGCCATGTAACACAGAGTGACAGAGACATGTAACACAGCCATGTAACACAGAGTGACAGACATGTAACAGAGACATGTAACAGAGACATGTAACACAGACATGTAACACAGACATATAACACAGACATGTAACACAGACATGTAACACAGACATGTAACACAGACATGGAACAGAGACATGTGACACAGAGTGACAGACATGTAACACAGACATGTAACACAGAGTGACAGACATGTGACACAGACATGTAACGCAGAGTGACAGGCATGTAACAGAGACATGTAACACAGACATGTAACACAGAGTGACAGACATGTAACACAGACATGTAACACAGACATGTAACACAGAGTGACAGACATGTAACACAGACATGTAACACAGACATGTAACACAGAGTGACAGACATGTAACACAGACATGTAACACAGACATGTAACACAGAGTGACAGACATGTAACACAGACACGTAACACAGCATTGTAACACAGAGTGACAGACATGTAACACAGACATGTAACACAGACATGTAACACAGACATGTAACACAGAGTGACAGACATGTAACACAGACATGTAACACAGACATGTAACACAGACATGTAACACAGACATGTAACACTCATGTGAATTTGTATCTTCAAAAAGGAAAGTGTGTATTTATCACACTGCCATAGATCAGAAATCTGAATTTGCCACCCATACGACCTCCCAACCTCCCAACTTCCCGACCTCCCGTCCTCCCGTCTCTGTCCCGCGACCGGGTCAGGACTGACATCATAGGGTACAATGACAACATGCTGACCCATGCCGACCCGAGGTCCCGGTAGGATGGAGCCTCTCAGTCGGCAGTGACCCCAACCCTGGCACCAAGGGTGGGCTCTGCTCATCCACAGACCACATACATTAGTAATTCTCCTTAAAAACCCTGGGTTGCCAATCCTCTGCTACATATTCTGCCTGTTAGGGTGTTTAATGAGTTGTAGAAAACCCTAACATGTTCATTTATACAGTGGAATTAAACAATTAGCAACGTTTTGTGGAAGGGTGAAGAAAACACTGGAAGGTGTTCTGCAGGCAGACAGTGAATACAAAAACAGCAACATGTATAGCTACGACTTAGCACTAAAAGAACCAAGAGAAAGACAGGAAATGAACAAATGTCGACACACCCAACACGATAGAAAGTGGATATACACAGCCAATCGTCATGTTCAACACGAGATGACTGTCGTTCGGGTTTCTGTTTCTGTCCGATAGAAACACAAAATAAGGAGAGCCGGACCCTGTAGGTTCTAGCGGATCGTGTTGATGTAACCTAAAACGGTTGTTCAGAGGTTGTTGAGGTCAAGGTGAATATTCAGACTTTCAATCAGACTTTCAAAAAACAACTTAAAACCACGTCTTTGAATAAAGGTCGGTCGTCAATCAGTTGAGTGAAGACATATTATTTGTCTGAATATTATACGTTCACCACCGGACACTGACTACCCGTATTACATTTCTAATTGGACTCCCCTTTGCCTTCCAGTTCAGTTAAGTTTCCACACGTTGTGTAGTTAGGGATAGCACTTTTGCACAGTCGAAAAGAGCCTGTGTTGTCATTCTGGCCATTCTCTGACATCCGTCATTGACAAGGCGTTTTCACCCACAGAACTACCATTCACATGATGATTTTTGTTCATCTCTTTAATCCCGATAGACTGCAGAGGAGAGATGACGGAACAGTCATGTCTAGCACTGACATGTGTGCCACGATCAAAGTTGCTTAGATCTCGACACCCCTCCATTCGAATAACAACTTAGCCTTTACACCGTTTCATGTTATGCTGTACATAAAGAGCTGCAGCCCCGTATTAGGCTGTGTAACAACAGCCCCGTATTAGGCTGTGTAACAACAGCCCCGTATTAGGCTGTGTAACAACAGCCCCGTATTAGGCTGTTTAACAACAGCCCCGTATTAGGCTGTGTAACAACAGCCCCGTATTAGGCTGTGTAACAACAGCCCCGTATTAGGCTGTGTAACAACAGCCCCGTATTAGGCTGTGTAACAACAGCCCCGTATTAGGCTGTGTAACAACAGCCCCGTATTAGGCTGTGTAACAACAGCCCCGTATTAGGCTGTTTAACAACAGCCCCGTATTAGGCTGTGTAACAACAGCCCCGTATTAGGCTGTGTAACAACAGCCCCGTATTAGGCTGTGTAACAACAGCCCCGTATTAGGCTGTGTAACAAGCAGGTGTTCCTAATAAAGTGGCCGATGAGTGTAAATACTGTACCTGTTGACTGTTCACGAGGTCAACGTTAAAATGGCTGCCAGCATTTTGTGTGTGTGTGTGGCTGTGTGTGTGGCTGTGTGTGTGTGTGTGTGTGTGTGTGCGTGCGTGCATGCGTGCGTGTGTGCATGTGTTATATTTTCAAGTAGAGGCCTTAAATGAGAACCGACGGTGTGTATGGGCACCTGTGAGTTGGCAGTTGTGCGTTGGCATGTGTGTATATGTGTGTATGTGTGTAAATGTGTTTCTTCACCTGGAAGTGTGTAGTTCCTCAGACCACTCTAGCAGCATACTAAAACAAATGGACAAAAAACAAAAGAGAAAGCTAATCGAGGAACACTCAGCAACAAATGACATTTGACTTCCCTGCCTTGAGGCTTGTGTAAAAACAGAGGCAGAAAGAGACTGAGAGAGAGAGTGAGAGAGAGAGAGAAAGAGAGAGATCTGGGCTGCGGGTGGAGGGTGAGGAAAAAAGTAACAGAGAAAGAGAGAGAGAGAAACTGATTTTACTGCCGCCCTCAGCTACATCCTTTGAGCCTCTCCTAAACAGCAATTATTTCTAACAGTGCTACCTTAGGGAACGGATCACTCACAGTCAGACAGTAACACACACACACATCACACATCATTAATACACACATAGGCAACTGTCCATAAGAGTAGAATTATTAAAAGTGCACTTTGTAACTTTGAAAACAATATATATTTGCTCTTGACAGGGCAGTCTGATTGAGTGCCTGATATAAATTAAACGGATCAAGGCTCTTAAAACGACACAGGTTTGAAGTCACCGCCCCGTAGTACAGCTGTGCCATTGCAACCGGGAGCATGCACTCTCAATCATGGTTGTTGGCCGGTCAATGTGTTCTCCAAGGATGTTGTTGCTTGCCAGAATCCTGGTTGAGTAAGCAGTTTGTAAAGAAGCACAATGAATTTGCAAACTGCTTACTCAACCAGGATTCTGGCAAGCAACAACATCCTTGTTGTTGTTTGCCAGAATCCTGGTTGAGTAAGCAGTTTGCAAATTCATTGTGCTTCTTTACAAACTGCTTACTCAACCAGGATTCAGCAGTTTGTAAAGAAGCACAATGAATTTGCAAGATAGTTGTCACAGGACTTGTTTCTCAATCTTCAATTTCAAGAGCATACTAGAAGTTGTTTTGATGGGGAAAGAACGCAGGTGCCATTTTTGAGGGGCGAGAAATTGGGCAAAATTGTGGGGAATTTACTGTAAGAATTCCATAGATCAAAAAAAGAGAACGTATCTGTTGCCCGGGGAAACGCAGATGTTAAGATACGGCACAAATGTCAGTCTCCTTCCTTTTGAACAATTTTGTGGTCAATTAGAAATATCTTTTTTTACCATGAAAACATACATGAAAACCGTTAGCTAGAATGGGAAATATGGCAAAATGAATACCAGAAATAGTGATGTTTAATTGAAATAACAAACGTCTCCTTTAAGCTTTGCTTTTGACAAAGAATCCTCGATTTGAATACCTTTGGCATTCCTGTGTATTCGTTGAAGTGATCTGAAGAGATGTCACACCATACTTTTTGAAGCACCTTCAAAACAAGGTCAATACAACCTAGTCTCTGTTTAAGACAGTGTCAGTTGTTTGACATAGTGTTTGCTCTATGAAGATATATTATCTTATTAACACCATGACACCGTTCATAATGCTGGCAAATTAATACAAAAAAATTTGGTAATTAGCTGCATAAACCAAGTTGCCGTGAGTCAAAACAAAAGTGCTAAAAGAAAATTGTATGATTAATGTTATATGAAGGACTTACATTATTTATTTATTTAAACGTGAAGCAATGATCTTCTGCAGAGGTGCGTTACAGGTGGCGCGTTCGTCTAAAGATAGCTAGATGAGACATCCACACAACCCAGTGAGGAGAACACGTTACTTAACAAAGTAGCTATTTACAGTCGGTGCTAGGAGGAAAAACATATCATTACACAATTATTATTGGAATATATTATATGTTGGCTAATATATACATGTTGGCTAATATATATATACATATATTACACAATTAACTCTAGGAGTATTGACATATTTTATCAATTTAAAGCAAAAAAAGATTTAAAATGAATTGGCACGGTAAACAATGGTGATGGGATGGTTTTCTGACGATTCGACACAATATATAAGATTCACGAGCTAAATATTTTTCTGTTTGATAAGAAAAAAGGGAATATATTTTGAAATTAAATCATATTTTGCTAATCATGAAGAAAGCAAATCTCTCTTTAGGAAAACATCTAATTTAAGATAAAAATTTCAGTGGCTGTGAGTGAATGGTATCGCGGTACATCGAAATTTGATTATTTGTCCCACCGCTGCTAAATAATTATTAAAATAAATCAATTCACAATGTACAGGACTTGAAGAATCTGCTGCTAATGTCTTGGTGCCAGATACCACAGGACACATTCAGGGATCTGCTGTTAATGTCTTGGTTCCAGATACCACAGGACACCTTCAGGGATCTGCTGCTAATGTCTTGGTTCCAGATACCACAGGACACCTTCAGGGATCTGCTGCTAATGTCTTGGTTCCAGATACCACAGGACACCTTCAGGGATCTGCTGATAATGTCTTGGTTCCAGATACCACAGGACACCTTCAGGGATCTGCTGATAATGTCTTGGTTCCAGATACCATAATGACTGGGGCCATAATAACAGGGGCCATAATAACTGGGGCCATAATAACAGGGGCCATAATAACTGGGGCCATAATGACAGGGGCCATAATAACTGGGGCCATAATGACAGGGGCCATAATAACAGGGACCATAATGACAGGGGCCATAATGACAGGGGCCATAATGACAGGGACCATAATAACTGGGGCCATAATAACAGGGACCATAATGACAGGGGCCATAATGACAGGGGCCATAATAACTGGGGCCATAATAACTGGGGCCATAATAACAGAGGCCATAATAACTGGGACAATAATAACTGGGGCCATAATAACAGGGGCCATAATAACAGGGGCCATAATAACTGGGGCCATAATAACTGGGGCCATAATAACAGGGGCCATAATAACAGGGGCCATAATAACAGGGGCCATAATAACTGGGGCCATAATAACTGGGGCCATAATAACAGGGGCCATAATGACAGGGGCCATAATGACAGGGGCCATAATAACTGGGGCCATAATAACTGGGGCCATAATAACAGGGGCCATAAT
The DNA here is from genome assembly GCA_029465975.1 of Dallia pectoralis. NCBI lineage: Eukaryota > Metazoa > Chordata > Actinopteri > Esociformes > Umbridae > Dallia > Dallia pectoralis. The sequence goes on along the minus strand of CM055735.1, from coordinate 13,646,711 downwards.
AACTGGGGCCATAATAACAGGGGCCATAATAACAGGGGCCATAATAACAGGGGCCATAATAACTGGGGCCATAATGACAGGGACCATAATGACAGGGGCCATAATGACAGGGGCCATAATGACAGGGACCATAATAACTGGGGCCATAATAACAGGGACCATAATGACAGGGGCCATAATGACAGGGGCCATAATAACTGGGGCCATAATAACTGGGGCCATAATAACAGGGGCCATAATAACAGAGGCCATAATAACTGGGACCATAATAACTGGGGCCATAATAACAGGGGCCATAATAACTGGGGCCATAATAACCGGGACCATAATAACAGGGGCCATAATAACTGGGGCCATAATAACAGGGACCATAATGACTGGGGCCATAATAACAGGGGCCATAATAACTGGGGCCATAATGACAGGGGCCATAATAACTGGGGCCATAATGACAGGGGCCATAATAACAGGGGCCATAATAACTGGGGCCATAATAACAGGGGCCATAATAACAGGGGCCATAATAACTGGGGCCATAATAACAGGGACCATAATGACAGGGGCCATAATGACAGGGGCCATAATGACAGGGACCATAATAACTGGGGCCATAATAACAGGGGCCATAATAACTGGGGCCATAATGACAGGGGCCATAATAACTGGGGCCATAATGACAGGGGCCATAATAACAGGGGCCATAATAACTGGGGCCATAATAACTGGGACCATAATAACAGGGGCCATAATAACTGGGGCCATAATAACAGGGACCATAATGACAGGGGCCATAATGACAGGGGCCATAATGACAGGGACCATAATAACTGGGGCCATAATAACAGGGACCATAATGACAGGGGCCATAATGACAGGGGCCATAATAACTGGGGCCATAATAACTGGGGCCATAATAACAGAGGCCATAATAACTGGGACAATAATAACTGGGGCCATAATAACAGGGGCCATAATAACAGGGGCCATAATAACTGGGGCCATAATAACTGGGGCCATAATAACAGGGGCCATAATAACAGGGGCCATAATAACAGGGGCCATAATAACTGGGGCCATAATAACTGGGGCCATAATAACAGGGGCCATAATGACAGGGGCCATAATGACAGGGGCCATAATAACTGGGGCCATAATAACTGGGGCCATAATAACAGGGGCCATAATAACTGGGGCCATAATAACAGGGGCCATAATAACAGGGGCCATAATAACAGGGGCCATAATAACTGGGGCCATAATGACAGGGACCATAATGACAGGGGCCATAATGACAGGGGCCATAATGACAGGGGCCATAATAACAGGGGCCATAATAACTGGGGCCATAATAACAGGGGCCATAATAACAGGGGCCATAATAACTGGGGCCATAATAACAGGGACCATAATGACAGGGGCCATAATGACAGGGGCCATAATGACAGGGACCATAATAACTGGGGCCATAATAACAGGGACCATAATGACAGGGGCCATAATAACAGGGGCCATAATAACTGGGGCCATAATAACTGGGGCCATAATAACAGGGGCCATAATAACTGGGGCCATAATAACAGGGGCCATAATAACAGGGGCCATAATAACTGGGGCCATAATAACAGGGGCCATAATAACTGGGGCCATAATGACAGGGGCCATAATAACAGGGGCCATAATAACTGGGGCCATAATAACAGGGGCCATAATAACTGGGGCCATAATAACAGGGGCCATAATAACAGGGGCCATAATAACAGGGGCCATAATAACTGGGACCATAATAACTGGGGCCATAATAACAGGGGCCATAATAACTGGGGCCATAATAACTGGGGCCATAATAACAGGGGCCATAATAACAGGGGCCATAATAACTGGGGCCATAATAACTGGGGCCATAATAACTGGGGCCATAATAACTGGGGCCATAATAACAGGGGCCATAATGACAGGGGCCATAATAACTGGGACCATAATAACTGGGACCATAATAACAGGGGCCATAATAACAGGGACCATAATAACAGGGACCATAATAACAGGGGCCATAATAACAGGGACCATAATAACTGGGACCATAATAACTGGGACCATAATAACAGGGACCATAATAACTGGGACCATAATAACTGGGGCCATAATAACAGGGGCCATAATAACAGGGGCCATAATAACAGGGGCCATAATAACTGGGGCCATAATAACAGGGGCCATAATAACTGGGGCCATAATAACAGGGGCCATAATAACAGGGGCCATAATAACTGGGGCCATAATAACTGGGGCCATAATAACAGGGGCCATAATAACTGGGGCCATAATGACAGGGGCCATAATAACAGTGGCCATAATAACTGGGGCCATAATAACAGGGGCCATAATAACAGGGGCCATAATAACTGGGGCCATAATAACAGGGGCCATAATAACAGGGGCCATAATAACAGGGGCCATAATAACTGGGGCCATAATAACAGGGGCCATAATAACTGGGGCCATAATAACTGGGGCCATAATAACAGGGGCCATAATAACAGGGGCCATAATAACTGGGGCCATAATAACTGGGGCCATAATAACTGGGGCCATAATAACTGGGACCATAATAACTGGGGCCATAATGACAGGGGCCATAATGACAGGGGCCATAATAACTGGGACCATAATAACTGGGACCATAATAACTGGGACCATAATAACTGGGACCATAATAACAGGGGCCATAATAACAGGGACCATAATAACAGGGGCCATAATAACAGGGACCATAATAACAGGGGCCATAATAACAGGGACCATAATAACTGGGACCATAATAACAGGGACCATAATAACTGGGACCATAATAACTGGGACCATAATAACAGGGGCCATAATAACAGTCAGTTTGATAGTAGTCCCTGATTGTCACTCTGGTCTCTCACATGTGGGCAAACCAGAGGTCAACCTGGAGACTCTCCCTGGCTGTCTGTGTTTGTGTGTGTGGGGGGGGGTGCTCTGTGTGTGTGGCCGTTTGCAGGTCCATGTGTCTCATAAATCAACGTGTTGCAGAGTGATTACGCCCTCTATCTTTGTGCACATGTGTATCGTCCTCTCTCTCTCTCTCTCTCCCTCTCTATCGCTCTTTCCCTACAACCCTCTTCCCTCTGTCTCTCTCCATCGCCGTCTCTATCCACCAGTATTTATCTTCTTCCCCTTCTGACAGATGGGAGTGTTTGGGGAATAAAACCGCCACTATTTACCATATTATTTATTAGCTTCGCCGCCCACCCAGCCTTCAGTCAGACCACGCCAAAACTCCCTGAACACAGATCACCCGGCGAAGGAGGAATTTATTGGGGCCAACTTTTCAGTTGACAAAATATAGTGGTTTGATCAAAGAGACGTCACACTGAATGGCAATTCACAGCAGACAGCCGTGACCTCTAGGTCGTGAGGTTAATCCCTCCCCTTTATGCTCCAGAGTGTCACACATCCAATGGGAGATGAGGGTAAACATGTCATTTGAATGGGAGACAGTGTTCATTTCACATTTTTGTCATTTAGCATGTGCTCTTATCCAGTAAGACCTACATATAACCGTCAGCTTGATGGGACAAGCGCACAACTCATTGAGAGTGGCTCCTGGAATAGTTTTAAGGCTGGAGGCTGAAGTGAAACACCGCTGGGCTTTTGGTTCGGTCTGCAGTAACCTGTGGAGGTGGAGGCTGAAGTGAAACACCGCTGGGCTTTTGGTTCGGTCTGCAGTAACCTGTGGAGGTGGAGGCTGAAGTGAAACACCGCCGGGCTTTTGGTTCGGTCTGCAGTAACCTGTGGAGGTGGAGGCTGAAGTGAAACACCGCCGGGCTTTTGATTCGGTCTGCAGTAACCTGTGGAGGTGGAGGCTGAAGTGAAACACCGCTGGGCTTTTGGTTCGGTCTGCAGTAACCTGTGGAGGTGGAGGCTGAAGTGAAACACCGCTGGGCTTTTGATTCGGTCTGCAGTAACCTGTGGAGGTGGAGGCTGAAGTGAAACACCGCTGGGCTTTTGATTCGGTCTGCAGTAACCTGTGGAGGTGGAGGCTGAAGTGAAACACCGCTGGGCTTTTGGTTCGGTCTGCAGTAACCTGTGGAGGTGGAGGCTGAAGTGAAACACCGCTGGGCTTTTGGTTCGGTCTGCAGTAACCTGTGGAGGTGGAGGCTGAAGTGAAACACCGCTGGGCTTTTGGTTCGGTCTGCAGTAACCTGTGGAGGTGGAGGCTGAAGTGAAACACCGCCGGGCTTTTGGTTCGGTCTGCAGTAACCTGTGGAGGTGGAGGCTGAAGTGAAACACCGCCGGGCTTTTGGTTCGGTCTGCAGTAACCTGTGGAGGTGGAGGCTGGTGCACTGAATCCAGAGGTGTGTGACGCGACTCTGGGGCGGGTAATTATGTGCAGATTAGGGAGAGAGGCGGCCGGCATGGAGCGGTCTTTGATGGGATTAATCACTCAATTACCGGGCTAAATCTGTCTGTCTGCCCCTCGCCTGTTCACACACAAAGCACAGACAATAATTAAGTGCCAGATAGACTACCATTTACAGCGTCTGACCAATAACAGGATGGTTGCTAGGTTGTTAGTGCCAGATAGACTACCATTTACAGCGTCTGACCAATAACAGGATGGTTGCTAGGTTGTTAATGCCAGATAGACTACCATTTACAGCGTCTGACCAATAACAGGATGGTTGCTAGGTTGTTAGTGCCAGATAGACTACCATTTACAGCGTCTGACCAATAACAGGATGGTTGCTAGGTTGTTAGTGCCAGATAGACTACCATTTACCGCGTCTGACCAATAACAGGATGGTTGCTAGGTTGTTAGTGCCAGATAGACTACCATTTACAGCGTCTGACCAATAACAGGATGGTTGCTAGGTTGTTAGTGCCAGATAGACTACCATTTACAGCGTCTGACCAATAACAGGATGGTTGCTAGGTTGTTAGTGCCAGATAGACTACCATTTACAGCGTCTGACCAATAACAGGATGGTTGCTAGGTTGTTAGTGCCAGATAGACTACCATTTACAGTGTCTGACCAATAACAGGATGGTTGCTAGGTTGTTAGTGCCAGATAGACTACCATTTACAGCGTCTGAACAATGACAGGATGGTTGCTAGGTTGTTAGTGCCAGATAGACTACCATTTACAGTGTCTGACCAATAACAGGATGGTTGCTAGGTTGTTAGTGCCAGATAGACTACCATTTACAGCGTCTGAACAATGACAGGATGGTTGCTAGGTTGTTAGTGCCAGATAGACTACCATTTACAGCGTCTGACCAATAACAGGATGGTTGCTAGGTTGTTTGTGCCAGATAGACTACCATTTACAGCGTCTGACCAATAACAAGATGGTTGCTAGGTTGTAAGTACCAGATAGACTACTATTTCCAGTGATTTCCAGTGATGTAAGAACAGACCCAAGACTGATCCAGTGATGTAAGAATAGACTCAAGACTGATCCAGTGATGTAAGAACAGACCCGAGACTGATCCAGTAATGTAAGAATAGACTCAAGACTGATCCAGTGTTGTCAGAATAGGCCCAAGACTGATCCAGTGATGTAAGAACAGACCCAAGACTGAACCAGTGATGTAAGAACAGACCCAAGACTGAACCAGTGATGTAAGAACAGACCCAAGACTGATCCAGTGATGTAAGAACAGACTCAAGACTAAACCAGTGATGTAAGAACAAACCCAAGACTGATCCAGTGATGTCAGATTAGGCCCAAGACTGAACCAGTGATGTAAGAACAAACCCAAGACTGATCCAGTGATGTCAGATTAGGCCCAAGACTGAACCAGTGATGTAAGAACCAACCCAAGACTGATCCAGTGATGTCAGATTAGGCCCAAGACTGAACCAGTGATGTAAGAACAGACCCAAGACTGATCCAGTGATGTAAGAACAGACTCAAGACTGAACCAGTGATGTAAGAACAAACCCAAGACTAATCCAGTGATGTAAGAACAAACCCAAGACTGATCCAGTGATGTAAGAACAGACCCAAGACTGATCCAGTGATGTAAGATTAGGCCCAAGACTGAACCAGTGATGTAAGAACAAACCCAAGACTGATCCAGTGATGTCAGATTAGGCCCAAGACTGAACCAGTGATGTAAGAACCAACCCAAGACTGATCCAGTGATGTCAGATTAGGCCCAAGACTGAACCAGTGATGTAAGAACAGACCCAAGACTGATCCAGTGATGTAAGAACAGACTCAAGACTGAACCAGTGATGTAAGAACAAACCCAAGACTAATCCAGTGATGTAAGAACAAACCCAAGACTGATCCAGTGATGTAAGTACAGACCCAAGACTGATCCAGTGATGTCAGATTAGGCCCAAGACTGAACCAGTGATGTAAGAACAGACCCAAGACTGAACCAGTGATGTATGAACAAACCCAAGGTTGATCCAGTGATGTCAGATTAGGCCCAAGACTGATCAAGCTGCCGAACGCTTTCCTCTCTTCATCCTGTCCTCTGGTAACTCTTTGAATGTCTTTGATCTGAGAAGACTGGATATAGTTTAGATTACTCCTTTCCTGACCTTTTACTGTGATATAAAATATATAAAGATCCAATCTATACAACACATTCCAAGATAGAGTCCAGGGATCCCATCTGTCCAACACACCTAAATGATACAGTCCAGGGATCCCATCTATCCAACACACCTAAATGATACAGTCCAGGGATCCCATCTATACAACACACCTAAATGATACAGTCCAGGGATCCCATCTATACAACACACCTAAATGATACAGTCCAGGGATCCCATCTATACAACACACTAAAATATACTGCAGATGATGAAAGCAGGGCTGTTAAGTGTAGAGCGAGCCAGGAATCTGAGTGGTTAAACATACTGCCAGTGAGTAATCCCAGAGACAGTGCCTAATGGTGAGTGCCTGGAGAGTGCCGGAACATCACACCTAATATCCCAGAGTTTACAGGCACCGTACAGGCAACGCACAGGCACCACAAAGGGACCGCACAGGCACCGCACAGGCACCACACAGGCACAACACAGGCAATGCACAGGAACTCCACAGGCACCGTACAGGCAATGCACAGGCACAACACAGGCAACGCACAGGCAACACACAGGCACTGCACAGACACCGTACATGCAACACACAGGGACCGTACAGGCAACGCACAGGCACAACACAGGCGACGCACAGGCACCGTACAGGCAACGCACAGGCACAGCACAGGCACCACACAGCACAGGCAACACACAGGCACCGTACAGGCAACGCACAGCACAGGCAACACACAGGCACTGCACAGGCACCGCACAAGCACAGCACAGGCTCCGTAACAAGATATGATGTGAGGGAGAGTGTGTGAAGGGAGCCAGTGGGCGGGGGTAAACTGACCTGGTCCTGGAAGGAGGTAGGTTAGGGGGTGAGTTTTAATGGAAACACCAGGACTCCCATGGGGACCATTTTGCTCTTTTAATTTAGCATATGAACAAATGTAAATTGTTGTGGCTCATGTTGTTAGCAAACTAAGAGCCTGTTTTATTTAAATCAAGATCATATCAATGTTTTTCAATGTTTTGAATACTGCTAGATGAGCGTTCAGGGGTTATCGTCAAGCATTTACCCCCTAAAGTGTCAACTGTTGCAAAAACCATAGCAACCAGCCATGTTAAAAAACAGGATTTGAAGTGGAAAACCCCGATGCTTTTTTAACTGCATTTGAGCCATTGAGAAAGGAGCGGTACTTATTGTGTGTCAACTGCTGTAGTTATTCATGAAACAATACCACAACAACCAAGAGTTAGTTCCCCTCTGAGACATTTAAACTCTGATTCGGAAGATTACAAACAAGAAGACAGTGTAATCTTTGCACATGTTAAATTACACATATCTCCACTCTACATTCATATTCTCCCGAGATTTTTTTGAATATTGAATATCTCAACCAAACACGTACATTGAGTGCAAAAGGGAGTTAGAGTGCTTGACGAGCAGGGTTAATTTATGGTTAGCAAATCAGCTAAACGTCGTGATGCTCCACCCAGCATCCCGTGGTCCTCTTTGGCGGTTCGCCTCACAGCTGTACTAAACCTCAGTGTACTCACTATCGGTAGGAGAGGGATGGCCAACAAAACACTCCACAGACACACCTGCTCCTCGCATCTCACAGGTTCTTGTTGTTCGTTTGGACAGTGTGGTATCGTCTGCGCTTTGTTAAAACGTTATTGTTGTAATGCCTCCTGGCTCACTGAGAATATCGAGTGGGCTAGGGGGGCATTGCAGGTCTTTATAATTGTATATAAGTTTTGGAGTCACCTGTTTATCATTTAGGTTTAATGAGTGTCACAGCTGGTTGGGATTTGGGTGATTACGTGTGTTATATCACTGGGTGTTGGTGCACGGTGTGGGTTATTGTTACTATTCCACATAGTAAACACATCCCATGTTCCTGTCATTTGTCTTGTTATCACTCACACCAGGTCCCAATTACTAATTTGTATGTGTATTTAAGTTTACTCCTTCAGTGTTGCTGTTCACTGACTGCGTGTCATGTCCTCCTTGTCGGTGAGTGGTCTGTGTTATGTGTACATTAGACTTGTTTTGTTATTTATTTAGTGTAGTTACATGTTTTTAAGTTCAGTGTTTGTATATAATAAATCATAATCATAATGGTTCCTGCCACAACACAACACCAGGGATTGTGACAATATACTTTTTTAGTGTTTATCTTATGAAGCAAGAGAGATATATCCCTTTTACTTTACTACAGTTGTTTTAAGTCACAGTCTGTCTTTCCTCAATCTTACTTTTAGATGAAAACCGTGGACGATATGGTCCGCAAAGGTTCACGTTGTCACTCCAATAAGTACACAAACATGCACACACCGACACACATTACTGTTCCGTTCCACTCTCTGCACTTACAGGCTGTATTTTGTTTTTCCTCAGTATCTTCACAGTAGTTAGAAGAATCACACAATAGTGACATATTTGTCTATTGTTCTAATGGACTATAAACCCAAAGGTCACACATTTTTCCACAACAATTCGGAAACAGCAAAGCGGAAAAAGCAGTTGGGTGAGAAAAAGAGGAGATTGGTTTTTGTGTGGATAATGCACAAGGCTTGCTGTTTTATGGCTGCAGATGGGTGAAATAGCAGCCACCTTACAATTCACAGCCGCAAAATTGCCTGCTCAGCTATGTTAAATAACTAAGAAACATCACCACGCAATTATCCTATGTCCCTGTCCCCGCCCCCTGTCCCCGCCCCTTTCCTATCCTCCCCCTTTTCCTATCTCCTGTCCCCGCCCCTCTCCCGTTCCCGCCCCTCTCCTATCCCCTGTCCCCGCCCCTCTCCCGTTCCCGCCCCTCTCCTATCCCCTGTCTCCGCCCCTCTCCCTGCCCCTCCCGTTCTGTCTCACGGCCCTCTCCCCTTTTTCCCATCAATGACTTGAGGCTAGAAGCGTGACGTTGCCACTCATTTCCTGTAGGAATAATTCTGTCCCTGTGCTTGTATGTAACATTTTCTCCCTGACTCCATCTCTTTCAATATCAATTCAATTGGCTTTTTTGGCATGGAATATGTTACCACATACATCGCCGAAGCAAAAATAAATATATATTAACGGCCAACCACAATTAAAAACAGAACAGTGAACAACAATTACCGCTACCAGTAATGGATAGGATACAGATACAGGTATTTCATTACACCCAGTCATTATTCATGTGGTTGTATCTTCTGGTGTGACAGGAACTACACATGTTGTCGCTAATATGGCACAACCGGAGTTCTCTCTCTCTCCCCTGTCTCTCTCTCTGCTTCCGCTCTTCGCTCTTTCTTTCCCCGTCTTGCTCACATGCCTCTCGCCTTCTCTCTCTGATGTCCTCATGTGCAGTTAGACGCAGCAGTCAGGGAAATGCAGGGTGCCTTCTACTGCAATGCTCTTTTGTTCCAAATCAAAGTCTTGGTGGGATTGCAACTATGTCCGTGAGGTAAATAATGTAAAAAATGTGGCCAGCGACTGAACTCAAGGCCCAATGAAGGGAAAGCAAAAGACCCGGACTCTAACATGCACTATCATGACTCTAACATGCACTATCATGACTCTAACATGCACTATCATGACTCTAACATGCACTATCATGACTCTAACATGCACTATCATGACTCTAACATGCACTATCATGACTCTAACATGCACTATCATGACTCTAACATGCACTATCTTCCCTGTCAATGGTTTATTCCTGGATTATTCCTCCCCTTATTTAACCCACAGTGGGACCCCTTATTATGACGAACTGGTCTGGTTAAGCCAGGTAACATATGCTCCTGTTAAAGCCGGTTAGAACTGGTCTGGTTAAGCCTGGTAACATATGCTCCAGTTAAAGCCGGTTAGAACTGGTCTGGTTAAGCCAGGTAACATATGCTCTCTCCTCTCCATCCTGTGGGCCCACCACTCACAGGAACAACCGCAGGGGTCGGGTGCGCTGTCATATGGGTGGCAGTGAAGGTGGGGGGTCTCGACGGATCAGACCCGGGCGGCAGAAGCTTGCTTTGGGGACGTGGAACGTCACCTCACTGGGGGGGAAGGAGCCAGAACTTGTGCGTGAGGTGGAGCGATACCAGTTGGATCTGGTGGGATCCTGGAGGGGGCCTGGGAGTATGCCCATCCAGTCTACATGTGTTTTGTGGATCTGGAGAAGGCGTATGACCGGGTACCCCGGGATCTTTTGTGGGAGGTGCTGCGGGAGTATGGGGTGAGGGGGTCTCTTCTCAGGGCCATCCAATCTCTGTACGCTCAAAGCATGAGCTGTGTCCGTGTCCTCGGCAGTAAGTCGGATTCGTTCCAGGTGGGGGTTGGCCTCCGCCAGGGCTGCGCTTTGTCACCAATCCTGTTTGTAATATTCATGGACAGGATATCAAGGCGTAGTCATGGGGGGGAGGGGTTCCCGTTCGGTGGGCTGATGGTCACATCACTGCTTTTTGCGGATGATGTGGTCCTGATGGCCTCATCGGTCGGTGACCTTCAGCACTCACTGGATCGGTTCGCAGCCGAGTGTGAAGTGGCTGGGATGAGGGTTAGCACCTCTAAATCTGAGGCCATGACTCTCAGCAGGAAACCGGTGGAGTGCCTACTCCGGGTAGGGAATGAGTCCTTACTCCAAGTGAAGGAGTTCAAGTACCTCGGGGTCTTGTTCGCGAGTGAGGGAACAATGGAGCGGGAGATTGGTCGGAGGATCGGAGCAGCGGGGGCGGTGTTGCATTCGCTTCACCGCACCGTTGTGACGAAAAGAGAGCTGAGCCGAAAGGCAAAGCTCTCGATCTACCGGTCAATCTTTGTTCCTACCCTCACCTATGGTCATGAAAGCTGGGTCATGACCGAAAGAACGAGATCGCGGGTACAAGCGGCCGAAATGGGTTTTCTCAGAAAGGTGGCTGGCCTCTCCCTTAGGGATAGGGTGAGAAGCTCAGTCATCCGAGAGGAACTCGGAGTAGAGCCGCTGCTCCTTTGCATAGAAAGGAGCCAGTTGAGGTGGTTCGGGCATCTTGTACGAATGCCACCTGGGCGCCTCCCTAGAGAGGTGTTCCAGGCACGTCCAGCTGGGAGGAGACCTCGGGGAAGACCCAGGACTAGGTGGAGAGATTATATCTCCACACTGGCCTGGGAACGCCTCGGGATTCCCCAGTCAGAGCTGGCTAATGTTGCCCGGGAAAGGGAAGTTTGGGGTCCCCTGCTAGAGCTGCTACCCCCGCGACCCGACCCCGGATAAGCGGTTGAAGATGAGATGAGAGATGAGAGACATATGCTCCTGTTTATGCCGGTTAGAACTGGTCTGGTTAAGCCAGGTAACATATGCTCCTGTTAAAGTTGGTTATGACTGGTCTGGTTAAGCCAGGTAACATATGCTCCAGTTAAAGCTGGTTAGAACTGGTCTGGTTAAGCCTAGTAATATATGCTCCTGTTAAAGCTGGTTATGACTGTTCTGGTTAAGCCTGGTAACATATGCTCCAGTTAAAGCTGGTTAGAACTGATCTGGTTAAGCCAGGTAACATATGCTCCTGTTAAAGTTGGTTATGACTGGTCTGGTTAAGCCAGGTAACATATGCTCCAGTTAAAGCTGGTTAGAACTGATCTGGTTAAGCCAGGTAACATATGCTCCAGTTAAAGCTGGTTAGAACTGGTCTGGTTAAGCCTAGTAATATATGCTCCTGTTAAAGCTGGTTATGACTGTTCTGGTTAAGCCTGGTAACATATACTCCAGTTAAAGCTGGTTAGAACTGGTTATACCTTGTTGGTAAAGCTGGATACGACTGCATTATTCAAAACTGCCACAGCTTAGCCAGCAACATGATACATCCTCCACCGTCCCATATAGCACAGTTTTAACATCAACACACAAGAAAATAAATAAAAATGACTGGTGAGGTGAAAAAAGAAAAAGGTAAAATAAATCAATATTTAATTTTCTCCCCAGGTGATACTGTATGTTTAGAAGCTAATCAGCAGAGACTGGAAAGATGAAACTTGGAATATCAATTAGGTCCTCACCTCCCCGTAGCCATGTCTGTCTGTCTCTCTACATGTCTGTCTGTGTGTCTGTCTGTCTCTCTACATGTCTGTCTGTCTCTCTACATGTCTGTCTGTGTGTCTGTCTGTCTCTTTACATGTCTGTCTGTCTCTCTACATGTCTGTCTGTGTGTCTGTCTGTCTCTTTACATGTCTGTCTGTGTGTTTCTCTTTCTCTCTACATGTCTGTCTGTGTTTCTCTGTCTCTCTACATGTCTGTCTGTGTGTTTCTGTCTCTACATGTCTGTGTGTTTCTCTGTCTCTCTACATGTCTGTCTGTGTGTTTCTCTGTCTCTCTACATGTCTGTCTGTGTGTTTCTCTGTTTGTATATTTCTCTGTCTCTCTACATTATCTGTCTGCCTGCCTTTCTTCTCGTCCATCATCGTGTCCTTCATGAGCTAGGACCGGGCGCTTTGATTGTTTTGCTGTGAGTCATTCTGCATCTGTTGTACATTAGCCCAAGCGCACGGTAATCGATCTTTATCACGAGCATTCGTCAACACACAATTAAAATTCATAGAACCTTCATGTCTCTGGATAGCGCAGGATTCCCCAATGCGTCTGTAATGGATTTAAAATAATTTTCAAACATTATTGCCCTTTATTAACAAAATCTTCACCTGCGTTATTGCGCCTTGAAGATGGGACTTACAAGGCCATGGGCAGTACCGTTCTCACAGGATAATCAACCAATGGTTCTGAAGAAGAAATAAATTGAATCAAATTCAATCACTAGATGTGTTTATTGTAGAGCTTCGCCGCTCGGTTCATCATTGAGCGTTCAAATTTTCATTACCTGAAAACTGGGAAAGGCAGATCATTTCTATGTTCCTATACTCGTTCATACATCTCAACAGCATGTTAAAATAACAACCCCAAAAGATAAAACTAGATCATTCAAATTAAAATGCTCTGATATAGGATATTGAAAAAAGACTGTAACGATATAATGACTTGACTACAATCCTTAGAGCTTGACTAAAACACACCGCGTGTTAAAGAGACCCAGTGAGTGGTTCTGAATGAGTCCGTGGAAGTGTTCTGTATCCACTATATTTCAGTGATGCCCGGAGTGAAAAATCACATGTGGGTGTGAAGTGATCGTCCGAGCTGTCTAGTCCGCCTGGGGAGTTGACCGCATGATGACAAGCAGTCTCTCTCTACCTGAACCGGGTCTCTACAGACGCCTGTTGATCCAATAAACACGTGTAGGAACACAGGGAAAGATGTATATTAGAACACACAACCACGCGCCCACGCAGAGAAAACAGTACCTTTACGTGCATTACTTCACCTTCTGTGGTTCACTTGAAGGCATATTCAATTTGACAACTGTCTCTGCATGTATAGTCTCAGGGGACTCTGCCATCTAACGGGAAGTGTGTGTGTGTGTGTGTGTGTGTGTGTGTATGTGTGTGTGTGTGTGTGCGTGTGTGTGTGTGTGTGTGTGTGTGTGTGTGTGTGTTGAAGGGGCCTGTCTGTTTCCCTAGTTCCCTGGGAGGAGCTGTTTCCTGTCTGTCTGCTTGCCTGTTTGTCTGCCTGTGGCTGTGTCTGACTGGCTGTCTCTCTAATGAGAGGAGTGGCTAATAAAGGGAGGGCTAATAAGAGGAGGGGCTAATAAGAGGAGGGGATGATAACAGAGGGGCTAATAAGAGGAGGGGCTAATAAGAGGAGGGGATGATAACAGAGGGGCTAATAAGAGGAGGGGCTAATAAGAGGAGGGGATGATAACAGAGGGGCTAATATGAGGAGGGGATGATAACAGAGGGGCTAATAAGAGGAGGGGCTAATAAGAGGAGGGGATGATAACAGAGGGGCTAATAAGAGGAGGGGCTAATAAGAGGAGGGGATGATAACAGAGGGGCTAATAAGAGGAGGGGATGATAACAGAGGGGCTAATAAGAGGAGGGGCTAATAAGAGGAGGGGATGATAACAGAGGGGCTAATAAGAGGAGGGGATGATAACAGAGGGGCTAATAAGAGGAGGGGCTAATAAGAGGAGGGGATGATAACAGAGGGGCTAATAAGAGGAGGGGCTAATAAGAGGAGGGGATGATAACAGATGGGCTAATAAGAGGAGGGGCTAATAAGAGGAGGGGATGATAACAGAGGGGCTAATAAGAGGAGGGGCTAATAAGAGGAGGGGATGATAACAGAGGGGCTAATAAGAGGAGGGGCTAATAAGAGGAGGGGATGATAACAGGGGGGCTAATAAGAGGAGGGGCTAATAAGAGGAGGGGATGATAACAGAGGGGCTAATAAGAGGAGGGGCTAATAAGAGGAGGGGATGATAACAGAGGGGCTAATAAGAGGAGGGGCTAATAAGAGGAGGGGAAGATAACAGAGGAGGGGGTAATAAGAGGAGGGGCTAATAAGAGGAGGGGCTAATAAGAGGAGGGGCTAATAAGAGATGGGCTGAATAGAAGAATTATAACAAGAGGAGGGGCTAATAAGATTCTGAGCGGAGATCTCTTATCTGTCCGTAATGGTTCTGGTGGCTGCTGGATGCAGCGCGCCTTGAAATCTCTGGGTTGCTGGCTACTCTCTTCTTTCTTCCTTAACGTGTGGTGGAATGTTCACATATAACAAAAAAACAATCAGCATACAGCAAAATGCAAGAATAACTAATTCATAACTATACATCATATTATTACAATCATATAAGAAGTTGCTCTAAATCGAAAAAACATGAACTCGTTACTCTACATTACGCCATTCCACCATCAAACACATGCAACAAAATGGCGTTTTAACTTGCAACTGCACACTTATCAAAGAAAAACATATCAACTATCTCCGACTGGTTTTTTATTGCCATAAGGCATGACACAAAATAGCAAATATGACATAAAAATGTACATGGTGTAGAACCGTTATATATTATAATATAAATTATATTATAATATTAATTATAATATTTTATCTTTTTGTTTCTTTACAGCATGCTAACAAAACGTTTCTCTTCAGCTGTACTCACCGGAGATTCTAAAACTTTCTCTGGAGAAAAGTAGTGGGCACTTCAATCTAATTTCACTGAACTCTTACTGGCAAATATTAATCTTTAAATACTTTTTTATAACCTGCCGAACGTGTATAATGTGGTCTAACGTGTATAACGTGGTCAGTTTTATTACACTGACTTTCACTACGTCTTCACCTAACAATCTCTTCGGAAAAAGAAAGCAAGGACCGCGATCTTCCTTCGTTATGCCAAATAGGGTGAATTCACTAAGAATACGAAACATCGCCATCTAGAGGGATGGAAGAACATAACTGCAATAGCCCTGTGCAACTTAGGTGGGCTACATACTGAAATGCATCCTCTGCATTTTACCCAAACCTAAGCTGCAGGGGGCAGCCCTAATCAGTTACCTGAGGTGCAGTTACCTGAGATTCGACTTCCACGGCGCCCGGGGAGCATTTTAGGGACATTCCAGACCCAAGCCCTGTTCCCTAACCAGTAGGCCACCTTGTCTGTACATCACTACAGAACGTGTAAGAGACTTCCCACCTGTCTATCTATTGTCTCTGTCTCCGTGCCAAAGCAGTTTACTGGCCTCCGCTTCTGAGTAACAAGCATTCTTTAAAACATCAGACGCTACAAAATTCAATTTTCAAGATCTCAATTTGGATTGGGGAACAAGGGACAGTATAGCACATTTTTGTGTTGATCTAAATAAACATGGCCCGGTTCATGACCAAACCCAGTCGGCCGAATCAAAGGATGCGGCAAAGTCAACTCAGATTAATTTGATATTAATTCACCAGAGACGAACTGTGCCTGAGGGCTTTTTTTCTCTGCGTTTTGATGACCATCGTCCCATCGGCTGTCAGGGATCTGCTCTACATCATGAGCCTCTTTTCACCACCAAACTTACAAAACCTTTTAGAACAAGCTTTTCTGTATGATATTTAACGAAATTATTTGCTTCCAGTATCTGCGAGAAATGCTGATGGGTCAAGGTTTTCCCCCGATCGACATTTCGAAGATGCCTGTGTAAATTCAGAGGCTCTGGAAATGATTATTCAAACTGAAACAAGTCTATGTAGCACTTTACTCTCCCGTGATGTAAACAGGCCCACGGTTGCCAGCATAACTGCCTGACTCCACCTCCGTCCAGTCAACAACGTGCTTTTGAGATGTTTGTCTCACTTAAAGTGGAATTTGTTGATTTAGTGCCGTAGTCAGCAGATGTGTGTCCAGATCACCACATGAACCATTACGTAAGACTCAACTTTAAATAGCGACTTCGAAGCCAGGCCAGCTCAGCTCTTTGCCCCATCTTTGCTGTCTGAAATCAATCCCCTGTTTTGCTCACTCACATGACTCCATCTTACTCCACCATCATGACTCCATCTTACTCCACCATCATGACTCCATCTTACTCCACCATCATGACTCCATCTAACTCCAACCTCATGACTCCATCTAACTCCAACCTCATGACTCCATCTTACTCCACCATCATGACTCCATCTTACTCCAACATCATGACTCCATCTAACTCCACCCTCATGACTCCATCTAACTCCACCATCATGACTCCATCTTACTCCACCATCATGACTCCATCTTACTCCAACATCATGACTCCATCTTACTCCACCATCATGACTCCATCTAACTCCACCATCATGACTCCATCTTACTCCACCCTCATGACTCCATCTAACTCCAACCTCATGACTCCATCTTACTCCACCATCATGACTCCATCTTACTCCAACATCATGACTCCATCTAACTCCACCATCATGACTCCATCTAACTCCACCATCATGACTCCATCTTACTCCACCATCATGACTCCATCTAACTCCACCATCATGACTCCATCTTACTCCACCATCATGACTCCATCTAACTCCAACCTCATGACTCCATCTAACTCCAACCTCATGACTCCATCTTACTCCACCATCATGACTCCATCTAACTCCAACATCATGACTCCATCTAACTCCACCCTCATGACTCCATCTAACTCCACCATCATGACTCCATCTTACTCCAACCTCATGACTCCATCTTACTCCACCATCATGACTCCATCTTACTCCAACATCATGACTCCATCTTACTCCACCCTCATGACTCCATCTAACTCCACCATCATGACTCCATCTTACTCCACCATCATGACTCCATCTAACTCCAACCTCATGACTCCCTCTTACTCCACCATCATGACTCCATCTAACTCCACCATCATGACTCCATCTTACTCCACCATCATGACTCCATCTTACTCCAACATCATGACTCCATCTTACTCCACCATCATGACTCCATCTTACTCCAACATCATGACTCCATCTAACTCCACCCTCATGACTCCATCTAACTCCACCATCATGACTCCATCTTACTCCACCATCATGACTCCATCTTACTCCAACATCATGACTCCATCTTACTCCACCATCATGACTCCATCTAACTCCACCATCATGACTCCATCTTACTCCACCCTCATGACTCCATCTAACTCCAACCTCATGACTCCATCTTACTCCACCATCATGACTCCATCTTACTCCAACATCATGACTCCATCTAACTCCACCATCATGACTCCATCTAACTCCACCATCATGACTCCATCTTACTCCACCATCATGACTCCATCTAACTCCACCCTCATGACTCCATCTAACTCCACCATCATGACTCCATCTAACTCCAACCTCATGACTCCATCTAACTCCAACCTCATGACTCCATCTTACTCCACCATCATGACTCCATCTAACTCCAACATCATGACTCCATCTAACTCCACCCTCATGACTCCATCTAACTCCACCATCATGACTCCATCTTACTCCAACATCATGACTCCATCTTACTCCACCCTCATGACTCCATCTAACTCCACCATCATGACTCCATCTTACTCCACCATCATGACTCCATCTAACTCCAACCTCATGACTCCATCTTACTCCACCATCATGACTCCATCTAACTCCACCATCATGACTCCATCTTACTCCACCATCATGACTCCATCTTACTCCAACATCATGACTCCATCTTACTCCACCATCATGACTCCATCTAACTCCAACCTCATGACTCCATCTTACTCCACCATCATGACTCCATCTTACTCCACCATCATGACTCCATCTTACTCCAACATCATGACTCCATCTTACTCCACCCTCATGACTCCATCTAACTCCACCATCATGACTCCATCTAACTCCAACCTCATGACTCCATCTTACTCCACCATCATGACTCCATCTAACTCCACCATCATGACTCCATCTTACTCCACCATCATGACTCCAACTTACTCCAACATCATGACTCCATCTTACTCCACCATCATGACTCCATCTAACTCCAACCTCATGACTCCATCTTACTCCACCATCATGACTCCATCTAACTCCAACCTCATGACTCCATCTTACTCCACCATCATGACTCCATCTTACTCCACCATCATGACTCCATCTTACTCCAACATCATGACTCCATCTTACTCCACCATCATGACTCCATCTAACTCCAACCTCATGACTCCATCTAACTCCAACCTCATGACTCCATCTTACTCCACCATCATGACTCCATCTAACTCCAACATCATGACTCCATCTAACTCCACCCTCATGACTCCATCTAACTCCACCATCATGACTCCATCTTACTCCAACCTCATGACTCCATCTTACTCCACCATCATGACTCCATCTTACTCCAACATCATGACTCCATCTTACTCCACCCTCATGACTCCATCTAACTCCACCATCATGACTCCATCTTACTCCACCATCATGACTCCATCTAACTCCAACCTCATGACTCCATCTTACTCCACCATCATGACTCCATCTAACTCCACCATCATGACTCCATCTTACTCCACCATCATGACTCCATCTTACTCCAACATCATGACTCCATCTTACTCCACCATCATGACTCCATCTAACTCCAACCTCATGACTCCATCTTACTCCACCATCATGACTCCATCTTACTCCACCATCATGACTCCATCTTACTCCAACATCATGACTCCATCTTACTCCACCCTCATGACTCCATCTAACTCCACCATCATGACTCCATCTTACTCCACCATCATGACTCCATCTAACTCCAACCTCATGACTCCATCTTACTCCACCATCATGACTCCATCTAACTCCACCATCATGACTCCATCTTACTCCACCATCATGACTCCATCTAACTCCAACCTCATGACTCCATCTTACTCCACCATCATGACTCCATCTTACTCCAACATCATGACTCCATCTTACTCCACCCTCATGACTCCATCTAACTCCACCATCATGACTCCATCTTACTCCAACCTCATGACTCCATCTTACTCCAACCTCATGACTCCATCTTACTCCACCCTCATGACTCCATCTAACTCCACCATCATGACTCCATCTTACTCCACCATCATGACTCCATCTAACTCCACCATCATGACTCCATCTTACTCCACCATCATGACTCCATCTAACTCCAACCTCATGACTCCATCTAACTCCAACCTCATGACTCCATCTTACTCCACCATCATGACTCCATCTTACTCCAACCTCATGACTCCATCTTACTCCAACCTCATGACTCCATCTTACTCCACCATCATGACTCCATCTTACTCCAACATCATGACTCCATCTTACTCCACCCTCATGACTCCATCTAACTCCACCATCATGACTCCATCTTACTCCACCATCATGACTCCATCTAACTCCAACCTCATGACTCCATCTTACTCCACCATCATGACTCCATCTAACTCCACCATCATGACTCCATCTTACTCCACCATCATGACTCCATCTTACTCCAACATCATGACTCCATCTTACTCCACCATCATGACTCCATCTAACTCCAACCTCATGACTCCATCTTACTCCACCATCATGACTCCATCTTACTCCACCATCATGACTCCATCTTACTCCAACATCATGACTCCATCTTACTCCACCCTCATGACTCCATCTAACTCCACCATCATGACTCCATCTAACTCCAACCTCATGACTCCATCTTACTCCACCATCATGACTCCATCTAACTCCACCATCATGACTCCATCTTACTCCACCATCATGACTCCAACTTACTCCAACATCATGACTCCATCTTACTCCACCATCATGACTCCATCTAACTCCAACCTCATGACTCCATCTTACTCCACCATCATGACTCCATCTAACTCCAACCTCATGACTCCATCTTACTCCACCATCATGACTCCATCTAACTCCAACCTCATGACTCCATCTAACTCCAACCTCATGACTCCATCTTACTCCACCATCATGACTCCATCTAACTCCAACCTCATGACTCCATCTAACTCCAACCTCATGACTCCATCTTACTCCACCATCATGACTCCATCTAACTCCAACATCATGACTCCATCTAACTCCACCCTCATGACTCCATCTAACTCCACCATCATGACTCCATCTTACTCCACCATCATGACTCCATCTAACTCCAACCTCATGACTCCATCTTACTCCACCATCATGACTCCATCTAACTCCACCATCATGACTCCATCTTACTCCACCATCATGACTCCATCTTACTCCAACATCATGACTCCATCTTACTCCACCATCATGACTCCATCTAACTCCAACCTCATGACTCCATCTTACTCCACCATCATGACTCCATCTTACTCCACCATCATGACTCCATCTTACTCCAACATCATGACTCCATCTTACTCCACCCTCATGACTCCATCTAACTCCACCATCATGACTCCATCTTACTCCACCATCATGACTCCATCTAACTCCAACATCATGACTCCATCTTACTCCACCCTCATGACTCCATCTAACTCCACCATCATGACTCCATCTTACTCCACCATCATGACTCCATCTAACTCCAACCTCATGACTCCATCTTACTCCACCATCATGACTCCATCTAACTCCACCATCATGACTCCATCTTACTCCACCATCATGACTCCATCTAACTCCAACCTCATGACTCCATCTTACTCCAACCTCATGACTCCATCTGACACCACCCTCATGACTCCATCTTACTCCACCCTCATGACTCCATCTTACTCCACCCTCATGACTCCATCTAACTCCAACCTCATGATTCCATCTTACTCCACCCTCATGACTCCATCTAACTCCAACCTCATGACTCCATCTTACACCACCCTCATGACTCCATCTTACTCCACCCTCATAACTCCATCTTACTCCACCCTCATGACTCCATCTTACTCCACCCTCATGACTCCATCTAACTCCAACCTCATGACTCCATCTAACTCCACCCTCATGACTTCATCTAACTCCACCATCATGACTCCATCTTACTCCACCATCATGACTCCATCTAACTCCACCATCATGACTCCATCTTACTCCACCATCATGACTCCATCTAACTCCAACCTCATGACTCCATCTAACTCCAACCTCATGACTCCATCTTACTCCACCATCATGACTCCATCTTACTCCAACCTCATGACTCCATCTTACTCCAACCTCATGACTCCATCTTACTCCACCATCATGACTCCATCTTACTCCAACATCATGACTCCATCTAACTCCACCCTCATGACTCCATCTAACTCCACCATCATGACTCCATCTTACTCCACCATCATGACTCCATCTTACTCCAACATCATGACTCCAACTTACTCCACCATCATGACTCCATCTAACTCCAACCTCATGACTCCATCTTACTCCACCATCATGACTCCATCTTACTCCACCATCATGACTCCATCTTACTCCACCATCATGACTCCATCTAACTCCACCATCATGACTCCATCTTACTCCACCATCATGACTCCATCTAACTCCAACCTCATGACTCCATCTTACTCCAACATCATGACTCCATCTAACTCCACCCTCATGACTCCATCTAACTCCACCATCATGACTCCATCTTACTCCACCATCATGACTCCATCTTACTCCAACCTCATGACTCCATCTTACTCCACCATCAGGACTCCATCTTACTCCAACATCATGACTCCATCTTACTCCACCCTCATGACTCCATCTAACTCCACCATCATGACTCCATCTTACTCCAACATCATGACTCCATCTAACTCCAACATCATGACTCCATCTAACTCCACCCTCATGACTCCATCTAACTCCACCATCATGACTCCATCTTACTCCACCATCATGACTCCATCTTACTCCAACCTCATGACTCCATCTTACTCCACCATCATGACTCCATCTTACTCCAACATCATGACTCCATCTTACTCCACCCTCATGACTCCATCTAACTCCACCATCATGACTCCATCTTACTCCACCATCATGACTCCATCTAACTCCAACCTCATGACTCCATCTTACTCCACCATCATGACTCCATCTTACTCCAACATCATGACTCCATCTTACTCCAACCTCATGACTCCATCTAACTCCACCATCATGACTCCATCTTACTCCAACCTCATGACTCCATCTTACTCCAACCTCATGACTCCATCTTACTCCACCATCATGACTCCATCTAACTCCAACCTCATGACTCCATCTGACACCACCCTCATGACTCCATCTTACTCCACCCTCATGACTCCATCTTACTCCACCCTCATGACTCCATCTAACTCCAACCTCATGATTCCATCTTACTCCACCCTCATGACTCCATCTAACTCCAACCTCATGACTCCATCTTACACCACCCTCATGACTCCATCTTACTCCACCCTCATGACTCCATCTTACTCCACCCTCATGACTCCATCTTACTCCACCCTCATGACTCCATCTAACTCCAACCTCATGACTCCATCTTACTCCACCCTCATGACTCCATCTTACTCCACCCTCATGACTCCATCTTACTCCTCCCTCATGACTCCATCCTACTCCAACCTCATGACTCCATCTACCTCCACCATCATGACTCCATCTACCTCCACCATCATGACTCCATCTTACTCCACCCTCATGACTCCATCTTACTCCACCCTCATGACTCCATCCTACTCAGCCCTCTTTTCCTTCACTCGTCTTACTGATATATCACATAACCTCTTCCTCTACTCCTCTCTCACCTCCTCTTTCCCTGTCTTACTCCTCTCCCATCGCTCTTCACCTCCTCTTTCCCTGTCTTACTCCTCTCCCATCGCTCTTCACCTCCTCTTTCCCTGTCTTACTCCTCTCCCATCGCTCTTCACCTCCTCTTTCCCTGTCTTACTCCTATCCCATCGCTCCCCACCTCCTCTTTCACCATCTCACCCATCTACCTTCCAATCTCCCTTGCTCACTAAATTCTCTGACTCGTTGTGTCTTTCTGTCAGACCCCCAGTCTCCCTTACACTTACTCCTCTCTCCCTCCACCCTCTCTACCCCTCCCTTCCTCTCTCGCTCTCCCTCTCCCCCTCCCTCTCTCCGTCATCACTCCCTCTCTCTCGGGGGCAGGAGCATCTGCACAAAGTGATTCAATGGCACTAATTGCCTGCCCTCCGCGGGCTGCGGCCAATCACACGGCGGAATTGGATTACTGGGGCGTTCTGATTGGGGGCCGCAGTCGAATAGAAGAAGAGAACAGAGGGAGAAAAGGAAGGGGATGGAGGACAAGAGCATTCTAATTCTGTCAGTTCGCTCTCATTTCACTGTCATCAACCCCCAGCGTTAGCCCTGCCATTCTCCATCGATCCAGCTGGCCTCACACAAAAGAAGGCCCTGCCGGTCTCTCCAATAGGCTTCTAGTCTCTACCTGGGTTTGTATATGAGCGCTGGAGAGCTGAATAACATTGTTTTCGGCTCTGCCGTTTTGCCCCTCCAGTTGCCCTTTTCTGACCACCTGAACAGGTTCTGATACTAACCGGCCTTTTCTCTCTATTCTATCTCTGTCACTCCACCCCCTCCTCATTGGAGGAGGACAGAGGGGCTCTGATGGGTTTCTTGGGCCAGTGAACAATTGAGTTAGATTACATGAACAGGGCCTCTACACTTAATCGACTTTTCTCCATTCTGGACAACAGACTTTATTTGCTCAAATTAGGCCCACGTCACTGGAGGATGCCTAGCTTGCTATTTACTTCTTAATTTATTACTACATCTCTGCTGGTCGGGTTGGCTGTTATTTCCTTCTGCAGAAGGGCTCAATGGCATCTGTGAGCCAAGGACATTCCAGGTGGGGTGGCCAAGGACATACCAGGTGGAAGTGGCCAAGGAAATACCAGGTGGAGGTTGCCAAGGACATACCAGGTGGAGGTTGCCAAGGACATACCAGGTGGGTGTTGCCAAGGACATACCAGGTTAGGGTTGCCAAGAACATACCAGGTAGGGGTTGCCAAGGACATATCAGGTGGGGGTGGCCAAGGACATATCAGGTGGAAGTGGCCAAGTACATACCAGGTGGAGGTTGCCAAGGACATACCAGGTAGGGGTTGCCAAGGACATACCAGGTTAGGGTTGCCAAGGACATACCAGGTGGGGGTGGCCAAGGACATACCAGGTGGAGGTTGCCAAGGACATACCAGGTGAGGGTTGCCAAGGACATACCAGGTAGGGGTTGCCAAGGACATACCAGGTAGGGGTTGCCAAGGACATACCAGGTTATGGTGGCCAAGGACATACCAGGTGGGTGTTGCCTAAGGACATACCAGGTCGGGGTGGCCAAGTTCATACCAGGTAGGGGTTGCCAAGGACATACCAGGTAGGGGTTGCCAAGGACATACCAGGTGGGGGTGGCCAAGGACATACCAGGTAGGGGTTGCCAAGGACATACCAGGTGGGGGTGGCCAAGGACATACCAGATAGGGGTTGCCAAGTACATACCAGGTAGGGGTGGCCAAGTACATACCAGGTGGGGGTTGCCAAGGACATACCAGGTGGGGGTGGCCAAGTACATACCATGTGGGGGTTGCCAAGTACATACCAGATAGGGGTTGCCAAGGACATAACAGGACATACCAGGTGGGGGTGGCCAAGGACATACCAGGTGGGGGTGGCCAAGTACATACCAGATAGGGGTGGCACATCACCTAATATCGTGTATATTGTTTTAAATAAATCGAAAAATGCACCAAGATGAGTATGAGACAGAGATGTCTAACATGAATGTAGAATCCAGCAAATACAAACATGTTTCCAAACACCTCATGCACCAACATGTTTCCAAACACCTCATGCACCAACATGTTTCCAAACACCTCATGCACCAACATGTTTCCAAACACCTCATGCACCAACATGTTTCCAAACACCTCATGCACCAACATGTTTCCAAACACCTCATGCACCAACATATATCCAAACACCTCATGCACCAACATGTTTCCAAACACCTCATGCACCAACATGTTTCCAAACACCTCATGCACCAACATGTTTCCAAACACCTCATGCACCAACATATATCCAAACACCTCATGCACCAACATGTTTCCAAACACCTCATGCACCAACATGTTTCCAAACACCTCATGCACCAACATGTTTCCAAACACCTCATGCACCAACATATATCCAAACACCTCATGCACCAACATGTTTCCAAACACCTCATGCACCAACATGTTTCCAAACACCTCATGCACCAACATATATCCAAACACCTCATGCACCAACATGTTTCCAAACACCTCATGCACCAACATGTTTCCAAACACCTCATGCACCAACATGTTTCCAAACACCTCATGCACCAACATGTTTCCAAACACCTCATGCACCAACATGTTTCCAAACACCTCATGCACCAACATGTTTCCAAACACCTCATGCACCAACATGTTTCCAAACACCTCATGCACCAACATATATCCAAACACCTCATGCACCAACATGTTTCCAAA
>CM055735.1:13120234-13615234 GCA_029465975.1 Dallia pectoralis | reverse complement strand
CCTCCTCTCTGAAGGGGAGTTCGAGGAGAAGTGGACAGGTTGAGGCATTTTTACTCCTCACGTGGCCTGTATATCTTTGATTCGTCTAAATACACCAGCAGAGCCCCAAGGGCTGGGTTTGTAGAGGCGTCAGGGATGATAACATGGTTCGATTGGACACCATCTTTGATGGAGAGAGAGAGAGATGGTAAGGCGAGAGGGAGAGAGAGAGAGAGGGAGAGAGAGATAGAGAGGGAGAGAGAAAGAGAGGAAGAGGGAGAGAGAGGGAGAGGTTGTCTGCCTGTTTGGTCAGCAAAAGCATCTGCAAAGATCTGGCCACGGGGGCTGTGTCAGAAAGCCTCTCCATCCCTCTCAATCTCTCCCTTTCCTCTCCTCCCTGACTGACTCTCACGCAGTGTGTCTGCTCCACATCCTCCTCCTCAGTCGTCCCACTCAGGGCAGTGTGCAGTGCCCTTTAAAAAGCAAACTTGTAATCGGATAATTAACAATCTGCTAAATTTCTCCAAAGAAAAACAGTAATGAAAAATGTCTGCCTGATGCCTGTGAGAGGACTGACCTTTCTGGGACTCTAGGATAGCAGGCGAGGCAAGGCGAGGCCACTCACTTATAAGGATTTAATTAGCTTCCCTCGGGGGTGTATTGGGCTGCAAGCGGAGAGGAAGAGAGGGGGAGGGAGAGTGAGGGAGGGAGAGAGAGAGAGCGACGGAGAGAGTGGGGGGGGAGGGAGAGAGGAGAGGAGGGAGAGTGAGGAACAGAGAAGGCTCTGATTCCAGATACTTCCCTATTCGGCCCATTGTCCCCTTCTCCCCCCCTCTCTCTCTCTCTCTGTCTTTCTCCATCCCTCCCTCCCTCCCGCTCTGTCTCATTCTCTGCGTCACCAACATACCCTAGTCATCGGTTCTGTCTTTCTGTAAATATTCTCATGTTGGTCGCGGTCTCAAGGTGGTAGGGTATGGGGGGCCCCGTGTCCTGAGGGGCCCCGGATCTCTGTTGTTGTGTTGTTGTTGTTGTTGTGTTGTTGTTGTTGTGTTGTTGTTGTTGTGTTGTTGTTGTTTCCTTCTGGAACTTCTGGCCGCCTAAGGAGGACCTTTAAGGTCAGGAAGTGAAGGAGTGACTTCAGAGTGACTCAACAGAGCTGAGAGTCTGACTGTTCTTCTCGATAGTTCTTGTTCTGATGCTTCACAGGTTCTTGCTCTGTTTTGTCCCCTCTCTCTAGGTCGCTTTATATCGCGTTCACACAAGTGTCGTTCGTTCTGATATTCTGTTTACACTTACTGTGAGATCTGATTACTGTTAGATTACAATGTGTCTTATCATTAGCCACACCTGTGTGTCACTGTACTCCACTGTATTCAGCCACACCTGTCTGTCTCTGTACTCCACTGTAATCAGCTACACCTGTCTGTCTCTGTACTCCACTGTATTCAGCTACACCTGTCTGTCTCTGCACTCCACTGTATTCAGCTACACCTGTCTGTCTCTGTACTCCACTGTATTCAGCTACACCTGTCTGTCTCTGTACTCCACTGTAATCAGCTACACCTGTCTGTCTCTGTACTCCACTGTATTCAGCTACACCTGTGTGTCACTGTACTCCACTGTATTCAGCTACACCTGTCTGTCTCTGTACTCCACTGTATTCAGCTACACCTGTCTGTCTCTGCACTCCACTGTATTCAGCTACACCTGTCTGTCTCTGTACTCCACTGTATTCAGCTACACCTGTCTGTCTCTGTACTCCACTGTATTCAGCTACACCTGTGTGTCTCTGTACTCCACTGTATTCAGCTACACCTGTGTGTCTCTGTACTCCACTGTATTCAACTACACCTGTGTGTCACTGTACTCCACTGTATTCAGCTAGACCTGTGTGTGTCACTGTACTCCACTGTATTCAACTACACCTGTCTGTCTCTGTACTCCACTGTATTCAGCTACACCTGTGTGTCTCTGTACTCCACTGTATTCAGCTACACCTGTGTGTCTCTGTACTCCACTGTATTCAGCTACACCTGTGTGTCTCTGTACTCCACTGTATTCAGCTACACCTGTGTGTCTCTGTACTCCACTGTATTCAACTACACCTGTGTGTCACTGTACTCCACTGTATTCAGCTAGACCTGTGTGTGTCACTGTACTCCACTGTATTCAACTACACCTGTCTGTCTCTGTACTCCACTGTATTCAGCTACACCTGTCTGTCTCTGTACTCCACTGTATTCAGCTACACCTGTCTGTCTCTGTACTCCACTGTATTCAGCTACACCTGTCTGTCTCTGCACTCCACTGTATTCAGCTACACCTGTCTGTCTCTGTACTCCACTGTATTCAGCTACACCTGTCTGTCTCTGTACTCCACTGTATTCAGCTACACCTGTGTGTCTCTGTACTCCACTGTATTCAGCTACACCTGTCTGTCTCTGTACTCCACTGTATTCAGCTACACCTGTGTGTCACTGTACTCCACTGTATTCAGCTAGACCTGTGTGTGTCACTGTACTCCACTGTATTCAACTACACCTGTCTGTCTCTGTACTCCACTGTATTCAGCTACACCTGTGTGTCTCTGTACTCCAATGTATTCAGCTACACCTGTCTGTCTCTGTACTCCACTGTATTCAGCTACACCTGTGTGTCTCTGTACTCCACTGTATTCAGCCACACCTGTGTGCCTCTGTACTCCACTGTATTCAGCTACACCAGTCTGTCTCTGTACTCCACTGTTCTATTCAGTTCTCTCAGAGGACAGGGGTACAGACGGACCATCTTCATACCAGTTTGCTTACGGCAAAAACATTATCTTGCAGCCACAGTAAACGTGAATTACATTGTCAATTAGAATTAAATGTTTTTTTTATGTTGGGGTAAAATAATTATTATTGTAATATCCTCAAGCAAATGAAGTCTAAACCTACAGAATATTTATACACCTTAAATACATATTCTATATTGTATTTGTATTCTAGCATTGATTATCACAGACCAGCCAGTGGGCTCTCAAAATGTCCTCCAAGTTAGATACTAAACCGAGATCTAAATCAAAAAAAAATTCTACGTGATGTAATTTCAAGCGATCGGTAGCTACGGTATGCATATGGTGTATGCATCGTTAAATCACTCAACGTACACATTTTGGAGGATTCGATCCAAATACGTAGGCCAATTAATACGAGGATATAACGAATGAACGTGGCACATTATGTGACATTCAGTGCCTGTGTAACCTGCACAGATGCTTTCTTCCCAGACACTATTTGTGAATGTTAATTGCTTTCCGTCTGCCGTTTTCCCCAGCCTCCTCCTGTCTAACACCCGGTAACAGGCAGACTCCCTCGTCACAGGGGGGGTGCCTTCTGTCCTTTAGCTTGGCTTTAGAGTCTGTATTGAAGGGGGGATCCTCAGCGGATTTTCTGTTTGTTGTGCTGGTCGCACATCGTGCCAACTGCCAAAGTCTGGCACCGGTGAGATAGGAATATCCCGTCGTGAAAATAGGGAGAGACTCTACTCGTTTAACCCTTCAAAACAGGCTCGACTACCTGGGGCTGTTAGCGGAGTTAGCGGAGTTAGCGGTGTTAGCGGAGTTAATGGGAAATTTCTGATCAAAACTCCCAATCTACAGTTTTTCCACAGAAGTTTAAAAACGCTGTTGCCAGAGTTTTGATGCAATTTTTTAAATATGCTAATCTTTACAGATATACATGTTTGTAAAACAAGAACTTTGCAAAAGAAAAGCAAGAGAGTATTAATTTGTAACTATTTGTTTCTTCTGTGAGCACAAACAACAAACGTTAGCATAGATGGATATGGGAGGGGAGGACGACAGATAGCGATCTTCTCATTTCTGCCGTGACGCTTTGAGCTGAGGTAATCCAGAGCTGTGCAAATTAAAAGCTCTGCCATGAAAAAAAAGAGAAAGGCAAATAAACCTTTTTTTTCTAACTGTGCCCAAATCAAAAAGATTAGCACGACCGTTTACAGAAGGAGGATTATGTTGTTATACTCTGTCTCTACTTTGTCTCTCTTCTCTCCTCTTGCCCCCCACCTCCACCTCCATATTTTCTCTCCTCTTGCCCCCACCCCAACCTCCATATTATCTATTCTCTCTCTCCTCTTGCCCCCCACCCCAACCTCCATATTATCTATTCTCTCTCTCCTCTTGCCCTCCACCTCCATATTATCTATTCTCTCTCTCCTCTTGCCCCCCACCTCCACCTCCATATTCTCTCTCCTCTCTCTCCTCTTGCCCCCCACCTCCACCTCCATATTTTCTCTCCTCTTGCCCCCCACCCCAACCTCCATATTATCTATTCTCTCTCTCCTCTTGCCCCCCACCTCCACCTCCATATTCTCTCTCCTCTCTCTCCTCTTGCCCCCACCTCCACCTCCATATTCTCTCTCCTCTCTCTCCTCTTGCCCCCCACCTCCACCTCCATATTCTCTCTCCTCTCTCTCCTCTTGCCCCCCACCTC
Organism: Dallia pectoralis; assembly: GCA_029465975.1. Lineage (NCBI taxonomy): Eukaryota > Metazoa > Chordata > Actinopteri > Esociformes > Umbridae > Dallia > Dallia pectoralis. The sequence goes on along the minus strand of CM055735.1, from coordinate 13,610,765 downwards.
CACCTCCATATTCTCTCTCCTCTCTCTCCTCTTGCCCCCACCTCCACCTCCATTTTCTCTCTCCTCTCTCTCCTCTTGCCCCCACCTCCACCTCCATATTATCTCTCCTCTCTCTCCTCTTGCCCCCACCTCCACCTCCATATTCTCTCTCCTCTCTCTCCTCTGGCCCCCACCTCCACCTCCATATTCTCTCTCCTCTTGCCCCCCACCTCCACCTCCATATTCTCTCTCCTCTCTCTCCTCTTGCCCCCCACCTCCACCTCCATATTCTCTCTCCTCTCTCTCCTCTTGCCCCCCACCTCCACCTCCATATTCTCTCTCCTCTCTCTCCTCTTGCCCTCCATCTCCACTTCCATTTTCTCTCTCGCCTCCCTTATCAGTTTTTCCCCCAAAAGTTCTCATGCTAAGATCTTCTGGGTCCACAGAGATGGAAAGTGGAGAATTATTTATAGCTTGTGTGATAACTACCTGTGGCTGTGATCTTTATTTGAAGGATCTGGGGAACCATTCCATGTGAACAATACATAATTGCATAGTCCTGTGTATTTTCACGTGTCCAGTATTCATCCTTGAAGACACCCATTGGTAAACACTTACAAGCTATTGGAGCGAAAACATTCAGGTCCTGTTATGTACCGTGGACCATCAAAAGGTTCATGAAATGTACCGCCTTATCGGGATTGGCTCAAAAACAGGCCATTGAACCAGGCCACTAAGCCTGGCCCTGGAGCCGTTTTACAAAAAAATACATACAATACAGTATGTGCAAAGTGTGCAAATTGAGTTACAAAAAACAGGCCTGTGTTTTTTGTAACGATTTCCATGTCTGAGGAAGGTTCCGGTATGACCTGGTCGACCTCCCAAAAAAACCCACCTCCCCACACCCAGTGTGAAACAAAAAATTAATTTGTCATAACTGCATGTATCTTTATAACCCCCAGTTTACCGTAACAAGGGAAGTACATTTCTTTGCCCACTGCTAACCCAGTATGTAAAACACTGTTGCTGCATATATTTCAGTAGTCTGTCTCCTTCTTTTGTAGCTTATAGACTTCCTTCCTGCTACATATGTTGACATGTAAGCCAGAAAGCCATAAAAATGCCTACAACATCACATTGATTTTCCCATGCATTCTGACACATCAATCTCCCTAACAAGTGAACTGTGTGTATGTACATATGTGTGTTTGTGCGTGAGTGTTTGTGTGGTTGTGCGTCGACGTACCTTCGTGAACCTGATCCAAACAACAGAAAGTTTCAGTTCAAAATGTCTCGATACCTAATAAAGCGCTAAAGTGAACCAACCGTTCATCTTTGATTGGTCTCCATTAGAGCGGTGAGACGTGAAACGGGCGGTGAACAGACCCAACGGGCACACACACACCGAAATGTAGAGGTCAATTTAGTTACACAAACACACCTGGGAATAACAAATGAGAGACTGAAAGTGTCCGTTAAAGAGGACCACTAGAAGTGAAGGCGAGTTGTAAAAAGTCATCACATCGTTAGAGTCTGATATTTGGATCGGAGTGTATGTGGCTCTGATTGTGGTGGTAGGATATTTGGATCGAAGTGTATTTGGCTCTGATTGTGGTGGTAGGATATTTGGATCGGAGTGTATGTGGCTCTGATTGTGGTGGTAGGATATTTGGATCGGAGTGTATGTGGCTCTGATTGTGGTGGTAGGATATTTGGATCGGAGTGTATTTGGTTCTGATTGTGGTGGTAGGATATTTGGATCTGAGTGTATTTGGCTCTGATTGTGGTGGTAGGATATTTGGATCGGAGTGTATGTGGCTCTGATTGTGGTGGTAGGATATTTGGATTGGAGTGTATGTGGCTCTGATTGTGGTGGTAGGATATTTGGATCGGAGTGTATGTGGCTCTGATTGTGGTGGTAGGATATTTGGATCGGAGTGTATTTGGCTCTGATTGTGGTGGTAGGATATTTGGATCGGAGTGTATTTGGCTCTGATTGTGGTGGTAGGATATTTGGATCGGAGTGTATGTGGCTCTGGAAATACAAAACAGTTTGGAGCAATTTGCAAATTCTAGGACAGCTCTGTGTGATTGTACGATATAGTTTTGACAACATCTTCAAAATTAAAACCAATATACGTGATTGATTGAAGCTCCCCGCCCGTTGGTCCTCTGTCACTTTATCTATTTACTATCACTATTTAATCAGTCCAAAATCACTGTTCTATCATTACTGATCTCCAAACCATTAATCCTCTTTTAAGCCTCCTCCATTCTCCATCACGTCTCCATCCTTTCTCCATCCTTTCTGCATCACTATCGTGTTCTATTAGCTCTCTATCATTTCCCATTATTCCTCCAGCCCTCTCACGTCCTGTCCATATTAGCATTTCGTAATACAACTATTTCTACATGCCCCTGGTGAATTTAATACGTAATGGCACCATAACTCCACCTCTGGCCAGAAAGAGTCGACCTGTTCTAAAGACAAGAATGCGGGGAAAAATTAAAGCTAAACTAAAATTGTTTCGTTTAGTTTATTATTGTCTTTCGTTGTGGATAGTTACAATTAGTAGGACAATTAGCCCAAGCTGTCTTCATCACCTGTCACCCAGCTAGAGACAACATGACCATCATCACACACGTTCAGGGCCGCTGGAAGTAATTTTGAACAGGGGGTGCTGTGATTTTTATTTTTTTTACAAAAAAACTATATGAGCCACAGGCCTATTTAAAATACATCTTAAAAATAAATACATTGAGATTCACTTCTTTATTGCCATATACACTGACTTCAGTGCACACAGCCAGGGTCTGAAACACAGACATCATCAGCTCAGATGAATATATGCGCTATTAATCAGAAGCAGAATCAGAAACACTTTAGTAATCCCAGGGTGGAATTACTTTTGTTACAACTCCAGAAATACATACAACATATTTACATACAACATATAATAATATTAATGAAACTTCACAATAACGCTATAACAATGCAATCGATTTGGTCAGCTGGCATGAACCTGAGTCACTGCACGTATATGTCACACGCAAGTGACGCAACTATATTAGCTCAAAAATCCTTTTACGCACACCACAAGGAAATAATCTCTGACTATTTAAGCACGTTTAAACAGTTCTCCAATCTCCACATCCATACCTAAAGAACACACTTACAAAATAACACTTTCTGTCCCCACCAACTTGCAAAAATAATAAAATGTAGTACTTACAATTGCTTGGCTAGTCAAAGCTGATCCCACTTGTTGTCTAAAAAATAAATGCTACAAGCGCGGCGGCACCATTCTCTTATTTTGAGCTACAGGCATGGTGCCCTGGTTACAGGTGTCCAAATGTCGAGGTGCGCTCTGGAGTTGTGGAGATAAAGTATCTCATGAGGGGACGAATGTCCAGGGAGTTTCAGTAGCTTTACGCCAATTTGAAAAGCCGGCATTGTGTTGTCTTTCTCAAATTTATCTCTAGGTAGCCTATTACTTTTTTCCGACTGCTTTTAGGCAAACAAAACACAAAATATGATCTGATATGAAAATATGGTCTCTTCCACATAATGCAGCCACTGCCATCTAGCAAACCAAGCTAAGCTGGTGCCACAGATCGTGATAACGTTTCATTACCACAATGCCGGGCAGGAAATTTTAAACTAGATGTTGGCTGAAAGGGCTCGTCTAATCCAATCACGCTAGTAGGTTGGGTTGCGGGTGCTAGGGCTGGGCCTGCCGGTGCAACTGCAGGTAGAGGCTGGCGGACAGTCTCCTCACTCAGGCTACTCTCCGTTGTCATTTTTGTGGTACTAGTAGGTTTTTTCACTGGTGGTGGTTTTTCAAAGAAATCGAAATCCATTTCTGTTTCTGTGACATTTTACTCATCGTTTCTGTTATTCGATTATTTAAATGTACGAGTCTGTCTGTTGCTGTATGGAACGAGCGGGATTCGGGAAAGCTCTTTACTTGGCGATCACTGCCTGCCTGATGTTGACAACGTAACTTCCGAACCTGTGTTGATTAGACCTCAAAATAATGAAATTAAAATCCAAAATACACGTAATAAAAGCCTACGTGTGTCAAAAAAAAATCCTAAAATATTCATAAGGAATTAAAAAATTGTGTTAAATATTTTTAATACATTAAAAAAAATCTCCCTCTCGCCAATAGGCGAGGTCTCACGTCTCACTGCCTGGCAATTGTTAATGGGTTAACATCCTGCTAAACACCTGATCCCTTTGATATGCAGTACAGACACGATTGTTGTTGAAATATTGAAGGCTCTTAAGGTTGAATTGGACTGTGCTTGGCTAATTATGCGAGTTTCACGGCCAATTTGCTACAGGTGCTGCCACAGTAGGCAGCTAATTAATGACCTCAGAATGGCTAAAGTGAACACACAGAGAATAAGAAAATGGTTTATAATGGCCGGCCAGTCTACCCATTGCATGTGCGGATTCAATTAGTCGCTACGGATCAATTTCAGTTCTTGCCAGTGTTATAATTCGCCTAACCAGTCGAACCTGGCTACTTCTCAGGTGTGAGGACTTTATTCCTAGGTAATCATGTCAACGATCTGCAGATCCTGGTCTTCTCCCAATCCAAACCATCTAGTGAAGACACATAAGCGATCATAAATCAATGTCTTTAGAGGATCAACTCAATCCCATTCTGTTATCTCTATTCCCAACAAGAAGAATCATGTCATACTGAAGAACTAAAATCTGGACTAATGTCTGTTAGTGTTATCTCTCCCTCCCTCTCCCTCCCTCTCCCTCTCTCTCCCCCTCTCCCTCCTCTCTCTCCCTCTCCCTCTCTCTCCCTCTCTCCATCTCCCTCTCCCTGTCCCTCCCCCTCTCCCTCTCCCTCCTCTCTCTCCCTCTCTCTCTCTCTCTCTCTCTCTCCCTCTTCTCCTCTTTCCTCCTCTCTCCTCCTCTCTCCCCCCTCTCTCTCTCCCTCTCCTCTCTCTCTCTCCCCCTCTCTCCCTCTCCTCTCTCCCTCCCTCTCCCTCCCCCCTCTCTCCCTTACCCTCTCTCTCTCATTCTCTCTCCCTCTGACCCCCCCTTTTGCTCTCTTTCTCCCTCTATCTTCTCCTCCTCTTAATTTTTCTGCAGTGGCACAAGGCTGAGAGGGCAACCTGGTATTATTTATTAATGGCCGTCTCCCGAACGCTCTGTAAAACATGCCTGTCGAGCTCCCGGAGGTGAGCGCCGAGTTTCAAAGCAATTAAAGCCGGGGCTATGAAAGCAGAGAGACCTCATGGTTAAAGTGAGTGTTGATCCCTTTACTAGGGATTGTGGGTAAGAAATGTTAAGAAGATCTAGAGCCTGTCACATAAATAGAATGGAACAAGCATCCCCCATTCAACTCAATGATGTCATGGCGCACTGGCGGCCATTTTGAGGGCCACGCTGGGAGGTTTGAAGCCGGTGCGATGAATCTTTTTTAGCATCTCGCTGTACTTTATAGAGGATTTGGGAAAGGAAAGAGATCCATTATCAGGTTGAAGGATGGATAGATCTGAGGACGAGTTTATTTCTCCTTGACGTCCTCTCACAGACAAACAGCTAATAGCTATTCTACTACTGTTTTTATACACTTTATACATAAACCAATACACAGCTGCTGTGTCTTCATTTGACCATCCTGTTTCTGCAGGAATCTTCACGCTCAGGAGAAATGAAAACACATTTTACAAATAAATACGCCTTGTGCATTAAATGTTTAAAGACTGTGATTTACCAGTTACATTTTTATCCATTTGCCCCGACAAACAGAAGTGTGAAATCGCATGAAATCCCATAAAACAGTTAAATTGTGCAGTTGCTGTAACATCAGGTTCAAAATAAGATGCTGCATCTGTTATGCCTAAATAAACCCATTGGAAGTGTTCGCTTGGGGTCATAAACATGGCCTAAGTGGTCTTTAATAAAACCATGGTTTTACACGTCTCCCAGGAGTTTTCCCATAAAGCATCTGAAGAGGATTTGCTCTTTTCCAGTGTGTGCACATACATCTGAATGAGGTACCGATCTGACAATACCTTTAATAATAGGGACACCGTGAGTGCCAGTCACTTTGATATGTTCTTTACTATCCTTATGGGGACCTAACACAATATCCCATATAAACCAAACCCCTTAAAATCTAACCGTAAGCCTAAAAACCCAAATTTAAGATTAAAAACCTAACATTAAGCCTAAAACTATCCCTGACGCTGAGCTCTATATTGGTTTTTTTGTTAACCAGATAGGCTGATTGAGAACAAATTCTCATTTGCAACTGCGACCTGGGGAGAAGCTGGGATTAAACCCAAAACATCATACATACAAAGCATGAACTCCACCACTGAGCTACCAACTCCTCCTGCTGATCCTGTATCTAAACCTAATCTTAAGCCCAAAACTAACCCGGACTCTTAGCTCTTTCTGATTCGGTATCTAAACCTAACCTTAAGCCCAAAACTAACCCTAACTCTTAGCACTTTCTGATTCCGTATCTAAACCTAACCTTAAGCCCAAAACTAACCCTGGCTCTGAGATCTTTCTGATTCTGTCAGGCCATTTAAATGCATATGGGACTGATTTGGAACTTAGCTGAATAACTTTGAACAATTCTTATTGTGTTCAACCTGAGCTATCATCATTTCTTATTTATGATGTCATAGTTATAATGTCATATTGCTATGGTGTCTTAGTTATGATGTCATAGCTATGGTGTATTAGTTATGATGTTTTAGTTAATGCATATGAATGAATATCTTGTCAGTTGTACAACTTAATGCCTTCAACTGATGTCATAGTCATGATGTATTAGTTATGATGTCATAGTTATGAAGTATTAGTTATGATGTCATAGTTGTGATGCCATATGAAGCGTTCCGTGTCCATGGTCAATCTGGTTACTCAACTCAGTATGAAGAGGCAGTGTGATTACTTGTTCCCAAGAAGGTTGTGAATTCTTTCATTGAATCTGCAGACAGGAATCCTTTTGACTGACGACGTTGCACCAACAAAAGGAGACGGGACTGAAGAAATGGGAGCAAGAAAGAAGCAACAGAGAAGCAAGAGAGGTAGGGGACGAAAGAGGAGAAATGAGGAGAGAAACGTCTTCAGAAATCCTTTGCTGTCACTGTTTATAACCATAGTTAGTGAAGTGGAGTCTGGGTGGGGCTAGAGGTAGGATCAACATGGTTAGTGAAGTGGAGTCTGGGTGGGGCTAGAGGTAGGATCAACATGGTTAGTGAAGTGGAGTCTGAGTGGGGCTAGAGGTAGGATCAACATGGTTAGTGAAGTGGAGTCTGAGTGGGGCTAGAGGTAGGATCAACATGGTTAGTGAAGTGGAGTCTGAGTGGGGCTAGAGGTAGGATCAACATGGTTAGTGAAGTGGAGTCTGAGTGGGGCTAGAGATAGGATCAACATGGTTAGTGAAGTGGAGTCTGAGTGGGGCTAGAGATAGGATCAACATGGTTAGTGAAGTGGAGTCTGAGTGGGGCTAGAGATAGGATCAACATGGTTAGTGAAGTGGAGTCTGGGATAGGATCAATTATGTTGCCATTGAAATTATGCCAGCAGCAAGACACTGCGCAGTCACCTTGTCCGCGGATTCGTCTTCCCAGTGTTGTTCAATGCAGGTTATAAGCTCTCAGGCATAAAGTATCTCAGTGTAAAGAAGCTCCGGTTAATGTTGTTGTTAGAAGTGACCTTGTCTGTCCTCGTTGATTGAATAAGTCTGGTTTCGGAGACCGTCGCAGAAAGCAATGGGGGGGAGGGCGTTACAGTGATCATTTTGTTTGATACAGTTGCTTCATAAACTTGCGGCATCCTCTCAGGTTCCAGCTCGCATGACCTGATGAGCCGTGCGGACCGACGTGGGTTGTGAATAGGCCAGCCAGTGACATGTGACGACCATGGGTCCCGTCTAAAACTATTCACGAAATGCTTTTCATTTGAAAGGTGTGTGCACGGGCCTGGGTTCAATTGAAAGGTGTGTGCACGGGCATGGGTTCATTTGAAAGGTGTGTGCACGGGCCTGGGTTTAATTGAAAGGTGTGTGCACGGGCATGGGTTCAATTGAAAGGTGTGTGCACGGGCATGGGTTCAATTGAAAGGTGTGTGCACGGGCATGGGTTCAATTGATAGGTGTGTGCACGGGCATGGGTTCAATTGAAAGGTGTGTGCACGGGCATGGGTTCAATTGAAAGGTGTGTGCACGGGCATGGGTTCAATTGATAGGTGTGTGCACGGGCATGGGTTCAATTGATAGGTGTGTGCACGGGCCTGGTGTTTGCCTCTGGAATGCATGAAAAACTGAGGCCAGCTGACAAATAAATACACAAGCCTTATGTTGTCTAACGTCCACATGTTCCTCACCCATTACTGGGTACAAAATACATGAGGTATTATATGCAGTCTACTTACAAGTCATATAAGTGTGTCCCTTCTGCCCCATTGTAGATAGAAGACCTATTATTAAAGGGCAGGGGACAGCATAAGGACATATATATAAAAGAGCAGGGGACAGCATAAGGACATATATATGATAGAGCAGGGGACAGCATAAGGACATATATATGATAGAGCAGGGGACAGCATAAGGACATATATATAAAAGAGCAGGGGACAGCATAAGGACATATATATGATAGAGCAGGGGACAGCATAAGGACATATATATGATAGAGCAGGGGACAGCATAAGGACATATATATGATAGAGCAGGGGACAGCATAAGGACATATATATGATAGAGCAGGGGACAGCATAAGGACATATATATGATAGAGCAGGGGACAGCATAAGGACATATATATGATAGAGCAGGGGACAGCATAAGGACATATATATGATAGAGCAGGGGACAGCATAAGGGCATATATATGATAGAGCAGGGGACAGCATAAGGGCATATATATGATAGAGCAGGGGACAGCATAAGGGCATATATATGATAGAGCAGGGGACAGCATAAGGACATATATATGATAGAGCAGGGGACAGCATAAGGACATATATATGATAGAGCAGGGGACAGCATAAGGACATATATATGATAGAGCAGGGGACAGCATAAGGACATATATATGATAGAGCAGGGGACAGCATAAGGGCATATATATGATAGAGCAGGGGACAGCATAAGGACATATATATGATAGAGCAGGGGACAGCATAAGGACATATATATGATAGAGCAGGGGACAGCATAAGGACATATATATGATAGAGCAGGGGACAGCATAAGGACATCTATATGATAGAACAGGGGACAGCATAAGGGCATATATATGATAGAGCAGGGGACAGCATAAGGACATATATATGATAGAGCAGGGGACAGCATAAGGACATATATATGATAGAGCAGGGGACAGAATAAGGACATATATATGATAGAGCAGGGGACAGCATAAGGACATATATATGATAGAGCAGGGGACAGCATAAGGGCATATATATGATAGAGCAGGGGACAGCATAAGGGCATATATATGATAGAGCAGGGGACAGCATAAGGGCATATATATGATAGAGCAGGGGACAGCATAAGGACATATATATGATAGAGCAGGGGACAGCATAAGGACATATATATGATAGAGCAGGGGACAGCATAAGGACATATATATAAAAGAGCAGGGGACAGCATAAGGACATATATATGATAGAGCAGGGGACAGCATAAGGACATATATATGATAGAGCAGGGGACAGCATAAGGACATATATATGATAGAGCAGGGGACAGCATAAGGACATATATATGATAGAGCAGGGGACAGCATAAGGACATATATATGATAGAGCAGGGGACAGCATAAGGACATATATATGATAGAGCAGGGGACAGCATAAGGACATATATATGATAGAGCAGGGGACAGCATAAGGACATATATATGATAGAGCAGGGGACAGCATAAGGGCATATATATGATAGAGCAGGGGACAGCATAAGGGCATATATATGATAGAGCAGGGGACAGCATAAGGACATATATATGATAGAGCAGGGGACAGCATAAGGACATATATATGATAGAGCAGGGGACAGCATAAGGACATATATATGATAGAGCAGGGGACAGCATAAGGACATATATATGATAGAGCAGGGGACAGCATAAGGACATATATATGATAGAGCAGGGGACAGCATAAGGACATATATGATAGAGCAGGGGACAGCATAAGGACATATATATGATAGAGCAGGGGACAGCATAAGGACATATATATGATAGAGCAGGGGACAGCATAAGGACATATATATGATAGAGCAGGGGACAGCATAAGGACATATATATGATAGAGCAGGGGACAGCATAAGGACATATATATGATAGAGCAGGGGACAGCATAAGGACATATATATGATAGAGCAGGGGACAGCATAAGGACATATATATGATAGAGCAGGGGACAGCATAAGGACATATATGATAGAGCAGGGGACAGCATAAGGACATATATATGATAGAGCAGGGGACAGCATAAGGACATATATATGATAGAGCAGGGGACAGCATAAGGACATATATATGATAGAGCAGGGGACAGCATAAGGGCATATATATGATAGAGCAGGGGACAGCATAAGGGCATATATATGATAGAGCAGGGGACAGCATAAGGGCATATATATGATAGAGCAGGGGACAGCATAAGGACATATATATGATAGAGCAGGGGACAGCATAAGGACATATATATGATAGAGCAGGGGACAGCATAAGGACATATATATGATAGAGCAGGGGACAGCATAAGGACATATATATGATAGAGCAGGGGACAGCATAAGGACATATATATGATAGAGCAGGGGACAGCATAAGGACATATATATGATAGAGCAGGGGACAGACATATATATGATAAGGACATACATATATGATAGAGCAGGGGACAGCATAAGGACATATATATGATAGAGCAGGGGACAGCATAAGGACATATATATGATAGAGCAGGGGACAGCATAAGGACATATATATGATAGAGCAGGGGACAGCATAAGGACATATATATGATAGAGCAGGGGACAGCATAAGGACATATATATGATAGAGCAGGGGACAGCATAAGGACATATATATGATAGAGCAGGGGACAGCATAAGGACATATATATGATAGAGCAGGGGACAGCATAAGGACATATATATGATAGAGCAGGGGACAGCATAAGGACACATATATATGATAGAGACATATATATGATAGAGCAGGGGACAGCATAAGGACATATATATGATAGAGCAGGGGACAGCATAAGGACATATATATGATAGAGCAGGGGACAGCATAAGGACATATATATGATAGAGCAGGGGACAGCATAAGGACATATATATGATAGAGCAGGGGACAGCATAAGGACATATATATGATAGAGCAGGACAGCATAAGGACATATATATGATAGAGCAGGGGACAGCATAAGGACATATATATGATAGAGCAGGGGACAGCATAAGGACATATATATGATAGAGCAGGGGACAGCATAAGGACATATATATGATAGAGCAGGGGACAGCATAAGGACATATATATGATAGAGCAGGGGACAGCATAAGGACATATATATGATAGAGCAGGGGACAGCATAAGGACATATATATGATAGAGCAGGGGACAGCATAAGGACATATATATGATAGAGCAGGGGACAGCATAAGGACATATATATGATAGAGCAGGGGACAGCATAAGGACATATATATGATAGAGCAGGGGACAGCATAAGGACATATATATGATAGAGCAGGGGACAGCATAAGGACATATATATGATAGAGCAGGGGACAGCATAAGGACATATATGATAGAGCAGGGGACAGCATAAGGACATATATGATAGAGCAGGGGACAGCATAAGGACATATATATGATAGAGCAGGGGACAGCATAAGGACATATATATGATAGAGCAGGGGACAGCATAAGGACATATATATGATAGAGCAGGGGACAGCATAAGGACATATATGATAGAGCAGGGGACAGCATAAGGACATATATATGATAGAGCAGGGGACAGCATAAGGACATATATATGATAGAGCAGGGGACAGCATAAGGACATATATATGATAGAGCAGGGGACAGCATAAGGACATATATATGATAGAGCAGGGGACAGCATAAGGACATATATATGATAGGGGCAGGGACAGCATAAGGACATATATATGATAGAGCAGGGACAGCATAAGGACATATATATGATAGAGCAGGGGACAGCATAAGGACATATATATGATAGAGCAGGGGACAGCATAAGGACATATATATGATAGAGCAGGGGACAGCATAAGGACATATATATGATAGAGCAGGGGACAGCATAAGGACATATATATGATAGAGCAGGGGACAGCATAAGGACATATATGATGAGAGGGGACAGCAGGGGACAGCATAAGGACATATATATGATAGAGACATATATATGATAGGGGACAGCATAAGGACATATATGATAGAGCAGGGGACAGCATAAGGACATATATGATAGAGCAGGGGACAGCATAAGGACATATATATGATAGAGCAGGGGACAGCATAAGGACATATATATGATAGAGCAGGGGACAGCATAAGGACATATATATGATAGAGCAGGGGACAGCATAAGGACATATATATGATAGAGCAGGGGACAGCATAAGGACATATATATGATAGAGCAGGGGACAGCATAAGGACATATATATGATGATAAGGACATATATATGATAGAGCAGGGGACAGCATAAGGACATATATATGATAGAGCAGGGGACAGCATAAGGACATATATATGATAGGACATATATATGATAGGCAGGGGACAGCATAAGGACATATATATGATAGAGCAGGGGACAGCATAAGGACATATATATGATAGAGCAGGGGACAGCATAAGGACATATATATGATAGAGCAGGGGACAGCATAAGGACATATATGATAGAGCAGGGGACAGCATAAGGGACATATATATGATAGAGCAGGGGACAGCATAAGGACATATATATGATAGAGCAGGGGACAGCATAAGGACATATATATGATAGAGCAGGGGGGACAGCATAAGGACATATATATGATAGAGCAGGGGACAGCATAAGGACATATATGATGATAGAGCAGGGGACAGCATAAGGACATATATATGATAGAGCAGGGGACAGCATAAGGACATATATATGATAGAGCAGGGGACAGCATAAGGACATATATATGATAGAGCAGGGGACAGCATAAGGACATATATATGATAGAGCAGGGACAGCATAAGGACATATATATGATAGAGCAGGGGACAGCATAAGGACATATATATGATAGAGCAGGGGACAGCATAAGGACATATATATGATAGAGCAGGGGACAGCATAAGGACATATATATGATAGAGCAGGGGACAGCATAAGGACATATATATGATAGAGCAGGGGACAGCATAAGGACATATATATGATAGAGCAGGGGACAGCATAAGGACATATATATGATAGAGCAGGGGACAGCATAATGACATATATATGATAGAGCAGGGGACAGCATAAGGACATATATATGATAGAGCAGGGGACAGCATAAGGACATATATATGATAGAGCAGGGGACAGCATAAGGACATATATATGATAGAGCAGCGGACAGCATAAGGACATATATATGATAGAGCAGGGGACAGCATAAGGACATATATATGATAGAGCAGGGGACAGCATAAGGGCATATATATGATAGAGCAGGGGACAGCCTAAGGACATATATGATAGAGCAGGGGACAGCATAAGGACATATATATGATAGAGCAGGGGACAGCATAAGGGCCTATAAACAAATAGGATAGAAGCTGTTTTATTTTCCGTTGTCTTCCCGGGAAGCTCTTGACGACGAGTCCGGTCAGGGGTCATGTGTCTCAGCCTGTGGCACTGCTGTAAATAGATAAGTCAGATGTGCACTACCGCCGATCCCTCGGTCGCAAGATCCAATCTGCCGGCCCATCACTCAAACTCAGAGGCTCAGACGAGAAGCGAGCGGCGAACTTCTCCTCCTCAGCCCCCCCAACCCCAAATCTGCGGCTTGAGGAATATTAATCGTGCTCTCTGTCCCACTGGCCAATACAGAGTCATTGATTATGTGTCAATCCCAACATGCCGCGGACGTCAATGTGGTATCACTGGCAGTGTTTGCTCACCTCAAACCTGCAACTCTGCTAAATGACACATGCATGTGTGTGTGTGTGTGTGTGCGTGCGCGCGCGTGCGTGTTCCTGTCTGTTCTTTTGTGGCTGTGTGTTTTGTGGATACGAGATGATCAAATAGGACCCTCTGGGTTTTTGCAGCTAACAGACAAATTATGAATGCACAATATCTATTACAAACCGATTCCCTTTTATAATGAGGACTCCTAACACACTGGAAGCCTACAGTGAGAAGCACTGTGGTGTTTTGCATTTTGGTTGCAGCTCTCTGTCTGTAAGAAGTTTCCCATAAAAAAGGAAGATACTGAATGAATAAACTGACTGGCCACTTTATAAGGCACCCATATCTACTGTGCACTCCAGAACCATTGGCAGCCGAGGTCAATTTTGAGGACCATGACTTTGTCTGATGAAAGGTCTAGAGGCAAACACGTTTTGGCATGAAGTGAAAACATCCCTGAGTCACCATCATTCTTCACAGTCGCGATTAGGTTATTTTACGCATCGCTAGTGGTCCTTTTTTACGCCAGACCCTCTTCTGCTGCTTCATTAAGAAAGCCTACAAATGTAGTCTCATCAGACCATAAAGCCTGTTTCCAGTCAAAGTTTCAATGACATTTAGCAAACTCAATGTGTTTTGGTTGTTTCGGGGACTTGGTGAACCCAAGATTTTCTGCAATTCCCCAACTGTGATATTTAGCACTTTATGACACCATCTTTCTTTACTATGTGTGAATAAACATAAAAATGGCAATATGCTTTATTTGGACTTCAATCATGACAATTTATATGGGGTGTCAATTATTTTGACACACATGCCTTGGAGAAAATACTTAATCCACGTTTATTTTTTACAAACATTTTGAATATTTGAAATGAAAGATCAAGAAGATTAGCAAAAAAAAGCCAGTTTTCAATAAATGGCAGCCAAAAATATGGAGCAGGAGAACCCCAGTGAACATTTAAGTGCTGTGGTAACCAACAGGCACGATTATGACAGTGATTATGTGTATGTGTGAGAAAGTGAGAGTGAGTGATTGACTTTGAGGGAGAGTTTATGAGAGCAATGACATATTCCATCAATCTAAAAACGTTTATTAAGTTGTTTAAAGGAATGCTACCCTCTCCCCAAGTACAGTGCTTGGATCTTCCCTGATGGCTGTTCCCCTGGGTGCAGCTGCCCGGCGTGAAGCTCAATAGTGACACCTGGTGGTCTGAGACAGTATTCGCCGTGCTGCCTGGGCACCTCATTCAGGGTTTGGGAATTAATCATGTGGCCACCAGGGGTCAGTGTAATCAGAACACATGTCCATCGTTCTGTACTGCAAAAATATATATATATTTCGAACTGTTGTCAAGTTGTTTGATGAGTAGACGTAAAATCAACGCGCACACACACACACACACATAGGGCACCATATTGGTCACACACACACACACACACACATAGGGCACCATATTGGTCACACACACACACACACACATAGGGCACCATATTGGTCACACACACATAGGGCACCATATTGGCACACACACATAGGGCACCATATTGGTCACACACACACACATAGGGCACCATATTGGTCACACACACACACACACACACACACACACACACAAATAGGGCACCATATTGGTCAAACACACATAGGGCACCATATTGGTCACACACACACACACACAAATAGGGCACCATATTGGTCAAACACACATAGGGCACCATATTGGTCACACACACACACATACACACATAGGGCACCATATTGGTCACACACACACACACACACACACACAGGGCACCATATTGGTCACACACACACACACACACATAGGGCACCATATTGGTCACACACACATAGGGCACACTGCACACAGTCCATGGTAACCAAAGGAGATCAATATCACTCAGGGCCACAGATAAACAACTGAGCTTGGGGCCTCAGGTTTTATGTAACTGAGTCGTAGGGCCATAAAGCGGGCCACAACACCGTATACGTACATAGACTGGGGGCCACACAGGACCTGGGTTTGCCAGTGAGTGTGAGGGTGTTAGAATGGAGAGAAACATGTATGGGACATGATGAGAATGTGCTGGTCTAACACAAGTGACACGTGACTAAGCTTTAAGATAGAAAATTGGACTTCTGTCAGACTACAGCGCGTGGTTTCTTTTCAGTGAAAGCAATACGAGACAAAAAGCCAGACGAAGTAACCACAGGAGCGATATAGAATTTGCTGTAGCGTTTTGGTGTATTAAGGATCGATTTCAGGACTTGATACAGGCTGTGTGTGTGTGTGAGTGTGTGTGTGTGTGTGTGTGTGTGTGAGTGTGTGTGTGTGTGTGTGTGTCTGTCTGAGGTCGAGTATGACCATCTGGTCAGGCAGTCCTTCACAACCTGCTGATGTACTCGCAGTCACCACAGGAAATAAGTTAAACTTATTTGCTAAATCAATCAATAAAAAGAAATACAGACTCAGACAAATTCCCTCTGCACAAGGTGAAGAGGGCTCTTACCATCACATAAGGCTGTTATGAAATATGAACTAGAATATAGGCAAGGGAATCACGAAGAGATTTAAATCAATGCTTTGGACCAAGAAGTAAGCTCAATAATTACATAGCAAATATTGACTTGAGGGTAATTAAAGCATAGACAAAATCTGGTTACCGGTAGTTAAGAATTCATAAACATTTTGGATGGAAATCATCAAGGGACAATATACAGCAGGGGAAATGAGTCCAAACTTTATTATTCAAATACTGCACCACACACACACACACACACAAAGAGACAGCACTTTATTAAACATCTGAGCCATTAGTCACATTATGTGGTTTTAAAAAACACATAGCAGAGAGAGGCATTGTGCATTTAACACTGAAAAACAGTGGAGAGATATCCACCCAGAGTAACAGTGGAGAGATATCCACCCAGAGTAACAGTGGAGAGATATCCACCCAGAGTAACAGTGGAGAGATATGTCAACCCAGAGTAACAGTGGAGAGATATCCACCCAGAATAACAGTGGAGAGATATCCACCCAGAATAACAGTGGAGAGATATCAACCCAGAATAACAGTGGAGAGATATCAACCCAGAATAAGTGGAGAGATATCAACCCAGAATAACAGTGGAGAGATATCAACCCAGAGTAACAGTGGAGAGATATCAACCCAGAGTAACAGTGGAGAGATATCCACCCAGAGTAACAGTGGAGAGATATCCACCCAGAGTAACAGTGGAGAGATATCCACCCAGAGTAACAGTGGAGATATCCACCCAGAGTAACAGTGGAGATATCAACCCAGAGTAACAGTGGAGAGATATATCCACCCAAAGTAACAGTGGAGATATCAACCCAGAGTAACAGTGGAGAGATATCCACCCAGAGTAACAGTGGAGATATCAACCCAGAGTAACAGTGGAGGGATATCCACCCAGAGTAACAGTGGAGATATCAACCCAGAGTAACCGTGGAGAGATATATCCACCCAAAGTAACAGTGGAGATATCAACCCAGAGTAACAGTGGAGAGATATATCCACCCAAAGTAACAGTGGAGAGATATCCACCCAGAGTAACAGTGGAGAGATATCCACCCAGAGTAACAGTGGAGATATCAACCCAGAGTAACAGTGGAGGGATATCCACCCAGAGTAACAGTGGAGATATCAACCCAGAGTAACCGTGGAGAGATATATCCACCCAAAGTAACAGTGGAGATATCAACCCAGAGTAACAGTGGAGAGATATATCCACCCAAAGTAACAGTGGAGATATCAACCCAGAGTAACAGTGGAGAGATATCCACCCAGAGTAACAGTGGAGATATCAACCCAGAGTAACAGTGGAGATATATCAACCCAGAGTAACAGTGGAGGGATATCCACCCAGAGTAACAGTGGAGATATCAACCCAGAGTAACAGTGGAGAGATATCAACCCAGAGTAACCGTGGAGAGATATCCACCCAGAGTAACCGTGGAGAGATATCCACCCAGAGTAACATTGGAGAGATATCCACCCAGAGTAACAGTGGAGATATCAACCCAGAGTAACAGTGGAGAGATATGTCAACCCAGAGTAACATTGGAGAGATATCCACCCAGAGTAACAGTGGAGATATCAACCCAGAGTAACAGTGGAGAGATATGTCAACCCAGAGTAACAGTGGAGAGATATCCACCCAGAATAACAGTGGAGAGATATCAACCCAGAATAACAGTGGAGAGATATCAACCCAGAGTAACAGTGGAGAGATATCAACCCAGAGTAACAGTGGAGAGATATCAACCCAGAGTAACAGTGGAGAGATATCCACACAGAGTAACAGTGGAGAGATATCCACCCAGAGTAACAGTGGAGATATCCACCCAGAGTAACAGTGGAGATATCCACCCAGAGTAACAGCGGAGATATCCACCCAGAGTAACAGTGGAGAGATATATCCACCCAAAGTAACAGTGGAGATATCAACCCAGAGTAACAGTGGAGAGATATCCACCCAGAGTAACAGTGGAGATATCAACCCAGAGTAACAGTGGAGATATATCAACCCAGAGTAACAGTGGAGAGATATCAACCCAGAGTAACCGTGGAGAGATATCCACCCAGAGTAACAGTGGAGAGATATCAACCCAGAGTAACCGTGGAGAGATATCCACCCAGAGTAACTTACAGTCCATGACAACCACTGAAAGCATCCACTCATATCCTGAAAACCTCCATACCGCTGTCCAAGAACCAACCGGCATGATACGGTTGGCAGCTGATTTGGCACATTAGTAGTGAGTACGCCGAACAGGATTACTAAAAGCCTGCCAGACCAAACACTCAATTAAAAGGTGCCCAGGCGGGGTTTGCGTTGAGTGAACTGAGGTCAAACCATCATGACATCATCACAATGAGGAGACTAATGTAGGGTTCCATGTTGCCATTAAAAAAAAGGAAAATGCACACGCTTCATTAAAATACATTTAACAACGGATATTTTAGCAAGCCTGGATAACCTCTAAGCAAAGAAGCATGCTTGATATAACAGTACTTCAATAGTTCTAGTAATAAAATAGACTCTCAGGAATATGAACAGTAGTCACTTTTATACGACATTGAAAGTTACTGAGGAAAGGTACTGTGCCTGTGCACTGAGACATAACACTAATAGCATATGTACGCATCACAGTCAAATTACAACAGCATTCAAATGCTATTCAAATTCTAAATGTACATTCTACATTGCATTTTCACTTGCTCTTGTTGATGCTTTTAGACGCGCGCGAGAGGCGCTTTTCCACTAAGGCAGACGTCAGTTTGATCTGAAGCTAAGACACATATCGCATATTACGATCACATGATCAGTTTTTCTTTTTCCCCCCATACAGTCGACCATAAAACAAAAGCGAAGGTCAAATACAGGATGCGTACATTTGTCCTGAGCCACACACATGTTGTGTAAGCGTGAAGTAGAAATGCGTTCTCTTTGCTTATCCCAACTCTAGAATTACCCCTGGAGGTTAAAGTACAATGATCTGCCATTACAGAGAGACTTGCTCGTGGCCAGATTTACAGATCACCATGTTAGCTCTAGGATTCAAACCTGCAACATGCTGGGCTACCTTCAACCCCAAACCAATCAGACAAAAGTAAACACTCTCAAAACCAAAAGACAGAGGCCCTGATGTGAAGAAGCTTATACATTCTTTCTTGACTGTAAGAGCATCTCTTGTATTTTTGACAGACATTTTTGACAGCATTGATATATAGGCATAATAATATTACGTATATAAAGTCACTGAAAACATGACACTATAGTCTGACTATATAATAATACAACTTTAAGGTTTTGTTTCTATATTCAGTGTTCAAACGTTCAAATGTTGTGAGATATATGAAAAGCATTCCACAAAATTCCAAAATGCAAAGGTAACATACAAAGAAATCCCAAAGAGATTCCGGTCACATTCACTTGAGATTGAAGAGAGAGTGTGGAGTCAGATTCTGTAGGGAAGTACTGACTGAATAATGCAGTGGCAGTATCCATCCACAGTGAGGCAGTATCAATGTATTATCTGCTGTTTTCAGTGCAATTTAATTTCCCTCTCTTTTCTCCACTCGCTGGGTGAAGTCTCACCAGCTTTTTGTTTACAGATAAATGTCAAACGTTTCAGATAGAAACAGAATGAATTACACTGACATTGTTCTCTCCTGTACGTGAAAAAACAACCATATCTGTTCTAGGTCATACATTTCGATCTGAAACGTTCTTTAACGTAGCACCCTTCCGGACAGACCCCAGGCTGTTCCTCCCGGCTCCTGTTGTTTACAACAACAGCCAGCCATCTGGGAAAGAAATCGAAGAGGAAAGGATCAGTCATTCAGAAAAGCACT
Source organism: Dallia pectoralis (assembly GCA_029465975.1). Taxonomy (NCBI): domain Eukaryota; kingdom Metazoa; phylum Chordata; class Actinopteri; order Esociformes; family Umbridae; genus Dallia; species Dallia pectoralis. The sequence goes on along the minus strand of CM055735.1, from coordinate 13,590,189 downwards.
TAAACATTTGAATCGAGTGTTCATTGAAATCCTACCAAGGCCACTTTAGTCACTGGCTAGTCACCTGAGAGGGTCTATAAAGACAAAATTAGCTGTAAACCAAAGTGAAGATCAAACACATTTTTTGGGCTGGAGAGGCCTGTCTATAGGCTATTGCCAACGTTTAACAAACGGAATAACGTGCTTCGTCTGTAGCTTGGGGAAAAGGTAAACTCTCACCTGGTTATAGATGAACGTCAAGCAAGCCTTCCTCCACTGTCTCGAGGTCTTCCTCTACAATTGCTGAAAAAGAGAGGAAGAGGGATAGAGTGAGGATGATGAAGAGACGCCAAGCCAGTACAGATCAGTGACCATGGTTACCGTTAATAGACTACGGGGTATTACGCCATTTAACATAATTGCAGAAAGAGGGAATAAGATAGAGAGACCATGCGTGTGTGAGAGAGAGAGAGGTAGAGAAAGAGAGAGAGACAGAGTGAGAAAGGGACAGAGAGAGAGAGAAAGAGGGAGAGAGAGTTAGTGAAAGAGAGAAAGGGACAGAGAGAGAGAGAGAGAGATACATGATGAGAGAGACAGCAAACTCAGTAATTGTCATGCCATGCGCCACTCGTTGCAATGTTAAACAGCACACAACTCCAAACCACTCCTCTTCAATGTTACACAGGGAGGCCATCTTATTCGCAGTCTTTTCATTGGCTGTACTGGACGATTTGTCCAGTAATCACACTGCGGATATTGTCATCAAGGCCAGACCGATTTACATTACAAATGACATTTTGGTGAGAATAGTACAATTGTATCTCCTCTGAGTGGCACTTTTTGTTCAGGGACAGAACACAGCCGAGCAAGAACAAAACACCAGACATAATGGCCAAATGCAAATGTCGCCAAAGAAAACCAAACCAGTCCTTTGCACCACATGTTATTAGTGGACATGTTATTATCTAATGACATTTCGGTCCAGATAAGCAGGGTGTTTATGCATGAAACTGTTCTCATGGGCCCTTTCTCTAAACGTACTGCCCTCACAACATTCAATACAGACCACCTGGCGGTTGTGGGATTCTGCTGTAAGATTCTACTGGTAAACACTCTTTTAAGTAAAACCAAAGTTTGAATATTTTTTGTGAGGAATGGGGTGGGGTTTCACCTGTGTTATGGAGGCTGGGTGAGGGGTGGGGTCTCACCTGTGTTATGGAGGCTGGGTGAGGGGTGGGGTCTCACCTGTGTTATGGAGGCTGGGTGAGGGGTGGGGTCTCACCTGTGTTATGGAGGCTGGGTGAGGGGTGGGGTCTCACCTGTGTTATGGAGGCTGGGTGAGGGGTGGGGTCTCACCTGTGTTATGGAGGCTGGCTGAGGGGTGGGGTCTCACCTGTGTTATGGAGGCTGGGTGAGGGGTGGGGTCTCACCTGTGTTATGGAGGCTGGGTGAGGGGTGGGGTCTCACCTGTGTTATGGAGGCTGGCTGAGGGGTGGGGTCTCACCTGTGTTATGGAGGCTGGGTGAGGGGTGGGGTCTCACCTGTGTTATGGAGGCTGGGTGAGGGGTGGGGTCTCACCTGTGTTATGGAGGCTGGCTGAGGGGTGGGGTCTCACCTGTGTTATGGAGGCTGGCTGAGGGGGTGGGTCTCACCTGTGTTATGGAGGCTGGCTGAGGGGTGGGGTCTCACCTGTGTTATGGAGGCTGGGTGAGGGGTGGGGTCTCACCTGTGTTATGGAGGCTGGGTGAGGGGTGGGGTCTCACCTGTGTTATGGAGGCTGGCTGAGGGGTGGGCCGGCGGGGGGAAGCTGTAGGAACGGGCCTGGAGACATGGAGCGTGTTCAAGGCTGATACTTTTGGTCCGCTTACGACACTCCACAGCCAGACGACCTTGACACGCCTTGTGACAGTTAATACCACACGCTGTCAGAGAGGGAGAGACAAGAGGGAGAGAAGGGGAAGAGAGGGAGGCGGGGGGAAGGGGAGGAGAGGGGTGGTAATGAGAAGCAGAAGACTGGTGAGAGGCAACACACACACACACACACACACACACACACACACACACACACACACACACACACACACACACACACACACACACACACACACACACACACACACACACACACACACACACACACACACACACACACACACACACACACACACACACACACACACACACACACACACACACACACACACACACACACACACACACACACACACACACACACACACACACACACACACACACACACACACACACACACACACACACACACACACACACACACACACACACACACACACACACACACACACACACACACACACACACACACACACACACACACACACACACACACACACACACACACACACACACACACACACACACACACACACACACACACACACACACACACACACACACACACACACACACACACACACACACACACACACACACACACACACACACACACACACACACACACACACACACACACACACACACACACACACACACACACACACACACACACACACACACACACACACACACACACACACACACACACACACACACACACACACAGACACACAGACACACAGACACACAGACACACAGACACACAGACACACAGACACACAGACACACAGACACACAGACACACAGACACACAGACACACAGACACACAGACACCGCCATGCCGACATATCCTGACAAAAGCTCTGACCATGAAGGGCACTCTAGACGTGGGGAGAGATGAAGAAGCAGGATAGGGACGAATAATTGAATAATGAAGAACATTATTGTATAATTGTTATTATAATGAACACACACTCACCTCACCTATCCACACTCTCACACACGTCCGCTCACTCACTGATTCAATAACAATGCTCAGTAAGACGTCCACATAAGCCAAAGTTAACTCTCCCTTTATAACCTCCACACAGAACATTTTCAAACACACACAAACATGGTCCTCACAGATCCAGTTGAACACTCAGCACTTTGGTTCTGCGCCGTCTGCAACAAGCCCATTTCAATGATCTGCCTCCGACATCTTTCCAACCCGGTGACTGGGACCTCTCTGGCTACCACACGCCTCACTAGGGCCCGAAGCAGCTCTCACACCAAAATTCACGGGGAAACACTCACAGAAACGCACGCAGAAACGCACGCAGAAACGCACGCAGAAACGCACGCAGAAACGCACGCAGAAACGCACGCAGAAACGCACAACGAAACAAGCACCAAAACTCACAACGAAACAAGCACCAAAACTCACAACGAAACAAGCACCAAAACTCACAACGAAACAAGCACCAAAACTCACACCAAAACTCACACCAAAACTCACACCAAAACTCACACCAAAACTCACACCAAAACTCACACCAAAACTCACACCAAAACTCACACCAAAACTCACACCAAAACTCACACCAAAACTCACACCAAAACTCACACCAAAACTCACACCAAAACTCACACCAAAACTCACACCAAAACTCACGCCAAAACTCACGCCAAAACTCACGCCAAAACTCACGCCAAAACTCACGCCAAAACTCACGCCAAATCTTCAGCCAAAACAGCACCCTGTTTGACTCATCTGGTTTGTGTTATTTCACAGGGAAAACTTCGGTTTTTGGGACACAAAGGTCTTCTAAGTACAGACAGTAAAGTTCAGGTGTTTGTTGATGTACAGGATGTGGTCCAGACTGATTTCAGGTTGATTTGGTAAAAACACGTCCTCTTTGCACAAAGTGCTTGTGAGTGCAGGAAAGTTCCTGAGAGAGTTGACTTTAACGCTGGTGTAACACAGGCCCTTAACAAATAGCCCTGACACATAGAGTTCTGTCAGAGGACACTGTAATATAATCGGATATATTTTCTATGGCTTTCTTGCCGTTGACATTAAGCTCAAAGACCCGTTTAGTTTGAGCGAGGAATGAGCGGAATCGAAACAGGGCGAATTCGTCATTTCATGACACGACGAGTACCAGAATTCATTAATGTTTTACTTTCACAGATGTAACGGCGCTACAAACCCTTTAAGTTAGAGAAACAAATTGATTGTCTTACCTTTACACTTGTATCCCTGTTTGTAGAAGCCCCATATCTAGTGAGAGAGCAGGAGAGGAAGGGAGTGAGAAGAACAAGGGAGAGAGAGAGAGAGAGAGAGAGAGAGAGAGAGAGAGAGAGAGAAAAGAACGAGGGTTAGTGGGAGAGAAAAAGTCATTATAGTTTGCTTCTTTTTATTGAACTCTTGGAAAATGAATGGGACAGGAGAACGACAGGAGCAGGAGAACGACAGGAGCAGGAGAACGAACATCAGGAGCAGGAGAACATCAGGAACAGGAGAACATCAGGAACAGGAGAACATCAGGAACAAAGAGAACATCAGGAACAGAGAGATATACAACGGAGATATACACTTATTTACGGATGATAAATGCTGAGGAGGAGCAGGTGGGAAGAGAGAGAAACCGGAGTTGGGGTCAAAACCATTCTGATTTCAGTCAGTTATGAAAGTAAAACAAAAGTTCAATTCCATTTTCGGTCAGCGACAAGCAGAGAAGAGAATTGCAATTCAATCTGTATAGTTATGGAACTGACTGGAATTGAAAATGAATTGACCCCAGAGCCTGGTAGAAAGTAAGAGTGACAGGCACAAAAAGCGTGAGAGGTTTGAAAAAAGCGTACCAATTTTCAGTTACACGTGAATACAAGAAACAACTGTGTGTGTGTACGGTGGAATTGGCAAGATATGAATAAATGACCCAGATAAAGTGATACATACGACAGATGAATAAGGTGCTTAGCAAGAGCAATGACGGAGTAAGGAGTTGTGTATCTACTGAGAGCAGATCAGACCGTCTGTGAAGGAGTACGGAGTTGTGTATCTACTGAGAGCAGATCAGACCGTCTGTGAAGAAGTATGGAGCTGTGTATCTACTGAGAGCAGATCAGACCGTCTGTGAAGGAGTACGGAGTTGTGTATCTACTGAGAGCAGATCAGACAGTCTGTGAAGGAGTACGGAGTTGTGTATCTACTGAGAGCAGATCAGACTGTCTGTGAAGGAGTACGGAGTTGTGTATCTACTCAGACTTCTTTCCAATTCTTCCTAGCCAACGGGAGCAGAGTATGATGCCGGGAATAGTTCATTAGAAGTGATTAGCATCAGGTATCTAGCGGAGTGCAACTTCCTGTTGGGTGTAGGAGCGATCAAGAAGCGAGCTGAGGAAAATAGGGCATTTGCTTTTAAGGGACTTTGTGGTGAGCTTGCCCAAATGTACTGAGCAGACTGCTGGGGTAAATGACACTGTCAAAGTCCCTTATTAATGACCCTGATTAATACAAGTGCACACTGTGCAACGAGGATGAAGGGTGCCTTTTAGAGCCATTTCAGGAGGAAGGGTGTGGGGTGGAGGGTTGTGCTGTGGAGGGCAGGTGTCAGGAGCCCCCACGTTGTTTTTTAAAACAATTGCTCTCGTGACAAAAAAACACAATGACATTTTTAACATCCGACGTAAAAAGAAAGCAAATATAGTGAAATACAAGTTGCTAAATGACTCTCATTTTTCGCAGAACCGAGAACGTTGACATGAACATTTGACGCTAATTGGATGAAAAACGAGCGAGAGAGAAGGAAAAAGAAACTAATGAAAGAGATAAAGAGTGTCAGCATTAAGAGAGGAGTAGAGGAACAGTAGGAGAAAAGGAGGAGGAGGAGGAGGTGGTGCTGGGGGAGTGAGATCAAGGAGAGGCTAGGAGCACACCAGAGGAACAATGACATTAAAGAACCGTCCAGGAGATCACAGACACAACAGAGATCTGAGGGGACGGAGAAAAGCCTGTGACCCTGCTCATACAAACACACACACACACACACACACACACACACACACACACACACACACACACTGACGGACTGACTAACCAGACATGGCTTCAAAGAGTACTTGTTATCTTTTAAAACCAACTCATTTTTCAATATGAGACATTCAAACTTCCCTTCAAAAACTAACCCCTTAACAACAGCCCTGGTCCCTGTCTAGTCTACGGCCGTGGTCCCTGTCTAGTCTACAGCCGTGGTCCCTGTCTAGTCTACAGCCGTGGTCCCTGTCTAGTCTACAGCCGTGGTCCCTGTCTAGCCTACAGCCGTGGTCCCTGTCTAGCCTACAGCCGTGGTCCCTGTCTAGCCTACAGCCGTGGTCCCTGTCTAGCCTACAGCCGTGGTCCCTGTCTAGCCTACAGCCGTGGTCCCTGTCTAGCCTACAGCCGTGGTCCCTGTCTAGTCTACAGCCCTGGTCCCTGTCTAGTCTACAGCCGTGGTCCCTGTCTAGTCTACAGCCGTGGTCCCTGTCTAGTCTACAGCCCTGGTCCCTGTTTAAATAAAGACAGTAGGCCAGCCTTTATCCATATCCCAACTACGGAGGGAAAATACAGACACCCATTTACAGTGCGCTTTAAGCTCCAAATCCATTAATTATGAGATAAAAACAGAGGCTGTCTGAAGAAAGACATTAAAACAATGTTGAAGATATGTCTGAGTCATCAAGGACCACTGAACTCCATAATGTTGGTGGGCGGCGGAGTTTTACGAGCAAGGAGACGCACGCACACAATGGGAAATGGGAATGTACCGACGCTACTGTAATCAACAGCCAACTGGAGAGCAGACAGAAAGGAAGTAGATGGTCACTGACACAGAGCTCATCTCTTATACCTCATCTGTTACATGTTTGTGCATCAGCACCTTAATGTTAATGTTAATGTTAATGTTAATGTGTGTGTGTGTGTGTGTGTGTGCGCGAGTGTGCGAGTGTGCGAGTGTTGATGTTAGAGAGAAAAAAATAAATCAGAAGTGCTGTCTCTTGTCCCAGCTAGTGGCTCCCATGCCTTTTCATAATATCTGCATTCCATTTTTAGCAAGGCACTAAACGAAACGTTTGAAATGAAACTAAATAGGAATCAATAGTGAAATCTATACTGTTTTGAGGTAACTAAGGAACACCCTGCAGTGCGACTTCAGGAATGTTCCGGAAGTATTGACCGGGGTAAGGCAAACGGTTATTTAAAGCACCGGAAATATCCATTGTGATATTTGACCAGAGGCTGTTTCAATCTCGTGTTTTCTTGAGCTATCTCCCACTTCAGATGTTCAGCAAAAGAAACGACACGGTCCGACGCTACACCCAGGGCAGTCATGCTTCCTGGACAACATAATCTCCTGTAGTTGTTCTATACAACTCTGTTACGTGCCCCAGCCTGTTGTGTTTGTTGCGTGTGTGTGTTTGTTGCGTGTGTGTGTTTGTTGCGTGTGTGTGTTTGTTGCCTGTGTGTGTTTGTTGCCTGTTTGTGTGTGTGTGTTCCCAAAGGTGTTCTGATCAGCCCACAGCTCAATAATCTCCAGCACCAGCTCCCACCTGCAACCACTCATCAACCTTCACCAATCAGTCAATCAGTTTCAGTATTCCTGTTTAAAAGAGGCCATCAGTTCTCTTTTAGAGGGAAGAGAGAGAGAAATGAGGAGAGTTTGTTTTTGCGTGTGACTACAACACATTGTTAGAGTGTGAGACTTTGCAACTTACACATTGGCACACATTTATTGAGACACACATGTTGACACATACATTTTGCCAGACACATCACAGCTATAAGATCTGTCTATATACCCTAAGACCTGGGTGGACCACTCCCTGTACTTATAGAGAGCTATAACCTCTGTCTATATACCCTAAGACCTGGGTGGACCACCCCCTGTACTTACTGTAGATAGAGAGCTATAACCTCTGTCTATATACCCTAAGACCTGGGTGGACCACTCCCTGTACTTATAGAGAGCTATAACCTCTGTCTATATACCCTAAGACCTGGGTGGACCACCCCCTGTACTTACTGTAGATAGAGAGCTATAACCTCTGTATATATACCCTAAGACCTGGGTGGACCACCCCCTGTACTTACTGTAGATAGAGAGCTATAACCTCTGTATATATACCCTAAGACCTGGGTGGACCACCCCCTGTACTTACTGTAGATAGAGAGCTATAACCTCTGTCTATATACCCTAAGACCTGGGTGGACCACCCCCTGTACTTACTGTAGATAAAGAGCTATAACCTCTGTCTATATACCCTAAGACCTGGGTGGACCACCCCCTGTACTTACTGTAGATAGAGAGCTATAACCTCTGTATATATACCCTAAGACCTGGGTGGACCACCCCCTGTACTTATAGAGAGCTATAACCTCTGTATATATACCCTAAGACCTGGATGGACCACCCCCTGTACTTACTGTAGATAAAAGAGCTATAACCTCTGTATATATACCCTAAGACCTGGGTGGACCACCCCCTGTACTTATAAAGAGCTATAACCTCTGTATACCCTAAGACCTGGGTGGACCACTCCCTGTACTTACTGTAGATAGAGAGCTATAACCTCTGTACCCTAAATAGTGGTTCATGTGCAGTCTAGATTAGGGGTCTTTTGGATTATTTAAATTCTTTCTTTTGGTTCAGCTCAGCCCTTTATCCCCATTACCGTATTTTAGGGGAAATAAACCTGGTTTAAATGCTACTGCTGTGTTTCTCCTACTTGTGCACCCACACAACCTCACCAACCTGGTGGCATGCTCACTAGTGACGACGTGTTACGGTCTCCTCTCCTGAGGGGAGTACAGCACTGGTTTCACCCGCACGGTCAGATTGATCGATCATACAAATGCATTATGGAACAATAAAACAAATATAGATGTTTATCACTTCCATGTCAACAAAATCGTCTCTAGCAAAAACTCATAATATTATTTCAATTCTGCTTGGATGTAATATTTTCAGCCGTAAGATACACTCTCTGTGCGACCCCTCTGATTGGCTGTCACCTGTAACACCCCTTTAAGCTCAACCACTGCTCTCGTTATAGACCCTGGTGACTAACCGCCCCTGCGTGAAGGGACGGGAAGCCCCTGTGAAACCCTTTCACACCACGGCCTGGTGGAGCGTGGAGGCTTGTCAGGGACACCAATTACCCGCCTGCTGTAGGCCAAACCCTCCACGGTTGCACAATCCCGGGAACTATTGCGCCTAATAATTGGCGTGCTCTCTGGAACGCACCCGGACATTATGTAGCGCAACGGAACCGGACATTATTGGGTTTTTATTTCTTAAACATTTCGTAACTCTGTCCCTGTCTGCATGTGCGCCTGGTCACAATTAGCAGACAGGGCCATGTACGTCAAAACCAAGAGGTTTTCTGTTTTATTTCAAAATAAAGGTTGAGAACAATATAAGAATAATAAGAGTGATTGTTAAGATTCTCCATGAGGCTCCATAAGAATTGATATTTTAAGAACCATACAAAAATCCCCAACCCAGCTCGTTTTAACCATGCAGCAATAAAATAAATTCGCCCTGCCTTAGGGATTTAAGCCTCGTCTGCATATTTCCCAGGATGCCTTTCAAGTTAATTTAACCAAACCAGTATAACCCAGACTTTTATTGCATGTGATAGGGATATGGTGGTTGCATTTATTCATTTTGGGGCCTTTACCATATGAGATCCTAAAATAATTATGTACTCATTGAAATGAAATTATTTATGACAGTGCAATACAAAATACAACGGCCCGGAACTTCAGTCAGGTCTGCATATTACGGTGGTGTGTGATATGAGGCGTTATTCCAATTAGAAGTCAGCCAGGGTGATGAAAGTGAACATGTTTATCAAGATGCGGCCTACATTCAGAATGACTGCCACGATCGAGAAGACCGAGATATGATTCATTAATTCATTAACGGGTACAACAATTCCAAGTAAAAAGGTTTTATGTAATCGATAGTTGTTAAGAATTCAACTAATGAACACATTTACATGCAAAAACATAGATATTTAAACAAACAGTTTAAAAACTAGTCTTCAAGAACTGGGAGGAGTGTATGGAGTGGGAGGAGTAAATTGAGTGGGAGGAGTAAATTGAGTGGGAGGGGCAGCAGACAGATGATTACACAAGGGTTGTGTACTCACAAAACCAGCACAGTGTTCACAGAAGGTGGGCTTCACGTAGGTGGTCTCTGTGAAGGTGTGGATGAAACCCATCTTACAGTTGAGCAGAGAGCTGGCCTTCATGAAGTAGTCGATCATCTCCTCTCGGCTGATCTTACCATCTCTGGTTAATGGAGAGGGGAGGAGGTAGGGGGAGACAAAGTAAACAGACTGGGATTGTTAACATGATCTCCTTTCCCATATAATTTGGTGATATTATATCATATTGTATACAATACCATAACATAGTTAAAACATCATTACTACTATATAATATTGTATTGTTACAACGTATTTACTACTCTTTCAAATCGGACAGTTACAGCGACAGTTATAATATATTATTATATGTTATAGTTACTGTACAATTGTAACTATAGTATTCAGTTGCTGTGGCCACTGTTGCCATGTTAACCGTTGCACATCTGCTGGCTTTGTCTCTTACTGGTTCTTGTCCAGTTCTCCGAACTTGCTCAGGTACGGGAAGTTGTTCCGTATGATCTCGAACTCCTCCCTCGAGATGTGACCGTCCCCGTCCGTGTCGAAGTTCTTGAAGACGGACTGTAACCATGGAAACACATCATGAACACACACGCCAGCGCCGGCATTCCAGACACTGTGTCTGTCATCAGCGGGGACTTGTTGGGATTAATAAGAGGCAACTGGAAAAGACAACTGCCGCGTTCCGGGCTAATTACGTGGCCTCAACAAGTTGCAATTAGCCGTGAAGTGGCTATGAAAGACTGGGCTGATGGAGCTTACAATAAGGATTGGGGCCAGACTGTACTGTACGAGGAATACTTAGCCAGACGTACGTCCACCATCTTCTCTATGTGTTTGTTAATGACGGCAGGGTCAGCTTTGGGTTTCACCGACGCGGCCCACTCGTCAATCATCGAGGGCTTCGGCTTGGGGGCGGGGGCGGGGCCGGAGCTCTATCGAACCAATGAGACTCAATTACACGTGTGTTTGGAAGTTCCCGTGACCTCAGCGTAGTTCCTAGGACAGAGATTCTCAGAAGAGAGACCAACCGCAATATAGACCAACAAGTGGTTCAAGAGAGAATTTCACAAATGTCATACCAAGATAACGGCATTGTTTTCTTTTCTAAGCCCTACTGTAAGAATGACCCGGCCCTCATCTCTCACCGTCGCTTTTGCACCGCGAGGCTCTCTGAGCAGAGACAGCTGGTAGATCTCCTCCTCTGTGTGATACTGATCCAGGGAAACCTAGGACACAAGACAGTGGGACAGTCTGAATAATACGGCCAATGAATTAATGTGGAAACCTTGACCACAAACGAGATCCCGAGAATGTACTGATGTTTCACGAGGCCTTACTGCTGCTTTGTGTCCATTTCATAACATTACCGGGAGATGACTGACTTGTATTGTTCACAAATGAATGAATGAATAAACTAAACTAAATGCTTGGACTGGACCAATAAGCTCGGAGCCAGTCACTGGTGTGTTAATGCTGATGCTCCACAGAGAACCCCATGTGATGGCTGTGGTTTCAAACGCGTATTGACTTTTTAACTCCGCCTTTCATCCAAAGGAAGCTGAGGTGGAATGAACTGTATTGGGCCCGTAAATAAGACGAGTATCGACCGCTTTTAAACCAGACTCGGCCAGTACCTCTCAGCTCATGAATGACTGTCAAAAGAGTTTTTCCCGGATGACGACGCATATTTTAGAAACATCCTGTGTGTCACGATCTGCCTTTTGGCAGATGGCAAGGAATAGACACAATTGCAGAGAATAATTTCCAAAACAGGGTTTTTATTCTCATCCAGGCAGAACAGGCACTGAACATCAGAACTGAAACACTGAAACAACAAAACCAAGGAGTAAACTCAAAACAGGAATACCACAAACTAAAACACAAGAAATCATGGACTAGAACCGAACTAAACACAAACGGACTAACAGACAGAACACAGCATGAAACACAAAGACTCTAACAGGACTGACAGTGAATGAAACCTCAAGGACTACTAAACGGGTACAGTAACTAGAAACAAAGACAGAACTAATAAACCTAGACACAGACTATGCACCACAACCAGACAAACCCAACCAATACACAGACTGACAGGAATACAGTACTAAGCACAAAACCTCCATACAAACAAACAGACTCAAGACAAACGAACCAACATACCTTAACAAAGCCCGACACTCAGTGACACAGGGAAGACTAAATACTTGAACGAACAAGGAAATACATCTAACAAACGACAAAGTAACATGCATACCGACATGGAACGCAGACATGACACAGACATAGAACTAGAACCCAACGTACCTGAAACAATGACCGACACAGACAAACTGACACAGACCAAGCTAAATGCAGACACTAACGAACTGAACACAGAACAGGTGAGAAACAAACACAGGTGTAAGACATTGTCCTTGAATAATTCTCACTGCTGGCAAGGGGAGTGGCCACACTGGCATAGAGGGGAACAGAGGCAGTCTCTTACAGTACCCCCTCAAGGCGCGGCTCCAGAAGCGCCAAAACTAAAACAGAACCAACAGCTGCGGGGAGGCGGCCGAGGAGGTGGGGGGAAAGGCGGCCAGAACAAAAACCAAAAACCACAGGTTTCACGCCAATACCTGGAACGAGGACAGAGTCAAGAAAAATAGTCCAGTCTTCTCCGTGGGGCACGGGCAAACCTAGATGTTGAACCTGATAGAAATAGAGAGGTCCCGGCAGAACCAAGACATTGGTCCCGGGCAGAACAGAGAGCTGAGTCTGGTGATCGTAGCTGGGGAGACGGTCAGGAGGTCGTCCCGGCCGATGCGGATCAGGAGACCATATTGGCGGCGACGGATCAGGAGGTTGTATGGATGGCGACGGGTCAGGAGGCCAGACGGGCGGCGTTGGATCAGGTGGTCTATCCGGCGGAAGCGGGTCAGGAAGCAGCGCCGGAGGACATGGGTCAGGAGGCAGCGCCGGAGGACACGGGTCAGGTGGCCGCGCCGGCGGAGACGGGTCAGGTGGCCGGACAGGCGTAGGCGGAGCAGAGATCCGGAAGGACGGATGAGGGTCAGGAGGCCGGACAGGCAAGGACAGCTCGGGCGACCGGACAGGCAAGGACGGCGGGTCAGGTGGTCTACCCGGCGGGAACGGGTCAGGAGGTCTACCCGGCGGGAGCAGATCTGGAGGTCGACCAGGCGGGTGCAGGTCTGGAGGTCGACCAGGCGGAGACGGGTCGGGAGGCAGTGCCGGAGGAGACGGGTCGGGTGGCCGTGCCGGAGGACACGGTTCGGGTGGCCGTGCCGGAGGACACGGTTCGGGTGGCCGTGCCGGAGGACACGGTTCGGGAGGCCGGGGAACTGGCTTTGGCCTTGCAACAGTCCTTGGCCCGGCAACTGGCTCGGCCAGGATGACGGCCTCGGGCATTGGACGGAGCTCGAGAACAGGACGGGGCTCGGGAACAGGACTGGAGTCAGGATGGGGGACAGAAGTGAGCTCAGGGGCTGGAGTGAGCTCAGGGGCTGGAGTGAGCTCTGGGGCTGGAGTGAGCTCTGGGGCTGGAGTGAGCTCTGGGGCTGGAGTGAGCTCTGGGGCTGGAGTGAGCTCTGGGGCTGGAGTGAGCTCTGGGGCTGGAGTGAGCTCTGGGGCTGGAGTGAGCTCTGGGGCTGGAGTGAGCTCTGGGGCTGGAGTGAGCTCTGGGGCTGGAGTGAGCTCTGGGGCTGGAGTGAGCTCTGGGGCTGGAGTGAGCTCTGGGGCTGGAGTGAGCTCTGGGGCTGGAGTGAGCTCTGGGGCTGGAGTGAGCTCTGGGGCTGGGACAGCCACGGGGACAGACACGGGGGCTGGCTCAGGCAAGGAAACAGGGACTCGGACAGGCGGGGAAACTGGGACAGGGACAGGCAGGGAAACTGGGACAGGGACAGGCAGGGAAACTGGGACAGGGACAGGCAGGGAAACTGGGACAGGGACAGGCAGGGAAACTGGGACAGGGACAGGCAGGGAAACTGGGACAGGCTCAGGCTGGGAACCTGGGACAGGCAAGGGCACGGGGACTGGGACAGGCAAGGGCACGGGGACTGGCTCAGGCAAGGGCACGGGGACTGGCTCAGGCAAGGGCACGGGGACTGGCTCAGGCAAGGGCACGGGGACTGGCTCAGGCAAGGGCACGGGGACTGGCTCAGGCAAGGGCACGGGGACTGGCTCAGGCAAGGGCACGGGGACTGGCTCAGGCAAGGGCACGGGGACTGGCTCAGGCAAGGGCACGGGGACTGGCTCAGGCAAGGGCACGGGGACTGGCTCAGGCAAGGGCACTGGCTCAGGCAAGGGCACGGGGACTGGCTCAGGCAAGGGCACGGGGACTGGCTCAGGCAAGGGCACGGGGACTGGCTCAGGCAAGGGCACGGGGACTGGCTCAGGCAAGGGCACGGGGACTGGCTCAGGCAAGGGCACGGGGACTGGCTCAGGCAAGGGCACGGGGACTGGCTCAGGCAAGGGCACGGGGACTGGCTCAGGCAAGGGCACGGGGACTGGCTCAGGCAAGGGCACGGGGACTGGCTCAGGCAAGGGCACGGGGACTGGCTCAGGCAAGGGCACGGGGACAGGCTCAGGCAAGGGCACGGGCTCAGGAAGGGAAACAGGCTCAGGAAGGGAAACAGGCTCAGGAAGGCCGTATGGGTCATTTCGCACCTGCAGTACTTTCCTCCTTCCACCTCCGGTGTCTTCCAAAGGAGGAGGGCCATCATCAATGTCCTCCTCGTCTGAAAACTCCAGGTCCTCACCACTGTCCAGCAGTGAGACTTTCCCTGTCTTTTTCGCCGCTTGAGCCTGGTCAGCCATCTTGTGCTGCGGGGCGGCAGCCATCTTGTGCTGCGGGGCGGCAGCCATCTTGTGCTGCGGGGCGGCAGCCATCTTGTGCTGCGCGGCGACAGCCATCTTGTGCTGCGCGGCGACAGCCATCTTGTGCTGCGCGGCGACAGCCATCTTGTGCTGCGCGGCGACAGCCATCTTGTGCTGCGCGGCGACAGCCATCTTGTGCTGCGCGGCGACAGCCATCTTGTGCTGCGCGGCGGCAGCCATCTTGTGCTGCGGGGCGGCAGCCATCTTGTGCTGCGGGGCGGCAGCCATCTTGTGCTGCGGGGCGGCAGCCATCTTGTGCTGCGGGGCGGCAGCCATCTTGTGCTGCGGGGCGGCAGCCATCTTGTGCTGCGGGGCGGCAGCCATCTTGTGCTGCGGCGGGCAGCCATCTTGTGCTGCGCGGCGACAGCCATCTTGTGCTGCGCGGCACAGCCATCTTGTGCTGCGCGGCGACAGCCATCTTGTGCTGCGCGGCGCAGCCATCTTGTGCTGCGCGGCGACAGCCATCTTGTGCTGCGCGGCGACAGCCATCTTGTGCTGCGCGGCGACAGCCATCTTGTGCTGCGCGGCGACAGCCATCTTGTGCTGCGCGGCGCAGCCACAGCCATCTTGTGCTGCGCCATCTTGGCTGCGGGGCGGCAGCCACAGCCATCTTGTGCTGCGCGGCGCCACAGCCATCTTGTGCTGCGCGGCGACAGCCATCTTGTGCTGCGCGGCGACAGCCATCTTGTGCTGCCATCTTGTGCTGCGCGCGGCGCCATCTTGTGCTGCGCGCGCGACAGCCATCTTGTGCTGCGCGGCGACAGCCATCTTGTGCTGCGCGGCGACAGCCATCTTGTGCTGCGCGGCGACAGCCATCTTGTGCTGCGCGGCGACAGCCATCTTGTGCTGCGGGGCGGCAGCCATCTTGTGCTGCGGGGCGGCAGCCATCTTGTGCTGCGGGGCGGCAGCCATCTTGTGCTGCGGGGCGGCAGCCATCTTGTGCTGCGCGGCGACAGCCATCTTGTGCTGCGCGGCGACAGCCATCTTGTGCTGCGCGGCGACAGCCATCTTGTGCTGCGCGGCGACAGCCATCTTGTGCTGCGCGGCGACAGCCATCTTGTGCTGCGCGGCGACAGCCATCTTGTGCTGCGCGGCGACAGCCATCTTGTGCTGCGGGGCGACAGCCATCTTGTGCTGCGGGGCGACAGCCATCTTGTGCTGCGCGGCGACAGCCATCTTGTGCTGCGCGGCGGCAGCCATCTTGTGCTGCGGGGCGACAGCCATCTTGTGCTGCGGGGCGACAGCCATCTTGTGCTGCGGGGCGACAGCCATCCTGTGCTGCGGAGGAGATTCGAGCCCCAGCCGAATATAGTGCTCCCGGCTGATTCTCTCCGCCTCGTCCTCCTCCTCTGGCTCCTCCCAGTACTCCTCTGAATCCTCCTCGGATTCAGCGCAGCGAGTCCTCTCCCACTCTCTCTGCTCCCAGTAACCCGCTGGTAGCCACATCGGTGGCGGCGCGGATGGTCGAGGAGGAAGGGGTGGTCCTCGCCTTATGGCGCATCGGCGCAAACATACTGGGAACTCCATTGGCGGCCCGTAAGTGGACGAGCAGCTCCTCATTCTCCGCTGTGTCGTAAATAGGTCGGTCATTCTGTCACGATCTGCCTTTTGGCAGATGGCAAGGAATAGACACAATTGCAGAGAATAATTTCCAAAACAGGGTTTTTATTCTCATCCAGGCAGAACAGGCACTGAACATCAGAACTGAAACACTGAAACAACAAAACCAAGGAGTAAACTCAAAACAGGAATACCACAAACTAAAACACAAGAAATCATGGACTAGAACCGAACTAAACACAAACGGACTAACAGACAGAACACAGCATGAAACACAAAGACTCTAACAGGACTGACAGTGAATGAAACCTCAAGGACTACTAAACGGGTACAGTAACTAGAAACAAAGACAGAACTAATAAACCTAGACACAGACTATGCACCACAACCAGACAAACCCAACCAATACACAGACTGACAGGAATACAGTACTAAGCACAAAACCTCCATACAAACAAACAGACTCAAGACAAACGAACCAACATACCTTAACAAAGCCCGACACTCAGTGACACAGGGAAGACTAAATACTTGAACGAACAAGGAAATACATCTAACAAACGACAAAGTAACATGCATACCGACATGGAACGCAGACATGACACAGACATAGACATAGAACTAGAACCCAACGTACCTGAAACAATGACCGACACAGACAAACTGACACAGACCAAGTTAAATGCAGACACTAACGAACTGAACACAGAACAGGTGAGAAACAAACACAGGTGTAAGACATTGTCCTTGAATAATTCTCACTGCTGGCAAGGGGAGTGGCCACACTGGCATAGAGGGGAACAGAGGCAGTCTCTTACACTGTGGAAATATAATTGTATCCTAAAACTTCTGTATCAGCAAATTGGATCCAATTAAACGGAATGTCTCAAAAGCGCCTCATTCAAGAGAAATCCTTCCAACAAAGGAAACAAGTATTGTATCTTATGTCATTGTTGCGAATTTGACGATACGTTTTCGAACAAAGCAATTATGACCCCTCTGCCATAAATGTAAATGCTCTCAGGAACACCCGTGTGACACATTAAAAGACCAGAAAATGTAATCATTAAATAGCCAGATAGCTAGACACCTTAATGTTAAAAGCATCAAATACTGTATATCATAGAGAATATTTTAGACAAAAATGTTAGTATTAAATGAGGTGATGGCCAATATTATGTGTTAATGGTTTTAAAGGTGGTTCCCAGTTAAAGAAAGGTCATGCCCTTCCAGCTCCAGGCAAACTTTTTTGTTGTAAAACTCGGTTGTAGAGAACCATTGGGATTTCCAACGTCACTCCCATGTTATAGAGACAAAAGCATGGAGAGCCAGAAAAAGAAAAAAGGGAAATGACAGTGGATAAGAGAAAAGACACTGCCAGCCAGCCAATCTCCAAACTAATCGTCAATGAACATCTGTAGTAGAATATGCAGTTTATCCCTGCTTCAGCTTAAGAAAAAAATCGTGCCACGCGTGTTTGGCAAAGGCTTATCATGTCTTACACAGGCCCGATGCAGACACAAAAGTTTCGCTTAAAGCGTGAGAATGACAGAAGTTTATCTCAGCTATCATGATAAGACAGGCACTGTCAAGAGCTTCACCGCACAGACACACACACACACACACAAACACCCATAAAGACACACACAGACACACATAACCACAGACACACAGCCGCCAGTGGTGATGATCTCCCTGAAGATAAGCAGGCCAATAAAGACGCTGTTAAGAGGAACGGAACAGGACATCAACGTTAACATATGCCAATGGCAAGTTGATGTCAGGTGGGGTTAATCCTGAGCAGCAGTTAATTTCCCTAAGAGACAAAGAGAGGGAAAAGAAGGGATAGAGAGAAGGTGAAGAAGACAGAGAGAGTGAGAAAGGGGAAATAGAGAGAGAGGAGGGGAGAGAGAGTGAGAGGGGTAGAAAGAGATCGGGGGGGAAGGGGCGGGGGGTGGAGAAGTAGAGGGAGAGGAAGAAAAAACTAAAGTATGTGGAAATCAATTTCACTGCTCAACCAGGAGAACAGTCCGTTTCTCTGTGTTACAAAAAAGGCGGCGACAGACGTTATAATGGGTTTAATTGTCAGCCTGCATGCCAGTCACTGTAGCATTTCACTTCCTGTACTGTATGTCATGGGACAAATTCATTATTACAGCAATATCACAGTCCAATGACGTACAGCAATTTGAAGATGTGTAATAATTTTACTATTTGAGAGCAACTGTCATGACTATGTGTATGACTGGAATTAATCCAACCAGAACCTATGCGATTTGAAAAAATGCTGCTTTTATATAGCGCTTTTATCCAAAGCGCTTTACAGATCCTGCGTCACATTCACCCATTCATACACTGACGACCGCGTCTACCATGCAAGGCGACTGCAGGCTCACCAACCTTCCGATTGATAGACAACCAACTCAACCCACTGAGCCACTGCCGCCCCGATTTAAACCTATTTGCAGTTTCTAGTAGGCCCTCAAGCTGTTCTACTCCTCAAATTTGACGGACAATTCCCTATTTATCCTCACACAGTCACTGATTCCATTCATTTTTCCAGTCGATTCCTGTATAATTGTGTGTTGCTGTTGTTTCTCACGATATTCAAAATGTACTACCCTAAGATACAGACATTCACAAAAATGTGGGGAAATAAAGAAATACCACAGAAATATGAGAATTAATCAAATCATCACTATATAACCTTAAAGGCAAGATGCTTCTGCCCACATTACAGAAGCTTCTGCCAACACTACAGATGTTTCTGCCAACACTACAGATGTTTCTGCCAACATGACAGATGCTTCTGCCAACATGACAGATGCTTCTGCCAACATGACAGATGCTTCTGCCAACATGACAGATGCTTCTGCCAACATGACAGATGCTTCTGCCAACATGACAGATGCTTCTGCCAAATTTACAGATGTTTCTGCCCACATTACAGATGCTTCTGCCAACACTACAGATGTTTCTGCCCACATTACAGATGCTTATGCCCACATTACAGATGTTTCTGCCCACATTACAGATGCTTATGCCCACATTACAGATGTTTCTGCCCACATTACAGATGCTTATGCCCACATTACAGATGTTTCTGCCCACATTACAGATGCTTATGCCCACATTACAGATGTTTCTGCCCACATTACAGATGCTTATGCCCACATTACAGATGTTTCTGCCCACATTACAGATGCTTATGCCCACATTACAGATGTTTCTGCCCACATTACAGATGCTTATGCCCACATTACAGATGTTTCTGCCCACATTACAGATGTTTCTGCCCACATTACAAATGCTTCTGCCAACTCTACAGATGCTTCTGCCAACACTACAGATGTGTCTGCCCACATTACAGATGCTTATGCCCACATTACAGATACGTCTGCCCACATTACAGGTCAAGGGTCACCGGAAACAAATCTGTGCCACTGACCGTGAGCAGGTTAAGCAGATCGTTGTTGGCGTCGATGCTGGGTGCAGTGGTCTGGACCATCGCCAACTCGTGGAGGATGGTGTAGAGCTGCTGACATTTGGTCAGGTTCACCTTGGTCTTGTCCGGGTCGGCCCAGTCGGACAGCGCCACGTGCACGGCGATTAGGTCCTTGAGGTGCACGCCCAAGATGGGGAAACGGAATCCGGTGCAATCGGCGAAACGCCGCCGGTACTGGCTGTAGTTGCTGCAGGATGTGACTAACTCGATCAGGGCGTTGAAGACCTGGGTGAATGGAGAGAAAGATGGGGGGAAAGAGGGATAGAGGAAGAGTGTGTCCTGGGTTAACGCTCTGCGACAGCACACTTCATTAGGACATTTCTAAACAGATATGGTTTACTAAATGAATCCAATCTGTTCGTCGGTAAAATGCTTGCATCTGTTACTGAGTTGGCTGTTCCTTCTTAATACAGGCTCTGGGAAATTAAATATGTTCCTGTAATCCAATAACACAAAAAGAGTTTTCTAACACCACTATTAAGGTACAGCAATACCTCTGAACAAAGGCACTGGGATGTCAGGTGTTATCATAAATAATTCAATTTTAAAATAATATCAATGACTACATGATTGTTGTACTACTCTAAAACCGTTCGTTCGAAAGGGTTTATATGTATTACATGAGGACCTGGGGTGTGTTTATAAGGTGTGACATAAGGACCTGTGTTGTTTATAAGCTGCAACATAAAGACATGGGGTGTTTACAAAGTTAGGCATAAGGACCTGGGGTGTTAAGAAGGTATGACATAAGGACCAGGGGTGCTTATAAGGTATGACATAAGGACCAGAGGTGTTTATAAGGTATGACATAAGGACCTGGGGTGCTTAAAAGGCATGACATAAGGACCTGGGGTGCTTATAAGGTATAACATAAGGACCAGAGGTGTTTATAAGGTATGACATAAGGACCTGGGGTGCTTATAAGGTATAACATAAGGACCAGAGGTGTTTATAAGGTATGCCATAAGGACAGCTAATTTACCTTGTTGGTGTCGTTACTGATGTGGGACTGGGTGTCTTTGAGGCGAGAAATGGAGCTGTTACTGAGCCCGCCCACCACGGCCATTAGAGTGTTGAAGTTCTGGAGCTGGAGCAGTTTCTATTGGTGGAGAGAGAACAGAGACAGGCGGGCATTAGAGTGTTGACGTTCTGGAGCTGGAGCAGTTTCTATTGGTGGAGAGAGAACAGAGACAGATGGGCAGGTAGAATGTCTGTTTGTTAAATAACCTTTATATTCTCCTTAGTAGTTTGAGGTTCACATAACAAAGTAGCATTCACACATAATCCTGGCTTTCACTTAAACAAGGTGGTAATTGAGCCTTGGTGGAGATTAAGACTATCTGGAGAATAAAACAAGGTTGAGACTGAGACTAGGTGGAGATTAGGACTATAGGCAGAGAATAAAACAAGGTTGAGACTGAGACTAGGTGGAGATTAGGACTAGGTGGAGATTAAAACTAGGTGGAGATTAAGAGTAGGTGGAGATTAAAACTAGGTGGAGATTAAGAGTAGGTGGAGATTAAGACTAGGTGGAGATTAAGAGTAGGTGGAGATTAAGACTAGGTGGAGATTAAGACTAGGTGGAGATTAAGACCAGGTGGAGATTAAGACCAGGTGGAGATTAAGACTAGGTGGAGATTTAATTATAGATACAAGTACAAGAAAGAGAAACAAATAAGAAGGAGACTGGGAGTAGACAGGCAGGGAGACAGACAGGGAGACGAGAGAGACAGACAGAGAGAGACAGACAGAGAGACAGACAGACAGGGAGACAGACAGGGAGACAGACAGAGAGACAGACAGAGAGACAGACAGAGAGAGACAGACAGGGAGACAGACAGGGAGACAGACAGGGAGACAGACAGGGAGACAGACAGGGAGACAGACAGAGAGACAGACAGAGAGACAGACAGAGAGACAGACAGGGAGACAGACAGGGAGACAGACAGAGAGACAGACAGGGAGACAGACAGGGAGACAGACAGGGAGACAGACAGAGAGACAGACAGGGAGACAGACAGGGAGACAGACAGGGAGACAGACAGCGAGACAGACAGGGAGACAGACAGAGAGAGAGACAGGGAGACAGACAGGGAGACAGACAGGGAGACAGACAGGGAGACAGACAGGGAGACAGACAGTGCCACCAAGGATTTAAAAGAGACAGTGGAAGAGATTGGCAGAGAAATTATAAGTAGCCAAAGGCAGAGAAGCAAGCTAGTTATAAACAGGGATGGAAGGGGTGTGTGTGTGTGTGTGTGTGTGTGTGTGTGTGTGTGTGTGTGTGTGTGTGTGTGTGTGTGTGTGTGTGTGTGTGCGTGTGCGTGTGCGTGTGTGTGTGTGTGAGAAAGAGAGAGAGTTATAAACAGGGATGGGAGTTATGTGTGTCTGTGTGTGAGAGACAGAGATAGAGATAGCAAAGAGACAATTTTTCTGTGAGAAAAACCAAGGAGATTATAAGTCATAAATTGTATCCAAAGACCAGCAATAGCCACAATACAATCCTGGGAAGGACACATTCTCTCTCTTCTGTTTCACACACACACACACACACACACACACATGAACACGTGTTAACCAACACGACACACAAAACTTCCAAGCATCCATGTGCCCAGCTTGTGCTCAGATAAGTATGCTTTTATTGACACTACCCACAGTCCAACGATACAGGGCACATATTGTTTTAGTGTCATCAATGCTGTAGCAGCACGTTGTGAATGGAGCTCGACAGAGACAATGTGTCGTGACCTTCTGCTCACATGACGTCCTGTAGAAAATCAATGGGGTCCCATCTGTTTGGAAGGATTGCCAGCAGGCATCATTTGGTTAAGGCCAAATACCCGCCCAAATACCCGCTCAGATACCCGCCCCGGTCTTTGCGATCAATGGCAGTACCGCGATTGGACGTTAGGGAGGTTCTACAGTGGAGGAGGTTCTACAGTGGTGCGGCACAGAGGGCATCGTCCAATGGGAACCGCTTTGAACAGCACAGATATATTATGGTGCCCATCGATGGGCCAGAGCATTACACTGTGTGGGAAATACTTTACTCCATTGGGATGTGTGTGTGTGTGACTCACTACTGTCTAGAGTGTGTGTCTGTGTGTGTGTGTGTGTGTGTGTGTGTGTGTGTGTGTGTATGTGTGTGTGTGTATGTGTATGTGTGTGTGTGTGTGTGACTCACTACTGTCTGGTGTGTGTGTGTATGTGTGTTTGAAATACTGTCCGACATAATCAAGTCACATGATGTATGGGGAATAGCATGGGGGGAGGGCGGAAACTGCCCTAAATATGACTATATGCACATCTTTACACTCCGCACAGAGTGAGAGAGGAGGGAGGAGCGATGAAGAGGAGTAAGACCACAGGATAAGAGAGACAACGGGAGGAAGATCTAGTCTGCGTGGTGGAATCAGACAGCCACCATCACATCTTATAAAAAAATATCTACGATTATTTTAGGCAAACGTGTTATAATTTGGTATACAAAGGGTTTCACTTAGTTGGCGACGATAGGCGCGCTAACGTCCAACCTGGGATATTTAGGATGAGATAAGAGGGAGGGTGAGAGAGTGGAGTGAGAGAGTGGAGTGAGAGAGACAAGCGAGAGAAAGGGGTGAGAAATATTGGGTATGAGAGACGAGTGGTGGGAGATGGGTGTCAGACTGGAGGGGTGGGAGAGGAGAGAGGGGAGGGAGATGGGTGTGAGACTGGGGGGTGGGAGAGGAGAGAGGGGAGGGAGATGGGTGTGAGACTGGGGGGTGGGAGAGGAGAGAGAGGGAGATGGGTGTGAGACTGGGGGGTGGGAGAGGAGAGGGGAGGGAGATGGGTGGGAGAGGAGAGGAGAGAGGGGAGGGAGATGGGTGGGAGACGGGAGAAGGGGAGGGAGAGGAGAGAGTGGAGGGAGAGGAGAGGGAGATGGGTGGGAGACGGGAGGGGTGGGAGAGGAGAGGAGGGAGGGAGGGAGAGGAGAGAGGGGAGGGAGATGGGTGGGAGACGGGAGAGGGGAGGGAGAGGAGAGAGGGGAGGGAGAGGAGAGAGGAAGGGGAGATGGGTGGGAGACGGGAGGGGTGGGAGAGGAGAGGAGGGAGGGGAGGGAGAGGAGAGAGGGAGGGAGATGGGTGGGAGAGGGGAGGGAGATGGGTGTGAGACTGGGGGGTGGGGGAGGAGGGAGGGAGATGGGTGTCAGACTGGGGGGGTGGGAGAGGAGAGAGGAGGGAGATGGGTGGGAGACTGGGGGGGTGGGAGAGGAGAGAGGGGAGGGAGATGGGTGGTAGACTGGAGGGGTGGGAGGGTTAAGTGAGGGGTGAGAGCCTGCTGTGGAGTCGGTAAATAAATAATGAGGAGTTTGTTTTGGAGAGAAGGAGATAGAGGCTGGTGATGAAGGAGTAACACTCCAGACATTCTCCGCTAACCAGTCTAAATATATCCTCCCATCTGTGAGCAGTGACACCCACTGGCACAAGCAGAAACAGGAGATCTGCGCTCCTGGTGAGCGGAACTCTGGGATACGTTCTGTTATTTCCTACCAACACAGTTTATAATAGAATATGGGTCGCGCTTTAGTCGATATCTACACATCCCACCCTGACCCACGTCCAACCCTGGATGTGTCAAAATGGTCAACGTAGGCATGTCAGATTGAAACATGAGCGTTGTCACTGGCCCACATTTAGAATTTCTGATATAACTGAATAAATAATTGTCAAATGTTTCACAATATATTTAATATATTCAATGTAACAGGCCCACAATTAATTATCGGCAGATTATTTTTTAAATGTAAAAAAAAACATCCGTCTCTTCAGTGTCTAACATTTACAAATACAATTTTTCAGGTTGAGAAGTGGCTGTAAAATGCTCCCTTCTATTTGCATATTAGAGCTGGAGGTGAAGTTGGCAATCTGGAAGCCAGTGGTCGGTAACAGTCCTTAAGCTGGGTGAAATGGATTGGTGAGGATGCCATGAGATCCACTGAAATACCAAGAGCCTCCTTCAGGACAGCTGTGAAGGGGCAGTGAAGGGGCCACAGTCAGCCACAGAGCTCCAGACCCAGTCAGCCACAGAGACCCAGACCCAGTCAGCCACAGAGACCCAGACCCAGTCAGCCCCAGAGCTCCAGACCCAGTCAGCCACAGAGCTCCAGACCCAGTCAGCCACAGAGCTCCAGACCCAGTCAGCCACAGAGCTCCAGACCCAGTCAGCCCCAGAGCTCCAGACCCAGTCAGCCCCTGAGCTCCAGACCGAGTCAGCCACAGAGCTCCAGATCCAGTAAACTCCAGACCCAGTCAGCCCCAGAGCTCCAGACCCAGTCAGCCCCTGAGCTCCAGACCCAGTCAGCCCCAGAGCTCCAGACCCAGTCAGCCCCAGAGCTCCAGACCCAGTCAGCCCCTGAGCTCCAGACCCAGTCAGCCCCAGAGCTCTAGACCCAGTCAGCCCCAGAGCTCCAGACCCAGTCAGCCCCAGAGCTCCAGACCCAGTCAGCCCCAGAGCTCCAGACCCAGTCAACCCCAGAGCTCCAGACCCAGTCAGCCACAGAGCTCCAGACCCAGTCAGCCACAGAGCTCCAGATCCAGTAAACTCCAGACCCAGTCAGCCACAGAGACACAGACCCAGTCAGCCCCAGAGCTCCAGACCCAGTCAGCCACAGAGCTCCAGACCCAGTCAGCCACAGAGCTCCAGACCCAGTCAGCCACAGAGCTCCAGACCCAGTCAGCCCCAGAGCTCCAGACCCAGTCAGCCCCTGAGCTCCAGACCGAGTCAGCCCCAGAGCTCCAGACCCAGTCAGCCCCTGAGCTCCAGACCCAGTCAGCCCCAGAGCTCTAGACCCAGTCAGCCACAGAGCTCCAGACCCAGTCAGCCCCAGAGCTCCAGACCCAGTCAGCCCCAGAGCTCCAGACCCAGTCAGCCACAGAGCTCGAGATCCAGTCAGCCCCAGAGCTCCAGACCCAGTCAGCCACAGAGACCCAGACCCAGTCAGCCCCAGAGCTCCAGACCCAGTCAACCACAGAGCTCCAGACCCAGTCAGCCACAGAGCTCCAGACCCAGTCAGCCCCAGAGCTCCAGACCCAGTCAGCCCCTGAGCTCCAGACCCAGTCAGCCCCAGAGCTCCAGACCCAGTCAGCCCCTGAGCTCCAGACCCAGTCAGCCCCAGAGCTCTAGACCCAGTCAGCCACAGAGCTCCAGACCCAGTCAGCCCCAGAGCTCCAGACCCAGTCAGCCCCAGAGCTCCAGACCCAGTCAGCCACAGAGCTCGAGATCCAGTCAGCCCCAGAGCTCCAGACCCAGTCAGCCACAGAGACCCAGACCCAGTCAGCCCCAGAGCTCCAGACCCAGTCAACCACAGAGCTCCAGACCCAGTCAGCCACAGAGCTCCAGACCCAGTCAGCCACAGAGCTCCAGATCCAGTAAACTCCAGACCCAGTCAGCCCCAGAGCTCCAGACCCAGTCAGCCCCTGAGCTCCAGACCCAGTCAGCCCCTGAGCTCCAGACCCAGTCAGCCCCAGAGCTCCAGACCCAGTCAGCCCCTGAGCTCCAGATCCAGTAAACTCCAGACCCAGTCAGCCCCTGAGCTCCAGATCCAGTAAACTCCAGACCCAGTCAGCCCCAGAGCTCCAGACCCAGTCAGCCCCTGAGCTCCAGACCCAGTCAGCCACAGAGCTCCAGACCCAGTCAGCCCCAGAGCTCTAGACCCAACCAGCCCCAGAGCTCCAGACCCAGTCAGCCCCAGAGCTCCAGACCCAGTCAGCCACAGAGCTCGAGATCCAGTCAGCCCCAGAGCTCCAGACCCAGTCAGCCACAGAGACCCAGACCCAGTCAGCCCCAGAGCTCCAGACCCAGTCAACCACAGAGCTCCAGACCCAGTCAGCCACAGAGCTCCAGACCCAGTCAGCCACAGAGCTCCAGATCCAGTAAACTCCAGACCCAGTCAGCCACAGAGACACAGACCCAGTCAGCCACAGAGCTCCAGACCCAGTCAGCCACAGAGCTCCAGACCCAGTCAGCCACAGAGCTCCAGACCCAGTCAGCCACAGAGCTCCAGACCCAGTCAGCCCCAGAGCTCCAGACCCAGTCAGCCACAGAGCTCCAGACCCAGTCAGCCCCAGAGACCCACGTACCTGAGCCACCCTGATGAAGTGGGAGATGACTGCAGCCCTCTGGGGAGCCGTAGGCTTGCTGAGCACCATCAACTGGATCCATTGAGACACGCTGTTAAACAGGGTGATGAAACGCTCCAGGATGGGGTTGTCCACCGTGCAGCCGTGCATCACGAAGCTGTGGTAGTCCTGGAACTATATGGGAAAAAAAGACGGAGGAATGGAGGGAGTCACCGGGAATACTGAAACGACTGGAGCCCAGTCAAGTCTCACATTAGCAGAGCGATTAAAAAGCAGTTTTGAACATCAAAGGGGCCAGTATGGAAATGTGTGTACGCTAAAGTACATCAAGACGCTTTCCGGTAAGTCCGGAAATTATTATTATATGTTGCTAGTATGTGCATTATCCACAAGCGAAATCACTAATATTACATGGGACAGGATAAATGTAATGTAAATGTAATATAAATGCAATGTAAATGTAATGTAATGTGAATGTAATATAAATGTAATGAAAATGTAATAAGAATGTAATGAAAATGTAATAAGAATGTTATGTAAATGTAATATAAATGTAATGTAAATGTAATGTAATGTAAATGTAATATAAATGTAATGAAAATGTAATAAGAATGTAATGAAATTGTAATAAGAATGTAATGTAAATGTAATATAAATGTAATAAGAATGTAATATAAATGTAATATAAATGTAATGTAAATGTAATATAAATGTAATGTAAATGTAATATAAATGTAATGTAAATGAAATGTAAACGTAGGTAACATACAACACAGTATAACATTTACCCATCTTAACATGAGTGCGCCATATTAACAACAAGTTGCCAGAAATCCCCAAAAGCCACTTTAAATATAAATGTGTATTTGTATTATTGGGGCGATTTAATCAGTTGTGTTGATCCATTGCATGTTCAGGCAAGACAACTACAACTGTTCGAAGGCGCCTCTAGTGGGCATAAACAGTAGGGTTCTCACAGCTCTACGTACCAGTATCTTACAGAAGGATTTATACTCCAGGTAGGTGAGGTGGGAGGCCAGCTCCCCAGAGTCTAGGTGGTCAAACAGCAAGGACATCTTCCTCTTCTTGGACAAGGACGGCTGCCGCTGGGTCACCTGACGCTTCCATTTGTACGATGGCCTGGGAGGGACAAAAAGGCAGTCGATCTTTAGAAACTGGGTATCACCAGATCCCGGTCTGGTAACGGCCATGCAGACTGCAGGTGGACACACATTTGTTAGGCGCAGTGTGTCTGACCTTACAGCGGTTCTTTGTTAAAGCAAAGGCCAGGATTCCGTGAGGTATTGACTTGAAATGTGTGGCGAACAGATAAAACACCACCTCAGTGAAATGTGAGAGTCAACCACACACTTACAGACGGTTGTTGGGACATGACGGACACAAGGTGAGCGGAAGTGAAGCATGACTTGGGGGGGTGAGGTGTGGGGAGATTGGCGGGGTTCTTACACGCTGTCTATGTCAATAAGCCGACTCTGACGCTCGTTCCCCTCTGTAGTCAACAGGTCCTTGAGGTCTTGGATCTGCTCCGCCAGCTCTGGGTTCAGATTGAACTCTGCCGGGAACTCACTTATCCAGTACCTGGATGGAAACAGAGGCGTGTTGGGGTGAAAGTGGAGCGAAGAAACAGCATTGCGACCTAATTATCAAATGCAATTGCCAGAGTGTCTTACTTCACCAAGTGGCAGATCCCCGTCCTCTGCTCGGCAGTGCAACTCTCCTCCTGTGATCTAATCAACTGTCAAGGTACGTAAAACATCTACAAAGACAATTCAAGATAAATAATGTTCCCAACGCCTGGCTGGATAACAAAAAGACTCAAGTACTCGGCGTCTAACCCACTGGTTCCAACTTGTCTATAAGTCCCTGCTAGGCAAAGTCCCATTCTACCTTAGCTCCCTAGTTACCATTGCCCTACCCACCCGCAGTCTGCGCTCCAGTAGGTACATTTCCTTAGCCATACCAAAGGCTTACACATCTTTCGGCCGCCAATCCTTCCAGTTTGCAGCCGCCAATGACTGGAACGAACTACAAAAAAACATAAAACTTGAAACACTCATATCACCAGTTGCCTTTAAACTACTCCTTTCCGAACACCTGTCCGATCTATGCACCTGCTAACTGTCTTCAACATCTCCCCCTTATGCTATGCCCAGTGCCCACCTTGCACAGTGGACATCTCTCTCCTGCACTATTGTCATACCTGTTGACTTTTGTATTACTGTTATTTCCTCAGATATTGCTCAAATGCTCTTTCCCATATTCGCAGGCATACAAACCATGCAAATGACCTACCTGCTAGACTCACTTTATTCTTTAAATATCCAGTTGAATGATACTCACCGTATTTTTATATTTTAAAATGTATCCGCTTAGTGCCTTACTTATGCTGCTCAACAGAACCATATATACCTCATCCTGTTTTACTGAACCAGTATTGCCTTTTCTGTCTTATTGTGTCTAAATTTGTAATCTTTGCACTCGTGTCTAAATTTGTAATCTTTGCACTCGTGTTTTATGTGTACTGTAACTGTATGTTGTATGTCGTCTTGCACATTTCTCGCCTTATCTTGGCCAGGTCGCCGTTGTTAATGAGAATTTGTTCTCAATCGGCCTACCTGGTTAAAGGTAAAATTAAAATAAATAAAATAAAAAAGTGCGAAAGGGGTCTTCGCCCGCTGCGTACATTTCGTCCAATTTACACCTTCTGTTACATTCGACGGCACAATTAACAACCGGTGTGGATTTTTCCCCGAGCTGAACAAACAGGAACAAGTGCCAGATGCCGGAGGATACTTGTGCAGTAGTTTCTTGGCCATATCGGTGGAGGTGAGGTACCAGGGGTGCATCATGAGGAACATGCGAACCAGAGAGGGGTCCCTCAATGTTCCCGTATCATCTGAAAGAGGACAGAGGCATTGAACATTACAGTCTCTGTTCTTCTACACCATGTTCCTCCCTCTATGAACTTCACCATATCCAAATCATCCATCGTCCAATCCGCGTCTCATAAAGACGACCCCAAAAGGATTCGTGAGAGTTGAAGTTCCCAGGAAGCCTTCCTCATAGGCCTCCATGCCTGAACTCAAAAAACTCTTTAACCAGCAAGTCACATGTGTCCCCGTGTGTGAACGGACACACATTCAGATGACCACCTTAGCTTTCCGCAGGTGCAAACAGACCAACTGTTCAGTATACTAAGAAAAATCAGCTGCAGTCATTTTGAGAGAAAAAAGACAATTAGTATTTATTTGAGTCTGTCAACATGAGATATTCACGGGAGGCGTATAGGAAACTGTTCCAATTGCAACAGATAATTCAGTTGTGTGTGTTTATTAGACAACAAAGAGACTGACTGACCAAAGGCTTGGATGCACGACTCAACCAGTTCGTCCACCGTGGCAGCCTGATCTGAAGCAGGCTCCATCTTTGACTTTCTTCGGTCTTCCGATTGTTTTCCAGCGGTCTTTGGCCTCCACCGTCTCTCCCCACTTCAGATTGAGCCCGGAGCACAAAACAGGGAGAACCCAGAGATGATCAAAGGCACAGAAACCAATTTCAGCCCAAACATTTAACTTATGCACAAAGAAATGAGAGACGAGCATATAGTGAGAAAGTAAAAGCATTGCAGCATTTCTTCTGCAGTTACAAGTCTGGTCTGTAGCTCAGATTTCCAGGAAGTATACAGGAAATGTTGATAATACCAAACAATGGAATTGGAACAATAACATGTCTGGATAGAGATATATAGGGATATAATTACATTTAAAAACAGCATACTGCAGCTAAAAGATAGTTTAACTACTCTGCCAGGTTTGGAGAATAAGGACCTTTGTTCATTTGGAGCATAGCTCTCGGGTTCGATTCCTGGAAACTCCAATATATAACAGATGTGGGTCGCTTTAGATAAGGTGTATCTGCAAAACACAAAGTCTTTTTTTGGGGTAAAACTTTTGTAGTGTTTATATGTTTTTGCGTTTAATAAAACACTAGTAATCTAATTTAAAATAGCGTGTATTACTTTTAAATACTTTTTTAATGGCCACACAAAAACAATAAACAGGAAAATCAAATAACATTCCGTGTCCATCCATGTCCATTCCGTGTCCATCCGTGCCGGAAACGGGCGACCTAAAAGATGGCAGATCAGAAGATGCGCTGCTTTGGGCATTGTGCTAAGCTTCAAGGCAACATGCCCTTTGCAAACGTGACACTTGTCCCCGATGCAATAGGGTTGTCATGGATAATAATATGTAGCTTAACCATGGATTAGTGTAGTCTATGTAAGATCTTAAATTATACCAGACAGTGTGTAGACATGATGAGCAGCTGTGCTTAAAGGTTCATCCGCGGAGTATTAACTGAGATTTATCCAATTACACCGAACAAACTAGAAACAGCACACACAACACCCCGAGGTTGCACAGAGTCCCCGTTAACATACGAAGTTAAGTCAGTGAGAATAAGATAATTACAATACCAGATTACTTGGACTACACACATGCTGCTGTCGTCCACAGACACCATAACAGGGTATGGGTCGAGATCAGAATTAACCAGTCGTTATTTGGTGTGACCACCACTCATATTACGCAGTACGACGCGTCTATTTCACATGGCTCAGGCCGGTTACACACTGGAAGCGTCTCGCGAGCGTGTCAGGCGCGTGGCGTGTCCGTTTTGATTGCGGCTCCCATGTTATCAGGTTAGAGGTCACACACTGCCTGCGTGAGTCGCGCGCCTCCTAGAAATAGAACAGGCGCCTATTTTTCACGCGAGACGCGAGCGTGTTGGAAGCGTTTCCAGGAAAAATAGAATAGGAAAATATGTTTATATGTCATTTAGACACGAATGCATATTAATAAATGAAATATTGATGTTTGAAAGTCTCTAGGTTCTGACATCAATGTAGAAATGTAATAAACCTGTCATACAGAACAAAATATTCTGTAACATATTTTGCAGTCAATACCGACGACGTTGTTTTGCTTTAATCAAATCAGTAGGCTATATATTTCTGTGTTAATTTTCCATAGTTACATATGTATACATGTAGCCTATAAAGGGTAGGATAGGCTCCAAAAACAACGTAAACACTTTTCAGAGTTTGAATCTGTCGGCGCTATGCCCAGGAGCAGCGCCGCGTCAGACACGCTTCTGGCGGGTAGGACACAGAAAAATACACGCAGCAGCCACGCTTCTGAGACGCAGCAGAAACGCCACGCTCGCGAGACGCTTCCAGTGTGTAACCGGCCTTAACAGCCACGATGCGAAGTTACTGGACGTGATCCAGGGCATCCCAGACATGTCCAAAGGGTCCGGTGGATAAGCAGGGCCAAGGATAAAACATCACGTGAATAGTGCTCAGGCAAATGTGGAAATAAAACTTCACATGTCGATTTTATTATTATAAATATATATAATATCTACACCGGGTTTCAGTGCAATACTGGAGCGGAGACTCAGAAGTATGTGACATCTTCATCCTCATTGTGGTTGAAGGGCACACAAACAGCACGTCGCGATAGAAACCCACAGACAGCCAACGGCTGATGCCCTGCCTTGAACCAGGAAAACCGCAACTTATCACTTCCTGAAATAAGTCGGCACGAAAACAATGCGCACAGAGTCAATCCACTCACGCAGTGGCTCTACATGCAAAGCAAACCTGTACCTGGGATCCTATTTTGTGAGAGGTAGTAATTGCTGTGGTGTGTGGGGTGCCATGGCAACACATCCACAGCGCATCTTGCATCTTTTTTTGCCACTCGGCTATTCTCACACTCTGGATGTGTTTTTTGAACTGTGTAATGAAATACAGCTTGCAAATAAAGTGTGGTTTTGGTGTGGTTTTGTCACCCATCAGTCTGGAGATTAAATATCTCATTTGAAAACGAACAGAATTATTATAAAGTGCTCTGAGTGATAAAAGCGGGGAACAAAGCGACGCAGCCCTGCCACACTATTGACTATATGGGTTTGGCAGATTGTGAACAATGTGGGCATGTGCATCAGGTCCCCAGAGCGTCAGTGGAGGAAAGACGGATGGGATGGAAAACGTGTGTGTGTGTGTGTTTGTTAGATCTCTCTAGGGTGGTTCACAAGGGAATGGATGAGGAAAAGTGTGTGTGTGTGTGTTTGTTAGATCTCTACAGGGTGGTTCACAAGGGAATGGATGAGGAAATGTGTGTGTGTGTGTGTGTGTGTGTGTGTGTGTGTGTGTAGGTCACAAAAGATTCTGCTGCAGAGAGGTGGGCGGACAATCTCTATTACAGGCTTCACAAATAGTCTGAAAAATACATATATGCAAGGGTTGGTGGAGGGGGGTACAACGGAAGGCAGGCAGAGAGAAAATTATGTGTGAATAAGAGTGAGCGAGAAAAACGAATTAAAGAATTGGAGCAATAGAAGGATGAAAACGACTTATAATTTAAATGAATTCTGAGGAACTATAAGTAAAAAGGGATGGTTAAAAGCAAAATTACTCACTGCAACCCAAGATATAGCATTAATAATAAAAAAAAGCATTTAAATGAAAAATGCGCAATGAAGTGTCCGAAACAAAAACAATGGCTGAGACAAATGCAGCAAAAACGTAAAAAATAAATACAGTTATCGTACCTTGGAAACGGCGACTGAATCAACTATGTCGAATAAACTCCTCGTCTTTGGAGAGTATTCTGAGTCTTAACATCTTACCTTTCTCCACATTCATTTGATTAGAGATTTGTGTAATAGACTCAATTTATAACTGATTTAATAACTTAAATTCATTAATCAATACGCACACACACACGACATCCCATAATAAGGAAAAAAACAGTTTCAAGTTTTCCAATTTATTGCATTTCACAGACACTCTCAATAAGAATGACTGTATATCTCTTAAATCAGATGTACGAAGCTATGGTCGCTGCCAAGGGCACTTCGACAGACTATAACTATCAGAATTAGTCATTGTGTAAAGACTGATGGCAAATTGTTTTTAGCAATCATAATTGAAATCTATAATCCAACTGAATGTTAGAAAGTGAAAGGCACTGAATAAATGACCCCTACATAGAGCAGAGATATGTTCCCTACCCATTGTCTGTGATACTTTACTTCTACCCGCTAGTTAATTTCACTGAGTATCCGTGGTATAATGGTTTCCTGGGTTATAAAACGATAAAAGCAGCAGTGTTTCCACCATGCTGTGTCTACCAACGCCTGTAATACAGCAAATGATAAGGACATCAGCTCACTTATGTCCTACAGTGCTGTCATACATTAGACGCTGGCATGTAAACCTTGTTGTAAAGCTGACAACACTGCTTCCGACCACAGATACTCTCTAGTGTGAAGCTATTCTGAGTTGGCCTTGGGTAGTTGAAAAAGCACATTCACCAGTTATGCTTAATTCAGAACGCTAGACAACACCGTAGCAATGTACCAGAACAGGCAATGAGTAGGCAAATATAGCAGTAATGGTGTTCTCAAAAATAAATGTTACCACCAGGAGGACACTTCGTCTTTTTCAGTCTGTTCTTGTGTGGTGGGTCACGTTTTCAGTATATACTCCTCCGTTGCAAAGTTCACTACAGTACAGTTTAAAATAGAAATGTATAGAATAGTTCACTATACAGTAGGCTATATAATAGAAATGTATAGAATAGTTCACTATACAGTAGGCTATATAATAGAAATGTATAGAATAAATCACTATACAGTAGAGTAGGCTATATAATAAAAATGTATAGAATAGTTCACTATACAGTAGGCTATATAATAGAAATGTATAGAATAGTTCACTATACAGTACAGTAGGCTATATAATAGAAATGTATAGAATAGTTCACTATACAGTAGAGTAGGCTATATAATAGAAATGTATAGAATAGTTCACTATACAGTAGGCTATATAATAGAAATGTATAGAATAAATCACTATACAGTACAGTAGGCTATATAATAGAAATGTATAGAATAGTTCACTATACAGTAGGCTATATAATAGAAATGTATAGAATAAATCACTATACAGTAGAGTAGGCTATATAATAGAAATGTATAGAATAAATCACTATACAGTAGAGTAGGCTATATAATAAAAATGTATAGAATAGTTCACTATACAGTAGGCTATATAATAGAAATGTATAGAATAAATCACTATACAGTAGAGTAGGCTATATAATAAAAATGTATAGAATAGTTCACTATACAGTAGACTATATAACAGAAATGTATAGAACAGTTCACTATACAGTACAGTAGGCTATATAATAGAAATGTATAGAATAGTTCACTATACAGTAGGCTATATAACAGAAATGTATAGAATAGTTCACTATACAGTAGAGTAGGCTATATAATAGAAAGTTATAGAATAGTTCACTATACAGTAGAGTAGGCTATATAATAGAAATGTATAGAATAGTTCACTATACAGTAGAGTAGGCTATATAATAGAAATGTATAGAATAGTTCACTATACAGTAGAGTAGGCTATATAATAGAAATGTATAGAATAGTTCACTATACAGTAGACTATATAACAGAAATGTATAGAATAGTTCACTATACAGTAGAGTGGGCTATATAATAGAAATGTATAGAATAGTTCACTATACAGTAGAGTAGGCTATATAATAGAAATGTATAGAATAGTTCACTATACAGTAGACTATATAACAGAAATGTATAGAACAGTTCACTATACAGTACAGTAGGCTATATAATAGAAATGTATAGAATAGTTCACTATACACTAGACTATATAACAGAAATGTATAGAATAGTTCACTATACAGTAGAGTAGGCTATATAATAGAAATGTATAGAATAGTTCACTATACAGTAGAGTAGGCTATATAATAGAAATGTATAGAATAGTTCACTATACAGTAGACTATATAACAGAAATGTATAGAATAGTTCACTATACAGTAGACTATATAACAGAAATGTATAGAATAGTTCACTATACAGTAGACTATATAACAGAAATGTATAGAATAGTTCACTATACAGTAGAGTAGGCTATATAATAGAAATTTATAGAATAGTTCACTATACAGTAGAGTAGGCTATATAATAGAAATGTATAGAATAGTTCACTATACAGTAGAGTAGGCTATATAATAGAAATGTATAGAATAGTTCACTATACAGTAGAGTAGGCTATATAATAGAAATGTATAGAATAGTTCACTATACAGTAGAGTAGGCTATATAATAGAAATGTATAGAATAGTTCACTATACAGTAGACTATATAACAGAAATGTATAGAATAGTTCACTATACAGTAGAGTGGGCTATATAATAGAAATGTATAGAATAGTTCACTATACAGTAGAGTAGGCTATATAATAGAAATGTATAGAATAGTTCACTATACAGTAGACTATATAACAGAAATGTATAGAATAGTTCACTATACAGTAGACTATATAACAGAAATGTATAGAATAGTTCACTATACAGTAGAGTGGGCTATATAATAGAAATGTATAGAATAGTTCACTATACAGTAGAGTAGGCTATATAATAGAAATGTATAGAATAGTTCAATATACAGTAGAGTAGGCTATATAATAGAAATGTATAGAATAGTTCACTATACAGTAGAGTAGGCTATATAATAGAAATGTATAGAATAGTTCACTATAAAGTAGAGTAGGCTATATAATAGAAATGTATAGAATAGTTCAATATACAGTAGAGTAGGCTATATAATAGAAATGTATAGAATAGTTCACTAT
This sequence comes from Dallia pectoralis, assembly GCA_029465975.1. NCBI lineage: Eukaryota > Metazoa > Chordata > Actinopteri > Esociformes > Umbridae > Dallia > Dallia pectoralis. The sequence goes on along the minus strand of CM055735.1, from coordinate 13,553,311 downwards.
ACAGTAGAGTAGGCTATATAATAGAAATGTATAGAATAGTTCACTATACAGTAGAGTAGGCTATATAATAGAAATGTATAGAATAGTTCACTATACAGTAGAGTAGGCTATATAATAGAAATGTATAGAATAGTTCACTATACAGTAGAGTAGGCTATATAATAGAAATGTATAGAATAGTTCACTATACAGTAGAGTAGGCTATATAATAGAAATGTATAGAATAGTTCACTATACAGTAGAGTAGGCTATATAATAGTATAATAGTAGGCTAAGTAATAGAAAGCCGATACCACACAGTCGTGGTATAATGACCATACACCACAAACAAACCCCAGAACAGCCGTTTTGCAACCAGAAACAGTTTACCAAATGAGAGTTAAGTAAAGCAGTAGGGAAGGTGGAATATAGTGAAGAACTATTAAGACATATTCTGCCCTCCACGACTATCCTGTACTGGCATCATCTCTGTTTCTTACTACACCGCCTCTGTTCAAGATAATCCAGGGAGTGGATAAAGAGGTTTATCCGCCGGTTGCCATGGATCAGGCGTTTTTTGATGGAGGTATTGAGGAGGGTCTGGTATTCAGGGGGTTGGAGGTATTGAGGAGGGTCGGGTATTCAGGGGGTTGGAGGTATTGAGGAGGGTCAGGTATTCAGGGGGTTGGAGGTATTGAGGAGGGTCGGGTATTCAGGGGGTTGGAGGTATTGAGGAGGGTCGGGTATTCAGGGGGTTGGAGGTATTGAGGAGGGTCGGGTATTCAGGGGGTTGGAGGTATTGAGGAGGGTCGGGTATTCAGGGGTTGGAGGTATTGAGGAGGGTCGGGTATTCAGGGGGTTGGAGGTATTGAGGAGGGTCGGGTATTCAGGGGGTTGGAGGTATTGAGGAGGGTTAGGGCAGTCAACAGTTTTCGAGAAGCGAATAAAGGGAATATTAAAGGCAGTGGGGGATGGACTGTTTTTGTGAGGGATTTGATTGTGGAGATTAGGATCTATTCAGGCTGTCAGACCGGCACCACTGCCACCGTATATATTCTCTACTTAATGGGCTAAGAGCTGCTGTTCTGCGCCAGTCACAAACACTCATGCACTCATACACTTATCTGCTCTAAACCCGTCTCTGATTGGCGCTCATGTACGTCTCCAGGCAACAACAACCCGTGGAGAAGCAAAACACGGCATCAATCCCGTACCGATATTAAACTGTCAAAACTATTTCAACATATCACCCGGCAGACCCAAGGACGTATTTACACTTCATCGATATTAATGGGCGACCCCCCCACCCCCCCGAGTCGCCCAGCGGGAACGGGCCGTTTGGTACGGCTCGGTGATCGGCGTCGTCGGTTTACCGCAGTGCCTCCTGGGTGACCTCATCAATCCCGCTCATCAACGGCGGTTCGGTCGACAGCCGCATTACCTCAGGCCGCATACATAATGAGGATGCCCGGGCACATAAATAACACACACACACACACAAACGCTCAGCGACACGTTGCAACACACACACACACCAATGAAAACACACACAGATGTGTGCGTGCACAAGCTCATACGGACCCGCATTTAAATGGCCCGCATTAAAACATGCACACCGTGATCCTGACTGCATCCATCGCCATGGTATCGACAACGCTGTGATGATGAGCCGGTGTAAATTAACAGCGGCGAGAACACACCCACCCACACACACACACGCACAGCCACACACCCACACACACAGCCACACACACACAGCCACACACACACAGCGACACACACACACACACAGCCACACACACACAGCAACACACACACCCACAGCCACACACACACCCACGCTCAGTGACACGTTGCAACACACACACACCCACACACACACACATACACACACACACACAGCCATTTACAGGTCTGGTATAGATTCTCCTGACTGATGTCTCCACTGTCACAGGGGCCTGAGCTGTGAAACAGACGGAGAGAGACGGGATGACAAAGAGGGACGACGCGTGTTAAAAGGATGACGACTAACGAGCGCTCCGATAGTACCCGGCACCATACACCACCAAGAGACCCCCTGTTGGGTCTTCCTGTACCCCAATTATAATAGTCCCAATAACTCCACCTGGCTGCCCAAAGCCCCTGGGCCTGTCAGAGGGTCAATCCGACCCGTGCCACCGTTGGCGCCGTCCACCACCGCCATGTACCCAGCGTCCACTGGGGTTTACGTTCAGGAAGGGCCGAAGGGGAAGGGTTTCTGTACTCCCTAAATGCCGCCCGGACAACTGGCAGATATAGATCAGTGATTAGGCACTTTCTGAGAGCGGCGTCTATTTAAAGTTTTGCAGCAGCACACTTCCTCCCCAGGGCCCTCACGCTCACGAGATCTCTAGGGTCGGCGTGACAAAGATGGAGGTTAGGTCCCTGCTGCGAACAGAGATTAGGAATTAGAAGGAAGGGAGGAATAAGGGGAAGTGCTGGTGGGGAAGAAGTAGCCAAAACGACTAAGATCACACACACACAGACACACACACAGACACACACAGAGACACACACACAGAGACACACACAGAGACAGACACAGACACACACAGAGACACAACTAGTATGTGTTGGGCGAAAGCAACACAATCACCGCTTCATATTTGCAAGTCAACAAAAAAGGGGCTTTTGTCCAACAGAATGCGTTTGTGCCAGTTTTGCATAACTCTAGCATAAATACATTTATCTCACCAAACTCAATTAGCACAGGAGAAAAATCTTACATTTTTTCTAACAGTACCTGAACCTGGTCTGGTAAATAATCGCGCATTTAAGTCAGGTATTGTGGTATGAAGGTTTTTAGGTCTCTGTTATTATACTTCCTGTGTAACTTCTGTCCTTAACCAGATGTGAAACTAACTAAATTACATAGCGAACGCAGGAAGAGTGAGTGTGTGTGTGTGTGTGTGTGTGTATGTGCGTGTGTGTGTGTGTGTGTGTGTGTATGTCTCTCTGTCTGCCTGTGAGAGTGTAAATGTTAATGTGTGTTTGAGCATGATTTGGTATATATTCGATTATGGTTAAGGATGTGTTAGGTTAAGATTAGGTTAAGATTAAGATTAAGTGTAGGGCTCAGGAATAGGAAACATTTCTAGATCTGGCTTAGATCTCAAGTCCCCACAAAGAAAGACAAATGATTGTGCGAGTTGAGAGAACAATAGATGCGAAGGTATCAGATTAAAGAGCAGATTTCCATGGGAGACAAAGAGAACATCAACCGAAGTCAATATTCGCGTTCTAACAACCATCTCCAAGCCATCATTATTCACACACACACACACACACACGCGCGCGCGCGCAAACACACACTTTTTCGCTCTCTTCACAGGCTCAAAGATGTGTGATGAGAACACAAGCCCGAGAGCAAGACGAGATACCGAGAGTGACGGATCAGCTCGGGAATCGCACATGTCGCCCTGGTTACGGTTGCTTCCCGCGGGGCAATCGCCAGGAGACTTTTGTTATTCACCGATTCGTTTCTTTGCCACTGTCATCATTCCTCTCTAGTATCTTGCTCGTTTGCCGGCAGTGCCGTTTTCAGAGTATTCAGAATTAACCTATTGCAGTTGATGTGCTGTCAGGATACCCGAGGCAAACAGGCTAACCATGTCTCTGCCAGCCATCGTTACACTCTCCATAATGCAAATGTGGACCTTTCCTTAACCCCTATAAACTGAGTTAAGCTTTGACTAGCCCAGGAGGACATCCTGAAATCTTCCTCATTTACCGGCTCTACGCTACAGGGCTTGGTCTGCAACAGAAATAAAAATTGAGTTGGCCGATATAGAAAACAGATAAATGGTGCGAGAATTTTCCTCAGTGGATGCGTTAAGCAGACATCATACAGACAGTTTATAACATTAATGTTTAGGCCAATTACTGTTTCCATCAACATTTCCCGTAACAGCATGTTTTATCAAACTTGACCTTTTTCTGATATACATGTATTTACTGTGTGTCTACTTCTTTGCACCCGGGTAGCTCACGCAAGCACAACAACTGAAGTTATTTGGAAGACGACAGTTATCATTTGAACCCAGCCAGTGTCTTCAACGAATGCACACTTCCATGCACTTTCTCTCTAAATAGTTAACAGTCTAGTATTAAATTAACCCATGCGCCCCCTTCCTACAGTCACATGGAGTCACAAGCCAACCACAAGTTTTATCTACAGTCGCAGACGGCGCTTTTATATAAACAAGTGAGCCTGTGGCCTCGGTTCACTGTTTAGCAAAGTGCAAACAACGCTTCTCAGTCTGTGATCAGTCGGGCAGAAAAGTCTGAAGTACGCCAAAATATTACAATCATAATGGTGACATTAGACGAGCGCCGCGGCAGTCCCACGCATGACAACACAGAAATGATGTCACGGGCTGTGTGGGTTTTGGTTGATGGGAAGGACGGAGCCAGGCGCAGGAACAAGTAAATGTAGTGGTTGTTTCATGTGGCCACTAACTTAGGCAGCAGCCTTTCAGCAAAGTAATCCAAACAACAAACAAATCCCACGTAGCGAAGATAATCAATAATGTACAAAAGAAGTACAAAAATGTAAATGTCTCTGACAGCTCACAAGATGCAACGAGTAACCTGCAACAATATCACACAAGGACATGACCAAACACAGGGGACCTACATACTCTACTAATGAGGGAATGGGCACAAGGTGTCTGTGATGACGAGACCGGACAATGAGGGATAGGAGGAGGGAACGATGGCAGCTAGTAGACCGGAGAAGACGAACGCCGAAGCCTGTCCGCAGGTGGCGGTACACTGGCTTCGTAGGGAGCACTGACAACTGAGGCCACACCAAACCCAGCCTCTGAAACCGGGCAGGGCCAATGCCGGTCGCAAGACTTTAATAGTTGGTGCGTGTGGAAGAAGTGTAACCCTGGCTAAGCTAACATGTGTTACCACACGTAACCCGGGCTAAGCTAACACGTGTAACCACACGTAACCATGGGCTAAGCTAACATGCATAACCACGGGCTAAGCTAGGTGGAAACCGCTACATTTTCTCGGCTCGCGGCGCGTTAGTGACTCCCCCAGGGAAGCTGCAGTCCTGGCCTGGGTTGAGACCGCTGCAGGGACTGAACCAGGTCGGCCATGACTCTCCCCAATCCAATTGGAGAGGTTCACGGCTACATGTGGAAGTCACAAAAGTGGGGGGAGAACGGCGTACAAAAACAGGAAGTGCGATGTGCAAGAGGGGCTAGATCCTGTTTATATTTTGAGGTCCTCCACTCCCTGTGTTAGTAAAGCTGCGTGCCAGAGGGGGGGCTCAGTTTATGTCACAAATAAAGATAAGAAGAATAGAACAGAGGCTCGCTACAATGGTAGGCGGTCAGAAAGCGCCAAAGATAGACATTTTATTTCTGACAGAAATAGAGAATATGTAATTTGACTTTGGATTACAAACTAATTTTAACTATGACACAGCAAGCCGGAATAAGTTCAGGAGTCAACGTTTGTTTGTTCTGTAGATTCATGATGAAATAATTTGCATGTGCTCACTATGCACGGAATAAAATGTTAAGATGACTACGCCCCCTCTCTGTACTGCACACATATAATTCCCTGTAGATTCATCTTAAGAAAATTATCTTTGGATGATGGATGAATGCCGCCAGTGATTACAAAGATACAGGGATACAGCCTAATCTAAATTGCTGGAGAGGGAGATGATCTTTAGGAATTTCCCCATGAGGCAATTACAGAGTTTAATGTCTGAGGAACTGACCAAAAAACTGCCTGTACAAGACAGAAATATTCCAAATCATGGGCCATGTTTGTGACAACGTGAATGTTAATTTGCATTTAGTGTTAATTTTTTCTACGTTTTACAGAAATACATGATTTGTTTAACGGGGAACAAGCTTTGCCGTCCTTAAAGATCAGAAAGGAACAATGTCTCTAGCCAATTCACAAGTTTGTCTCTGGGTGACCCACACTCCCAGCACACCACTGGGCTTTGAATGGCATTCCTCGGCCAACAGCGACACTCTGATGGCACTGGGGAAAATGTGTGCCTCGCTATAAACGAATATTGCCCCCTCACCGAAACTCTGGATAAGATGGAAATCCACTCTCGCTCTTTCATTTGGGTTTTCCCGAGATCCAAAGGGTACGGGTCAATTTCATAAAGAAGTTTCTCTCTGACTTGGTGGGAATTCAATATGTTTCTAAATCTTGAAGGGGCCAATCGGACACAAAGATCCACCCTGTCGTAGAACTTGCAAATTTCCAAACTACGTTGACATTTTGACGCCATTATGATCACGGCGAATTTTCGGATGGATTTCAGTGTCCTGCTGTGGATTGGCCCAAGGAAGAGGTCTCTAGGTGTCAAACCACTGCAGATTCTATTAAACACTCCGGGGAAATCTGACCTTTTTATTATTCATATTCACTTTCCCCTGAGCGTTTTTCTGCACAGAAATGCACAATAATTTGCTGACACATCTGTGTGTATATATAGTTACTTCCTCAGATCTTGGCTGTGTGTATGTAACAGTGTATGTAAGAACACACCCACATGCACTATCACATATGTGCCATCTCTTTCTCGTGCCGCTGAACATTCTTCAGTTGTTTGTCTTTATTAGCGGTTGCTGAGCTCACCAGGGCCTTCTTTTATCTCACGATGTTCCAAGCCGCTGTTTTGGGTAAGCTTGCGTTTTGAGGGAAATTTCTTGTGATTGTACCATGACTTTCTTGACAACTTTGGTCTTCGTCTTGACAGGCAGAACCCAAGGCAGCTGGACTTTTTTCGGCCAGGACTAGTCAAAGTCAGCAAATTACAACATTCCACAGCACTCCAGAAATATGTATTTTGTGCTAATATGGCAAAAAGGAAGCCATGACTCATGAAAAACTTGAATCAAAACACACGGCCAAAACTAAAGAGGCAAAGAAATAAAAAGGTTGATCCAATTTTGGTCGGACCTGCCCACCATGGAACCGGTTTGACATCCCTGCTCTAGGGCATACTTGCCCAAGTACACCCTAGAGTGTGGAGACTTGTGAAACAAGGTGACACCAGGATGCTGCACACTAAAAGTATGTCAGCAAACTGTTGCTGTGGTCGACGAACACAATAACCTCAAGGACCATTTCTGCACACCAGCCTGTTGACAGTCCTTCCAAAATGGAACCTAAAGTAAATGTTGGCGTGAAGTATAAATAATGAATAATAAAATCCCTCTTAACAGAATTTTTGGTGTGAACTAAAATCTTTTTTTTCTGCGGTCATTCGACTGAATAACACAACAAGCAAAGCTGAGTGAATTAACAAATACCTGTAATTTATTAAGCAAAATAATCAAATTAAAAAACATGCATTTGTTTGATTTTTTTTTGTTGGTGTTTTCTAATCAGCAAATGGCAACATTATGACTGAAGCTAAAACAGCTCTCCTAGTTTACAAAGCTGTGTGAGGCCATTTAACATCTGACTTGCTGTAAACCTCAACCGAGTTAACACTTGGATATATGTATTTATAGCGGCTGTTTTTAGTTTCGTAATGTTTTCTGGGCCACATGCAAAAGCTTTGCATACTCGTTTTTTTTAAGGTAGTGAGCTCATTCAATTAAATTGATGGGGTGCGGCACTGAACACCTTCAACAAAGTGCCAGCCAAAGTCATTTCCAAGTACTACCATTGAGGACAGCCTGGCCTGCTGCCCCTCGGCTCGGGTTTGGAATTGTTCAGTCGACAGTCAAAATGCCCTACTCCTTTTTACTATTCAATTAACATGTATTATTATTTTCCGACTGTGCAGAGGACATGTGTCTGCTCCGCATGCTGTCACAATTGGTGTTCCCCAGGGCTTGGTTCTAGGCCCACTTCTCTCTGTACACCAAGTCACTTGGCTCTGTCATATCCTCACATGGTCTCCCCTATAATTGCTGTGTGAGTGACACAACCCTATTTCCCCCTGCCCTCCTTCTGACACCCAGGTGACGAAACGCATCTCTGCCTGGGTGTCACAGCCCATCACAGCTGACAAATGCACATTTCAGACTGCAAAGAACTTTGGCGGGACACCGAATGACACCCAGTTGTTCTCAGCAAAGATCACGGCATCAACAACTCGCTCCTGCAGGTTAACGCCCACCCAGGAAGAGGTACAGACAGTAGGTCAAAAGGCAAATGTTCCTTAACGGGGTGCTCGTTCACTACTACCGAGCCAAGACCTGCTCTGGAGAGATTGTTACCGGCTCAACTTTGGCGGACAGCTATGCTGAATTTCTTTATATTTGTGAGGTTCTACGGTAACAGCCCCAAGCCCAGCCGGTATAAATAATTAGCATGGGCAAGTCTGAAGGTGCTTCAGTGCGTCACAGTTCCGCCATAAAATCACAAAATAATAACATGTTGGTAGTTTGTAATCAAAGCCAAAGCTGGTCACCGATAATGTGAGGTACTTGCCAGTAAAATAATGGCTAGATGCATTTTAGTAGTTATTTTATCTAATCAAAGTGTATCACATCTCAAGACGATGGAAACCGCCCCATTTGGACAACCCAAACTCAGGGGTGTCTTCTAACCATTCAATGGAGATTTTTAACAAACTGAAGTCAGGATTCTTTTTGACACATTCCGTTTTTTTCATGTTTTTATCAATTCAAATGAGTGAAGCGTGCCCAGACTTTCACAGCTGTTGCAGATTGTAGAGCTAGAACGTGGGCTCCAGTGGGAGTAAGCATCAATACTCTGCTTGTAGTACTGACAGAAGATCACTCTCCAGGGTCACACGTTATTTGAATTTGTTCTCCAGCCCACCTCATTCACCCTTATTCACTGTCTCTTTATGACTAGTTCATTTATGGAATGTTTCATCTACTGCCAGGCCTGTTTTGTTTTTGGTACTTCCTGCATGATTCGCAAAGTGTGCAGCCGTTCAGAAAATCCTAGGAAATGCGCCGTGAGCAATCTCCAACAACCCGTCATCTCGCCAATCAACAACCCAATCATTTGATTGTTTGGTGTCATTTGAAAATGTCATTCAAAAGCACCTGTGTTTGTCCACCCATATCTATTACAATAAGATAAAAGTAGGCGCACGTCACACCTGAACAGTCTGACATTATTTGTATATTCTAGAGAGGTGTGCATGTTAGAGGGACTTGGTAGAAGGAATAGAGTGAAGACGTGCTGGATAAGGCCCGTATAGCAACATGTAGGCTGACAGTGCACCAAGATCATTAAGTCAACTTTAGGTTAACAGAGGTTACAGTTGTTGGGCCTGGACCGCAGAGTCCTATTTGGGATTGCTAATAAAAAACAGAATAATAAGTAAGTTTGGCAAATGTTTTGCAACATTAATGGATGGTTTGTCAAATGCAGTCGCTGTTCATTTTCTAGCTAATCTAACTAATGATTTAATTTGAGGAGATGCGTTTCAGCAAAGTGGGGTGTGTAAGAATGCCTGATCAACAGTTCCCACTGCCAATACTAAGGCTTTCTGCCATTATATATGTACAGAACCTGTACACCTCCATCCTTCTCCCTGCAACACACTCATGCAAAACCGCAGACTGATTGAATGAACGGTTGTTGTCTAACGGATTAAAGAGCATTTCCTCTCAGAATGTTCTATCTGCAGGAAACCTCTTCCTCTGTCATCTTGTTGCCTCCGAAAGGTTTCCAGCTCCGCCCATTAAAGAGACGACCGATGACAGGATGACGCAGAGAGGGAAAGGTCACAGAGATGGAGATAAATGGAGGCTGGAAAAACACGGAGTAGATGGAAAAGAGAAAGATAGCAGAAGGTGGCAAGCAGGAGGGAGAGGACTAGTTTGAAAGACAGACAGGAAGCTCTGAAGTGTGCCCAAGTGATGCATGCTGGGTCCGCTAGGTTGTTGCTCCTCTGTAATTACTTTCTTTGTTGGTTAATTTTCCTCTCGAGGGATAGACTATTTTCCTCCTAACTTCCTTCACATCAGCTTGGGTCCATCCTCCCTTCTCCTTCTCTCCTCTTCACGTGCCCCGCCCCCTCCACCCCAACCAGATCTTAGTTCTTCAGCATAAATCAGTCCTTTACAGAGAATCCAATTAAGTCTGGCTTGGCTAACGAGGCGGCGGGGCATGACAGTGTTGACACAGGTCAGAGAGTTTGTTGGCTGCTCCGGATGCTTTTAGAAGCAAGGGAAATATCAAGCATGTAGACAATCGGCCTGGTGATGCTAGTGTGTGTGTGTGTGTGTGTGTGTGTGTGTGTGTGTGTGTTTTTCTAACAGCGCATCACAGCCCTCAGCTGGATTAATTTCTCACGTCCAAATTTCACAGTGTCCAATTCACAATCATGGTCTAATTATGGCCTCGTCTGAACAACTCCTCAGCAAGTCCGGGAGAGTCGAAGATGAGGACACTTATCCTCCGGTGCCCATCACATCAGACTGTTCTGCTGCGTGTCACACTGCCTTCTTAACCCGGCGGTATTCTCCAGCATTTACAAGGTGAACTACAGTACAGTTGAGCCTGCCGTCGGGTGGAAAAAAGCAGCTCTAGGAGATATCCGCCTGTTGCTGAGGGAACATACAAGGTCTGTGGAGGGATAGAAACCTACTAAAGAAACCATCTGTATTCTGCATAAGTGACTGTATGAGCAGCAGTGGGTTACCCAATAGGCATCTTCACGCATCTTCAAATGAGCTAAAACATTCGGACGAGGGTTGACCTCGTACCATCCACGGGTTTACATACAACCTGTCTCCCCTTCATCCCATCGTGTTGCTCAACTGGACCTTGTCAGGAACTTTAGTCAGAACCACCGGCCCGACAGCCCGACTTACAAGACAAAGACATAAATCTGACAGACAACATCCGAGCAGGGCGGCCTGCGGACCAGCACAAGTTGCAGAACCCACCAACTGAACACCCATCCATCAGTGAGGCTCAGCGGGTGGTTGGGGGAAAAGCTCCTGACAAAGGTGTCAGAACGGCGCTTATACACCCAGATACAGAGTAATGAGGTTCGCTAATCAATACCCGAACACTGAGTCTGGGTCTGACCTATGATTTGTTTGGCTTCTCAGCCCACCCAGCCAATATTCGTTAACGTCAGTGGTGGATTTCTAGACTATAGCACTTGAACAAGATGACAGACTGATATTAGCATTCTACTACTGTGTCAGGACAATACCTCAGCTTAAAGCAATGTGCTATTCAAACAGAGATGAATGACCATAAAGGGAGTTTTTCCTGTGTTGATGAAGGCACACTGGTGACGACTATAATAACTGCTGGTGTGTGTGATTTGAGAGAGTTAAGTTTGAGCACAACAGACACTGCATAGATGTGGCAACATTGTCAACATTGTCTGTGTGTCTGTGTCTGTGTCTGTGTCTGTGTCTGTGTGTGTGTGTGTGTGTGTGTGTGTGTGTGTGTGTGTGTGTGTGTGTGTGTGTGTGTGTGTGTGTGTGTGTGTGTGTGTGGTCGGGATGTAGCCCATACGCCGCACCGCACCGCGCAGGGGTTAACTTGATTTGCCCTCGCATGGGGTTCTGGCGCACAGACCAAACATTGCTCAAGTTAGATCAAGTTGAAAACCATCTAGTCTGAGGCGTTTACTGTTCAGATACAAGTCGTGCCACTGCTCGCCCTTTAAAGTAACGACACACGTGGTAAGTGGAGCGGAGAGGCATAACGGTTATTAAACGTTTCGCTGGGCATGCATTACCTCAGATGGTGCCTATAACATTGGTGCCTAAAAGCTGTGCTGTGCTGTGCTGTGCTGTGCTGTGCTGTGCTGTGCTTACCTTCAGAGTTTGAAGAGTCCCATCACACCAAGTGTGTGCCCACTTATAGACTGACACGAGAATCCCTCGTATAAACAAACCACCCACCCAATGGGTTGCTGATCTAACTGTTCCGGTATGTCCTTCGGCTATGCATCATAAAGGCAATGCATGCGCTTAACTTGCTTTATGTTAATTATCCGAAAATCAAGTCACAAGTTTCGAGTGAGAGATCCACGCAGACCGTTTTCAAATGCAAATTTCAGCCTTCCCTGGAGCTAGAGTAGACAGAGTGAATTTTACACTGCCACATAACCCTCATTCGTGCAGCTCCCTTAAAGCAGTCACCCGTGTGCGGTGCTCGTGTGGGTTCACACACTGCGGTGGTGTCGCTCCATCCACTGTCTCATAGTCCCGCCTATTGGCCATGCCTCGACCCAGCACCGCATCGACAATACAATACACACGGTATGCCGGTATGTGGGGTTTGACGTCTGGCCAAATGGTGTCTGGGCGTGTTCTTGTATTTCCTATGCTGGCAGTAATATAATAATAATGTTGCATGTTGAGACATCTTCAGTCGTATGCATCTCTCACTGCTGGGAGCATTGCATACACTGTGTTCTTGGGGTGGTGTCACAAACAGTATTCAGGCAGCTGTAGTTGCTCAATATTCAAAACATTTAGGGCTTCGGATTTGCAACCGCTTGGAGGACACATGCTGCTACTGTTTTGATAGATTCCAGTATCCTGGTTTACAATGTTTACATAGATTTGTTGATCAATGGATTGTTTATCGGATGTTATTTGTCAAAAAAAAACTTTGATTCAAAACACCTCAACAGAAAATAATAATTTGTTAAGTTTATTGTTTGTTTTTACCTTTTTTTAATTGCTTTGGTGATGTTACACATCATCAATATGGACATTTGACATGAGCACTGTCTCAATCGACCCGTTCTATCTGTAAACCAATAGAATCGCAGTATTTGCGGACGCCCATCCCCCAGCGTTCCAAAGTTCTGCCCAACCAGGAAACGCGACTGACTGTCAGATAGGTATGGTTTACTGTTGTTTCAAATATGTTTATTAATAAATACAGCACATAATGATGAGCCAGATGTACTATTGTCATTTATGCAATCGGAAATTCAACTAAAACGTAATTAAACAGGGATATCTTAGTGGATTAACAGAGTGTGTTTATAACTCGCTAGGACCATGGATTAGAAGTGCTTGGTTGTATTTTCCTCGTGTTTCTATGATTTCATCTGCTTCTTGATTTCTGTCACGTTATTTACATTAACACTACACGTGCTACATATGCTTGTCAAAACATATGCAGTTATTGTTTTCTACGTAATATATTAGTAAGCCATGTATTACAAAAACTTTAACGAGCCCACGTACTATTACATAACTCGCAGAGACAAAACTGGATGCTAGTAAAAAGGGATATTATGTGTGATACTGCACACCATGTCCCATTTTCATTTGGCTTCCGGTAGAGCAGCGTTAGAGAAGCAGGTAGAGCAGCAGGTAGAGGAGTGGTAGAGCAGCAGGCAGAGGAGCGGTAGAGCTGCGGGTAGAGAAGCGGTAGAGGAGCAGGTAGAGCAGCGGTAGAGAAGCATGTAGAGGAGCGGTAAAGAAGCAGGTAGAGCAGCGGTAGAGAAGCATGTAGAGCAGCGGTAGAGAAGCATGTAGAGGAGCGGTAAAGAAGCAGGTAGAGGAGCAGGTAGAGCAGCGGTAGAGAAGCATGTAGAGGAGCGGTAAAGAAGCAGGTAGAGCAGCGGTAGAGGAGCAGGTAGAGGAGCGGTAAAGAAGCAGGTAGAGCAGCGGTAGAGGGGCAGGTAGAGCAGCGGTAGAGAAGCAGGTAGAGGAGCGGTAAAGAAGCAGGTAGAGCAGCGGTAGAGGAGCAGGTAGAGCAGCGGTAGAGAAGCAGCAGTAGAGGAGCAGGTAGAGCAGCGGTAGAGGAGCAGGTAGAGCAGCGGTAGAGAAGCAGGTAGAGGAGCGGTAAAGAAGCAGGTAGAGCAGCGGTAGAGGAGCAGGTAGAGCAGCGGTAGAGAAGCAGGTAGAGAAGCGGTAGAGGAGCAGGTAGAGGAGCAGCAGTAGAGGAGCAGTAAAGAAGCAGGTAGAGAAGCGGTAGAGGAGCAGGTAGAGCAGCGACAGATGAGCGGTAAAGAAGCAGGTAGAGGAGCGGTAAAGAAGCAGGTAGAGCAGCGGTAAAGAAGCAGGTAGAGCAGCGGTAGAGGAGCAGGTAGAGCAGCGGCAGAGGAGCGGTAACGAAGCAGGTAGAGGAGCGGTAAAGAAGCAGGTTTGCGAAGCGGTACAGCAGCAGGTAGAGGATTGGTAGAGCAGTGGCAGAGCAGTGGGGTTTTAAGGGCTGAGGACGCTACTGATGGGAGTACCCCTTATGGTATTGTTGGGGTGGGCAATTCCTGGCTTTCTGTGGTCTTTATGATTTATGCAGGTATAAAGAAAATAAGGCGGATCCCATAAATAATTTACAATCAATAGAGGACAAAGCAATACATTTAATTACTATTATTATTATTTGGGAATGTCTTCATATGTGGTTTGAATACACCACAACTTGCCTATACTGTAAAAAAAAAAAAAAATACACAGCAGTATTTACCTATATTGAAAGTCCATTCAAATTTGAAAAAAAAAATGTAATGCAGGATTAGCACGGAACAATTACACACACAGAATAACACAGAGAATTTTACTGCCACCCGATGGGCAAATATCAGGGCTATATAACTCGTGACTTCTTGTCCGTGTCTAGAACCCATCATATATTTCCTATTGTTAGCACATTTGCAAGCACGACGCCCAAAGTCTTAGTCAACTTTAGTCAACTCACGTCACACGTTACACTCCCTAAGGCTCCTTAACGCTCACAATGTCTGTCCATGAAAACCCAGTGTACTGCACATATGCCTGGCTGTGTCAGACATCAGACACCTGGAGCAATCACAACAGTCAAGCCTGAGCCGGGTCTCCACATCCGATCTTCAGGAGGATTATTTTTTTTTTTTTAAACGAAGCTATAGTTCAACGTTGCTGTGACTGAAAAACAGACGTTTCTGCATTGTGCCAGTGGCCATTCTCAAATATTATCTGGTAACCCCTCTGTATACATCAGATACCTCGGTGAAGTTAAGAGGCAAAGCACAATGGACAGTCAAGAGGTGGTAGCCATGTTGAAGGACTGTCACAGGGCCGCTTCTGCAGCAGGACAGATGGAGACAGAGCCCACGGAGGACGACAAGCGCAGCTTCCAGAAATACAGAGGTACGCCAGTTGAGGGCAGTCTTCTCCCATTTAGGAGGATGGCTCATGTTCTTCTGATTGGTTGGATTCTGTAGTAGATGGTGCCGAGCGGTGTAAATATTGAAGAGTAGAACCGAATAATTATGTGAAAATTCGAAAATGCCTATGTTAATATTCTTTAGTACAGTTAGAATAGAGCCTTTTCACTTACTGTATAGTGAACCCATGGAACTGCTCAAAAACAGCAACATTGATCTTGGTTCTGTTTCTTCTGAATTGTTTTTCTCGGACACCACACCTGGGGTTCATACCTGCAGAGTCCCTGCCTGTGGAGCTGAGAGGACTTTTGCAGGAGGCAGTGGAAATGAGGTGGCCTTTTGTACCAGAGAAATGGCAGTACAAGCAGTCGGTCACCTCGCAGGACAAAGTCAACCTGAGCGACTTCATTAGTCAGCATCTATTACAACTACTGGTAATGTGACGTGCATATATATATATATCTCCATGCAGAATAAAAAAAACACTAAGGCACCAATGTGTCATTACTGGTCCGTGAGCCCTCATTCAACCTGTATATTAAATCGTTTCAGATTGAATGTGATTTCCAATAGTTTTAACCGGCTGGCTGATTTAAATGTGCTAGGCTCTACTGAAGGCGTCCATCTTGATCCGCGAGCCTCAGTGGGCAGCCGCTGTGGTCTTCCTGGTGGATCGGTTCCTTTATTGGACAGATGAGTCGAGCCAGCTGCTGAAGATCACCAAGCTCCTGCACAGACTTTACCCAGGAACCCCCATGGCCCCCCAGCTGATCATACGACAAGCCAGGGTCTACCTCAACGACGGTGGGTGGGCTGTGACGTTCCTTGTCCTCCTGCGTCTCCTGGCCGTGTATATTGCCAGACTACTTTAGTTTGCTTTAGCACAATGCCAAGATAACGCTACCTCTCTCCTGTGTGCCTCATTGTAACGCCGGAGACGGCTTGTTGTTTTTGTCCACAGGTAAACTGCAGAAGGCGGAGTTTATTCTGAGCACTCTCATCAACCGCAGTGGATCAACAGGTAGCTAGTTGTGGCACGACCGCACAGGCTAGCGTTTAGCGGCAGGTCTCTCGCCCACCCCGCACGACAGTGCCCTTTGACCAGTGTGTGTCGTCGTCCGCAGGTTGCTGGGTTTATCACTCGGTCAGTGACAGGACCCTCATACAGGCGGTCAGTGTGCAGGTGCGAGGCCAGGTTCTACAGAAACTTGGTAAGGAGGCACAGTGACCAATCACTGTTATGTCCCATTATGTGTGGACGGTGGGGGCTTTTTCTGACATGGACAGGCTCGGAGTGAACCCTGGAAAGGAGCTAACAGAAACGTTCTGAGACACACACAGTGCCTAATATGGTCCTATTCGATCCATCGCAGCCAGTGTTTTGGGTCGCTCCTCCACACACCAGCTTCCTGTTTTGTGCGTGTCTCATTGGCCCTGTGTTCTGTCCTAGGACTGTGGCTGGAGGCTGCTGAGCTGATCTGGGCCTCCCTGATTGGCTATTATGCTTTGCCTCAGCCTGATAAAAAGGTGGAGCCAATTCCTCCAGTACATCCAGATGAATGCAAATCTGTTCGCGTTGTTATCTATCCAACTATGTGTTTCGTGTGTGTTTAAATGTAATGTGTTTTGATCCTCTAGGGCATCGGAACATCCCTCGGTATTTTGGCCAACATTTTGGTGTCCATGAACGACAGTGACTTCCACGTGTTCCAGAACAATCCAGATGTCGACCTGGCAAGTCTCACCTATCGGAAGATTTTTCCGTCCTTGAAGACACGCACTCCGTTCCGATGTGCCCGGCATCTGAATAACCTTAGCGTACATCTTTGTTTCTAAAAGCGGTGTTTCCTTGGTGACAGCAGCCATCGTCTCCTGTCAGCAGCTGAGGCAGCCAAGATGTCTGTGGTCTACAGCCAGTACGTCAGGCTATACGTGCTGACCAGCACTGTAAGTTCTCCACCTTCTCTGTCTTGTCATTTTGTTTTTGGACGGAAGAAAACCGGTAATACAGGTCACTACTAGGTGAGCGCTCTGTAAGACTACAGCCTGGACTAAACGTTCTCTCATTGCAGGTCACTCAAGGAACCTGTTTGATGTCCTACAGTTTCTCGGTGGAATGTCCCGCCTCGGAAAAGCATTCTTTCCTTCTTCAGGCCAAAGAGGCCTTTGAGATCGGCCTACTCACCAAAACAGACGGTGACATGGTCACCAGCAAACAGGAGCTCCACAGCTTCCTCAAGGCAGCCTACTCCCTGGCCGTCATTCACAAGTGGCTGGGAACCCCCATGGAGACAGTGGACCGGGCCAGACTGGTATGCCGCCAGTCATTGGAGACGTTCTACGCCTTTTGTCATGCCGACAGCATTAAGAAAGACGTCCTCTGCACTGATATTATGAGTCTGATTACCAAGGTAAAGACCCTACTCCGGGTCAAACCATTCCTGAACACGGACAAGGGGTCCTTCATCCCAGATAGCTACAGGGAAGTGGTGAAGGAGAGAGCGGTGCGGTTTACGCCCGATGGTTTCTCTCGGGTGATGGAGAGGTTCAGTCAGTACCATGCTTCGGTGTGCGAGGCCTCTGAGGCAGGCTGTAGGAGGAAATGTGACGGGTCCCTTTCTGGCCTGTGTATTACAGCCCTGGGGACCACCGTAACTGCACCCAGCACAGAGTATGCCACCGAGAGTCCCAAGTCCTTAAAGACCTCACGTAAAGAAGAGTCACACCGAAGCCAGGCACCGAATGCCTCTAGTTCGCCCTTGAGATCACCTCAGGAACTGGAGATCCTGACAACGCTGGGGAGCACCGAAGATGCGCAAAGCTTCGGCTCAAACAAGAATCAGGCCCGGTCACTGATTAGCAGCCTCGGATCGTCGTTTGAAAAAGTGTCTTTGAACAGCACAGGATCTTTCCTTGTCAGTAGTGGCGACAATGATCGCCGGGGTCAAATCGAGGACCACATGGGGTATCTGTGCGGTCCAAACTGTCAAACCGAGTTAAGCGAGGATGAGTTGGACTGCAAGACAGGGGAAAGGAATTGTCTCGCTTGTCCGGCCGGGCCAAACGCTTCCCGACGGGTCACCCCCTCTTCCTCCAGCCACACAGGAAGTGACGGCGAGCGTTTCGAAATGCTCGACGAGCAGAGTCTGATAGAGACAGTGGACACCGACGGTCCCGGCGATGGTGCGTCAGGAGGACCTCCCGGAGACGCCGAAGTGACACATTCGGTGTCCGGGACTTCATCCTTCAGCTCCCTCGGCGACAGCTTCAACTCCCAGTCGTCATGGCAGAAACTGTCGCTGCCTGACACCTCCCGGGATGCAGCGGTGCGACCAACACGCTCTAATGGCCTGGCACCTGTGAATGAACACAGAGGATGTCTCTCGTCTTTCTCCCCAGACGCAGAGACAGAGGACGGCCCCGCGTCAGCCTTTATTGGGCCTGACGATGCCTCAGCCCATCAACAGGGACCTACACGGTCGGGACCTGAGGGATTCACCCCAGAACAGTGTCTCTCCACAGAACCAGACAGCTCATTTGAGATGATGGACAACGAGATGGTCAGCAACAATGGGCCGTTTAAAGAAAAGGAGCAGATGTCTCCTCACTGTAACCCGTCGTGCTACACCTGTTTAAAGCTCTGTATTATGGGTAGTGTAGTGCCGGAGCGGCAGTACGTTTTAACAGACCAGGACTACACTGCCCTCCTGGCTGGTATGTGTCACGGCTGTGTGTTAAAGAGACTGCAAAGTGACAGGAAATTCAAGCTCGGAAAGCAGAAGAGCGCGTACAGTAAGTTACCTATTAACTAGTAATATTGTAGAAAATGTTAAGTCATGGTTGTTTGGTTTCTGAAGGTCAAAGGTACCTTTAAAGCCCTTTCAATATACGATTAGATAACAGACGTAAATGTTTACATACTGTATTTGTGTAGACGCGTGCTTCAGTGAAAGTTGCTCGTGTACTTGAACCATCCTTTGACTCTAACGTTAGTCACCTAGATTCTGAAGACTGTTTACAGTATAGACAACGGTTAAGTGAATTGGTGAGTAATAACCTTTATATGTGTTGTTGGATACAGGTGCTCTCCTGCTGAAATACTCCAGGGCCTCTGGACTCTGGGTCTCCAGGGAGACCTACGTTTACATCGGGGAACCAATAGGAAAAAAGGGACAACAGAGAACGGCATTATGGGTGCAGTTTCTACATCAGGAGGAGAGGCTAAGCAGGTTAGAGGGGACGAACACAGGTTTCGTTGAATATAAACTCTATTGAATACATCTGCCTATCAAAAAATGAACCTACGCAGAATTGGTCTGAATCCCAACATTCGACCTAGATAACCTTCCTTTACAAATTCCTGTTGGTAGCAGCTAATGATTCACTGAGCCTGCTCAGGCATAGTTGAATGTTAGAAGAACACACAGAGGAACATGTCCTAATCGCTGACTTGATACAGGCAGGTCCATAAATATTTGGACATGGACCGAATCTTCATCTCTTTGGCCCTGTACACCACCACAATGGATTTGAAATTAAACAATCAGGATGTAGAGTTTCCGCATTCATTTGATGGTATTTACATTTATTTATGGACCTGACTGTTTCAAGTCAGTGATTAGAATATGTTCCTCTGCGTGTTCTTTCTAACATTCAACTTTGCCAGCTATGTAGGCAAGGAGTACCTAGAACCCAAGGGTATCCAGTTCCACCTGAATGATGTGGAGAGACAGATGACCGCCCAGTACTACGTGACAGAGTTCAACAAGAGACTCTACAAGGAGAAAGTCACAGCTCAGATCTTCTTCATTCCATCCGAGGTGTTGCTGGTAAGGTTCTAACTTCCCACTGACCATTGAATAGTGACTCCTGGTGCACTGATAGCTTAGGTCCAGAACGGTATGTAAAACAGCATATAGAGTGTCTGGACAGCATATAGAGTGTCTGGATAGCATATAGAGTGTCTGGACAGCATATAGAGTGTCTGGACAGCATATAGAGTGTCTGGACACCACATAGAGTGTCTGGACAGCACATAGAGTGTCTGGACAGCACATAGAGTGTCTGGACAGCACATAGAGTGTCTGGACAGCACATAGAGTGCCTGGACAGCACATAGAGATGTGTCTGCACGCTAGTAACACAAGGCTGTGCCCTCTAATTTTGCTTAATGGGTTGACTGAGACTTTCCTAGCAAAATTAAATAATGCAATACTTTTCGCTGTTTAAAGCTTCCACAATATAAAACAAGTTTTTGTTTTAAAGAAAATTACTTTTACTATAACGATTGAATGAAAACATAACGTGACAGACAAAAAAACTTACTCCAGAGCCCACTGGCACCTCCCCACATTAGAGATTCCTCTCAATGGTGCATCTGTGAACATTGGGAAGTGTCCTCCAGGACAATATGAATGTCTTCAGCTGCCGGAGCTTGAAGGGAATGTGTTATGCCTTCTTCACCACTCTGTTGGTGTGGTTGGATGAGTTTTGGTCCTTGTGATCTGCACAGAGAAACTTAATGTGTTCAGTAAGTCAACAGTAAATGGTTTTGGACCTCAAACATTCTTTAGATGTTAGGTGGTGGACTGTGTGACGGTAGAACCCTGCTCTCAGAAACATCTCAAACATGTTTCAGATATTAGAGGGGGACGAGGTGGTGGACTGTGTGACCGTGGAGCCATACATGTTGGGGGACTTTGTGAAACTCACCAACAACACAACCAAAGTGGACAAGCGTTTCAAGGCCTCAGATTACGGCGTAGCCTTCGGACATTTCACCTACCAGTTCTCTGGCTGTGAGGAGGTTGTCGTGGACCTGCAAGGTGCGTGTGAGTGTGTATGTGTGTGTGTGTGTGTGTCACAAGTAATTGTACAGTCTATGACACATGTTCTGTTTTGTTGAATGTACCCCCGTTCAGCATTTGACTATTTTATTTTGTGGGGTTTTTGTCTCTTGTGTATCCCAGGGTGGGTAACTGCCAACGGGAAAGGCCTGACATACCTCACAGACCCCCAGATCCACTCACTCAGGACCCCAAAAGGTTCCACTAATTTTGCTGAGAGAGGGATCCGATATTTCCTGAAGGACCAGCACGGGCCAAAATGCAATGATATATGTAACTTACTGTCATTGGACAAACTGCAGTAACATGCCCTGAAAACAGTCACTGTTCGATTTTGTGTGTGAGTGTTTCGTATGTAACTATATAACAGAGACAAAAATGTCCCAAAACTATAGTGAAATCCAAAAAACATGAATGATTGGCTTATTTTGGCTTCTGTGTTATGCTCAGGACAAATGGTACAATTGGGGCTGGGATCAGGTATTACTAATTAAGTTTAGGCATTGGGATGAGGTTATGTTTACATGAAAAGTTATTGATGTTAGGTGGAGGTTATGATAGGGGCAAATATTAGCTATTACTAGTTAAGTTCAGGCATTGGGATGAGGTTATGTTTACATGAAAAGTTATTGATGTTAGGTGGAGGTTATGATAGGGGCAAATATTAGCTATTACTAGTTAAGTTCAGGCATTGGGATGAGGTTATGTTTACATGAAAAGTTATTGATGTTAGGTGGAGGTTATGATAGGGGCAAATATTAGCTATTACTAGTTAAGTTTAGGCATTGGGATGAGGTTATGTTTACATGTAAAGTTATTGATGTTAGGTGGAGGTTATGATAGGGGCAAATATTAGCTATTACTAGTTAAGTTTAGGCATTGGGATGAGGTTATGTTTACATGTAAAGTTATTGATGTTAGGTGGAGGTTATGATAGGGGCAAATATTAGCTATTACTAGTTAAGTTCAGGCATTGGGATGAGGTTATGTTTACATGTAAAGTTATTGAGGTTAGTTGGAGGTTATGGTAGGGGTTAAGATCAGGTATTACTAGTTAGGTTTAGGTATGTTAAGTTAGTAAGGTGATGTGGAGGTAAATTTGTGGACTTTGGCGTCCTTACTTAAAGCTACATAAATGTGTGTGGGTGTGTCTATGTTTACTGGGCCTCTATGACAACCCTCAAACAACATTGTTTTGGCCCAAAACATGTGCCTTGCTACATACCTACCACAATGCAAAATGCACATTCTGACCTATTAGAAGTGAGCTGAACCAGTGGTGAAAACAGCATTGTCATGAAACACATTAAATATCATGTGATTTAAGTTTCTGGAAGTGAAAATGTGACCTTTTCCAACCGCAAAACCATTTACCAACCTAACCACTGAAAAATGTTGAAATTAATTAAATTATAAATTGAAATCTGAAATCCTTTATTGAAGTCGTAATTTTTAAATCAGTCATCGTTCTCAGGTGCTTCGTTCGTGTCTTACTTACTATTCACACGCGAGTTAGCGTTTTGTTTTGCATGTGCCACTCTTCCTGAAGTCTGCACAGCCAGGGGGAGTCTGCACAGCCAGGGGGAGTCTGCACAGCCAGGGGAACAGCTGTTTTTGGAGTATTTCTGTAACACAGACCAATGGCGATAGAGCATATCCCTGTCCTGGCTCTCTGGGTAGGTCAAATTAGACTGACCAGGGGTGTAACTTGTGGGTTGTGCACAGCAG
This sequence comes from Dallia pectoralis, assembly GCA_029465975.1. Lineage (NCBI taxonomy): Eukaryota > Metazoa > Chordata > Actinopteri > Esociformes > Umbridae > Dallia > Dallia pectoralis. Next base: position 13,530,661 of record CM055735.1, on the reverse strand, counting down.
AGCTCTGGTATGGAAGCTGAATCCAATTCAAGCACCTGTCGTAAAGTGGTAAATATCCGTAGAACCACTTTAGGTCATCTTGGAAAAGTATATCACGTTGACAAAAAATAAATGACACTACATGTTATTGGATGCAGCAGTGTCCTCTTTCACCTGTCTCCAAATCAAACACTAGATTGTAGCTCGACCGGTTTGAGCCAACAGACATTCCTTCCTCTTTTTTTAGGATGTGGAATGAACGCCCTGTTGCCTGGTTAGATAAGCCAAATTGACAACAACATGCGAATTTCTTTCCTTCATCTATACTGTATAGTTTCTCTGTGGGACTGACTTGGACACAAAATGAACGATAAATACTTAAAACAGGGAGGGACTACTAACACAACACCAAATGATCTTGTACTTTTCCGTTTGGCAAAATGAAACGTTTACATGTGTGTCCTAATAAATCCTACTCAGGATGACTGGTACATTATTTAGCAGGTGTAAGGTCAGAGACTTTAGATATATCTGTCAGGTGACCTGCCTATCCCTGGAGCACGTGGGTGTGATGTCACAGATTGCTATTAGCACGTGTGACCCGTTTGTCTTATTTCTAATCCAGTACACGTTTTACTTTCTTCTTCAACAATGACTAATTATACCATGGTGTTCGTACCTCTTCCCTGACCTGCTAAACAAGCCCAGACATCAAGTATAGATTGGGAGACTATAAGTTACTGATCAAGTTCATTTACCCAATAAAAATGTGTTTTTATAGGACCAGCTATTTTTATTGTGTGAAATCTGGTTAGATATAGTACATACAATTAATACTGCATAGAAGTAGTGTAGTAGCATGAATCGGGCCAGTTTTAGATCAATTAGAAAAAATTAAGTCATATCACTAGATAACAATGGACTATTCCTAAAAATGCGTACATTACAAATATTAATAAAGGAAATTATATGTTTGCACCTTTTTCTTTGAGAAATGGTAAACACGGAATTTATATTATATTCAAGTGTAATGGCTGGCAAATTGGTGATGTTTAAATTGTGCAGTTGTAACAGAATCTGAGCAAATAATATATATACTACTCATATACGTCTTTATTATATATGGCTCTTCTGATCAAGACGTGTTGACAATTTTTTAGGTCAATATCTAAGCCCTGCCTGTTGACAAGTTCATGGATCTCACAGGACAAAGATATATATTACATATTTACATATTTCTCAGGTGAAAGGGTAAACCTGGGTCCGGAGCAGAAACTAGGATCTGGGGCCATAGTGTCGTAATGTTTATAAGGAAGTCACTACTTCTGTATTGAACCAGTCTGCTTGCAGGTGTTTGACAGTTGGCAGCATGCGGATCTTGGTGTTGTTAGCGTGTCTGGCACTGGGCTGCCTCGCTCAGAGTCCTCATCCCTGCAGTAAGTTAGAGCGGTGTGTGAGTGTGTGTGTGACAGAAATAAATGTGTTAATTGGGTATTGAACCTAAGCGCTTCAATGTGATTCATGCCTGACAGATGAGCACCTGCGTACAGTATTGTGTAGAGCTGTACTCTACAGTAGGCAGGGCAAGGCTGTAAAAGTGATACATGATGGTGGATGTGTGTTATTATGTCTACAGTGTCCAGTTGTTGTCTACGGTTACAGAAATATTGATGGTTAAACTTTAACACAACAAAATGTACGTTTCACTTCCTTCTGTCAGGGTCTCCACCTCTTCTGACTGGATCCCTCGCTGTGGTGAGTCTGTTGCTTGTTTCACCCGAACCGGGACTACCTGTTTGTGCAGTTCCCATAGTGATACTTTTAAAGGAAATAAAAACAAATTTAGTAAATAATTTGAAAATTAAAGACTACAAACCAAATATTAAATCTACTATTGTATTTAGTATATTGTATACTACTGTATAACCCTACACTGCCCATTCCTCAAAGGACACAATCTGTGCCATGAAGTTTACAGATGGCAGCATATTATTGAGGGAGACTGGGCATTTTGTTAACATTGAAGCAAAATATAGGAGAATATTGCAAGAGAACCTGCTTCCGTCAGTTAAAAATTGGGAAAAAATGGAAGGAACATTTTATTTTATCAAGACAATGATTCCAAGCACACAGCACTAGACCAAAAAACAGTGAAGTGACACAAGAACAACAATTGTACTCTACAGAGGCCCATACAAAGTATTCGTTATTATACTATTTAAAATATGTGAAACTATTTTTAAATATGTGGAACTCTTCCAACATGTTGACCAACCAACCTGGAGCAAATCCAGCAAAAACATTGGTTCAAATCACTGTGTGCAAATCCTGTACATGAATAACAAATTCCTTTAAGCTGTTATTGCAAAATGTAAGGTTTTTCAACCGATTGGTAATTCAGGAGATCCTGTCCCCGCTGCTTTCTTTTCAGATGAATAAGAAGGTTCATGCGTTTGCCAAATACACGTATGACGCGTTGGGAGAGCGTATTCGCCTCAGGGAGATAGGCTGCTATGAGAACAAGACATTTGGAGTTGATGCACTTCTGCTCTTCAAAAAGGTATAATTCTTGTATTGAACTAGAAGGACACAAATTCACAAAATCAGCCATTTGATCCCAATACAACATACAAAAATCACAATCACTCCCATGAAGGTCATTCACCAAAATACAGATATGCGTTAATAGACTATGAACACGGCTGCCATTTTAACCGAAGCATCTTCCAGGGTATCATGTACACGATTCACCACAAGAACAAAACCTGTAAGAAGGAGAGGCTGAAGAGGGAGCACTTTCACCCCATGGAGATACCCAGAGACGCCACTCTGCTCGGTCAGGTGTTCCTGGGGAGTTCCTCTGGTCCAGGACAGGGTCTGCTGGTCAACACCTGGCATGGGGAACATAAAACCCAAACTGGTGGTATGTGTCAGCGCTTGCAGTTGGTTTAATGTGATTTTTTTTTTATTAATTGTTTTGTTTTCATCATTTAGTGACTATTACGTTTGTGGGAAACATATTGTGTTAGTGGGATAATTACATTAAAAGCTACAGATGTTTTCTGTGGTTCTTGACGTTGTGGGATGTTGTTATGTTCAAGGATCTAACAGCAGTCGTTCCTTTCTTCTACGTGGCCGTTTCATTTTGTGATTGATATAAAATATCTGATGCTTAATTATTTCTGACTGCATCCATCAAATCTTTATATCTACAGATATAAAGAAGTATATGAGTACTTTTACAGAGTTTGGGTGCATACCTGTAACCGTTACGCACCACACCAACAAGACCGGATGGATGATGACAAGGTGTGTACAACATAATATTCACCGAAATAAGAGTTTTACTAATTACTGTCAATTTAGGCAAACTATATGTAGCCTAGTGTTTGTTTCAAATGCTTATTCTAAGGAAGTTTCTCGGTTCCTTCTTTTTTGTTCCCCAGAGTGACGATCAGCTGTTGAAACAATGACAAAGCGTTTTTACCGCCTATAGTTTACCGCGTTTTTACCGCCTATTTTTCTGTTAAAAGCAGAGAGACATTGTTGGTGATATGTAATAACATTGAAATGAATGCTGCTATGGAGATAAGGGGAACCAACCGTGATATCAACTTGCAAATAAAACAATACAATTAATCAATACTTTCTTATTTAATCCTCTAAAATAGAACTGTCGTTTCATTAAGCTTACATATAAAATATCAATATTTGCATTATGTTTTCATTAGTTAATATTTAAATAATAATAAATTATTAATTATCTATGATGACTTGACCCGGTGACCTTTTTCCTTTCAGCTTTTTCAACATTGTCAACGGGATCCACAACCCGGAAGTGTTTATACCACCAAAGTTCTGTAAGGGCGCTGAACTCGATATGAGTGCGGAGGAAGCGGACTTCTACAGCGTCTTTAACGACGTCAGCTATTAAAGGACTGCTTCCATTTATTCTAAGAATGTCACACAACAATACATACTGCTTCTTTTCTTTTGCTTTGACCATCTCGATTTGATATGTCTTTTTTAAATCAATGTGTTTTCTTACATGAGGTTGAAACAAATTAGGCTAGAGAAATTCGTTGGGAATAAGATGAATATTTGAACATTTTACCCTTTAATATTTTTTTATGGATTTCATTACTTTATGTCAATGCAACATTTCCTTATAAACAAATTAATACATTGAAATAGTATGTACTAGTTGTTCCATTGAGATTTTTGTTATTTAGCCAATACTATTTTGTGTTTGTTTAAGGGGTGATAGATTATTTAAAAGCCAGGTGGATGATGAGGATTAATGGGTGGATAAGCAGTGTTATTTCGTTATGTGTTTTTCATAGTTTATATCTAAATACTAAATAATTTATATCCTGAATACAAATAATAGAATGGACCAGTACGAACAGTAACACAACTGATAAAGCAGACACACGATGTACACGCCTTACAACTTCTCACTTTTGCGCACACTCCAGCCCACACAGTGCACTTGGAGGTGAAGTGACCGGACAAATAACGTCTGCACAATAAGAAACCAGGTCATTGTGTGAGTCTAGAGTGAGAGCTGTTCACTTCGGCACGTACTCTAGCTCATGAGCCCACTGAGAGAAGTGAGAAGGCCCCGCGTGCTGAGTCAGGACGTGTTTGGGGAACATGGCTCTTGCAACCTTTGGGCTGTGGGTTTTATTCCCACGGGGGCTTATATGTTAAAATATATAAATGTCTTGATTTGTCTTCTCATGGAGGAATGGGAACGCACCTTGGGAGTGTGTTGGCAAGAAGCACTGGGCGTATACGTTTCCCGCAGTTGCTGTTTGTCAATCCACACTAGGCGACACCTGGCAGACCACCCACTGTATTTTGGCTAGTGAGCCCCCTTTCCCAATATAATTTGGTTTATGGCAAGAATAAAAGACCCTGGAAGGTAACTCATATTGATCTGCCTCTGTTATCCATGCATACACACCTACGACCCCACACTTGTCACACGTTCCACAGTGTTCCACACGTGCAGCGGGGCGTTGCGTTCCCTCATCCCAGAGGCGTGCCTAACATGTATGTAGGGTATGTGACCAAATACATCTCACTGCTGTTGCCCGTTGCGTTGTGCACTTCTCTCTGTATCATTCATCCGAGGCTCCATAATGAAGGCATACGCTCATGTGCTGAACTTCTCTGCGTCATTTGACTCAACCAACAACACGGCTTATGGCCATTACGTCACAGGTGTTGCCCAGCTCTGGTAACCCATTTCTTCCCAATCCAGTACATGTTTTATTGGTATCATTCGACAATAGTTACCAGTGAGGAAAGTAAAGGAGAGACATCCCACATCCTCGAGTTTTCTAGTTAAGTGGACGGCAATTTATGTGCAATATACGACCATTAATAATGGCAACGCTAGCCTGTTAAAAATTGATAATTATATTTACAACGGTAACTGCACTGATCGATTTGTCTTCATTTATACAGTACCTTTGTCATATACACATTATTCACTGCTCTCCTGACCTGATGTTCGTAGGCTCCGTTATATAGTTCTTTAAAATGATCCGCGAGGGTCAATAAGGCCAAACAACAGTATTTATATATATATTAAGGTTAGACATCTGCACTTTGGCTTGCACTTGGCCGCTGTTATTAAGTTGCGATAACAGCCTTTACAATTTATTATGTTTGCCTTTGCCTTCCATTGGCCCGCGAGAACATATTTTGATTAGCAGGGGTTGATGGGCCTCTCTGGTCATATGAAAAACCTGGATCGGGCCGAGGTCAACATCCGGGGCCACTGACACTGTTTATAAGGAAGTGGGCTCTGCTGCAGCAATCAGTCGGACAGCCTCGTTGGACAGCGCAACATCCAAAAGCATGAGGATCTTAGTGCTGTTGGTGTGGCTGGCTGCTGGATGCCTAGCCCAAGCACCCAAACCCTGCAGTAAGTAAGAGGAATGACTGTGGTGATAGATTAACTGTTACATTTCCAATACATACTAACTGTAACATGCAGTGTTAGGAAAGCCTTGAAGTGAAGAATTACTGACTGTATGGCGTACAATATTGCTGAAACCTGATTCGACGCCTATTCTGTACATTGCTTAAACAATTACTGTCTTTGTTATTTATTTTAACCGTAACGGCTACATTGTCAAGTGATCACAACAGAATAGATAATTGTTTTACCCATAAATCCCACTTGTCTGCGTCAGGGTCTCCTCCACTCCTGAGCGGATCTCTCTCTGTGGTAAGTCGTGTGTTTGTTACATAATAGACAGGGAATACAGGGTTGTGGAGTTCAAGTTGTGATAAGAGAACATTTGGGAAAACATTGTTTACATGCTGCTTTGTAAATACACAATGTTTATGTCATGACATATGAGGGTATAGAACAAACGGGTACACCAATTTTTTTAAAATATATTTATTAATATGGCTATGATAATAATTTGCAATATTACTTTATGCTTTCACACTTGTACTTTCAGTCAAATGTGAAGTTTTATGCCTTTGCCAAATACACGTATGACGCGTTGGGGGAGCGTATTCGCTTCAAGGAGATGGGCTCCTATGAGAACAAGACATTTGGAGTTGATGCGCTTCTGCTCTTCCGAGAGGTAAGCACTTGTTCACAACAACTGCGTACCAGTATTTACAATTACATCTGTTTATTCACAATGGCAACCATTTACTGCTTTATTCAATACAACATGCCAGCGGACAAACTCACAGTCATGCACATTCCATCAGCTCACTCAAAGAAACACAATGACACATTGACCGAAGAAAAGGTTAAAAACGTGAAAACAAACTCCAAATTCTTCCAGGGTATCATGTACACGATTTACCATGGCAACAAAACCTGTAAGAAGGAGAGGCTGAAGAAGGAGGACTTTCACCCGATGGAGATACCAGCAGACGCAGCTCTGTTGGGTCAGGTAATCCTGGGGAGTTCCTCTGGTCCAGGACAGGGTCTACTGGTCAACACCTGGTATGGAGAACATGTAACCCCCACTGGCGGTAAGTCAGAGGACGGCATGCAGTTTGTGTTTGACTATCACATGTGGCCCTATTTACTTCCAGACCTTATTTATTTCCCCCACTGCTATACTATTTTGGTAACCATTCTTGATTTGCTTCCATCTTTGGATCTATTTTATCTCCAGGTAAAGACAAGTGGATGACTACCTTTACCGAGTTTGGGTGCATACCGGTCAGCACGACATACTACACGGATAAGACAGACTGGGTGTTGACAACGTAAGTATCAGTATATTAATATAAGTGTCTTGATTTTTTATGGTTCGAGAGAGACTGCACAATCTATGCGCTACCAAGGGAAGAATTGTAACGTAACAATCAACATAGGTATAATATATACCTTCACGTAACAATCAACATGGGTATAATATATACCTTCACGTAACAATCAACATGGGTATAATATATACCTTCACGTAACAATCAACATAGGTATAATATATACCTTCACGTAACAGTCTTGTTACTATCCTTACTTATTCTGAGTAAGTAAGTAAATAATACCGATGTAAATTCTTTAATACATTTTTTTTATCTATACCAAAACAGGAATTGAGTTAAATTAAACTTGCAATACAGTATTAACACAGCACAGGATTTTCTCATTGTCTTTACTGTGTCCAATCTGCTATCAACCTTCCAATAATGCTTAAAATATTTCAGACCAAGAATAAATTACAAAATTAGGAATTATACATTTCAACACTGCATAACCATTTCTTGGACGGGTGTGATTGAATGCCAGACTATACATACACGAATAATATACCGGTATCCATAATATGTGACAATCGTACAACCGTAATCTTTTTCTCACCTACAGCTTTTTCAACATTGTCGTTGGGATCGACGACCCCCAGGAGTTCATCCCGCCAACGTTTTGCCAAAGCGCTAAAATGGACGAGACCGGGGAGGCAGCAGACTTCTACACCCTATTTAAGAACATTAAACATTAAGAAGAGAAGGGTCAGGTCCTTCAGAATTGTTTTCCAATGAGAATTTCGCACAGAATTTGATTACTTCTCATCTGTGAAAATCTTAAAGTCCGTTGTAGAATTTCACGAATCAATTTATTATTTTTATTTTTTTAAAGGGTGAACTGTGATTTAAACAAATGTTCATGTACTGACAATGTAACAATAGTTTCACTGAGCATTACACGTAATGTTTACCTTTGTCGATGGGAAAGTACTTTGTATAACCAGAGGCCTTGTTTGTAATGTGAACAGTTCTTATGAATAAAACTATAAACATTTAGTCACGTCAGCTGCATTTCCTCCAGCAGTTGCACACGAGACCTCTCCGAATATTCGGTTGAGATAAGACGTGCACTCCAGCTGAACCAAAAAAAAATCTGTTTTTATATTACAGTGATTTTACAGTAAACAAAACAAAAGGGCGCATTAGAAAGCACCACAGACAGTTACAGACAACCTACTAGCCTAGCTACTGGGCAGCAGGGTGAGGACTGACTTGGTAGCAGTAATATGTGACTCCCCTCAGCTCCCCCACCTCCTGCACCCCCACGTTGGCTGCCATCAACCCCGGCTCCTGAGCCTCTCTCTCCAGCCACAACATCCTGGAATCGGGGTCCTCGTCTGAGAACTGGAGGAGAGACCCAGAGAACCTCAGAGCCGCTAGGGACTGCTTTAACACTTGGCTGGCCTTTATACCTCCGTCCCGGGACCGAAGCAAGGCGTCTATGGTGCCCTTGTCTAGAATTAGGTCCAGGCTTTCAGAAATATAGTGCTTGTGGAGTTGAGTGCAGTCCAGTTCTCTAAAGTCCAGATTGGAGGAAATGTTCTGCGGCTGCACAGATTTGGTGTCAGTGTGTTCCTGCATCAGGCGCACAGCAATAGGGGAGATGTCAGCACAGGTTACCTGCACTGGCACGACAGACTCCCTATACACACTAGGACCCAGAGCAGAGGTACCACAGCCCATGTCGAGAACATGTAGTAAAGTATCCGAGGTGGGTCGGGAATATAACACCGGCATTATGAAGTCCCGGATGGCGTCGAACCCAAAGAACCATTCAAAATTCGTGAAGTGTGTCGCCTTCCGGGTATTTTCACTGTAAAACCGGTCCCATGTAGCTTTTTTGTCCATGTTGTTAATAAGTTCGTCTAGTGGGTTATAATAGGAGGAAAAGAGTAAATGTCGGGAGGACTGATGAAAAAATAACAGATATCAAATTATGCTTTTAATTCGTTTTTTTTTAAGTAAAAAATGAGACCCTGAAAGTTACATATGTAAACATGAATTGCTGGTATAAAGCTTTAGTTAAACTTAAAGGGATGTTGTCGGTCAACCGATCGAACTTAACCAAACTGTGCCATGATGTATGATTAAACTAGTGTGTACCGCCATGTGCAAAGTATGCTAACTAGTTCGCTAGGCAGAGGTCAACATCACACTGTGGTGGCTAGCGCACAGGAAATCAAGAAATGGACACATACCTGTTAAACTGGAGTGGTCCCTCAAACCTGTCGTTGTAATTAACTTTCTAAAACCCCTCGTCAGCACGTTTAAAACGACCGCCATTGCGTTCACACCCCGGTCTCCCGCACTGCTCACGCGTCTGTGCCGTGTGCCGTTACCGTAGCAAACTGCGCATGCGTCAAGTTTGACGCGTTATAACAGCGAATCTGTACAGGGTTTCACAGAGGTGTTGATTCAATTCTGAGGTTATTTTCCAGGCTTTCCTTATAGGGCAATATCACCCTATTGACTGTCTGTTTACTCCGGTTTGTTCTTTCAGCATATGCTGTCATGAGCTTTGAAACACACCAGTTAGTGACAAATAAATAATTGTACATAAGTCAAGTAAGATGTAAACCTCTTTAATAAAACTCATTAAATGCAGTGTAACAAAGGAAAATAATCCAACAAAAAAGCAAGTCGATAACATTTACAACCACAAAAAACTGTACAACTCTTAACGCCCGAAGTCACTGCTATTTTTCATTTTTTTATTATTATTTACTTTCCTGTGATATGGGGTTAGGGTTCAAGGTGAAGGGAAAGTCTGTATAATGTGATTGGTATTTTTCTTTCTCCCAGAGCCACCATAGTGTGGTCTTTGTACACACATATGCTTCAATGTGGCGGATGAAGTACAGTGGTGGATGGGATATCTTTACGCAGCACGTCGTCATTTGTACAAGATGTCGTAGTGCCCGGGTCTGTAGAGGAGGAAGACACGAGGCTCACTGCCTTCAGGGAAAACGTGGTGATTGACAGTACCACCTTCCCCTCGATCCATGTACTCTACTAGGATTGACACATTCAGGGCCTGGGCCAAGGCGATAATGTGGATATGGTCACTTTCTTTAGACATGGGCTCCACCTCCTGGACGAGAAAGAACAGAGGAGACTTTGTGTTTTGACCCAGAGGACATGTCTTGTTTGGGCAGGACGAGAAAATTCCTGAAAAGCTAGGAATGCACATGCTTTATCTAGATTTAGTTATAGGTGTAATAATCACGACAGAAAAATAGCACGGACTGAATTAAAACCATGTGTAAACAAATCCTCAAATGTTAGCTACTTGGCTTCATAAACAACGCACTTACTAGGGCACACATTAAACATTTAGCAAACGATAAAAAAGTTACTGTTACTGAGTGAGGTGTAATCAGTTCAGAGTCTACGGAACACAACCCCGACCCCCGGGGGAAACCACAACCCTGACCACTGAGGGGAACCTACCTGCTGGCAAAACTCCTTGACCGTGCGCCCCCCCTCGATGAAGTGCTGGAAAAACCCATGCTCCCTCTGCAGATAGCCTGAGGTGAGTAGTCGTAGGTACACCACTATGTAGTCTGATACGCTCTGGTCCCTGAAGGAGCCCAGCAACTCACTAAGGCCAGGCTGCTTCTCACACAACTCCAGAAGGTCCATGAACTGGTGAAACGATTCACAATAATGTTCAGTTAAATGGTGCTTTTTTGTGATGTGCATTGTTCACCATTTCAGTATGTGTATTATGAGTAAACTGCCACCGCGGTTCGTGTTCGTGCAATACGAAGGGGGGAAGCAACCCACAGTATTGTGGAAGTCCTCAATGGTAAACTCTGTAAAACCCTGATTCACCAGGTCCAGTTTGCTCTTAGCTGCCACTGCCTTGAACCTACAGGGACATATAGATTGGATGATATTTGGAAACATTCACATAACAATAACTAGGGCTGAACGATATTCGGTTTTAACATCGACATCGCGATGTGCGCATGCGCGATAGTCACATCGTCGGAACATGCGTTGTGAAGAAGGGTAGCACCCATAAATGTATTAAGAGAACGGTGGCACCATGAATGTATTAAGAGAACAGAATACAGTGTTCTGCGTGAAGCCCCGTACAGTCCAATGCGAGTGCTCAAAAAGCCAACATGGAGCTTGGATCTTCCGCGTTGACTGGCCCATGACGTCATGATGGACATGCGCACTAGCAATAATTTGTTTGTGTTGTCGTAGCAACCGATAGCAACATGCGCGTTCCGGAGCTTCTCTCTCGTGTCTCTTAAATCCACGGTCACGTAGTGAACTCATGAACTCACCGTTTCATTGTCTAAAAAATTCACTAACGTTAAACGTTATACGTTATGTTTTCGTTGTCCCTGATCATTTACATGCTTAGCTAAATAAACGATGGATGTATTTAGACAACCAAGGAGTCGGGAGATGTAATTATTATGTATAATAATTATTATTTTATACATAAAGGGCTACAAAAATTAGGATGTTGACCAAAACAGGTACTTTGCCTGGAGTGTTATAAAGTTGTGGCCTCAAAACAAGGAAACACCACCAATTTGTCTGATCACTTAAAACGGCACCACAACGTAAAAATAACGTTTTATATCGCTAAAGATATGTTGCCATTAAACACTGTCACCAAAGAGGGATTTAAGAAAATGATCCGAACGCTTGACACGCGGTATGTTATACCATCCCGCACATATTAGAGCTGCATGGAAAATGCAAATCTAAGATTGAAGCAGAGCTGTCACACGTGGAATACTATGCAGCTACAACAGATTTATGGTCCAGCAGGACAACAGAGCCCTACATGAGTCTGACGGTACGGTCTGATGGAATGGTAATTAGTTACTTTAGCCTGGATTGATGGCTCGCAATATCGCAATATATATCGTTGGGAGAAAAAAATATCGCAATGTAATTTTTTCCCAATATCGTGCAGCCCTAACAATAACCCTATTGCAGTGTAGACCATTTGGAAAGGGATGTATTACCTCTGCAGCTCTTTGGTGTCTTCTAGCAGTGATTCAAGATGTGAAAAGCCAAAAGCTCTGTAAAAACAGTTCCCATCTGGACGTGTCTTACGAATATAGGAGTATTTTTTGTGTAGGTCCTACGAGGAAATCAACAGTTAAGTCTAAACATTGTGATCATAAGGAACAAATCCAGTATGAAATGATGCAGACCAGATTTCACCTACCTTGATCTTAAGCTGATAAATGGTGTCTTCTGCAGCATACTCTTTCTGCAACACAGACAACTCCTGTCTGTCTGACACTAAAGGAATCTTAGTTGCAATCTAGACACACACACAAAATAAAACAGTTATCATACTCATAAATGTTAGAAACTGAAATGAAACACAGGCTAAAGGGCATGTGGTTCATACTTCTACACTTTGTACGTGTCTCTTGTAAAATAATAAGCCTTAGGTATCATCAACAACCATTGAAGGGTAAATGTCTCACCTCCTGCTGAATTCTGTCTTGCTGAGCGATAATGGCCTCATCATAAGCAAGACAGTTAACCCCTCCCGCTAGAGAGAACAGACACAAAACACAATAGTACTAATCTGTAAACAAGACCTCTAACTAACATGACTGATCATTCAGAATTAAGTGCACTGGCAACTCCTAAGATCATTTAGATTTTAATAGATTTAAACTAGAAAATCATCCACAATAACCAATGGAGGAGATATGTCATTCAAAACAGCACATTTTTTACAATTTAATAATGTAGGTTTCGTGAACGTGAATGTATTCTTTATAGCACAAATTAAGATGGTAGACAGCCTGCTGCATTAAGTCAAAGCAAATGCAATAATTACACATCAGTCCATGTTAATAAAGTACTGCTGCGGGCGCTGGTTGAATATTTAGGTACAAATGCCACACCTATATGCTAGTAGCTGGCAGAAAAACTGTTTTTTATAAATGTACTGATTTATACATCATCTACAGTAACTAACGCGGACTTTCAGGTAGCTAAGCTTGCTAGCCGACAACCATCACAGTTAATTTATGGCGTCAATAAACATTTGACAACCACCTAAGAGTAAGTGAAAATAGGGCAAATGTCATCCTTCATCGTGCCACATACAACACTTAATGTAATATGTACCCCATTATTATATAGAGGTCGGACATGCGTCTCGTCTTTGTGTTACTAGCTACATTAATGCTTGGCCTCCCCCATTACCTTCTCTCTATTCGAGCCAGCTACTAGTGCATCAACAACCACCAGTAAATCCCTTACAACAACATAAAACTGTGTCTTCAATTAAGTCAGTTAGATTCGTATATAATGTTTTGTTTGTGTTGTTGTTTGTCTCACCCTCCATCTCTCCCTGTGTTGTTTCCTCCTGCTGCTGCTGCTGCTCCTCCGCCATCTTAGTTGCTCAATTCTGTTTCCTCGGTCTTTGACCTCAATGTCAACTTCCGGGTCAATTTAGCAGTTAGAGCGGGTGGTTACGAAAATATTATCTGGCAACAGTTTATACACTTTTAAATGCTGCCAGCAGTCCTGGCAGCAACTGGTTATGTTTATTTGACAAAGACAATCACTACATGGCTGATGCACATTTAATTGATTAATCAATTAGCCATTTAATTAGATAGTGAAATGCCAATTTACAATGTTTTAAGCTCTTAGTTCATGCACGCATTACCTATTATTATACCTTGGTTAACGGTTTGTTGTGAATAATGATGGCAATGTAGATTTACATGCTTTATTGTGAAAGTAAATGGTATTCAAGGGCCAGTCAAAATTGTTGTACACACACTCGACATTATGGCCAAAGACTTAGATGGTCGTAAATAATTTTCAGTCGCGTTTCTGGTAGTTTTGAACATTGGCCAGGATCCAACCAGAAGGTCCAAGAACCGTCAACCCAAACACGCTCAGGACGAAAATGCTTTCCTGTAAGTAGAGACGGAGGACATAGTCACATTTTTTTACTCACAAACTTAATGTAAAAATGCTTTTATCGCCAAAACATAATTTCAATATTTATTCATTCGTTTCAGGATGTTCAAGACATTTTTTCTGATATCTCGAAGTTACTTACGAGGACGCCGATGTTGCATTTAGGTGGTTTACTGGATACGCCTTTACGCTGGTTGATTACATTTCTCCTCGCAACCATAGCCAATTGTGCATTCAACTTTACCCGCAGAAAGACAGACATGATTGAAATTCACCAGTTTAGAGTGGGTAAAACGGTGTATATTTGGTTGTTTGCCGTTTAATAGGCCTAGGCCGGCGGAAGCTGCGTAATACGATCTTCAACTAATTTTCACCGGGAATGAAGACCCCTTGTAATTGGTCGACACCGAAAAGTAAAACAGGTTTCGTCAGGGTGACTGATTACATTAAAAAAAGTTACTGTAAAAAAGATAAATATGGAAAAAAATACATGATTATACTTTGCATGCGAAAGCATGAAAGCTTGAGTGTACAAACAAGTTTTGTTTTGTATGGGAGAGCACTATTTTACTCTAATACAATTGCAAACCATTTAGGTGGCAGCCTTGTCAAATTGACCTTCATTGGAGATGTCTTCATTGGCCTCGCACATGAGCCTTTGGCACCCAACACCCTGTTGCGGGTTTGTTTGTCCATTCTCCGACCACTGTTGGTAGGTACTCACCTCTGCTGACCGGGACCACAGTTGGTAGATACTCACCACTGCTGACCGGGACCACAGTCTGTAGGTACTCACCACTGCTGACCGGGAGCACTGTTGGTAGGTACTCACCACTGCTGACCGGGACCACAGTCTGTAGGTACTCACCACTGCTGACCGGGAGCACTGTTGGTAGGTACTCACCACTGCTGACCGGGACCACAGTCTGTAGGTACTCACCACTGCTGACCGGGACCACAGTCTGTAGGTACTCACCACTGCTGACCGGGAGCACTGTTGGTAGGATCTCATCACCACTGGTGACCGGGACCACTGTTGGTAGGTATTAACCACTGCTGACCGGGACCACAGTTGGTAGGTACTCACCACTGCTGACCGGGAGCACTGTTGGTAGGATCTCATCACCACTGGTGACCGGGACCACTGTTGGTAGGTATTAACCACTGCTGACCGGGACCACAGTTGGTAGATACTCACCACTGCTGACCGGGACCACAGTCTGTAGGTACTCACCACTGCTGACCGGGAGCACTGTTGGTAGGTACTCACCACTGCTGACCGGGACCACAGTTGGTAGATACTCACCACTGCTGACCGGGACCACAGTCTGTAGGTACTCACCACTGCTGACCGGGAGCACTGTTGGTAGGTACTCACCACTGCTGACCGGGAGCACTGTTGGTAGGATCTCATCACCACTGGTGACCGGGACCACTGTTGGTAGGTACTCGCCACTGCTGACCGGGACCACAGTTGGTAGATACTCACCACTGCTGACCGGGACCACAGTCTGTAGGTACTCACCACTGCTGACCGGGAGCACTGTTGGTAGGTACTCACCACTGCTGACCGGGAGCACTGTTGGTAGATACTCACCACTGCTGACCGGGACCACAGTCTGTAGGTACTCACCACTGCTGACCGGGAGCACTGTTGGTAGGATCTCATCACCACTGGTGACCGGGACCACTGTTGGTAGGTATTAACCACTGCTGACCGGGAGCACTGTTGGTAGGTACTTGCCATTACTGACCGGGAGCACTGTTGGTAGGTCCTCACCACTGATGACCTGGACCACTGTTGGTTGGTACTCGCCATTACTGACCAGGAGCACCCCACAAGCCTTGACATTTCAGAGATGCTCTGACCCACTCCTCTGGCCATAACAACGCGGCCCTTGTCAAAGTCGCTCAGGTCTTTTCTTCAGCCCATATCTCCTGCAACCATCACTTTGGCTACGAGGACTGATTATTAACTTTCCATCTAATATACCCAGACTTTGACATGTGCCCTTGTTAGGCTCTGAGCAAGGTTATCTGTTGTCCCTGTGAATGGTCGTAATGATTTTGCTCATCAGTGTAATTTACATTGGCGAATAACCAGCTACGTAACTTGGATGTTGTTTGATCTTGATTTTGAACTGGTAAAACTCCTTATTGTCTTCTCTGAATTTTTCTCAACAGGGAAGTCGAGTATCAGTAACTGAGTTTGGTAATTAAAATGTCACAATGGATTACATTCAGATATGAACCTACCTAACACAGCCATGAAAATATATATCCACCCCTGCATGTAACCAAATATAAAACAACCAACTTTGTTTTAACGTTGTATCTTTTATTGACCATTATTTCACATTGGTAAAATAACGCATGGATTTATACTTTCAGTGTCTTTCACAAACTTTCCTGATGGACGACAGATTTTGTAAACAAACGGAGAGTGCAACC
Organism: Dallia pectoralis; assembly: GCA_029465975.1. Lineage (NCBI taxonomy): Eukaryota > Metazoa > Chordata > Actinopteri > Esociformes > Umbridae > Dallia > Dallia pectoralis. Next base: position 13,514,002 of record CM055735.1, on the reverse strand, counting down.
TACATCAACCCCCACAGTCAATTTCAAGTCATTCAGTAGATGTACGTTTTCGAAGACTTACAAATACCATTGCACCAAAAATGTATCGGACCGTCAAAAATAGACTAGCTGCTTAACACAGAGACGAAGTTAGGTTGTTTGTGGGTTCACTTTACAGTTGCTCGACCGCACACGCAAAACCTAGTTAAGGCAGCTCAGTAGTTTTTCAAAAAGGTATTCGGCAGAGAAGTTGGAGGAGACGAGACTCCAGGTTGCACTTTATATGAGCATTCCATTTTTCAACACAAGATCAAGGTTTTAAGTATATACGCATCATGTTAAAGAAAACAAAGCTCACAGCAGAAAGTATTTCAGTAGTAAGGACTATGGGTGTGGGGGGGTTGGGGGTTGCTACTGAGAACATGATCATAACTAACATGCACAGATGACTACATTCGACATCGAGACACAGATGCAAACATTGAGAGAACAAGTCATGAGTTCACAGGTCACATATCCTCAAAGTTTTTTTTGTCAATTCGAGCCTATATAAATAAAATGGCTATTCTGTGGTTAGGCTAAACTTGTAATCTAATGTAGAATCACAGTGTGTGTGTGGGAATAATGTGCATATTTTGAGCCCTGTATTAATACATAAGCCGTCGTTGGACCCCTGGCGGAAGAATTATTTTGGTACCAATACCAAAGTCAGTGGAGAGCTTTCCAGCAACATGTTATACCTCAAGATTTTTAGAAGTGTTTGCTCTGTCCACCTTGAATTCAATGTTTTTAATGTTGCACGTCTAATGACTATTCAATGCTAGCTGAAAATAGATTGATTCAATACTGTAATTGTCAATGTTGAAATGAGTTTAGGTTTTACCAATCACATGGCCAGACTATTGTTATTATATTCAATTATCAACTAATACTGACCACAATTAAATATCACAAGGAAAAAGTTACAGTAGTTAGAGTGTATTAAGTTCACTAAATAACATAGCCAGATTCAAAGCTTTAGGGAAAGTTGTGGAAAAGCTAGAAAGTGGTTTTGGGGCCAGCGCTTGGGCTTATTTACGAGGGTCGTCCGGAGCAGGGATCTTCTCCAGGCTGGGCTCCATGCCCCAGATCTCCCGGGCGTACTGGGAGATTGTGCGATCGCTTGAGAATTTACCACAACTGGCGATGTTGTGGATCACCTTCTTGGTCCATTCCTTTGGGTTCTATTGAGAGGCACGGGAAGAGAGAGCAAAACATTTCAGAAGAAAATCTACTTGTATTATATTATTGTTATACGTCTGAAACAAAAACACTGTGTTAAAAACGATGGGAATAGTCCCCAATAAGTAATCTTTATATTTGCTGTGTATTTACAACAGCTCTAAATACAAAAACAAATTAGGAATGCAGCGACTGAGAGTTTTACGTGGTTAGTCTATGAAACACTAACCCTGTAGAGAGCGCTGACTTTGTCCTGACATTTGATGTAGGCTTCGTAGTCCGCGAACACCTTGAATCTGCAGAACAAACATTTTGGGGTTACGTGGCTGTGTGTGTGTGTGTGTTTAACTACCGTGTATGAGTCTGCATGTTGGTCCCCATTCACAGCCTCGCCGTCTACCTCACCTGTCATTGTGAAGAAGCATGTTGACAATGTCTTTGAAGAGGTCATGCTGGTCGGGGCTGAAGAACCCACCAGCGATCTGGTCCATGGCCTGCTTTAGCTCGGGAATGCGTTTGTAGTACTCCATGGCATCGTATCTGGGGGGAAATTAAACGTCAGGTACACATGAGATCTTTTAAGTTTCCCATTAGCGGGGGCTTCTGGTTATTGTCGGTCAATATCACTTCTTCTGTTCCATCCTTCACCGCGCCAATCATCTTGGCTTGGTAGCACATTACTCCGTAGTCACCCGTCGGCCCTTACCCGCTCTTGTCCATGGCGTCCACGTCCTCCACCCTCATGCCGAAGATGAAGAGGTTCTCCTCCCCGGCCTCCTCGGCCATCTCCACGTTGGCTCCGTCCATGGTGCCGATGGTGAGGGCCCCGTTCAGCATGAACTTCATGTTGCCGGTGCCGGACGCCTCGGTGCCGGCGGTGGAGATCTGCTCAGACAGGTCGGACGCAGGGATGACTGATGGGAAAAAGGAGGGATGGAGAGATGGGTAATGGGAGGGAGACAGAAAGGAGGAGGGTGAAACAGGGAGGTAAAAGGAGAGACAGTGAAGGGAAAGAGAATGTGGGAGAGCGGGTGAGACGGGAAGAGAGAGAGACCAAGAGACACATTTCAGTCAAAAATGGAGATAAGACAAGCCGGAGAACCTATGCAGAAGAATCTGAAAGACCTTCCATTATCACACCAATGGCAACATCAAATGAGGAAAAAGCAGACTGTGTGTTTATTGTTTACTTTTCTCTGCCAGGGTGACCTTGTAGTTCTCCAGGAAGATGACCTTCAGGCGGTCTCCCACCACGGGGTCGTTGTTGACGACCTCCCCGATGGCTGTGATCATTCTAATGATCAGCTTAGCCGTGTGGTAACCAGGGGCAGCCTGGTAGAAGGAGGAGGAGCCAAATGGATGCCACATTCTCATACAGGGTGAGCACAACAGATAAGGATCTGTTTTGGTTGTCTTGCCAACAAGGAAAACAATCTCCTTATTGAGAAAATATGTTGCTCCTAACTGCATGAACCAGCTTGCATTGTTTGCTTTACCTTTCCTCCAATCATGACAGTCCTGGGTGTCCAATCCTTTTTTGGATCTTTCTTAATACCTGTTCGACAAGGTAGAAAGGTTAACCTGGCTGAATCCTGGTTAAATCGTAGTACACATGGAAATGAAGGGTGGGCCGCTCACGGTTGTAAAGAGTGATGATGTGCAGGCAGTTGAGCAGCTGCCTTTTGTACTCGTGGATCCTCTTGACCTGAACGTCAAACATGGACTTGGGGTTGATCTTCACCTTGTAGTGCTCCTCAAGATAGGCCGAGAACTTCAGCTTGTTCTCCTGCGGATGAACACGGTTAGCGGTCGTTAGCGTGGCGCGATGCGGCGGCTCGAATAAAGAAGAAAACACCCTGAAAGGGGTTGCCGTTCTGACCTGTTTGATTTTGGAAATGTCACAAATCAAGGAGTCGTCGTTCACAAACTTCAGCAACTTCTTCAGTTGGTCCAGATCGCGGATATATTCATCGCCAATCCTCTGAACATACCAACATACATAAAAACCCATGTTAAGAATCGCCATCACTCGTCCGACCGTGTCCACTGTATCCTCTAATATTAGCTACACACTTTACCTCTGCAATGACCTCCGCCAGTCCTGGGTTGCACATGACCAGCCAGCGTCGGGGCGTGATGCCGTTAGTCTTGTTCTGGAACTTGCTGGGATCCACCTCGTAGAAGTCCTTGAACCTATCGGATAGAAGTGCCAATGGATGAGATGCCGCCCTACGTCTCTTCGACCAATGGGATAACAACATGTGTGCTCTTCTCTCCTCACAGAGTGGCTTTCAGGATGTCTGAGTGGATCCGGGCCACTCCGTTGACGGCGTGAGAGCCCACGATGCACAGGTGGGCCATGTTAACCTTCTTCTGGGGTCCCTCCTCGACCAGGGACATGCGACGCAGGCGGTCCTCGTCCCCCGGGTAGAGTTTACCGATGCGCTGGGGAGGAGATGGAAAACAGTGAACGAAGAACATTGAGGTAACCGTAAGGTAAATATACTAAATTAAATATACTAGCGACACGGTATATTCTCTAAATTAAATATACTAGCGACACGGTATATTCTCTAAATTAAATATACTAGCGACACGGTATATTCTCTAAATTAAATATACTAGCGACACGGTATATTCTCTAAATTAAATATACTAGCGACACGGTATATTCTCTAAATTAAATATACTAGCGACACGGTATATTCTCTAAATTAAATATACTAGCGACACGGTATATTCTCTAAATTAAATATACTAGCGACACGGTATATTCTCCAAATTAAATATACTAGCGACACGGTATATTCTCTAAATTAAATATACTAGCGACACGGTATATTCTCTAAATTAAATATACTAGCGACACGGTATATTCTCTAAATTAAATATACTAGCGACACGGTATATTCTCTAAATTAAATATACTAGCGACACGGTATATTCTCTAAATTAAATATACTAGCGACACGGTATATTCTCTAAATTAAATATACTAGCGACACGGTATATTCTCTAAATTAAATATACTAGCGACACGGTATATTCTCTAAATTAAATATACTAGCGACACGGTATATTCTAAATTAAATATACTAGCGACACGGTATATTCTCTAAATTAAATATACTAGCGACACGGTATATTCTCTAAATTAAATATACTAGCGACACGGTATATTCTCTAAATTAAATATACTAGCGACACGGTATATTCTCTAAATTAAATATACTAGCGACACGGTATATTCTCTAAATTAAATATACTAGCGACACGGTATATTCTCTAAATTAAATATACTAGCGACACGGTATATTCTCTAAATTAAATATACTAGCGACACGGTATATTCTCGAAATTAAATATACTAGCGACACGGTATATTCTCGAAATTAAATATACTAGCGACACGGTATATTCTCGAAATTAAATATACTAGCGACACGGTATATTCTCTAAATTAAATATACTAGCGACACGGTATATTCTCTAAATTAAATATACTAGCGACACGGTATATTCTCGAAATTAAATATACTAGCGACACGGTATATTCTCGAAATTAAATATACTAGCGACACGGTATATTCGAAATTAAATTAAATATACTAGCGACACGGTATATTCTCTAAATTAAATATACTAGCGACACGGTATATTCTCTAAATTGAATATACTAGCGACACGGTATATTCTCTAAATTGAATATACTAGCGACACGGTATATTCTCTAAATTGAATATACTAGCGACACGGTATATTCTCTAAATTAAATATACTAGCGACACGGTATATTCTCTAAATTAAATATACTAGCGACACGGTATATTCTCTAAATTAAATATACTAGCGACACGGTATATTCTCGAAATTAAATATACTAGCGACACGGTATATTCTCTAAATTAAATATACTAGCGACACGGTATATTCTCTAAATTGAATATACTAGCGACACGGTATATTCTCTAAATTGAATATACTAGCGACACGGTATATTCTCTAAATTGAATATACTAGCGACACGGTATATTCTCTAAATTAAATATACTAGCGACACGGTATATTCTCTAAATTGAATATACTAGCGACACGGTATATTCTCTAAATTAAATATACTAGCGACACGGTATATTCTTTGAGGTGTGTGGATGTGTGCGTCTGTCGTTTGTCAACCGTACCTCTAGGTGGCGTCGGTTGATCTCGTAGATGATCTCCAGGTGTCTGGGAAGCAGGTTCTGCAGCAGGTCTGTGGGCCAGCGTTCCAGGGCCTCTGGCAACACCGTGTGGTTCGTGTAGGCACAGGTGCGGGTGCATATGTCCCAGGCCTAGCAGGGAGGGACACAGTTAACATGGAGGTTCAGCGAGCGCATTCAAAACACACATGCTACGACAAGCATACAGGCTAATGTGTCATGCAGTTGTGTGGCCGATGTCAGTCGTAAGGGTTCTGTGCAAACACTTAATCGGACGGACAACTGCGTACCTTTTCCCAGGTCTGGTGCTCCATGTCCACAAGGATCCTCATCAGTTCGGGAATGGCCATGGCAGGATGGGTGTCATTCAGCTGGATTGCCACCTAGACGGGAGAGGGAACGTCAGCGTGGATGTGATGTAATCAGTCCCACACAGTCTTGCACTGCGTCATACTACTGGAGTCGGCTCTGCGAACAAAGGCATTTGGCGACTGTGGCGTTTTGGCGACATATCATCCAGGTTACGACACATTCCCGGGAGCTAGTTGTATCTTAGCTTACCTTTTCAGGCAAGCTGGAAAGGTCCACGCGCACAACCTCGGTGGAGCCGAATTTGGAAGACTTGAATCGACGTATGATGTCCTGCAGTGTGGCCGCCACCACGAAGTACTCCTGCTTGAGACGAAGCTCCTTGCCCTCGAAGAACTAGAGTCATATCCAAATCCATAACACGTTATTTATGCAGCCTTTTCAGGACTCAGCTGAAAGGTATTCCCAGACTAAACTGTGTGTATTGTGACAAGTAGATATATGACTTTAAAAGGGCAATCTGGACTTGTGCTTCGTCTATTTTTATCCTGACAAGGAAATGCAATGCAGTTGTTGATTCTGAACACCAAAATACCCCATTAACTAAGTGCATCGGTCACACAACCACATCACACGTCAGAACCCAAAATATATTGGCTTGTTTCAGTGCGATGTTTGTGAAATAAACCTCAACACATTGTTACAACTATGTGGGTGGGGAAGTCACACTGTTATCTTTAAACTGCTGATTAAATCAAAAAGCTTCTCCTCACGTTGTCGTTGGGGTAGAGAACACGAGAGATGTTTTCGGCCAAATTCCTGTCCAGAACAGCCTGAATGTAGCCCCCGACATTAACTGTAGAACAAACAGCAAACGTTTTTTTTGTCCAGCTTTTATCGCAAATGTCATGTATTTATACGCCGATAACGCACATTCATTGTTGAATCAGAGATTGCTCATATCCACTTACTGATAATTTAAAGTAATTGTTGATTTAGATCACAGAGAAACGGTTAAAACGATTGTGAAAAGAGTCAACAGAAACGCGTTAGCAACTCACAATCTTTCAGGTTGAAGTCGCACGGGGCTTTGGCAGACCAGAGTCTCATGGTGTTCACCACATTGTTCCTGTACCCGGGGATTGGGGTGTCATAAGGAAGGGCCAGCACTACCTGTTGCCGTGGAGAAAACACATATGACGTTATCGGCATAATGATGATCCTACTCTACGTCCCCTTGATTTATTTCCTGACCTGTGTGTCGACCCATTTCACCCCTTCTGGGGTATGATCCACCCTGCCGTAGAAGTGGACAGGCCGCATGTATTCTGGGCGGGCCTTCTCCCAGGGGTTGCCGTAACGCAGCCAATCATCTGCCTCCTCTACCTGGGGAGAGATGTCAATCACTACAAGTAGACAACAAAGGAGGTGGCAAAGTGAACAAACTGTATGACATTGACTCAGCCAGGAAACCGAAATGACTGTGCACCAACTACCATGCAATCAGAGACACATTCATAGGGACAGAGACACATTCAAACGGACAGAGACACATTCATAGAGACAGAGACACATTCATAGGGACAGAGACACATTCATAGAGACAGAGACACATTCATAGGGACAGAGACACATTCATAGGGACAGAGACACATTCATAGGGACAGAGACACATTCATAGAGACAGAGACACATTCATAGAGACAGAGACACATTCATAGGGACAGAGACACATTCATAGGGACAGAGACACATTCATAGGGACAGAGACACATTCATAGGGACAGAGACACATTCATAGGGACAGAGACACATTCATAGGGACAGAGACACATTCATAGGGACAGAGACACATTCATAGAGACAGAGACACATTCATAGGGACAGAGACACATTCATAGGGACAGAGACACATTCATAGAGACAGAGACACATTCATAGGGACAGAGACACATTCATAGGGACAGAGACACATTCATAGGGACAGAGACACATTCATAGAGACAGAGACACATTCATAGGGACAGAGACACATTCATAGGGACAGAGACACATTCATAGGGACAGAGACACGTCGCCGGTCAAACAACCTGCCAGCCGTTCACAATCTTCTGGTTGAAGATGCCGAACTCATAGCGGATGCCGTAGCCGTAAGCTGCCAGGCCAAGGGACGCCATGGAGTCCAGGAAACAGGCTGGGGGAGTGGGGGAAGGAGATTGGGTGAGACCGGGTTGTCCCGACCACTCAGAATCACTTTTGATGGCTGGACAAATTTTTGGGTTAGATGAACGGCTGTGGGGGGTTGCTACTTACCGGCAAGCCGTCCAAGGCCACCGTTTCCCAGGCCAGCATCTTCCTCCATGTCCTGCAACTCTTCCATGTCCAGACCCAACTGATGAAGATATATTGTAGACAGACGCCATTGCTCAAATGTTAGTTATTGAGTGGTTGAATAAAATAACCAAAAATATACATTTGCAACAAACTGAATGTAAAAAGGTAACACTTTACCCTCACTTTAAGACACAGTAGCCCCTAACTACAGCTTTAGGGCAGCAAAAAGCTAGGTTGGCGGCTTGGTCAGTTTAATGAACCAGGAAATCGGTTCATTGTAAAGGAATCATTCTGTATTAAGTGTGAGAGAGAGTGTGCCAACTAATTCATCAACATCCATTGGATGCATGTCTGGGGACAGTGGGAAGACCTTGTCCAGGAATGGCCAGAAGCCCGTGGCACTCTCACCTGATAGATGGCTTCATCACAGGCGTTCTCCAGAGCCAGGTTCACCATGGTGTTCTGCAGGGTGCGCCCCATGTAGAACTCCAAGGACAGGTAGTAAACACGCTGGGGGACAGATCAGAGACGCCATGGAGGGTTAATGCAGAAGAGCACAGAACAGACCCTAGTCTTTAATCAGCACATCTTCAGCCAACCAATAGTGAGGCTCCTTAATTTGCATATTTATCTCCGCCTACTCTACTTTTTACAAAAGGCGACAGGGGGAGGAGCTGCCAACAACACAAGGGCTGTTCTTGGCCACCAGTCAAGCATCAGCTCTTTGTGAGTGTTGCCTGAGAATCATTTGCAATGTCCTGCCGGTGTATATTAGGAGCTTAAAAAAGTCAGGATTACGTTTATTTAAGGAATAACTATGACATCCCAAGGTCTCACAATAACTAACTTGAAGAATAATTTTCAATCAGGCCCTCATTTAAAGATTTTTCTATACCTTGTTTACTTCTTCATTTGTTTAGGGCATTTCTGCAACCTATTTCCACCCCACTGTGACAACAGAAAGAAAGCAGAACTTGTATATAAAGTTGAAATTCAGGTTCAATTTCACTTATAATGTATGTACATTCAATTGAAACTATGCCTGTTCTGTGGGACATAAAGGCAGATCCAAATGTAATATACGATATATGGGAGAGGTTGAGGTGAGAGCATGTTTAGACTGCCACCAATGAGCTTCATTTAAATAACATTTGCATAGCGTGAAATCATTATTCATTCCACCATAATACACACTGAGCGAGACATCGTCGTCACACCTCAGTAGCCACAGGGTGTATCTGTCAGGAATGTGTACCATGTAACCTCGCAAAGTTAACTCTGTGGTCAATACGATCTAATAAAAGTTGGATCAATGTTTCCTTCACACGTTGAAGCACAACGTGTCCACATTCTGCCCTGGTATGCAGCTGGTTCTCCAAATGCACATTATTGGATCTCAGTTCTTTCAAAATAAAAGCTTTTTTCCACTATCAATACATATGCAGTCAGTGGTGTACCAGATGATTAACATAGTTTAACAATAAAGGTCAGTGCCCACTTGATTGCTATCTACAAACAATGTGACTACCTCCTGACATGGTCTAGACTCGGATCTGGCAACAATCAGGGGACAATGTGTCTTTGAAAGGGCATAAGGTATGCTGTGCCTTGGTATAAAAATAGAAGTCCGGAGATGCCCGCTGAATTGATGGTCCCACACACGACGGCAGGGAGGAATGACTAGTGCGAGTTGTACATGACTTTAGACGGCATGGATTGTTCCGGTGTTAATGAATTTAGGATGGCCTTCATTACGCCACATTTATACTAATACCAAAGGCTACGTTGAACACTCGTTTAGTCAAATGGCTGAAAAGATGGGACTACACAAATGTGCATTTTCAATCGTTGGTTATAGCTCAGTCTTCTGGCGAATATGTGTTGTAGTGTATATGCCGTCTCTCTGAGGCAAATACTTGTGCGCATGAAAAACATCCGGACACTTTGGATGGATCCTTGTTGGATCCTCAGCCATGGCCTTCAGAAAGTGGCCATGCTGGCTAAACCAATCAAGGTCATAGTTTTGTATATTTGCATTAATTCTCAGTTTAAAACGGTTTCATCTAGTTTTTGTGAGCTTCAATTTTTATACGGTATTTTTTTTCAATTTTCGACTTCTTACTTTAAATCTTTTCAGTTATATATATTTTATATATATATATATATACAGTCCCTGACAAAAGTCTTGTCGCTTGTGTACAAATTGACCTGAAGTGCCCCTGAAATATATTTCTAATCAAGATGTTTTTACAAGAAATGGCTCATTTTAATCCCAACAGCTTTTGTAATAATGTTTCAGTGCAAAATTAAACTGTCAAAAAGTATTCTAATATTCACAGCTTGGTAAAGCCCATTGAGTCAATTTTTGCAAAGACATAAGTGTTGTCGCCTTGTCATATGAGCTTCACCTGTGACTAATAATGGATCAATTAGGTCTCAGGTGTGTATAAAAACAACCCCAGTACACTAGACCTTCACATCAACTGCAACTAGACCTCTGCAAACATGCCTAAGATTCACCCTGAGACTAAAGTTTTGATTATCAAGAGGCTGAAGACCAGATCCACTGCTGATATGGCAGACACCTTCAATGTGTCTCAGCGTCAAGTACAGAGGATAAAAAAAACATCTGAAGACACTGGAGACGTTTTTGACAAGCCCAGGTCAGGCAGACCCCTCAAGACAACTGCTGGAGAGGATCGTTTGTTGGCTCGAAAATCCAAGGCCAGCCCATTTTCCACTGCAGCAGAGCTCCACGAGACCTGGTCACCTGAAGTCCCTGTGTCAACCAGAACAGTTTGTCGGATTCTGTCTCAAAATGGCCTCCATGGTCGAATCAGTGCCCAGAAGCCAGCCCTAAACAAAAGACAATTGAAAAACCGTGTTGCATTTCCAAGGCCCACAGCCTCCTAAAAGGATGGACGCTGGAAAAGTGGAAGAAGGTGGATTTTTCAGATGAATCTTCTGTTGAATTACACCACAGTCACCGCAAATATTGCAGGACACCTACTGGAGCCCGCATGGATCCGAGATTCACCCAGAAAACTATTTTGGTGGCGGAAAAATCATGGTCTGGGGTTACTTCCAGTATGGGGTTGTGCAAGAGATCTGCAGGGTGGAAGGCAACATCAATAGTCTAAAATACCAAGAAATCTTAGCTACCTCTTATATTCCCATCCATAAAATAGGACAAATTCTGCAGCAGGATGTTGCACCATCACATACTTCCATCTCCACATCAAAGTTCCTCAAGGTGAAGAAGATCAAGATGCTCCAGGATTGGCCAGCCCAGTCACCAGACATAAACATCATTGAGCATATGTGGGGTAGGATGAAAGAGGAAGCATGGAAGACGAAACCAAAGTATATTGATGAACTCTGGGAGGCATGCAAGACTGCTTTCTTTGCTATTCCTGATGACTTCATCAATAAATTGTATGAATCCTTGCCAAACCGCATGGATGCAGTCCTTCAAGCTCATGGAAGTCATACAAGATATTCAATTTGGACCTCACAGCACCACTACTTAATTTGCTGACATATTTTTGTATTTGCAGTAAATGTGTTCAATTTCTGTATAGGCAACAAAACTTTTGTCTTGCCGAAATTTGACCTTTCTGTCTTGATTAAATGATACATATTTTTTCAGTGAAACTAATTCATTTCTGTGCATTAAACATCATTTGGGAAGGTTTTAGCTTTTCATATGAGCTATTTCTAACACCAATTGATTAATTAAAAGTCTGGTTAATAGCAGGTGTTTCTAGAAAATAGATAAGCGACAAGACTTTTGTCAGGGACTGTATATATTTTGCAAACCAATTATAAATAGGATGCAGCTATGAGTAAGTCTATGAATACCTACATTGGGAAGGCAACAGCATAAATGTCTATGTAGTTTCTTTGAGTAAAACACAGACCCATACAGTACTTCACCCAAGTTGCCTTTTTCTGAGATGACGAGTGAGAAAACAACTGAAATAATTTAATTTACAGACAAACTGTTTGTGTATTGTTTGACCAATGGTAACACAGAAGACACATTTCTGTGTGTATGTTTGTTGGCAGTAAAACTATAAAAGTTTCAGCCACAGGAAACCACAAATTCCGTCTGTTAGTAATATGATACTGTTCAACAATAAACATGCCCTGCGATGAACTCACAGTTGACCAAATAATAATAATCTATAAGTCAGAAAAGCAGAACACAGTTATAAACCAGTTTTTCAAGTTACGTTTAAAATTGGTATTGAATATTAATGGATTTGTATTATTCTATGTCTAATAATATCAAAATAATTCTTCCAATTGCGAGATTTGCGTTCTGCTGTTGAGAAACTTATGCAAATGAGGGGAGGTTTTGAACATTACAAAACAAATATTTCAAAGGATGTGATATGAAAGGTAGCCCAGTTTTTTGGCAGTCAGATAAGCCTTCATATCTTGCTGTGATACTTGGAATGTTTAACTAAGACAGCTAATACAGTTAATACATAATGGCTTTTAGATACATTTTACATTTAAGTCCTCCATCTAGGTTTTCTACTACACGACCATGACAATCTATCCCAGAACCCTGACGTTAGGTTTCTGGGATTCCTCAAAGGACCCTCCCAAAAAATGGAACTTCCCCGAACTACATGATGAATATCAAACCCTTTTATTCATATATAAAATATAAATATTCGTTATTTTAATATTAGTCAAATGAGGATATCTGGCAGACCTTTATATATGACATTTATGGGATGTCACTAACTAAATATCAAAAGGAGTACATGGGCCCGAAAGAAGCATGTTGCCATTGGCAACCTACTAAGCCACGCCCCCACTCCGTATATTTAGATAGGAACCCCTGTTGCCATTGGCATCCTACTAAGCCACGCCCCACTCCCGGAATCAGATGGGAATCTGACACTGCGACGTAAAATGTTCCTCTGGGAACCGCTTAACTAACCGAAGGTGCACATTTTGACCAGCACAGTGTTCATCACTGACGACGTGTGTTCTGGTTCAATTCATTGATACACGTCTGACGTATTTTTAACAGTATTTACATATATTATATAATACATGTTAGCTTTTCATGAAGGAGGGCCATTCCAAAAGCTGAAGTCCAAATCTCCTATATATTAGAACTAATTCTAGTTTTACTTGACAGTATTGAGGCTTCTATGTAAACCTATTTGCCTGGATTACATTAACTCCCGGCGCCACTTTGCATCTATATGTTTCACAAACTATATCAAAAAAGTTTAATTCTACAAGTGCCAATGGTGTACAACATTTTCAAGTCAGTACTTGCCACCTTTTTAAAACACTACTATGTGCATGTCAGTTATTCAAACAATATCAATATTTATAAATAAATAGACATATTTAAATGTATACAGAATAGATTAATAAATACTGCATTTGTTTCCATCTACATTAGGCCTACCTAACATGTTCAACATGTAACTAAAATGCATTTCACTTTCTTAACATAGTGGATTTAATAGATAGGCTACTGTCCCCTGCAATGTATAAGCCCGGTATGAACACACACATAAACTATATTTGTGACCAGGCCTGCGGTGTGAGGCGCATCCGTGCACATACTGCGCAGAGATCATTCCACCAGAGCCGTCACAGTGGCGTGCGTGCGGATAACCCAACGCTGGTGCACTGCGGCAACCCGGGTGGCTCGCTTACTTTGGGGTCCTTCTCATAGTAGTGCTGCTGCGTCCTGATCCATCTGCCCACCAGGTGATCGCGCACGGTGTTGGCCAAGGCGAAGTAGTAGTCCCTCTGGGTCGCCACATTGCGGTCCTTCACCAGGGTGAAGTGGAGATGGCGATTGAAATTGGTTTTAAGGTCCGTGACGTTCTCCACTCCTGCGAGCCCACGCACGGATATCTGCTTCCTTTTCTCCTGGTCCGTCAGTGGCTTGGGCATCTTGATAAATTATTAATATTGTTCCTGTAGATATCGAGTGCGAGTGATGAGGGGTCGTGAATGTACTCTGCCTGGTCGACTCACAAGTTGTTACACCCCTCTGTCTCTACACGGAAGTGACACCGGCTTGGTCCTGTCCTGTTACAGTAAAAAAAACAACGCGACCAATCGGAGAGGAGTGGGCGGTTCTTACAGGGCTCCATTCCAATTGGAAGGTGACCTTCGTGATAACATGTAAGGATGCAATATAATATTTCCTAGGCAACCTTATTTTATCACGTGTCAGAACATGTCCGTATTATGAGTGAAATGTGGCCATGATTCATTGTATCCCAATGTTAAGTGCTGTTCATATCCCCACCAATATACGTCTCCGTTTTATAGACACATTCAGCGCATGCGCGATTCGATCCGTTTAATGGAACTTCTGTTTATTTGCACAACAGAATGGGTTGTGGCAGAACCTTTCTGATGTGCTCACATCCGAACACCGATATCCGCATACGTCATTGTGTCATCCTTTCAATGTCGGTTCGTGAATTAACGGCTACAACTTAGCCAATATAAAATGAAAAGGAATGAACACTTGAAATATATCAGTCTGTGTGGAATGAATGTATAGATGATAGAAATTTCACTTTTTGAATGGAATTACTGAAATAAATCAACTTTTTGACGATATTCTAATTATGACACAAGGTACACATCTTGCTTTTGGAAACATTGGACCCGAAGCCTGTATAGGTTCTTATAAATGATGGGTCACCAGCACCATTCTTAAATGTTTTGTATATATAAATATATATATCTGTATTGTGCTGTTTCTATGGACCTTTGTGTCTTGAATAAAGTTGATGATATATGACCAGCAGCCAGGGCCTGAAGTTAACGTTTTTGGCCACCAGCCACTGTGGCAGGTGGATTTTGAAATCTACCTGCCACAGTGGTTTTTTACCAGCCAAAATGTTTTGTGCCTAAAATAAAGGTGAATGACTCAGAAAATGCATAAGAATGGTTCTTGAACTTGTACAGAATACACATTAAAGTGCTATCGAGTTATTAACCAACTTAACCAATCTAATTTATGACTAGATCAACATAATGACTTACAACTTTAGAATAGAAAATAACAAATATAAACAGCCAATCATCTCACTGAAGGTCTCATTTATTTAGTTAACACCTGCAAGTTAACTGCAATCCATTAGTCACTTTAACTTTTAGCTTAACAATAAACATAACATTTTATATTTTATATATTTATATCAAAATACTATTTTTAAGTTTGTACTAGGGTTACACGATATTGACAAAATGTGATATTGCGATATTGATCATGAATATTGCGATATCGATATTAATTTCGATATTATTAAACATATGTAAAAACACAAAAGTTATGGGAAAATGCCTCAAAATATATTAATATATAAACAAAATCGGGATGCTATAGTGGCATGTGTGGTTTTTAAGATGGGAAAATAGGTTGGTTGTATTTCCTCTTGCCCGGTGTATCACCATACCGCAGGGTTTGCAGAGTACAACAGATTGAGCGACATTAGTTTGCTGGCCCTTTTCTTAAACTTCTCTAACTCGCTTTTTGTCTTTGTCCGGGTGTTCTCTTCACTCACGTAGTCGGAGTTAACACATACGTCACGTGTTCCATAGGGTCTGTTCGTTTAGTGGACCCGTTTGCTGTCACTTGCATGTGACAGGGGAACTGGCCAATGAAACGTGATCATTATATATAGTTTATAGAACACAACTAAGCCACAAAGCCAACCGACGCATCTCTCCACAAAATAAATGTATAAATAAATATCGCACTTCTTGCGACATTTTCTATATTGATATTGTGCAACGTAATATCGCAATAAAGGTATTGAGTCGATATATCGTGCACCCCTAAGTTTGTACATATAAGTTTGTTGCTTTTCAAGACAAGAGTCTGTTGTGACGTCGTACACCAACCAGTCCCGATCCTTGCCATCCCTTTCCACTTAGTATTAAAACGTCTTTTCTATTTTTGGAACCGTCCTCCTCATCCTCTTTTCGTTGCTCTACAGCCGGCAACCTCTTCACGCCAGCATTTTGTCTCGAACGTCCAAGAAAATAGCGGGGCTTGCTTAACAAAAACAATAGGCTACGTGATTGGTCAACAACACAACGCTTGCTCGATGTTGTGTTGTCTTATTGGCTACCCGCCAACGTGGCAGGTAGATTGACGGTTTCACCCGACAATCACAAAAGTTACCCGCATTTGGCGGGTGGGCGGGTGCCAAGTTCATGCCCAGCCAGCACCTGTATACTTTACCTGTCCTCAGTTGGTTTCTTCAGCCCGATCAATCCCACCCAAGAGCATTCATGAAAAAGCTACTCAGCAGAAACTGACAGATCGAATGTCAGTATAATTCTCTTTAATTACCATTATCAGGACAAAGGCAGGTATCGCTTCGTGTACTGGTTTGGTCTCATTTGTGATTTAATTTACTATTACACCATACTTTTGAAATTGAATACTGTTAATCATCTAAAGTTACAAATCATAAAGCAACAATACACAGGTGATGCGTTACAGTACGATGGCATGTGCACAAAAAGCCGCCTAATACTTTAAGCTATTAGATGAGTTGGAGTAAAAAAAATAACTTTCTTGCTCAGTGAGCAAATAGAAGAAAACCACAGCAAAATGAAAGATGATTAATTGTTTAATTACAATCAAGCAACATTGCATGGGTTATTCATTCAAGCTAGACCCAAAACATAAGGCTGACAAACCAATTCCAAAAATAGAGTAAAAATACAATTGTATAACATCTAACATCGTTTCTTTGTAGTAATTATTTCCTTCCTCGTTAACGCAAGCAACTGAAAGGAACAAAACAGGGGCTGTTGCGACATTGACGGGCCCAATGTAACCACAGCACACAGCATTGGATCAGAGCGTGGCTGGATGAAATGGCTTTTACCCGAACAAACACCCAAGCAGAATTATTCCAAAGCAGTTAAGAGTATCGTTTCAGTAAAGCATCTTAAGAGGGTAACGGACACAAAGGCTATATCCTTAGCCATCCTCACAAACCTCAATTAGCATCTAGGGGGTTACCCATTCACTGCTGTTATGCAATTAACCGCACAATTTGTTTTCCTCCGAATTAAAAAGAAAAAAATTCTCATTACATTTGAATTATGGGAGATGACACGTGCAACAAAATCTGAGCGATTACACTTCACATTGGGTTTGTTCACGAAAATATCTTCAGTGAACACAAGTGAATTGAACATGACAAAGAATGAAGTCCATTGGACTGTCATGCCGATACAATTGGCTGGATTCAAGTGAAGTCATACAGGTGAGAAAAGATTGCGCTTAACTTATCACGCAAAATCCAAAAGCATCAATGAAACAGCCTAGGAGTGGGTGTAACACCGTAAGCTATACACTCAATGTTTTTTAAGAAGAGGTAAGACAGACATGGATATAACATCCACAGTCCAGTGGGCAAACAAACGCCTACAAATGTTTGAGGGGATTTATTCTATAGGCAAGTGTGAGATTCAATACAAATCACCAATTGTATCCTAACAAACAGATACAACAAGTACAACAGGTTCTTTGCAACGAAGAAAAAAAACATTAAAAACAGAAAAATTAAGTTAAGCAAATTTACAAATTCAACCAAACCACGTTTTTCGTTTTGAGGATTCCCTCTGCACTGCAGGCAGAATTTCACTGAACTAAAGACGACACCCTCCGTGGGCAGAGGGTCATCTCAGTCCGTTGGGCAGCTGGTCGTGAACATTGTGCTCTGAATCCTTGGTGCCGGTGAACATCCGGGAGCGCTCTATGGTCGGGACTGAAGACGCGTGCGGGGTGGAAAATCTGTGGGTGGGGTGGATTAATTTTGAGGAGGTGGAGGAGGTGGTGCCGGGGGCAAACCAAACGGGGGCATGCCGGGCACCCCCATTCCCATCATGGTGACAAAGTTGGTGGGGTCCATGGGCGGAGGGGGAGGCGGGGGGGCGTACATCATGCCAGCCGAGCCCGGTGGTGGGGGAGGAGGGGGAGGCGGAGCGCCTGGGGGGAGAGGTGGCTGGACCCCGGGTGGAGGGGGAACCATGGAGGGGTTACCCATGGGCGGTGGGGGCTGGGCGGCCGGGGAGGCAGACTGTTGGGGCTGTTGCCAGGGGGGCAGGTTACCAGAGCTGGATGTAGTGGTGGTGGTGGTATCTGGGGAGGGAACAAGACCAGTTAGTGGGACTAGAAAACTACATGGAATAATCAATATAACAGCCACGTTGCCAAGTCAACAACAACCACATCAAAACAAAAAGAAACGGCTACGACTGCAGAAAGAACCCCAGAAGACCTTGCAGCTTGTGCTCTTACTCTGTTGCCATGGCAGCGGTGCACTAGAGGCCATGCTACTGGTGGGAGGGGGCGGAGGGGCCTGCTGTTGCCATGGAGGCAGGGGGCCAGAGGGGGGCGGCGGCTGGTTGTTAGGGGGTGGGGGCGGCGGCGGCATCATGCCCATTGGGGGAGGCAGTAGACCTGGAAACAGAACAGCAGAAACATCTAAGAGGACACACCCACCGAGCAGAACATGATCAGACAGACGAGAGGAGTTAAGAGAGTCCCACGTCAACAAAACCAACACTAACACCGCAGAGGAGCGATTACACATGCAGCCCATTTCAACAGCCGGCGCAGAAGGCGGGACCACTCACCCATATGGTGTCCGTGTCCCTGGCCCATTGGAGGGGGCGGCGGCTGCATCCAGGGGGGCGGCATCCCGTTGTTCGGGGGCATCTGGTGCCCGCCCATGTTGGACATGGGGGGCGGGTAGTTGTGGTGACCGCCATGGCCCCCGTGGTTGCCGTGACCGCCCTGGTTGCCGTGACCGCCATGCATCCCGTGGAAGTTGCGGTTCTCCGATTGGCCGGAGTTCATCCAGGGTGGACGGCTCTGTAGCGAAGACAGACACACACGTCAACGGGCTGCGGCTTGGAACAGACATCCAACGTCAATGAACAAACATCAGCCGGTGTAAACTCGGGGGTTGTTAGTCGACACTCACCTGTGCTTGCTGGTTGCTGCTGTTGCTGCCTCGGTTGTGGCTGCTGTTCTGGTTATTGGAGTGTCCCCCGCCGGAGGAGGAGGAGGGAACGGGGGCCTCACCCAGCTCAGCCATGAGAGACAGATACTCCTTGTCCATGCGAGCCTTGTCCTGGGCAGACTGGGGGGGCTCGCCAGCACGGGGGGCAGCAAAAGAGCTGAAAGAGGAGAGAAAACGCTTCCATTTTACCTCATACATACATGGCTTCTAATATACATCATAGCCCTAATCAGACATGGTGAAACACCATCTGCGGTTACCCACATTATCATATGTTGGGGATGAAGTAATTAATGTGTCCCTTAAAGTGATTGGTCAGGTACCTGGTGAACTTGCAGTCAGAGGAGATGTGGCCGGCACCCCCACATTTGGTACAGAGGGTGGTGTTGGTGACGCTACGAGGCTCGGTGCTCTGCCACGGACGCAGGATCCTGGGGGAACGGGCGATGGGGCACGAGGCACAAGTTAAAGCACAAGTAACCTCACAAGGACAGCAGTGTAATTTCAAAATAAAAGCCTCACCTGTTGTCGTCCTCCCTGAGGGTTCCATTGAGTCTGGCCAGCTCTCTCAGCTGCATCTTCCTCAGGTCATTCTGGTCTTCAGGGGTCTCAATGCCCTGTTTCAGGATGTTACGGATCTAAGGAGGACATCAGTGGAAAAGACGTTGAAAATACACAGCAGCCGAGTTACAGTGTTAAAATACACTGCAGTGGAACTTTACCTTGGTGTATGTATATTTGCCGTTTTGTCTTTCTACCTTATGTTTGTTATGTGAGGTACATGAGATCTGATTGATTGTTTTACAGAGTTCTACCAAACGAGCTAGCATCAAGTGGGAGCTGAACATCCCCTCGCTCTATAAGACGGCAAAACAAAGACTATACTGCCTGTGGCAGCTGAAAGTGCCAACGTCCAGGATGATTAATGCAAACACAGCCATCATTGAGTCCATCCTGACCTCCTCCATCACTGTCTGGTACGCTGCAGCCACAGTCAAGGATAAAGACAGACTGCAACACATCATCCACTCTGCGGAGTGACCATTGGTTGTCGTCCCTCAACGATCTGTTCAAAGCCAGGTCACTGAGGCGGTCAGCAAAGATTTAGGCAGACCCCTTCCATCCGGCTAACGGACTAGACAGAACTCTCCTCTGGCAGACAGCTATGTCCATCAAGACCAAAACATCACGCCACAAGAACAGCTTCTTCCCCACGACGGTGAGACTGTCCTGAGCCCCACCACGATCAGCTCTGATAAAGACTACCCTGAGCATCCTGTACTATAATTAGTGTTTCAACAGTTCACTGGTGAAACACTATTGTTTTTGTACCAGTTGGTTATTATCCTCACTTTTTTTTGGTCCTTTTTGCAAATTCCCGTGAGATAAAAAGGCCAAATAAGGCCCATTTTTGCAAGGTAGTACAGGGCCCCGGGCCACAACTTATGGTGCAAATGAAATGCAAATCGGCCTCGTGGTGGCGCTGTTATAAGCCCCCAAAGTTGGCAACTTTGGAAGCATGCCACACCCACCCCATGTGACAGAGTCATGAAACTTGGCCCATGGGTCCATCACCTCACAAGTAAAATTTTTCACCATGGGACAAAGATAGTCCGCCATGATGGATTTTCCGCCATATTGGATTTTGTAATAATAGCCTTAATCGCTTCTTCTCTGGCACCGAATGTCTTTACGTCCTTCGGTCAATGGCTTCAACAGACCAATGTCTGTAAAAGATGTATAGGCCAAGCCAGTAGGCCCAAAAATGGGGGCACTATAGACACCCAAAACCTCTAGGTGGCGTGTTTTTGTACATGTAAGGGTGTTACGGACACACGGTTCATCGTATTACAGTGATATTGGTACACTTGTTCGGAACCTTGACAGGACCAAGCACGTGCAAGCATTGTTTGATTGACCACAAGGGGGCGATGTTGAGCATTTGACCATTGCCAGCTCACGCAGGCTTTTCTGTTTGACTTGGAACTATGTTAATTGGTACATTGGTTCACGTCCTCTCAATGAACATATTTGCAATTGGGACCCAATAGCTTCTCCCCCAAGTTCTTTCGGTATTTCAGGATATGTGCCAAAATGACCTTTTAGCCATTTCCCATTAAATAAAATGGCCCAATAAGGCCCATCCTTACAGGCTACTACTGGTAGGACGTGCAAATCGGCCTCATGGTGGCGCTGTTATAAGCCCCCAAAGTTGGCAACTTTGTAAGCTCGCCACACCCACCCCATGTGACAGAGTCATGTAAATTGGTACCTGTGTTCATCTCCTCACAAGAAGGGGTTTATCAAATGGTTTAGACATGGGCAAACACAATCAATCCCATATAGGCTGCCTACATGGGTCCTTGGTTATACACACATGCCATCATTATATGGGTTCAGAATGGGCAAATAGATATATAAAAATGAATGCCCGTCGGTGTACATGCCTTACTTCCCATGATGAACAAAAAAGCCTCTTAGACGTATCAATGTCTTGTACATTTTCCCAAATCTGGGCTATACACGACACAATTTATCCCAAACCGCTAGTCCAATTCACTTGCTTTTTGGCTTTACATGTGTCTTCCAAACTTGATTGGACTGAGGATATTAACATACACTATCTGTCTGTTAACCCATAATAGTAAATGTCATCACTTCAGATGGGGTTGCTCCACAATAAAGTGGCGCAACATGTACAAATGTAACATTCTGTTGAAACACGGCCAATGCTGCTTGCAGCTTTAATTAGACATTGATCTTCTTATGCACACCTGTATAAATATATATATATATATGCATGAAGAACTAGATGTTGTTCTTTTGCACAATTTGATACTTGCACCCGGACATTGCTCTTCCTTTTCTGCAATCTGGTCACATCTCGAAATTGTTCCTTTGCACTATTCAGAAACATATTTCACATTCTTTATTTACCCGGTACATATGCCAACCAGGCAGGGTCTCTTGATTGTTCGTGTTGTGGGTTTTGCTCTGTTTGTGTACATCTTAAAATCCTGCAAATGGTGCAGCTAGTGTTCAGAGTAAAATCCTTGTGTGCAAACAGACAAGGAAAATATGAATGGAAAAACTGTCACTAACGACAATTAAGAACCAAGTCTGGACATCACAGCGAACAGTAGGCAGATGGCATAGCCACAGAGGCTAGCCAACAAATTACAATGCTACGCTAGCAAACACAACAGAGAGGATCAGAGTCACGGCGGATATTTGGTTGCAACTGCCGTACCTGCTCAACGGCCTTCTTAACGTTCTCCATGGTGTTGGCGGTAACCAGGGCATGGAGCGGCTCGTCCTCCCCCGGCAACATCTGCCCGTCTTTTCGGCCCACTTTCCCCTCCTTCACCGAGCCCTTACCGCGGATCATGATCTTGGCACAGCATTCCTTCTCTATGTTCTTCAGGGTGTTGCCACTGCAAAGACACAGAACATTGTTGAGTGTGTGCGCGCACGCGCGCATAAACCCAGTATGGCGTATTACTCACCGCGGTCCAATCAGCAAGCCAACAAAATTAATCTCCGGATACTCGTCTTGTGGAATCATGACCTTGTCGTTGACCCGAGTGGCTGGTGGCCTGAGTGGGGGACAAAGACAATTATTGTTTTTGAATACATGGATCCTGATTGGACGAGCAGTGAACCGAGCAGTGTTGCATCAACTGCCACTACTAAGCCGCCCAACAGGAAATTATCACAGCGCTTTTAAGGGACAGGCAATCCCCCCGCCACTGAAAATTTAAGCCAAGAAATTAGGCCAATCCAGTTTGGCTCTAGCCTCTTGACCACTTGCCCTAGTGGTCCGGGCCCCAAGTGGCCCTCACGCCTAGAACAGGCCCTAAAGCTAATAAATCACGAATCATCACAGGCAGGCCCATTTGGAAACCACCAGAGACCCACAGTTATGCTTCTGAACCTCAAATGAGTCTCCGCCGAGGGAACAAATAATAATAGACAAAAATGAAATCCGGGTAAATGTATAATATAAATAGCCGTCACCATGGCGACAGTCGACACAGTTCCAAATACACAGGGCTGTTAGGGAGACGGTGGAAAACAGGACATACTTGTAGTCGGCAGGAGGCTTGAACTCCGGGTTAAGGCCAACCATCTCTGTGATGAGTGAGTGACGCTCCTCCTCTATCTTCTTGCGTGTGCGGTACTCCCGGGTGTTCAGTCGTTTCCCCTCGCTGTTGTAGATGGGCTCCGGAGACGGTGACCTGAGGACGGGGAAAGACAGAGAGACATCAGCGTCTCCCGACAATCGCTACGAAGATCATTGGCAGTCAGAAAATCTCTCCCTACGTCTAACTAAGCCTTGTACAACAGTTACCAAGACAACAGATACCAGAGGAACATTTAAGTATATAACAAGTCCTCGTGACATTTCTCAGTGAGGGGAAGGCAAGAGAAACCAAGGTTATGGTAAACAGTTATCACAGAAAGGGTTAACAAATCAACAGCTCTCATGGGACCGGCTATGTGATGTCATCTAATGGGCTTTATCTCTGCCTAATTCAATGGGAAATTTCAGCTGCATCCATGCAGTAGCTTTTTACTGGCCAATTAGGTTGTGGCATCAAAAAAAAAACACAGACAAAACACCCTGTGAAGTGTAATTCAGACTACGCTGAGGAGAACCAGTCCTGCTTACAGGATGCGAAGAGAATAGGCTGGGAATTAAAAAAAAAGAAATCCTGCATTCCTAAAGGAACTGGAGGCTTTGGGAGTCAGGCGTTGCCGTATTGGATGTCTTGGTGGAGACGGTGATTAAGCCAGGTCCATATCCACCCTTGGATGGAGCACCTGAAAAACCTGTTTCGCTGAATTAAAGAGGCTCTGTGCTTGAAAAAGGTTATGGTGACGAGGGGTAATTTGGAGGTAAGAGAGGATGAATTATGATTAGACGTTAGCCCCGTTTCCTCATGCGCTCTCTCTACCACAAGAGAGCGCTAGCATTCGGTCAATGCAACAATTCAGAAGAGGAAAACTAGAAAAAATAAAAATATAGAGGCAAAGATTCTTTTAAATCCTGAGATTCCCAACGATGACAACCTGAAACGCCCGCTATTGGTTGGAGGAGGGAGTGACGTTATTATCGTCCAAGGAGGAGCTCTATGTTGCTGTGGAAATTTCTGATTAAGATTATGAAACTGTGTCAAGTACAGACGACAGGGACTGTTTCCAACAAAGAGAGAACAATCTCACTCGCAGAAAAAGAACATGACATTTCCTGCTAGAATAATAGACGAGTATGCAGACTACTAGAGTGTCAGAGCCGTTCTGTATCATTCAGGAATAAACAGGATCAGAGGGGGTTGGGGACGTTCTCCTGCAGAGTTTCACCCGGAATACTGGAAGCCGCTGGGCGGAACGTTGGGAAGCCTCATTATGGAAAACCCGTTAATGACCATGGTAAAACATCCAACGATTAAAGGTTCATTTGTAAGGTTTCAGGTGGAGTCTAACGGTGTTTTGGACCATTTGTGTTGACAGGACAAACAGAACACATCAAGAATGTCAGGTCAAGTACAAACATGTTGATCTAAAGAAACCCATTAACTAAACACCAGATGTGCCCTAGTGGATCAATACCGAATTTATCATTAAATGTCTATTTTTTTTATTTAATAATCAACTTCTTACAGCTACATTATCAAACATTAGACTAAAATACTTACTTCCGATTATAACGGTCAATTCCATAAAATAAAAATGTAACTGTCTCACTTTTTAAGAAAACGTCTAAATTTTCTCATACGCACATTTTCAATGTCTGATTTGACGTCATGACTAAAATAGGATGCACATGTTGACATATTTAACAGAGACAACACACTACACATGATTAAGATGATACAAGTGGTTATACCTAACGCAGTTTCGAATTTGTGATTTAAATTATTATAATAATTGCCATGACAGAGTACGATGTATGGACTCACCAGAATTCTGTACAAAGACAAATAATGATATTCGAGTATTACAAACACCCGCATTGAAAGATAACAATAAACTTAACGTGAGGCTAAAGCAGGTGTGCATAAATGTATGCCGCAAAATCTTTAAGAAACAATTGAACCCGAGGCAACCAAGTCACCTTCACAGTAACAAGAAACAGCCATATTATTTTTCTAAATGTCTTGCCCCTCCTTCCAATTTACAATGACCAATTAACAATACTACAGAGATGGTCTCTGAGAAAAACACCCCTGAACACTACGTAAAGGGTCATGGAGTAGGACACCCCTGAACACTACATAAAGGGTCAAGGAGTAGGACACCCCTGAACACTACATAAAGGGTCAAGGAGTAGGACACCCCTGAACACTACATAAAGGGTCAAGGAGTAGGACACCCCTGAACACTACATAAAGGGTCAAGGAGTAGGACACCCTGAACACTACATAAAGGGTCAAGGAGTAGGACACCCCTGAACACTACATAAAGGGTCAAGGAGTAGGACACCCCTGAACACTACATAAAGGGTCAAGGAGTAGGACACCCCTGAACACTACATAAAGGGTCAAGGAGTAGGACAACCCTGAACACTACATAAAGGGTCAAGGAGTAGGACACCCCTGAACACTACATAAAGGGTCAAGGAGTAGGACACCCCTGAACACTACATAAAGGGTCAAGGAGTAGGACACCCCTGAACACGACATAAAGGGTCAAGGAGTAGGACACCCCTGAACACTACATAAAGGGTCAAGGAGTAGGACACCCCTGAACACTACATAAAGGGTCAAGGAGTAGGACACCCCTGAACACGACATAAAGGGTCAAGGAGTAGGACACCCCTGAACACTACATAAAGGGTCAAGGAGTAGGACACCCCTGAACACTACATAAAGGGTCAAGGAGTAGGACACCCCTGAACACTACATAAAGGGTCAAGGAGTAGGACACCCCTGAACACTACATAAAGGGTCAAGGAGTAGGACACCCCTGAACACTACATAAAGGGTCGAGGAGAAATACATCCCTGAAGACTACGTAAAAGGTCTACAATAGGACAGCCCTGAACACTATGTAAAAGGTCGAGGAGAAAAACATCTATGAACACTACAGAAAGAAGCATTCAGCCACTTATACATTAAGCTAGTCTCTTAGCGGCAACTAAACTTCATGACATGTATCAGATGTATAATTTCACCTAATACCAACATTTGGTGTCAAAGGAACGACAAGAAGGTAGAGAAAATGTTACTGTTCGTGGGTTTAAAACGTTTTCCCGACCTGTCCTCAGGGTTAACAGGGATTCCCAGGTCTCCTGTACGCAGTTTACGAGTCAGGTCTTCGATCTGCAGTTGGACTGGAAGAATTCAGGTTAGGAAAGAAAAACAAGAAGGACGGAGAGAAATTTGGTTACCACCATAACATACGTCAAGAAACCGTGCATTCTAATATCATGGCACTGTCTCTCATTTGTTAGAGGCAAGAAAACATGATTACAACGCATGACTAGCTTAACATTGAAACACAGTGGAATAAAAATTTGCTTTTGAATTTTCGCAAATTTCCCACAACAGTAAAACCCTTCCACATTAATGGGGAAATGGAC
This sequence comes from Dallia pectoralis, assembly GCA_029465975.1. NCBI lineage: Eukaryota > Metazoa > Chordata > Actinopteri > Esociformes > Umbridae > Dallia > Dallia pectoralis. The sequence continues at coordinate 13,487,324 of CM055735.1, read as the reverse complement.
AAACCAAAATTAGCATGTAAAACACTAGAGCCAATTCATTGAACTGGAAGGGAAAAGTTGTCCGCGGGTACAACAAGCTCCAGGATGTGTGTACATTGGCACCATGTTACAAGTGTACAAAGGCAATATTTATCATCCCAGTAATGAAAGAAGGGTTTATATCTACAACATTTCAGAGAGGATCGTTAAGTGGGTCCCATTCAATGTACGATTCCCAAGCCCACCACATCAATACAGACGATTTTGTAGTTCTGAAAATGGCATAAGAACTTACGATGTGGCATTAGCATAAAAGAGAAACCAAATCCACAAGTAATACTAAACACACAACATCAACACAGTTCAATCCGTTCATAGTCAGTCTGGACTTCAGTAGATCTATTGCGGGGGGGCTATTTGTTATGTAAAATGAGAAGGAACAAAAAGATTCACTCATCACATGTACATTTATCTACAGGAGTTAATAAACCCCCCCAGTAACCACACCTCCTGTGTACCAGGAAGTGTGACAGCTGCTTTAGCAACAGCCAATGGGCATCCTGATAAACATTAAACACTATTCGTTTCCCACCCGTCCTGACAAGAGCCAACAACGAATCAACTGTATTACGTAATTTAAACACTAGCGCAGAAAATAAGACTGCGTCTGAGAACTGAATCTCATCACCATGTAATCTTACAGGCTTCCAACGTATCCCTTTGGACTTTTTGTTGTGAATGAACAAAGGAAAAATAAAGTGACAGATGGCCGGCACAAATAAATGTTTACATATCATGGAAGACGAGCCATTAACAATGACTGTATGGCGTCAATAACCCATCCTGTTATTGACAGGTAGACACAGCTGCTACACACACACACACACCCTACAAATGTCTAACACTAGTTTAGTTGGAGTTACACTACAACTGGAAGGAATTTCCAAGTTCACTGTTTCTCAAAGTCATTGAGTTTTCACAAATCAAAACGACTAATGACTACCTATTTTTAGAGGGTACACAGGAAAGAAATCTGAAGCTGTAGCCAGTCATGCAACATTGCTCACACATTAATTGACTTAACCAATTAATTCTGCTCATAACAAGAACAACATGGTTAGAACGCTTCAATGCCAGGGCAATGGGTGATGAACAAGGGAATAATCACCGGCAGTCCAAAACAATACCTGGCAAAGAGCAACCACGGTTCTGCTAATGGATGTCCGGTGGTATACAAACCTTTCTGCCACAAAAACACTTGCAATATAAGAACTGCATAACTGCACCGCCTTCTGTAAGTCCTTCCTTCGTACTTTCCAAATGATAAGTATAGTATTGGTGCAGTTATATATACTGAATTTCATAAGGTAGAGATATAGGGTTTAGCAATGGTGCTAAATACTTGACACAGTTTGGTCAAACATCCAGACAAAAACGATTCAATCTGATTCAAAAACCTCCAACTGATGAAATTCAGTCAACGGCATGAGTCACGCATAACATGTCAATAAGCAAAACGTGAGAAGATATTGGCAATTTATTTGACAACACATGGATAGGCAACACGCCAGATAGTTGTACGCGTTAACGCCCCTCCACATGTCCTGCATATCTTAACATCCTAGGCTTAAGTACAGGATAGAGCACTGTTATGTTTTAAAGTCTTGAACAAGTCAGTTACCTATATATGCCCTCTCCTGATCCCGGGTCAGTCCAGGCGGGATGACGGTGGGCATACCAGGAATGATAGTCTTCTGGTCTGGGGTCTCGCTACTCCAGCGGCTCCTTTTCCGGGACTTTTTCTGTGCGAAGTCTAACGGGCGATAAATGATCAACTTTAAACAATAGATGTTTACATACATACCATATATAAAATGTACAAGTGACTAAAGAAACCCCCCAAAACGAGGACGCGCTAAACGAAGGGTGCATGAGACTACCGCTAGGCATTGTTTGGTAGTTACCGTAAGGTCAACAGGAGACTAACCATGTAAACATAATAATCTAATCCCGTTCACCCAAACTACTTAGATGTCCTACAACCAAGATGAATGTTAACAACACCGCATGGCCAACAACGTGTATTTTGTGTTGCAATTGTCATGTACAATAGTTTCGCTAGCTGTTCGCTAGCATGCTAACACACCACCGCCTACAGCACATAGCATTATTAGCATCATTAGCATAGCGCACAGATCGCTATATGAGGGCCTATTTTCTCCACGCTTTTCTACTAGCCAACTCACCTAACGGAGACTGCATTCCGGCTCCTGGGAGGGGCTGTGGCGATGTTGGAAAAGAGGCCACTGCATTGAACACTGGGTGAGTTTGCGGGAAAGTTACGCTCGGAATCGGGGGCTGAAAAGCTGGAATTGTGGGAAAGGCCACAGGCGGCCCTGGCGGAGGCATTAACCCCGCACCCGGACCGGCTTCAAAGCCTCTTTTAGCGCCAATACTTGGGTGCAGCTTCCCTAGAGGGGTTGCATTTGCTCCCGTTGCCATTTCCAAATGTGCTCTGCGGCTTCAAATTCGGGTTGTATACAAGTTACAGTAGGTCTCCAGCGTCTGTAAATATGAGAAAAATATCAAATCCAACAACGTCCTCTTCCACCCGATCTGAAGAGAAGAAGATGGCGCACGCTGAAATATCACAAAGGGGCATCGAGGCCGCCCCAGACCTTACACGTTCCGCGAAGCTCTGCCATTGGTGCGGACTAGTGCCACCCTAAACGTTGCCGTTGTTCATTGGCTAACCAGGCCATTACGCGTCCCACAACTTGCCCTCACGATTGGACGCGTATTGTGTCAATCATTGCACTATACTCTGATCGGTGCCGCCTCGACTGTTTTAAATGGACTGCCTGGTACGTGAGACAAAAAATGACTACAGCCAATTGGCGGACTGGCTGCATGCTGAATAATACTCCAATCTGATTTGTAGGTCAGGCAGTCAGTTTGTCGGTTTTTACACTCTATAATACGGTGATTCAATCTGTGTATAATTTCAATCACAAAAATAACTACGTTATTTACAAACAACAATTAGTCACTATTTTAAAAGGAAAACTGAGAATGAAACACATTCAATTAAACAGGCACGATATTGAAATCAAGTAACTGATTTACAACACAAAGCACTGAAAGCAGTGCAGCAGCCATTCGAGTTTAGCCTTGCTGTATTATATAGTTACCAATCCTGTGTACGGGCAAATTGTTTGAATTTTTAAGGCAAGGGTTGGTTCCTAGATGGTGCAGTAAAGAAATATATCTGTATCATCAGCATCAAATATGTGTAGTTTTTCACCAATGTATTTCATATGAAACGTAAACAAGAGTGTATTAAATTAACCCCTAGAAAGTCAGATTTGACTGCTTTTAGGCAAAATAGCCTGAGTTTTACAGCAAAGGTAACCCTAAAACTACTAGCGCAGGTACTTAAATCGGGAATGCTCAACCAGGTCTATGCCTTTGACGCGTCTACAAAAAGTGAATTGAACATAATAATAACCAGTTTGACTTAAGTCATACTGCTTCAAACTACCACATTCAGCCAGGTAAGACAGCAGCTGTATACAATGCAAAAAGAAAACTTCAAACTAAATTCAGAGGACAGAAAACGGGTTTAGACAATTACTTTATTGCATAAACAAACATACACGATTTCATTATATTCAGGACATATACTGCCAACCCCACTTGTGATTGTCAAGCTGGGATGTCAGTTAAGAAATGCTTCCACACTTTAAGAACACATGTAGGTGTCATTCTATTCACACAAACATATAAAAAGGAAATTCCACTACTAGACACCATTTGTGGTGTTTCTTCAGTAGCCCTACATAACAATGATAAATTGGAGTCGTTTCAGACATAATTATGCGTCCCAGCAGTATTTGTGAGCAGCTCATTGGCTGACTGAGCCGTACGGCTAATAAAAAAAATAGCATAATCATGTATTCAAGATACAGTTGTGTTTTTCTGATTGCTCAATAACACTATTGGCATTTTGACACTTTATGGTTGTCCTCGTCAAAGAGAACCATTGGACTTCCAGCAAATCATTTCTATTGGTCAATATGGAACAGGGTGGCAGTACTGGTTTTCACTGATACAAAAGCTGGACTATGCAATGATCTCTGGGTAATGAATTTCACAACTAGTATCATCACAACTTTGATGATACTTTTCTATGTCTTTACGGCATGTCGCTAAATGCATTTACATCATAGGCTAATGGATCGTATCAGATTATTATAATATTTTGGGCGATATCCAATCCAGCGTTTTTGGCCAGTATCAGACAGATTCCAATACCAAATATCATATCGACCCATCCCTATTCACAACAAGGAATGGGAGACGGCTTGCATGAAATGCAGGGTTAATATCCATTCAGGGAATTTACAATTTTGATAGCACATGATACCACCATATTACTGTACATACAACATGCAGGTCAAAAGAGCAAAAGTGAAATTTCCCTTTAATACATTTATATTCAAGTGGAAAATTTGATGTGAAAGCAAGTGAAATTATTTAAATTTTAAACTTAATTTTAGAATTATCAGCCAAAATGCATGGTTTGTTCATTTCCTCAATGAAAACCTGCGTGGATATTTTTTACATATTCACAACACCATAATGTATTTATGGTTGTATATGCATTCTCCAAAGAAATGCAAACAAAGATTTACCTCACTCATTAATACACTTACCCAGGATCAAATGCATTGACTGATTAAACTCCTGCTACTTCTCTTGTAACTGCAGGACTCTCGTAAAAATGAAAACATTGATGCAATTGGTTGCTTTCAGTTCCGAAAGCTCAATTACACACATTCTGCCTTTCAGGGGAGAAAACCAAAAGAGTTATTAAGCTACCAACTGACAAACGAGACGGACACAGAACAGGGAAACTAAAAATCTGCACTTTCACCGTTCCCACCACCGCGTCGCAAACGCCGAAACGCACCGCGACACGAAACAACGATGGGCACGCGACTGTCGTCACCTGCGAAAAAAGCATACCAAATAGCGTCAGGCATCCACAGGATGCATAGGAGGTCTACAGCATGCACCCACCATTTGATCGACCTATGTCGAGCATATCCGACTACTCTTGCCAAGCACGCTGTCTAGGAGACAAATCACCCAACACCCAGTGTTTACATCAGAACGTGTTCCCTGGGGAACGTAAATGACCGCCATCAGAAAGCTAGTCAGGTCTCACCTGGACAGCAGGAGACAGGCTAGTAAGCGTACGGCGCCGACTCGCCTTGGGGGTCCAGCGGAACGTGGTAAGCCGAGCTTCTAGGTAGAGAGGACGCGGGGGAGAGGTGGTCGCTCGCATAGCCCTCGGTCTGTGCGGGTTTCTGCCGGATTGGGCTCCGCTCACGTGGGTAGTATGATGAGACGAGGGCAGCCGGAGGAGGGACAGGACGGCGGTCATACGGGTCTAGGCCAGTGGGGGGCAGGCGCTCCCTCATTATGGCCAACGAGGTCGGGGTAAGTGGAGCGGACAAATGGACGGAGCGACGCTCTTCGAAATAACTGGGCCCATACGAACGAGCCCGGTACTTCTCGTAGAAGTCCACAACGCCATAAGGGTCCAGATCCTCGTGAGACGCCTGGTGCATTGGGTAGGCCGGGACCGCGCCATAACCCGAACCTGCGCCGCCGTATGCCGCCTCGCTGGCGTACGCCCGGGCCATGCTATGTTCGGCGGCGCTCATGCCGTAGCTCGAAGGAACCCCGAAACACATCGCATTCTCGTAGCCCGCGCCCCTGCCATACCCAGGCACCCCCCTGCTGTCGTAGGAGGACGCCCTGCTGCCGTCAAAACCCGGATCACCACCACCAAAGCCCCGGTAACCGTGGCCACCGCCCCAGTTGAACCGGGGAGAGCCGGCGTTAAATCCGTCCGAGCTCTGCTCCACCCCCTCACGGTAGTTGCCGGACGTGTCGAGCGGGCATTCTTTGGACCAGTGGCCGTCCTGCCCACACCGATAGCAACCAGTTCTCTCCCCCATTCCCGGCGCGGTACGCAGGCGGCTAGTGGAAAGCTTCACGCTCATCAGTTTGCCTTGAAAGAGAAAGACGCAGGAGTTTACCATAGCGCAGCAACAAACAGATGTACCCATGTACAAGCTCTTCACAGATTAAGACCCAGGACAACTGCCTGCATTATAGAACCCTCCTGACCAAGGAGGATCCAGGGACATGAATCCAAAACGGACGCATTATGTGAACAAAATCTCAAGTCTTAACTGCGCGTCGTGGGGTTGCACGCTTTTGAATGTATTTCGAAAGTTTCGGTAAATTTCCCCGTGTTCTTTCACCACTTACCTTAACCCGTGACTTACCAATCCCTTATTTCATCCCCCCATAATTAGTCAACTCATTACGACCATTGGGACAGAATGGGGGGAGTGGCCTTAACCACACCAGCCACTCCCTGCCTGCGTGAGTTCACCTTGGAAGGCGGTGTTGTCCAGGCCACCGATGGCCTCCATGGCATCCTCCACCCGCTCCATATGGACAAAGGCGTAGTCCTTCACTATGTCGGCCTCCACCACCGGGCCATACTCCTCAAACTTGGCACGGAGCTCTTGGTTGGTACAGGTGCTGTTGATGTTGCCCACATGGAGCTTGGTGGAGGCTTTGGGCCGGCCGCGGCTCATCTCCACATTCATGGCCTGCCCGTTGAGCTCGTAATGGTTGAGGCTCTTGATGGCGACCTCCGCCTCGGCTTTGCTGTCCATGTGTACAAAGCCAAAGTTCTTGACGATGTCACACTCCGAGATCTTTCCATACTGAGAGAAGAGGGAGCGGAGCTCCTCTGCCGTGGTGTCTGGAGACAGGTTCCCAATGAATATTTTCACCATGGCGGCGTTTGCGCTTCAATACATGAACAGTAGAAAAGATTAAATTAATTTTAAAATATCTATACATTTATGTTTAAATGTGTCCAAAAAAGTTTAACAAATCTAATAAACTACTGTTATCAACCTCTTTATATATCTAGTTCACAAACAATTAAGAATATTGGTTCGATCAAATATGAATATATGATCGACATACTTTCTTTACTAAGGCACTTTGCTCGGCAAGTGAAATGAATAGATATCCAGAATTAGAGAGGGAGGTCAGTTATTAACCAATGAACTCTCATTACTATTAGCAGCCTTCTATGTGAATGGCTTCTTCTCGAGATTGAGGTTAATGATTGTAATACATAAATGTTTTGCTTCCAATAGGCAAAGAAGCATTTAAAGCAAAAACACATGCATCTGTACACGGACAGATAGAAGCTGCATGGACTATTCCTAATTAATTGCCTGACTGGTTAAACCTTTTACTTCTACGCTGTGACCAACCTAGTTATATGGCAACCCTCTATATTTCAAGTCAATAAATCACATACATGTTTGATAATAGGCGTCTAGTTTGTCAGCAGTGTCATTTTGTATAATTTAAAATGTCGTAAACATTTATTCAGGCGCCTATTATTACACATTATAGTGGCCGCTGCATTAGCGTTAACAACACTGTAGTATCCTACCTGGTAACGGGCCCGTGTAGAAATGCTACCAAGACCGCATTTACTTCGACAATGCTATGCGTTCAGATCCAAAACGCCTCGCATTTTTCCTCAGCATTTCATGTTTTCCCTTCACGATAATACGCAATGTTTTACTTGAAATTAAGCGAATGCATTTCGCATCACATCTACCCTTATACGTGCCGCGCGGGTGGATGCCAAGACATTGGAGATGAAATGGCGCCGCGCATGCGCAACTACTGAGCTCAGCCTCAAAAACCCGATACGAGAGGAGGCGGGGCCAAATCAGAACGTCCATTGGCCAAGAAAGACAAGTGCATTCTTTCCTTGTGTAGTTTATGTATTATGTGCTATCACGGTAGGACAAACCATCATCAGAGAAGCCAGGATAAGATCCTAAAATAAACATAACATTCTCACCAAAATAATTGTTGGTTTATTAAAAAATAAAATGCATAACACGCACACGCTTTGGACTCAAGTTAATATACAAACTACAACAATCCCAAGAAGAACCGAGCAAACGCATCCATAGAAAGTGATTAGGCAAGAGCCCTGCTGTATCTTATAAGCGAAGTTACAGCCCTGTGTAACACCACCTATGGTCATGTTAATTGCTGTATTTATGTTTGTCGTGTGGATAAATATACAATTGCGGTGAAATTTTATATTCAACACTTGGTTTGTTGTGTATCTAACCTGGTCAATACGCATAAAATATTTCTTAAGCAGGAATGTTTCATTGGGGATAGTGATAGTGACAGTCTAAAATATTTCCTTCACAATCGCCAGGCGTTTTCTCAAAAGAAACAACACATGTACATCAACATAAGGTACTGTTCTGAACATATGCCGCTGAATATCCAAGACATTGTTTTGAGGAACATTCTTGCCAGTCTGTTCTTAGTTTAGACTAGCCACAAAGCCTGGGCAATTCATGGCATGAACAGATTTAATAATGCGTGGCTCACAACGTTCACCCGTTTGAAACTAAACTATGGTCACCGTAAATCCGTCAAATATGCATTTCCTGCCGAACTCAACGGCCAACTTGCTTACAAGTGATTCTTCATAAGTGTGGAGGGGAGAAACAACAGAGGTTTAAAATCAAAATAATCGTGAACCACAGACACACAAACTAGTAAAGCGAGTGGGACACCGGTATATCAAAGCAAGTATTAACATCACTGTCAGAAAGCAGTCTAGCTGACCATTGTAAAACAAAAAGGAAGTATGTGAACTTGTGTAGACTGATTAGTTTGTTGAGCGGACGATTCATCTGCCGTCTGCCGACACACACTGTAGCCAGGGAGACGCACACCGATTTCCGTCAGCGTCACTCTCGCGCCGTCACGTTCCGCGCCGTCACGTTCCGCGCCGCGAAAAGGTTTGTTTTGCAACACCGCTCGGTGGAACCATGCAGCCAGGGGAGGGGAGGGGGGGGGCACGGTAGCGAAGGAAAAGTCAGGCGGTTCAAATACACCTAGGAAGAGAGAAGAGCATTCGCTTTGAGAAACAGGACGGACTGCGTTTCACACCCTAATGCTTCTGCTCGGATGGTGAGGGGGTGGGGCATCTCGTTCTTCACTGAAGAAACATCGAGATAAACACGAGTCTATAGTCTCCTGGGCCCACTGTCATCATCATCATCAGCATCATCACGTTTAACCTGTTTAACATTCAACGGTACGCACCATTCCAGAACACAGACCGTGGCACAGGCCGGTGCCCATGGTGTCGGTTGGCTCACCTTGGCAATGTGTGTGTGCGCGCGCGTCTCAGTACTCAGAGTGTGCCCGATCGGTGTAGGGGTCCTTGGCCCGCGGGACGGCGTACGAGGTGCTTCTGGAGGACGACGCCGGAGACAGCCGCGAGCGCTCGTAATCGTAGTCGGCGGCGACGGCCACTCGTCTGATCGGGCTGCGGTCTCGCGCGTAGTACGAGGCAGCGGCCGCCGCCGAGGTTGGTGGTAGAGAGCGGCGCTCGTACGGGTCGGCCGTCACCGGGAGCCTTGAGAGGGAGGAAGAGGGGGGAGGGGGAGGCGGGATGTAGCTGAGGCGGCGCTCTTCGAAATAGCTCGAGCCGTACGGCCGCGCCCTGTACCTCTCGTAATAATCAACGCTGCTGGCGTAGCGCTCGTAGGCCGAAACCCTCTCGGGATAGGAACTCGGCAGTCTGCCGCTGTACCGATCCCTGGCGTCAGCGCTGTAGCTCGGCCTGCGGCTCGGCGGCAGGCCCCCGGCGTAACTGGCCACTCTGCCGTAACCTAGCCCGCTCATGTAATCAGGACTGGGAGGCATCCCATAGGCACTCGGGTATCTACCACCCCCCCTGCTGAAACCCGGGGGACCCTGAGGGTATCCCCTGCCGCCGTGGCCCCTCACTGAGCCGTCTCCGTAGCTACCGCCGTTCTGACCGCCGTTCGGGCAGTCTTTTGACCAGTGGCCCTGTTTTCCGCAGACGTAGCAGCCAGTTTGGGCTCCCATTCCGGGGACCGTGCGCAGGCGACTCGTGGACAGCTGTACGCTCATCAGCTTGCCTTTTGAGGAGAGAGAAGAGACCCATGAGACCGTTGTGTCCTGACACGCACCCCACTGCTTCTTAACGGCTACTCCTGATTTGCACAGAAACATCAGTGAATGATCTGGTTGACCTGCATAATTACATTTAGACGAGACGAAAGCACCACGTACATCACTGACCGTAGTAGTTCATTGACATCTGAGTACATTAAGGCCAAATGCTAGTCGGCAACATGTTACAATCGCCATGCCACCTAAAGGGAACTGTGTGTTTTGCTCTCGCCTGCCTACGGGTTCACCTTGGAAGGCGGTGTTGTCCAGCCTGCTGATGGCCTCCATGGCATCTTCCACAGACTCCATATGAACAAATGCATAATCCTTTACAATGTCAGCCTCCACCACAGGGCCAAACTCCTCAAACTTGGTCTTCAGCTCCTCGTTGGTGCAACCCTCTGGTATGTTGCTGACATGCAGCTTGGTGGTGGACTTTGGTCGCCCACGGCTCATCTCCACATTCATCTGCTCCCCGTTGAGCTCGTAATGGTGGAGTTTTTTAATGGCCTCCTCTGCTTCAGCTTTGTCATTCATGTGCACAAAGCCAAAGTTCTTGACAATGTCACACTCCGAGATCTTGCCATACTGGGAGAAGAGGGAACGGAGCTCCTCCTCCGTGGTGCTCGAGGCAAGATTGCCTATGAAGATCTTCACCATTATCAAATCCCAATGTTTTGTTATCCTGGAAGGAGAGACAAGACGTTGTTTAACTCCATATGTTTACCGAATAAAATAAAGTATTTGAAGCCTGTAGGCAAGCAGTGAGCCGTATAGTTGTTTTTACAGCAAGCTAACCAGCAATTAAGTTCGCCAAATACAACAACGACGTGTTGTTGGTATTGTTAATATTAGCCGAGCTAGCTAACGCTACTTCCGCAGCTAATTCACCAGGCCAACAAGTATAATAATCAACAAGCTTGCAAACAGCTGTTCAGCGGTTATAACGTTTCATTAAGTCATCCATGGCTATCAATACGTTGTGTTTTATATATGCATGTATCTGTAACAGCAAAGTACAAAAATCGTCACCATAGCTCATTACCTACAACTGAAATGTATATGAGTAATAGCCTAGCCAACTAGCTAGGCTATTCAACTGCAATAGCTAGTCGGCTAGCAGATCTGTTACTGTGACGCTACAGTAGCATTAACTTAGCATAGAAGGTTAGCATATATCTTACTGTGACGCTACAGTAGCTTTAGCATAGAAGGTTAGCAGATATGTTACTGTGACGCTACAGTAGCATTAACTTAGCATAGAAGGTTAGCATATATCTTACTGTGACGCTACAGTAGCTTTACCATAGAAGGTTAGCAGATATATTACTGTGACGCTACAATAGCATTAGGTTTAGCTAGTCGGCTAGCAGATCTGTTACTGTGACGCTACAGTAGCATTAGCATAAAAGGTTAACACGGCATGGTGCTAGGCAAGCGCAGCTAGTTCCTACTTTTCTGGTATAACCAACATAGCACATTAGGCTAATACAGTACTAGGGGGTTTCACTCTAACAACCTGTAGATTAATAGCACCCGCTGTTCGAATATATGAGATCCAATTTCCGCAATGTCCCCTACCTGTATAACGAATTTGGCCGCCACTGCCAATGAATGAGTTGTGTAATGGCGCCGTGATGAGGATTTAGTAATGGGGGTGTGTGTGTGTCTGTATGTGTGTGTGTGTGACGCAATCAAGGCCCACAACATGACGAGTGGTGCCTCCCAATCCACATTCTCGATTAATAATGAAATGTCTACGTAATGTTATGTGATTTACACATTTTAACAGTGCATACGTCTTGATAGGAAACATATTTATCGTGTTTTCAACAGTTCAGCGAAAGACTTTAACGAATAATTGTAAATAAATCTAATTCCATTGCTTCGGTAACAACATGTTTAGACAAACAGTGTTAGAAAGGCTGTCGAATCAGCCAATGACATTTCCCTCAAGGCGGAGCCCCCACTCGCCACCAAGGTAAAATAGTCACATCGTTGGGTAATGGCGAGTCGGAGCTGTCGGTTGCTTCGGGGACACTGTTGCGACGCTGTCCGTGCGTACCTGCCTTACATTTATTGAAGAACCACGGACATAAAGTCCATAACCTGAAGTTAACGTTGCCCATGTGCCTAAGACCAATTAAAGAACCCAGAACTTCATCCTGTTCTCCGCTATTGTGTCCTGACCGACGCCCCAGAGGCGAACGCCAGCTATCCACCATCACCTAGAATTCATCCCAATAACCCATATACAGTCCTTTGCTGAACCCTCAGCTACAATTTGGTCCTTCGAGCCGGATAGTGACGTTTACCCCTGGAACAAGATGCGGAACAGCGAGGAGACGAGCCCCGCCACCAGGCCAAGACGCAGTACACGCCCCCCTTTACGCCTAGATGACTATGAAGTCAGCTATGCAAGTCAGGGAAGGCACTCACGACCACCTGTCGAAACGGCACATGGGCAGGAAGCGGAGTGGCGCCCGACGCCAGGGGAGGACACTACACGAGTACCCCTCACCCCTACACACGACTCTAATCTCACCCGCCGGATGACATGGGATGCTGCTCCAGATGAGTGGGATCGGCCCCGAGATGAGGCCTATAACCACCTCCACTTCAGTCGGAGGAGGGATGAACCCGAGACCCAGCTAGCCCATCACCGACGGCACGAGAGAGAGCCCTATGGGACATCTACAGAACAAACCAGTCCCTACACCATGCATTCAGACCCCAGACCATACCCAGCGTACCAATCAGAGCTAGAGGAGATTCATATGGAGAACCTAAGGCTGCGTCAATCTCAAAGAGCAATGGATGCGGGGCTAGAAGAACTCCGGCGGACCAAGGAGGAAATGAGACAGCTGGTAGAGCGGGTCCATAGCCCATATCAACTGTCTCAACCCACTGCCAGCCCCCCTATATCTCAGACCTTCAGGTCCCCCCCTCCTCTAAAATCTGGACTCCGTCCACCCAGCAATCCCCCACCACCACCTCCAGAGGTGGGAAGGGAATATGAAGACCAAGGTGAAGAAGAGTGGCCAGAGCCACCAACACCATGGCCCACAGTCAACCAGATGGGGCACCCTTCAACAGTGAGGGAGAGTGGGCCAAACCTATTAGGGAGAAGGCTGATGGAGACACAAGTGATGGGAGCAGCTCCTCCTGTTAGACCTCACCCGCTGTTGACGTATAGCAGAGACATACCTCATCCAAGCAGTGCAGAATATCGCCCCTATCATCAGAGCGGGGGTCGACCTATGGAGTGTTTTCCCCCAGAGCCGGTTGCACCTCCATACAGGCCCATACATTATAACCAGCCAGAGGTCCAGCTAGCGCCCAGTCACAGAGGATCTTCAGGTAGGCCTAGAATGGAGCATCAGCCCCGCTATGGGATCACAGCGGTGGCAGAGCAGACCTACAGAGGGCCAAGACCAACAATCCCTAATTTTAGCCACCGTGACCCTGGGGAGTTCGCTCGTCTTAAGATGGCGTTAGTGAACCTTCTACCAGCAGATGGGACAGAGCTGTTCAAATACCAGATATTGGTGGACCACCTAAAGTTAGAGGAGCAAGGCTAATAGCTGACTCTTACCTCAACTCCCCAGTTCCCTATTCCGACACCATGGCAGCCCTCACCGAACGATTCGGACAGCCACACCAGATCGCGTTGAGGAGAATATCCACTGTCATGGACTCACCTGACATCCGACGTGGAGATGTCGCAGCCTTCGACAGGTTTGCTCTTTAGGTCAGGTCACTAGTCGGGATGCTCCAGACCCTGGGTCCAGAGGGAGATGTGGAACTTAGGTGCGGGTCTCACGTTGCCCGTCTGCTAGGTAAGCTTCCACCTGATCAGAGAGCAGATTTCAGGCGATCTATGTTCCACAGACCGGGAGCTGTCCACACACTCATGGACTTGGCAAAGTGGCTCCAACATGAGTCCTGGTGTCAGGATTACGATGGCCAAAACCTGCAGAAAGAGTCCAAAGACTACGCTGGACCAAAGAAGCAGGCATGGCAACCCAAGCGCGCCACAACCATCCTCCATGGGGCCAAGGACAGCTCAGAAAGCAATGTGACAGAGTCACCTGGGAGAAGTCCCACCAAGGAGATGGAGAAATACTGCCCCTTCTGTGATAATGCCGAACATTATCTCAGCCAGTGTTCTGCTATCAAGAAGTTGTCTAAGGACCAGGTAGCGGACTGGATTAGAGCGAACAAGAAATGCTGGCGCTGTGGTCGTTCTCACCAGGCTGCACAATGCAACCTGAAGAAGCCATGCCCTCTCTGTCAAGGGAAGCACCTACAAGTCCTTCACGAGGTCAATGTACGAGCCCCAAAGGAGAACATAAAGGAGGAGAGTTGTCTGACTAGCACCACAGCAGAGGTACTCTACCTAGACAGACCACCCGCCTGCAATCGCATCCTACTGAAAGTAGTCCAAGTCACTTTGCACCATGGCGATCGTAGCTTGAACACATATGCCCTCCTGGACGATGGTTCTGAGAGATCGATGTTGCTCCCAGCTGCAGCCCGGAGGCTCGGACTCAAGGGAACCCCAGAGAAGCTGGCACTGAGGACGATCCGTCAAGACGTCCAGACCCTGCAGGGTGCCTCAGTGTCCTTCCTTATATCCCCCGCATCGGGCAGTTCGGGCACCTTTGCAATCAATGGGGCCTTTACAGGGGAACGTCTAGGGCTAGCAGATCACTCGTATCCGGTGGACAGCCTACAAAGAAAGTACAAGCACCTGAACAGCCTACCGCTACAGTCCTTTGAGGGAGCCAGACCCCTTGTTCTCATCGGAGCTGACCAACCTCACCTGATTACCCCAATTGAGCCGGTTCGACTGGGACCACCGGGCGGCCCGGCAGCAGTTCGAACTAGGCTGGGCTGGACTCTCCAGGGCCCGGTGAAGGTAGCGAAACATAACTTACGGCCACAGCAGTGTCTCCACACCTCAATCATCTCGGAGAAATCAGAGCTCTTCAGACAGGTTGAAAGGCTGTGGCAACTTGACGTCTTGCCTTACAAGAGCGAGAAGATAGTGACCCGTTCACGGCAGGATCAAGAAGCCATCGACCTGCTTGATACCAAGACTACCCGGGAAGAGGTAGACGGAGTCCTCCGCTACGCCACCCCACTCCTTCGTAAGAAAGACATGCCCTTATTTCAAACATCTAAGGAACCTGTGATGGCTAATCTGAAGGGTACTGAGAGGAGGCTCAGCAAAGACCTCGAACGAACTGAGGCCTATCGTCACGAGATACAAAAGCTGATCCAGGGTGGCTACGTAGCCAAGATCAAACCCAACGGACTCACAGAAGAGGGAGAGTCCTGGTACGTACCTCACCACATGGTGAGCCACAATGGTAAGAACCGCATTGTGTTTAACTGTTCTTTCCAGTACCAGGGCCTAAACCTGAATGAGTCGTTGCTGCCCGGACCTACCTTAGGTGCATCACTCCTGGGAGTGTTGCTGCGGTTCCGAGAACACGCCGTAGCCATCAGTGGGGACATCAAGGGTATGTTCCATCAGGTCCGACTACTCCCCCAAGACCGGCCCCTGATACGGTTTGTGTGGCGGGACATGAAAAGGGAAGAGCCTCCAGAGGTCTACGAGTGGCAGGTACTCCCATTTGGTACAACCTGTAGCCCTTGCTGCGCCACATTTGCCTTACAGCGTCATGTTACAGACCATAGCAAGCCTGGAGATAAGGTACGGTTCTCGGTGGAAAGGTGTTTTTACGTCGACAACTGCCCCCAGAGTCTGCCTACCCCAGAAGAGGCCAAGCAGCTAGTAGACAATCTCAGAGAGACCCTGGCCTCCGGTGGGTTCGACCTCCGCCAGTGGGCAAGCAATCAGACTAGTGTTGTCAGCCACCTACCAAAGGAGGCTAGATCTGATAGTACTGAGCTCTGGTTATCTGAAGACAAGTCGAGCTCCCCTGAATCTACCCTTGGGCTAAGCTGGCACCCACAACCAGACACCCTGGGTTATAAGCATCGGCCTGTCAGCTACCGTGTACCAACCATGCGGAACATATACAAGGTTTTGGCATCACAATATGATCCCCTTGGATTTATTCTGCCCTACACAACACGTGCCAAGATGCTGGTTCGGCACCTCTGGGACAAACAGCGAGACTGGGACGACCCTCTCCTTCCCAAGGAGCTCCTACAAGCCTGGGTCGACTGGGAAGAAGAGCTACATGACCTTAAGGACATCACCATGCCTCGAGCCTATGTCCCAGATGAGCTTGACCAGTCCAGCACTTCTAGAGAAATCCACGTGTTCAGCGACGCTTCGGAGCAAGCCTATGGGTCTGTGGCCTACCTCAGAACCGAAACCAGCCAGGGTAAAGTCTATTTATCATTCCTTCTTGCACGCTCAAGGGTAGCGCCAAAACGACTACATTCCATGCCCAGACTGGAACTCTGTGCTGCTGTCACCGGAGCTCAGCTGTCAAAACTGCTGGAACGGGAGCTCACAATGAAGGTAGATAAGACCACACTGTGGACTGACTCCACCACCGTGCTGACATGGCTGCAGTCGGAGTCATGCCGGTTCAAGGTTTTCGTTGGCACCAGGGTGGCCGAAATCCAAGAGCTCACCGACCTGAAGGTGTGGCGTTACGTGGATTCAGCTAGCAACCCGGCGGATGACATAACTAGAGGAAAGACTCTAAAGGACTTGGCAGAACCCAACAGATGGAGCCAGGGCCCCCCCTTCCTCCTCCACAACCAGGACAAGTGGCCGGTTAAACCCACATCAGTAAAGGAGGAAGATGATGCGTCCGAACTTCGCAAGTCTGTGTTCTGTGGGGTTTCGTCAGTGGTTAGCGGGCCTGCCGCACCAGAGGCGAGCCAGTATGAAACCTGGAAGGAACTCCTGGAGGCAACGGCAGAGACTCTGCACGGGGCGGCTGGCATGAGCGGTGAGCGAACCAGCCAAGCTTACCAGGACGCAGAGACTTTAATTATTAGGAAGGCCCAACAGGATAGCTTTCCAGATGAGCTGCGTCTCCTGAAAGCCGGGAAACCCATCCCCTCCAATAGCCGCCTACTCACCTTGTCTCCCGAGTTAGATAAGACTAATGATCTCATTAGAGTGGGAGGACGTCTACGTCGAGCAGAAGAGCTAGACCAAGCTACGGTATATCCGGTTGTCATGGATCCAGGCCACGCAACCACAAAGCTCCTGATACAGGACTATGACCAACGATTATGCCACCCAGGCCCAGAGAGGGTGTTCGCAGAGATTCGCCGCACCTATTGGATCCTTCGTGGACGTGAAGCTGTCCGTCGTTACCAGCATACCTGCACAGAGTGTCAACGATGGAAAGCTCGTCCTAACGTTCCTAAAATGGCCGATTTGCCAGCAGCACGCCTACGCCTCTTCCAACCTGCCTTCTATTCAACCGGAATGGACTGTTTCGGGCCATTTATGGTTAAAGTAGGACGACGTACAGAGAAGAGATGGGGGATCATATTCAAATGCCTTACGACCAGGGCTGTGCATTTGGACCTTCTCACAAGTATCGACGCGGACTCCTTCCTCATGGCCTTGAGAAGATTCATTGCTCGTCGAGGACACCAGCAGAGTTGCTCTCAGATCAAGGCACCAACTTTCGGGGAGCAGAGAGAGAGCTGCGTGAAGCATTTGCCGAATTGTCTCCGGAATTGCAACAACAGCTAGCTAAGCAACAGATTGCCTTCCGCTTCAACCCCCCAGGTGCGCCCCACTTTGGAGGAACATGGGAGAGAGAGATACGTTCTGTCAAGACTGCTTTGTACACTCAAGTGAGTGCCCAGTCTCTCCCGGAGGAGGTGCTTAGGACTGTCCTTATAGAAGTAGAGGGTATCCTAAATTCAAAGCCCTTGGGTTACGTGTCATCCAACGTCGCTGACCTTGACCCAGTGACCCCAAATCTCTTGCTAATGGGGCGGCTCGATGGCTCCCTGCCTCAGATTGTATATCCAGAGATTGAAAGTTTAAGTCGACGACGCTGGCGACACTCCCAGATCCTGGCAGACCGTTTTTGGTCTGGGTTCATCAGGAACTATCTTCCCAGTCTGCAAACCCGCCAGAAGTGGCGCACACCCTCAGCTGACATAGTCATCGACGCAGTGGCCATGTTGGTTGATCCTCAACTCCCGAGAGCCCTCTGGCCAATTGGGTGTGTAGTCAAAGTACACCCTAGTGCTGACGGTCATATCCGTTCAGTAGATATTAAAATCAAGGACCGGGTGTACACCAGACCGGTTGCACGACTGGTGGTCCTCCCAGCTATACCTGACGGCGAAGACGGTAGTGCTACTACTGCAACCCATTCATCATGACAGCCTTTCAGGTAGACAAATGTACTCCGTACCTTTGGGGGCGGCTGTTAGAAAGGCTGTCGAATCAGCCAATGACATTTCCCTCAAGGCGGAGCCCCCACTCGCCACCAAGGTAAAATAGTCACATCGTTGGGTAATGGCGAGTCGGAGCTGTCGGTTGCTTCGGGGACACTGTTGCGACGCTGTCCGTGCGTACCTGCCTTACATTTATTGAAGAACCACGGACATAAAGTCCATAACCTGAAGTTAACGTTGCCCATGTGCCTAAGACCAATTAAAGAACCCAGAACTTCATCCTGTTCTCCGCTATTGTGTCCTGACCGACGCCCCAGAGGCGAACGCCAGCTATCCACCATCACCTAGAATTCATCCCAATAACCCATATACAGTCCTTTGCTGAACCCTCAGCTACAAACAGTGATGCTGATATCCCAAAAAAATTGGAGGCAATATCCCAAAAATTCAAATATAAGTACATGTTACATTCAAATATAAATAATAGCAACACAGGCCGTTGAATTCAACCCGGCTCATATCCTTGCATTTTACTGTGTATTTGGGAGACCGGGGTTTAACTCCTGCTGCTCGAGGATCACTTATAGAAGTCCCGCAAAAAGGCATTACGTTGGCCAGCATCATCCAGGGTTTGTCATCATAAAGTTGACCTACACGGTCGTGCTCTAGTGACCCCTTGTGGTGGCTTGAAAACCTGTACGCTCAATCGAGGCAGAAGCTCATAGTGTGTTCCCTACTGCACTTTTGTAAAGATCCTAGGGTAGACTACTATTGTTTCATTTCTCTTTAATTTCAACAAATTTTCCAATTATACATAATATATCTTAATAAATCAATTTCTGCATGTCAAATATCTTTCATAAAAGTCCATTGAAATAGCAAATGTATGCTCCTTCTAGTGTCTAACATGAATGATGAGTGTTACATCGGACCCTAGTGTGCACAACCAAACCGTTATCATTAAATACAATATAGTGTCATAACATCAGTCTCTGAGTTTGTGTGCGCAGTTATTTTAAATCTCTGAAGTGTTATAATCTGGGTCGACAAAAGCAGCCTTAAATTAATCTCAGTTAAGTATGTCAAAGCGTCTTTAGGCTGTATTAGTTCTCTGACTCCATGGCACCTCTTTTCAAGCATTTCATGGGAAACCCTGTAGCAGCACCACCCATTAACATGTCTTCACAGGTGGCGAAACAAGCAGGGAGGTGTAGCAATAGATTCTGTTCACCTGGTTTCCACTTCAATACCACTGTATCAGGAGACTGTTCAGTCATTAGTATATTCACAATTACATACTAGTCTCACAAGCCCATTGGGTAGGGGTACAAGGAGATTGTGCGTGTTTTTACTGGTTGGGGGTTCATGACAAAGGGCTCCTCATGATAATATTCTAACACAAAAGACCCTCCAATCTTTCTGTGGCATTAGTGCGTCAAAGTCTCAGACGGTGGAGAAGGTTAGTTCACTTCCAGATATTCTCTCAGATTCTCATGGTGAGTTCACTATGTGCCTCGATGCCAGGAAAACTGCAGTGTCAAGACACACTCTTCTCCTTAATTTATGTCTACTACTTCTTTGCTCAGTCAATTCTGCCAGTCTTCTCTCAGTAGCTGCTCTCATGGCCGGTCAGGATGTAGAGGTTGCTGGTTGCTGACGGGTCCTCTGTCGGAGTGCTCTGGAGGACAATATCCCTGCGGAAACAACAAAAGACATTGTGCAACTGGTTTTCTTGAGGCAACATTTGACCCCCTTATAGGAACACACACAATACCTGTTTGCCCCCAAAACCCGGAAAACTCTGCTTTCATCTGTGATTTCCTGTGTGACCTACACAAAATACATTTAAATGTGGTTCAGAAAGGTAATACACTTCCAATAGTTGGACATGCATGACAGAGCGAGACCACAACAATCACCTCATTTGTATGAATACTTCTCCCTTTTAGACCGTGTCTCCAGAAAGCCAGAACACTGTCCTGTAAACAGACTTCACACACACACACACACACACACACACACACACACACACACACACACAATCTAAACATCTCCGACAAAAGCAGTGTTTAGCTGTAGCCCCGGTAACATCACCCCGTAGCTATGGTTTTGTGATCGCTTGAGAACACTCTGTATATTATATATTTTCTTCTTCTTATTGTACTTTTACTTTGAGTATAGTTTTTACTTAGTGTTTCAATGGGGAAGTCAAACACCAATTCAGAAGGCAGATGCTTGGATGGAAGCCCTTTTAAATTGGCAATCTTCACAGTCTCTGTAAAGTGACAGACAGATATAGTTAGTTCTGGACATTGAAGGACACATCAGTGTTTGGATCAAATCCATTAAAATTTTTCTAGAAGAAGAATACTCTAATTCAGATACAGAAGTGCTTCATTAAAAATATTTGAATACAATTGGAATAAGATTATGGCATTGACCCAGACCCCTATAGACTTCCAATACTCACTCTCCAGTGCAATGAGAATCGTGTCCCTGTCTAGTTGTGTGGCCTGCACAGCCTTTAATCCAGTTCCAACAGACAAATCTGCACACACACACACCACACACACACACACACAGAGACAAAAAAATAGAAAATATATATATTTAAAATAATGTCCCTAGATAGGACACAATGATCACACACCTTCATGCTACCTGGTAAAGAATTTGGTGTTCCGTTCAGCTCTATTATGTCAAACGTCAGCTGCTGATTGGCTGGTGGGTTCCCATCCACTGGCGAACTGTCCCTCACCCCGACACACAACTGCGGGAACTCGTCCGTCGCTTTAACCAGTAGGTCAAAAATAGGGAGTGGATCTGGTAGACTTATGTCTATGTTCTGAGACAATTAAAGGTAAAAGAAGGTAGGTATTAGTAAACATCTACTTATAGAGGAATTGTGGTACCATAAACAGGCTAAATAATTTGTTTGACAACGTATCGTATGAAGTCGGTGACCATGTGCGACAAAATCATGTGCGCCAAAAACATGGGCACCGATTGTAGCTTATGACCACCACTTTAATACGACCGGCTGAAATGTCAAATGATTCCACAACTCGTGTTTAAACCAGAACGAACATTGTTTTTTAGTTTTGTTGCGTTCATACACACCTTGAGTTGCATAAACTTCTGCATGGGGTCATACCAGAGGAGTAGAACTAGACCAGATGGTACAGCCCCACACAGGAATGTGCTGTCTGTGTACGGGTTCCTCGCTGGGACAAAGAACGTGTAAGATACATTTACATTCAACCTAACTTCCTGTGTTGTGATCGAACATACTGCGGTGTGAAGACTCACTTACCCACACTGCATCTTCGACAGCCTTTAGTTTCTGGGATCTTCACAGTTACAGCATATTTCCTGCTGGAGGATGTTTGGGTCATTTTAAACTAGGAGGACGTGCACAAAATTAGGCATTTTTGAACCCAATAACACACACACACACACACACACATTCACCTTGGGCTCATCCTCTCAGTGAGGAGGTTGGTAGTTAGGGACAGGTGACTCTGTTTCTGCAGCTTGTGGCTTCTCTGCTCAAACAGAGCCGTCAGACTGTGGGAGAACAGTTGTGAAGCCTTCCCTGAGGAATCGGGTAGGAAATGATAACAACCGCTATGAGAACTTTTAAAAGTGCTTGAACCGGGCTTGCCAGGTGTCGACTACACCTACTGAACAGTGTCGGAAGGTGAAAAACCTACCACACCTGACAATCATATCCAAAACAATCGAACACTACAGCTCAATTTAACCCAAGGTGCAGTTCAGAGTAGTGGACCTGATCCCAGGTGTAGTCCTACCTGAGATGGACATCAGGACATTGTTCATGACGTACAGCCAGGTACATCTCTGTGGGAGCAGCTGTGAGGGATCCGACCAGAATTAGCGGTATGTTCCGGAATTAAACGCATGCTAGGGAGATTAACTACCAACGTTTCCACATATTAAAGTGTGTGTGCCGGCCCACCTTCTCCAGCGTGTCCTCGTGGAGCTCATTGAGATTCAGTGTGTAGACGCCCTCCTCCGCCCCGAGAATAAGATACTGATCTGGGAAAGAGGAAATCACCTCTTGGTCGTTGGTCACAACCGTGTACATATATCTCCAAAATCCTTTCTGCACTCATACCTCTAGTTTTAGGGAGAATCCAGGTCACAGCGCAGTGGATCTTCAGAGGACAACCATTGAAGACTTTAGAGAAACAGGCACCCATCTGTAAAATGAAACGATCCAATCATATTTGTTAATCGGCATGGTTACTCAATATGTCCACTGTACATATTGCATTAGCATTGTAGCATGAGCATCCTATGAAGCATTTGGCAGATCACCAGCCATGACAGATGCCGTATCTTAATTTGATCACCCTGACGTTTCATGGATTTTGCTGCACAAAAAAAGCCACTTTGAGGCCACTTTTAACAATATTCCATGTAAGAAAAATTATAAATGGTAGAAAAGTTGTTGAAAAATGTTACTTGTTGCTGCCCGGATTAATACAGTTTCCCACAGTCTCACATTAAAATAGGGCATCTCCTGCCACATTGCGGGTAAGCATGTGGAAGACGTCGTTAGCCACGGGTGCGTCAGCGCCCCCCTGCTGTACGGCACGGTAGTACATGCTGTTAGTACTGTTAAACCTCTGCACTTACATGGACCTGAGGGGTGGGAGGAAGCCCATGGCAGTCGGCTCTCTAGAAATTAAACAGGGTTAAACACAACAACGAAAAAACAAGATAAAGACTGTGTAGTTGAAATGAACATATGGTCTTCCGGGTCACGTAACAAAAGTGGGTCACAGTAGGACATGGTCATTTTTGGTATGATTTATTAAAGCTAAAACATACGTTATTTGGTTAAGAACACACACACACACACACACGTTTGCTAATTGCTATGTTTGGATTAACAATTGGAATTACATTAATAATACAATAAAATGTGTCAGTTTTCAACCTGGATCGCTATAATTTAATCGTATTCCTTGCTTGTCTCGTCACATTAAATTGAAACCCTACGACTGTATAAGCTCTAGTAATATCCAAATGATGAGGCTAAATTAAGCAAACATCTTTTGGTAACATTCCCCGCTGTTGAAAACTCACAGAGTGCTCTGTGTTCCTCCTCAACGTGCTCCACTCTGGAGAGAGTGGCGTTTCCCTGCAAGGTGACGTCCACCCCACTGCCTTCTTCTTCGCCGCCTCAACGGCGCCCTGTTCGGACACACCCGGGTCACTGCACCACGGCCTGCTGACGTCCTGGGTTGCAGAACACCTGGCCAGCACTACGGGACCAACAAACAGCTAAATGAGAACATGTTTTACCAGACGGACGGTACATTTGAAATATTCAGATTGACCTATCACATTACCCGTCTGGTTTTATTAACTGGTATTTGCTAAAAGATAAATATTTGTAACGTGTTGATTCACTGGGGTAATACTCGCGTAATAAACACAAAATAGTAATACTGTATATATAAATCCTAATGTCAACACACCTTTCTTGGGAACCTGGGACCAAATTATTGCAAGGCTGATTGAAACATAACATGTAAACATACACTAAGACAGTTCGGTACCTGAGGTGGGGTTGTTGGGCGTGAGTATGGAGTCAGGCCCCAGGGTGGAGCTAGGGCGCAGTGTGAGGTCCTTGTCCTCCAGCGTGGGACAGAAGGAGCCAATGGCAGGTAGAGAGGCCGTGGATGGGCTGAATAGGCCACTCCTCCTTCCTCCTTTACCCCCCTAAACCATCCAAAACCAAAATCCCAAACTCACATATTACCCTGAAAATCTAGTGGAGACCAGCTGAGATACTTAACTTATTATAAAAAAAATTGTGCTAATAAAAAACAACCGGACTATATTAAGATAATATTGTATTATGTGTGTTGTGTTATTCTCACTCACGTCAGTAGATGGCGCTCTCACGATGGTTAAGCTTCTGGAATAAACAGTCAATAGTAATACAGTTAGTCAGGCAATCAAGGGAAATAAAACGTATTACCCATTTGTTATGCCTGCTTTCATGGTGACCGAATGAATCTCCACATCTAATCCGAAATGGGGCTCCGTCCCCAGTTATCGTACCATGGGTGGGAGGGTTGGGTGGGCTGAATGAAAATTGGGTTTTGCTGGCGTACCTGAGCTGTAGCGCCTCCTCCACACACTCCAGCAGGCTCCTGGAACAGGGAGACAGACAGTATGTTAACATTACCCAGAGGACACTTGTTTTGTGTCCACGATGGAACCGAGTTCGGGTCGGAGGCAGTGTTTGTCCCTCTGTGTCGTTTCAAGGCTCCTCCTCTGACCGGTGAATCTGAGGTGACTAGCACACCTGCTCCGGTGTGGTTGTCATGGCCACGGCCACCCATGCGCTGGTACGTGGTGGATTTGAGCTTGCTCTACCGGCTGTGTGTGACACAACGCTACTAACAGTAAACTGTGGAAGGGGAGCATCTTACGGTGACTGCGTCTCCTCTTCTGACAGGTCCCAGTCGTCTTCATACGAGCTATGCTGAAAGACAACGAGAATTAAATGCACATGAGCACATGATATCTGCCGCGCACATAACGTGTTGACTGGACCTTTAACCCCTACCGTGTTAAGCACGAAAATAAATGTCCCTTACCATATCGGAATAGGGCTCTGTGACCTTCCTCAAGGGGGGGCCGAACTTCACTTGGTCAACTGAAAGAAGCACGGGCTAAAGTTAACAGCAAGGAAAATGTCCCGTCAAATGCACGTGTGTGTGTAGATATACGTTCTGACCGCATGTCAAGACAAAGCCTGTTTCATAATATGACCTCATAACTGTTATATGACGAATTTACGTTTGGAGTGTTTTTTTGTGAACACAATTGACAGGGACGCTTTTTGGTTCAACAGCCCCACCTTTACAACACGTGGAATGTATCTTCACCCCTCTCTCCGTGTATCACTGTAGATATATTTGTGCGAGAAATGCTTTTCCTGTTCCACTGTCTTTAATACCATGTTTTTTTCCCGTCGTAGCTAATTACACAGATTACACCTGCCACTAAAGCCCCGTTGAAAGCAAGACATCCTTTTCTGAATAAACCCCACGCTGCAGTAGAGACACACGCTGCTGCAGACTGGTCACATTGTCCACCGGCGTCACGTCCCCACACGGCTGTATGTTGTAATCTCTCTAAGACGTGACACACAACAACAGTTGCTCAGTTTTGACCCCCCTCACTGGCCTCCACTGGCGTGGGACGCCAGGCATGTCGGAGATGTGGCAGAGAGGGAACATGCCGTGTGCGTGCGGAACAGTGACACCTCTATGTGTCTCTCTGAGCTGGGTGAACTCACCCGCCCAACCTCACCCCCCAGTCTCAATGGGCGTCTTGTCATGGCAGTCAGGAACCCCATGGCTGGATACAGCCCCGTCCACCGCATTTCGATTGTCCCAGGCCAGTGTGTCATTTTCAGCAACATGCAGTGATTTACACACACACACACACTATATATATGAGTATTCACTTGAACTGCGGTGAACGCGTGTACTGTAGCAGCACAAGCCAGACTTGATGTGAACAGGCTCCGGGCACCAGGCATCCTCGCATCAGGGTGGTTGTCATGACGACGTGTGGGTGTGTGATGCTCAGGTCATTAGGACACTCACACTGCTCTTCAGACAGAGTCCTTTCTGTGGCCTGGTGTTTTCCTGCAGACTGGATCTTATCAGGGGCAGCGTCGCCATTCTACAGACACACACACACACACGCACACTTGTGGTATTTTATATCATTATTTAGCAGCCCAGCACAGCCCAGCACAGCCCAGCACAGCCCAGCACAGCCCAGCACAGCCCAGCACAGCCCAGCATAGCCCACCCTCGCCCTGTTCATAATCATAATTTTAATCTAGGTACGTCGAATATCCAGATGCAGACTGGCTGATAGCCATGGTATATGTAATTCATAGCGGTCGTTTTACCAGAGCTAAACGTCGCCTCTCCTCACCTCCAGCTCGTTGTCGTCCATGTTGTGCGTGGCGTGGAGCTCCGGGTTGTCGGCCATGTCCAAAAGCTCGATGATTAGGTTCCGGGTCAGCAGCTGGGTCACGAACGGGTGCTGACGAGCGGACAAGAGATTCAGCTTACGGCCACTAGCTCTCATGAACCAGGACATTGACTAATAAAATACTCGTTAGCTCATTATAATTGGTTGGGTTACTATACACTGCTCCCATCTAGACTGACGAATAACCCCGATTCTGATCACCCTTGTTTGACAGAGAAGGAGCGTGAGGGGTTCTCAGGAGTGTACCTGCAATAAGGTCTCCGCTGACGGCCTCTTCCTGGGGTTCTTAATGAGGGACATCTTCACGAAGCTATGAAATACTGCAGACCTGCAGAGTGGAAGGTAGACAGTGGAGGGTTGAGGGAAGGAGGAGAGAGATACAAATACAGAGTATATGGACGCTGTGTACAGAGATGTTCTGTCAGAATACAGTATGTCACCAGGGACTGATGGTGAATGTGCTATGGGAGAACAACGTGAACGTGTCCGTCTCACCACTTGGTCTTATCCTTGAGTTTGGGAGGCTGGAAGCTGCTTTTCGACATCAACATTAACGCTCTGGAACAGACATTTGAAATAGTTTGAAATGTCAACTGGGTGGAAACCTAGTCTGGTCTGAGATCTGTTTACACAGTATGAGCTGGAGTCAACTGCATCGTCATTCCCTTACATGTCAACATAACAATGAAGGCCACAGAACAGGAAGGATTCTTTGTTGTTGAGTCACACGGTTACTGAGCCATAATGGCTCCACGGACATCTGGATCACAAAAGACAACACAATAACCTGTCCTCCCTCTCATCAGATATGCTTGACAGCGCAATAACTTTAGATTTAGTGGAGTGAAGGGAAAGGAAACGGAATGGCAGATATTTATAGTTGAGGTTAAGACTAAAGAAGGAGACTGTCTATGATTCTGACCAATTCTCTGTCTGTGACTCTGTCCAATTCTCTGTCTGTGACTCTGTCCAATTCTCTGTCTGTGACTCTGTCCAATTCTCTGTCTGTGACTCTGTCCAATTCTCTGTCTGTGACTCTGTCCAATTCTCTGTCATATCTGATCTGTGACTCTGTCTGTGACTTTGTCTGTGACTCTGTCCATATCGCTTTCCGCACCTCTCTCTGTGTCTATTTGTCTGTCCGCATCTCTGACTCTGTCTCGGGGCTCACCTCATTGGGTGGAGGTCAAACATGGGTGGCTGGAGCTCCGCCAGCTCTACGGCTGTGATGCCCACCGCCCAGATGTCACACAGGTGATTGTAGCCGCCCTTCTCCTCCACAGCCGCCACCTCCGGCGCCATCCTGGCACGGGCACATTAATTCATCATGATGTGGTCACAGCGCATCATAAGACCCGCCATAATGTCCACATGACCCCTTTATGAAGTGTTATGACTGTGTGTCCAAATCATGCAGAGTGTGTAGGGGGAGGCGCCATGAAGTATGTGGTTTATAAACTGTGATTGAAGCCCAGATATCTTACCAGTAGGGTGTCACTATAAAGTATGTGGTTTATAAACTGTGATTGAAGCCCAGATATCTTACCACTAGGGTGTCACTATAAAGTATGTGGTTTATAAACTGTGATTGAAGCCCAGATATCTTACCAATAGGGTGTCACTATAAAGTATGTGGTTTATAAACTGTGATTGAAGCCCAGATATCTTACCACTAGGGTGTCACTATAAAGTATGTGGTTTATAAACTGTGATTGAAGCCCAGATATCTTACCACTAGGGTGTCACTATAAAGTATGTGGTTTATAAACTGTGATTGAAGCCCAGATATCTTACCAGTAGGGTGTCACTATAAAGTATGTGGTTTATAAACTGTGATTGAAGCCCAGATATCTTACCAGTAGGGTGTCACTATAAAGTATGTGGTTTATAAACTGTGATTGAAGCCCAGATATCTTACCAGTAGGGTGTCACTATAAAGTATGTGGTTTATAAACTGTGATTGAAGCCCAGATATCTTACCAGTAGGGTGTCACTATAAAGTATGTGGTTTATAAACTGTGATTGAAGCCCAGATATCTTACCAGTAGGGTGTCACTATAAAGTATGTGGTTTATAAACTGTGATTGAAGCCCAGATATCTTTAGGGTGTCCTATAAAGTATGTGGTTTATAAACTGTGATTAGGGTGTCACTATAAAGTATGTGGTTTATAAACTGTGATTGAAGCCCAGATATCTTACCAGTAGGGTGTCACTATAAAGTATGTGGTTTATAAACTGTGATTGAAGCCCAGATATCTTACCAGTAGGGTGTCACTATAAAGTATGTGGTTTATAAACTGTGATTGAAGCCCAGATATCTTACCAGTAGGGTGTCACTATAAAGTATGTGGTTTATAAACTGTGATTGAAGCCCAGATATCTTACCAGTAGGGTGTCACTATAAAGTATGTGGTTTATAAACTGTGATTGAAGCCCAGATATCTTACCAGTAGGGTGTCACTATAAAGTATGTGGTTTATAAACTGTGATTGAAGCCCAGATATCTTACCAGTAGGGTGTCACTATAAAGTATGGGGTTTATAAACTGTGATTGAAGCCCAGATATCTTACCAGTAGGGTGTCACTATAAAGTATGTGGTTTATAAACTGTGATTGAAGCCCAGATATCTTACCAGTAGGGTGTCACTATAAAGTATGTGGTTTATAAACTGTGATTGAAGCCCAGATATCTTACCAGTAGGGTGTCACTATAAAGTATGTGGTTTATAAACTGTGATTGAAGCCCAGATATCTTACCAGTAGGGTGTCACTATAAAGTATGTGGTTTATAAACTGTGATTGAAGCCCAGATATCTTACCAGTAGGGTGTCACTATAAAGTATGTGGTTTATAAACTGTGATTGAAGCCCAGATATCTTACCAGTAGGGTGTCACTATAAAGTATGTGGTTTATAAACTGTGATTGAAGCCCAGATATCTTACCAGTAGGGTGTCACTATAAAGTATGTGGTTTATAAACTGTGATTGAAGCCCAGATATCTTACCAGTAGGGTGTCACTATAAAGTATGTGGTTTATAAACTGTGATTGAAGCCCAGATATCTTACCAGTAGGGTGTCACTATAAAGTATGTGGTTTATAAACTGTGATTGAAGCCCAGATATCTTACCAGTAGGGTGTCACTATAAAGTATGTGGTTTATAAACTGTGATTGAAGCCCAGATATCTTACCAGTAGGGTGTCACTATAAAGTATGTGGTTTATAAACTGTGATTGAAGCCCAGATATCTTACCACTAGGGTGTCACTATAAAGTATGTGGTTTATAAACTGTGATTGAAGCCCAGATATCTTACCAGTAGGGTGTCACTATAAAGTATGTGGTTTATAAACTGTGATTGAAGCCCAGATATCTTACCAGTAGGGTGTCACTATAAAGTATGTGGTTTATAAACTGTGATTGAAGCCCAGATATCTTACCAGTAGGGTGTCACTATAAAGTATGTGGTTTATAAACTGTGATTGAAGCCCAGATATCTTTAGGGTGTCACTATAAAGTATGTGGTTTATAAACTGTGATTGAAGCCCAGATATCTTACCAGTAGGGTGTCACTATAAAGTATGTGGTTTATAAACTGTGATTGAAGCCCAGATATCTTACCAGTAGGGTGTCACTATAAAGTATGGGGTTTATAAACTGTGATTGAAGCCCAGATATCTTACCAGTAGGGTGTCACTATAAAGTATGTGGTTTATAAACTGTGATTGAAGCCCAGATATCTTACCACTAGGGTGTCACTATAAAGTATGTGGTTTATAAACTGTGATTGAAGCCCAGATATCTTACAAGTAGGGTGTCACTATAAAGTATGTGGTTTATAAACTGTGATTGAAGCCCAGATATCTTACCAGTAGGGTGTCACTATAAAGTATGTGGTTTATAAACTGTGATTGAAGCCCAGATATCTTACCAGTAGGGTGTCACTATAAAGTATGTGGTTTATAAACTGTGATTGAGGCCCAGATATCTTACCAGTAGGGTGTCACTATAAAGTATGTGGTTTATAAACTGTGATTGAAGCCCAGATATCTTACCAGTAGGGTGTCACTATAAAGTATGTGGTTTATAAACTGTGATTGAGGCCCAGATATCTTACCAGTAGGGTGTCACTATAAAGTATGTGGTTTATAAACTGTGATTGAAGCCCAGATATCTTACCAGTAGGGTGTCACTATAAAGTATGTGGTTTATAAACTGTGATTGAGGCCCAGATATCTTACCAGTAGGGTGTTCCTATGAAAGACTTCCTCTTGGCTACAGAGGCACTGATTTCTGCAGCGACACCAAAATCAGCTGCGGGGAAGAGAGATCAGAGACGTTCTTGTGGAGGACACAGAATGTGACAACCTAGTTTACCTCAAAATGATGGTGACAATGTGTGTGTGTGTGTGTGTGTGTTTCTGTGAGTGGTCAGGATAGATGGATGGTATAGACTCTCACTGACCCAGTTTGACGTCTCCTCGATCTGTGATAAGGATATTCGCTCCCTATAGAACGACAAATGACAAACACACACACACACACACACCGACACACAAGCACAGAGACACCCACATGAGATCACAACAATAAGAGGCACCCATAGACGAAGAGAACCTGTGTTCAAAATGATACCTTTATATCCCGATGCATTTTACTTGTCTCATGCAGGTGATACAAACCCTGTTGGTAAAACAAAAACAGAGGATACGGTTTTCTTACTTTTGTTATTGTTTATAAATACAAAATGTCCTTCCCTCCAGATCATCGTGGCACATAATATCACCCTGCATCATTGTACTATTCTGGGGATGACATGCACATATTGCCAAGCTTCTCTGCTTCTTAGTGCACTGCTTAGACATCCAGGATGGAGGAGAGTGCATTCTCCGGCTTACAACCACCGCTGAGCTAGCGGAAGTCCAACTCGCATTAGTGCCTTGCTTGGGGCCACAACAACAAACCAGTATCGGGTGTCAGGGACTTCAAACCGCGGCACCAGAATCAATTTGACAAATCTCTTCAGTCCTTCACCCCGCATGCCGTTTTGGTATGATCTCAGGGAGGGAGCGTAGAACACTAATGGCTGACAGGCTTATGGGCTGTAATTTATGTTGCCGTGCTGTGTGGTGTGGAGAGAAAAAATGCTGCATTGCTTTCCTGTGGTCACACAGAGACATTTGTACCATATCCCCCGAGTGACAGAGCTCATGACATATGACTGACCAACCTGTAGGGTTTCCCTGCAGACGTAGGCTATCTGCTTCTCCTTTAACGGCCCAGTCACTGTGGAAACACCATGGCAACGCTGACATTAATGGCACAAACAAACAAAGGGAGGGAGGGAACGACGGCACTACCGAACGGGGTAAATGTCGCCGTACGCACCGTGGTAGATGTCTTGTAATGAACCGCCTCCACAGTACTCCATGCATATCCACAGCTTGGTGTTCCTGCGACAAACATGCACACACTTTATTGGGCGCCTTTTCTCAATGCCTTTTTTGTTTGACCTTCCAGGCTCTAGTTATTTATATCTAATTATGAGACATTTTCGACATGTTTCCGAGAGCTTGGCTGTAGCATTGAAACAAACGGGAGGGCTACACCATCCAAACAAATCACGCAGTCTGACTTAGAGATGTTACAGACACAACCACTATCAGACGTTCCAAGAGGACGAAACTCGGATAGAGAGAACTATCGTTTGGAAGTCAGGGACAGCGACAATATGCAAGTGTTTACAGGCATATATATATATATATACGGCTATTTGTGTGCATCAAATCAATTTTGAGCACTGTCTCGTCTCTGTGACAAATGGTCCTGTCAGTGGGAGTTTGAGATAATAGTAAAATTCAACCCATCCAAGAACACCCAATCCCAAAGAATTCCACAAATGGTTGCAGAAACTCATTAGGTATGAAAACACGTACCTGTGATAGCTGCCAAAATAGGCCACAATGTTTTTGTGTTTACACTCCTTCATCATAGTGATCTCCTGCTGGATGGATGTGATGTCATCACCTGAACAAAGGTCATGCAGGTCAAATGACCTTTCACAATTACTACTGCTTCTAGTACTTTACCACTAATACCAATACTAATATTACTACAACTTACACTTCCACTGCTAAAACTCCTTCAACGGATACTACTTTTATTTCCACCACTATAACTAGTATTGTTACTAATACGACCAATGCTACTACTGTTATAGATGCTACAGTGGTAATAGTTCACTTAAAAACACATCATGATATGATAGGAATGAACTACACAAAGCACAAATTATTCATGTCAGTAAAACTTGCAAAGCATTATAATTATTAACACACAGACCAGTTTGGTCTTGTCCATGACTGAGCCATTCACTTACCAGCGTCTAGCTTGACTATTTTTATGGCAGCCATTGCTGAACTCTTGATGTTGCGAGCCTAGAAAGAAGAGAGACCTTTGCTGTGATTGATTTTTACTGGGAACTTTCCTGTGAGAAAGGTTCAACCAGGGATCTTGAGCTGTTCACAAAAAAAACGTATGTGGTTCCTGGATGTGCCATTTTTGTGTCTTGGATTCCAAGTAGAGTTCTCTATAACAAAATGTCATGTAGAACGAAAAAGCATTCTTCAAAGGGTTCTATCACAGGACAACTGAAGAACCCTGTCAGGTTCTAGTTAGGACATTATTTTTTAAAGAGTTTACATAAGCTTACAGGGGAACACCTATAATACGGACTAGGTGTAGCAACACTGACAATGATCGTTTCAAATGACATGGGAACTGTTTGGTAGGGGGGCTAAAGTTTGGTAGAGGGGCTAACGTTTGGTAGGGAGTCTAAAGTTTGGTATGGAGGCTAAAGTTTGGTAGGGAGGCTAACGTTTGGTAGGGGGGCTAACGTTTGGTAGGGGGGCTAACGTTTGGTAGGGAGGCTTACGTTTGGTATGGAGGCTAAAGTATACCTTAAGAAAAGGCCAATAAAGAGCCGTCCTGAATCGGAGAACGAGGTTTTTGATTATATTAAGGGGGATCTCTGAAGGGCGTAAGTCATTGTCCTTCCATGTTTGCGTGTGGATTGAAATATGTATCACTTTCATCAAGCATCTTTCATTGTTACAAAAGGCCTGTTTGTGAGACTCAAATGAATAATCCCGACCTTTTCCAAAGCCCGATACATTTGAATCCAAATTCAATTATTTCCGCTCCCATCACCGGAATAAAGCCCAGGCATCAATCCTAGACACAGTATCAGGGACAGCTTGTGTCACCAGACCTGCCGGCTGCTGTTTTTAACCTCCAGCTTCACCTTGTATCGACCCAACAGCAGCAGAACTGCTGCAGACCTCAGTAGTGACAGGAGTAAGAGGTATGCTCTACATGCCACCAGCCTGTTTCTAGGGGGCGTAGTATTCCTCACGTAGCATATTGCTTGGGATTTAGGATTGTAGTACAGCACCAGCCTGTGTAGGTTGTATTGTGTGTCTCCTTGCAGACGCAGAACCTTGGGCACCTCGGTCAGTGGCACAGGGTAAACACGTGACATCGGAAGCAAACTGATTGGAGGCTTGAGGAAAAGTCTCTGCTGTTGAATCTGGAAGGTGTGGTTTACAACGTCTACTGTAATACTTAATATTTCTACGCGTTTCAACCTCGAAACGTGGATTGCTTCCATTCAGTCAGAAAAGTTGAACGGATCCGGCTGATCTGAACTCTCCACAGACACACTACACGCCAGTAGACAAAACCTGGAGCATGGCTGCACTGACATCCTGTGTTTTTTTCCTGTTACACCGGGTGACTTCCTGTGACTAAAGGGAATGTAATGTTTCTTTAAGGGTCAGCACCGGTAGCCTGAAATAACAGCGTGCTCTGAGTACGATTCTCCAATGAGGACAAAAAGCAAACCTCAGCCCCACTTTGATCAAGGTTCCAAAAGATCTCCCTCACAGGGCAAGATTACAGATATTCCACACTGGAAAAGACACAAAAGGTTTGTCCCAAATGTTTTCATGGCATCAATTCAGCATGTCGCACTTGCCTCAAACAAATACTGAATTTGAGTGAGCCTGGGCCAGCTGCCACAGAAAACTGTACAGAAAACTATATAGCTGGGACACAGCAAGCAAACTAAATGAGGGCAGACAGTGACATTTGGCACGCTCAAGTTTCTGAAACAACAAAACGAGTCGCTCTGACACCCGGACGTCTTGCCCACCCTTCCGGAGGTGCCCGGCGTCGGTTATCTTCCCCAGCCTGAGAAAGCTCTCCACTGAGTACTGCTGGAACCCTGGTTCCTCGGTTCCTGTCAGATCTGTGAGCGGTGTGTGATGTAACGCGGAGCATCTAATGACCCGCAGTTCGGATGGTAATGACTGAGCTCTGTAATTACTGTTTTATGGAAAATGTATTCTCCTGCATTATTATTGGACTGGCAAGTTATTTTGTACTTCCCATCAAAACGGTTTGTAGTACCTACCACGGGCTGGTTTGCCCACCTTAGTTTGCCCACCACTGCTTAAGAAGAATAAAACAAATCCATACTCATTGTTCTACCATATCAATTCGCGTAGCCACAACAAGGCAAATACTCAAAAGCCAATTCACCCGTTGAGGAGTTTCCTGTGAACAATGGTCATCTGAATGTCCACAGAGTTGGGGAGCCCAGTCGGTCACATGTACAGCTGGCATGACCTCTGACCCAAAGCAACGCTGGAAAAACAGAACCACACCAGTAAGTGGGCCCGCCGGCAAGGTAGTAGGAGGTGAGGATAATAGGCCGTTGTCTGGAGAAAGGAAACAGTTTCTCCTTTCACAGCAGGCAGCCACACAGACGGGAGGCACAAGCCCGACAGTTGGATGTCAAAAAGACATGGTTGACGTTCCGGGTGGCACGGCTGCCAATTGGCACGAAGCATCACCTGAAAAGTTAACTATTCATCCAGCTGAGTGGACTTTTGCTGTTTTTGTGTACATGCGTGGCATATTTCATACCCAAACAGGGAGGAGTTAAAAGGTACACAAACATCTGAGTCTGTCATTCTCACGGGATGCCTACAGGAGACATTCTGGGTGGGATTACAGGAAGTTAGTATCCTGGAGCACATGAACTCCTAGCAGCAGAGACTGATATATATGTGTTTAATTAAACAACTAAATAGGCATTAGTGGCCTGCACAGAAGTATATATTATAGAGTCTCTCTACAAATATAGATATACCACTCTTAAAAACTATACCAGAATAAGAATGTGCCCAAAAGCATTTTGGAATTGGTTTGAGAGTTCAATTAAAAAATAATGCCATCCACTGTATTAGTGCGTTAAAACCGGATAAAGGTATTTCAAAACTATCGGGGGTCCTAACTAATGCAGCACTAATGGACTGGTCCAGATGCCCCTGCCTCGTGAACAGAAGACGAACGACCACACACACATTCTTCATCCATGTGTCTTCAACCCGAAACTAGGATGCGGACACATCGATAATCCCACGCGCATCATTCGAGGGTGCCATGTCTAACATTGACCCGTACTTAGATTATTTTTTTTTTTAAACACACTACTGCATAGACTCGGAAGTGTGTATAAACTCCTAAACTCGCGCAGTCCCTAAACACTTACGTAGCCAATCATAACGCGCACGTTAAAACCAATGCCGCGCGCGGGCACGCACGCACGCACTTTCCCCAGCAGCACCCCACTCACCTTGAAGACATCCCCGTACGTGCCACTCCCAATACGCTGAATCAACTCGTAGTCATCCAACGGGTCCAGGAACGACACTCCAATAGTGGTGTCCATACTGGCAGACTGAACACACAGTCGGGTTACAGTCGGCTCATGTCTGCACGCACGCACCACCAACCACTGCACTGCACGCGCGCTGGACTATAATGGCAGCAAGCCCAGGAGCGCAGTCTCGAGTGAATACCACTAGTGCTCAAGACTCTCTACACCAACCAAGCAAAGAACAATACATGTATAAAGGAACGGAGTACGCAGATAAGACAGCAAATACGCAAGTAACAGGAAGACACACAGGAGCGCATTAAAATCCAGTTTGTGCTGTCATCCGAAATCTTGGATTATTTGCGCATTACGTCATTCCACTGCTCAGGAACGCAGAGTAGCAGGTTACACATGTGCAAATAACGAATCATGTCATGTCAAAAGTATTTGCTACATAAAAGGAGAATCAGATTTTAACCTATTTTTATTATCTACAGATAAAAAAAACAAGTCATCAAGCAAAAAAACGACTGTATGCAACCAGCTGGGACACCTCCTAGAGCAATCCCTTTCAAACAGTGCGTGGTCTTCCTGGTCACTCCATAATCATGAGGTTGCCTCTAATGCAGCTTCGGCTTGTCTCAATACTAAAGGCCACCTAAATTAGAAATTAAAAAGGCGAATTGTAAGGCAACGAATAGCTAGAACATGGGACAACATAGCAGAGCTGGACAGTGTTACACAACAATAGTCTGAATCACTTTCTGGTACTTCAGTAGGAAATAGAATGAAAGTTAACATTAAAGACTACAAAATACAGACCGGAATACAGACTGATCGCTAAGGAAGTAACAGCCCCACGTATTTAGATCACTTGAAAACAAATCTAGATATCCGTTACTTTGGCTTTTGCAGAACTTCCACATATAATTCAACAAGGGTCAAACAACAGCAGTGCACAACTGCCTAAATTCAACAACGACACCAACGGAATATGACAGCCTAAGACACGTGAACCCTTTTTAAATCACAATGAAGTAGAAAAAATAAATTAAAAGACAACGCCCGCTCAACATCTCTGTTCAGGCTTGAGTCCTTCGCACACTTAACGTGTTGAGCGACCCTCATGCATCCTGACCCGGGGTTATGATGTAATTTCAAGAAGAACCTTTGGATGAAATAAAAAGAATACACAGAACGTGTGCAGAAGACACAAGCAGGTGGAGGCAGGAGTCTTCTTGTGCTGGCTAGCTTCAGTCAGGGACAACAGAATATAAGCTTTTTTTTCTCTCCCGAAGGAGACAAAGTCTCTTCTGGCCACAGGCATGTTTGTACCGTACAGTTAAACCTGGTCACAGGCTTTTGTGCGGTACAGTCAGCTCCTAAGCGAACAATTTCAACAGTAAACCGCTGTTAAGATTATTTCTCTTAAACTAATTTTGTGATTTCCAATTTGCTATAATGATGTTGACACCCCCAACCAATCCCGAAGTACGGGCCGCACTGAAACAATATGCACTGCCTCCGGGAGACTCCCGGACACGGTCTATACACCACGACCCGGACTCAGACCCAGCGGTACTTAAGTCAACTCCCACTACAGCCTAGGCAGCAACAGGCTAGAGATAGTTCTAGAGGGATTTGCGTTGGCGCTTCATAAAAGACATAGTGTAGTCTCCGGACGGCGTGCTCTTCTGCCTCTTCATCTGGACCTGCGACTGCGCCGTGAGCTGCAGCTTGATGGCGCTGGAGTTCACCTTGGCTGCGGACAGGAGCTCCTTCATGCCCTTCATCTTCTTGCTCTGGAAGGCCACCAGGGGGCCGCCACCTGGGGAGGGCACCGGGTGGGTCGGAGAGGGCACCGGGCTGGGGGACTTCGCCTTGCCTTCCGGTTCTGCGCTGCGCAGTCCAGAAGAACGTCGTCGGGTTCCACCCTCGCCACCCACTCTCCGGGACTGGTGCGGCTGGGTAGCAGGCGGGGCAGGAGTGGCGGGAATGGACAGCGCAGGTGGCGAGGCCTGGTCCTCCAGTTTGGACTCGCGTCTCGGGCCGCGTCTGCGCCCCTCCCGGGGGTCCTCGCTAGACTGATCGTCGTCTTCCTGAGGCTCCGCCTCTTTGGTGATAATGGACACCTTCTGACGAATCTGCGGAAGAACGTGTACAGGGGTTTGTAACGCGTACAGGGGTTTGTAACGCGTACAGGGGTTTGTAACGCGTACAGGGGTTTGTAACGCGTACAGGGGTTTGTAACGCGTACAGGGGTTTGGAACGCGTACAGGGGTTTGGAACGCGTACAGGGGTTTGGAACGCGTACAGGGGTTTGGAACGCGTACAGGGGTTGGGAACGCGTACAGGGGTTTGGAACGCGTACAGGGGTTGGGAACGCGTACAGGGGTTTGGAACGCGTACAGGGGTTGGGAACGCGTACAGGGGTTGGGAACGCGTACAGGGGTTGGGAACGCGTACAGGGGTTTGGAACGCGTACAGGGGTTTGGAACGCGTACAGGGGTTTGGAACATTTATGTCGGCTCATATTTTGAGTAGAGAGCGATGCCTTCAATTGAAAAGGGAATTTAGATGTCAGGTTTGTGGTGTCTTACCTGTGCATCAAAGCGACTGAGAGACTGGACCAGGTAGGTGGCCCAGCCCACGTGGAGGACGGGCGTCGGACTGCCCTCCTCCCACTTACAGATGCCGTCGTAAAACCGCAAAAGGTGTGCAAAGCATTCTGGGTCTTGTAGGGCAGAGAGGGCGGCCGCCTGCCTGGGCTGGTCCTGAAGGGAGGGCAGAAGATGGCACGGAGCAGGAGAAGAGAAAAACATTAATGGAAAGGAGTAGACAGACAGGAAACAGATTGACAGAATAATGTTCATAAAAGACATCTGCTGCTCTTAGACTTGAGATTGAAAAGTAAATATTGACCATCAGCATCTCTCCTCCCCCCTCGCGTCTCTCTCCTCCCCCCTCGCGTCTCTCTCCTCCCTCGCTCCCCTCTCCTCCATCGCTCTCGGCAGCAGCAGCGGTCTCCTTCAGTAGAGTGGGGATGACGTCGTTGGCAATGTCAAAAAACTCCTTGTAGATCTCCTCGTCCTCACGGAAGTAGTTGTAACTGGGTTGGGGGGTGTTCAGACATAGGTGAAAAAATGTGGTATATACAGCGCACAGTAAAGATAATGCTGTGATTATTATCCAAATAATGCAGACATTTACGTTTTACAGCATTTAAATTAGTTCGTGTGAATTTGTCAACACTTGTATCCTCGTCCGGGATAGAAATGATCACAGTAGAAGCAAGTTAACACAAAAACAGTAATGTTCAGCATACATCCCAGTCCCGTTTGTGTAGCGACAGTGAAAAGAGGAAGCCGCCGTTACAAAACAATAGGAGAAACCGGAAAGGCAAACAGGGAACGGAGTTGAGGGAAGGAGAGGGAGGGAGAAGGAAGGCACCAACTGCAGTTCTGGGTGTGTCTGCTCCACTGATGACTGAGAGACAGGGCCCATTTGGTTGGTCTCTGTGTTCCAGCCCGAGTGTATTTATAGCCCACACAGACCAACATTGTGTTTATGTGGGATGGAAGGGAAGACAGGTTCACCGCCACCAAGAACTGACGCCACGACCTGAAGGGACGTCTGCCTGTCCTGAGGCACATAAACGCTCCGAACTGATTCATTACTCGATTCGTCGGGTTATGAGTTATGGCGAGTCGCTACTCACTCCTGCATAACTTGTGCCAGTCTGTGTGTATGTTTTGTCAACACAGAACATTTTCTGCCAGGTTCGTTCAATGTAAACCCAGTAGAACTGGCCTACAAAATGGCTATGCTGAATAAAATGTGTACAGGATTATAAGGAAGAGAGAATCAATGTGTGTGCAGTAATTACACAAAAACAGAGTAGTGGTCTGGATTTAAGACGGCAAACAGCCAAATTGATACAAACACTGACTGGTTCGAAGAATGAACGTGACATTTAGGATCTGCTGCCCTCTGCTGTCCCAACAGGGGAACAGCAACAGACATTGACGTAAGCAGGAATTACCACAGAATCCACCCGGGTTTCAATAGATGGGCCAACGCCACAAAATCATCGCAAGCGCATTGAGAGAAAGATGGCTGACCCTTAACGGTAAAAGAAACAGCAGAAATTATAAGACATCAAGCATAAGGGTAAAATGTAGCTGGCTCGTGGCAAGACCTATTATATTTACTTAGAAAAACGTGGCTCCATGACAGCAGTTCCACTAGTGTGGGAGGAACTGCCTAACAGACACACCAAAATGAATAACGCCCCCTGACCGTGGTTGAAATACAGGGAGAGCTCACAGTAGGAGTCATATAGGAGGTGGGAGGAGCTACTCACTCCTGCATGACTTGTGCCGCCTCGGCCCAGGACCCCAGGGCCTCCCGAACCTCCCGGTGTCGGTAGTGGTACCCAGCCAGGTACATAAACGGGTATATGTGCTCGTTGTTGTAGTACTTCTTAGCGGAGTTCACAGCCTTTGGAACAAACACAGACACAGTAGTATTTGAATTAGTCGTCAAATGGGCCGACACATTATACTGTGTGTTTTACCAACAACTGAAAGCTGGGTGCTTGTTGTATTTTTTTTGTGTGACATGAGTGCCTATACTCTCACTTTAAGGAGGATGGTATAGGGGCTCTCCTTGCCAGGGATGGGTTCCTGGTCCTCTAGGTCTGCCAGGGTGCCCATGGCCATCGGGTATCTGTGATAAAGAGCAGGGAGAGAACTTCTGTCACACGGCATAATAACCTCACGTCTGAGGCCACTGCATTAAAGAAGACATCTTTTAGGTGGACTTCGCCATGTTCCTGGAAGTAGGCAACTCACCTCTCCAAGTCTCCTCTCTCATAGAGCAGCCATAGAAGCCTCTGTAAGGGGCACAAAAACAGAAACAAGACAGACAAAGACAAGACCAACAGACAAAGAGAGAGAGACAGAGAACATCAGACAGAAGAACATTGATGCGATATTCTAAATATAAACTTCAGCTCAGACATACTTGACTGGATCTTTGATTCTACCAACAGGCGCAAATGATCCCTGAAACATTAGAAGTTTCCATCTATTACTACAGTACATTCATTATACTGGGTTCCACCTGTGTGCTAGTCTACAGCACATTCATTATACTGGGTTCCACCTGTGTGCTAGTCTACAGCACATTCATTATACTGGGTTCCACCTGTGTGCTAGTCTACAGCACATTCATTATACTGGGTTCTACCACTGTGCTAGTCTACAGCACATTCATTATACTGGGTTCTACCACTGTGCTAGTCTACAGCACATTCATTATACTGGGTTAGACCTGTGTGCTTGTCTACAGCACTTCCATTATACTGGGTTCCACCTGTGTGCTTGTCTACAGCACATCCATTACACTGGGTTCCACCTGTGTGCTAGTCTACAGCACATTCATTATACTGGGTTCCACCTGTGTGCTAGTCTACTGCACATTAATTATACTGGGTTCCACCTGTGTGCTAGTCTACAGCACATTCATTATACTGGGTTCCACCTGTGTGCTAGTCTACAGCACATTCATTATACTGGGTTCCACCTGTGTGCTAGTCTACAGCACATTCATTATACTGGGTTCCACCTGTGTGCTAGTCTACAGCACATTCATTACACTGGTGTCAGACTGACCTGTTGGAGCTGCAGCAACTCAGAGCTGTCGGTGTGCAGGTCCAGAGAGGGATTAATGGCACACACCATGAAGGCCACCTCCATGTTCCTGTTGCACTTCAAATAGGAGCCTTTGAGGTAAAGCCAACTCTGGGAGACAAGAGAGGAACGGGGGTTAAGGTTGTTCAAACAAGTTAAAAAAGAAACAGCCATTGAGACACAGCAAAAAGACGCAGCAAATAGTATTTCAGAGAGAGACTCGTAGCTGCACGTACAACGGTGGCATTATTATGCCGTTATCATGCATTATTATTATAAGGTATTATTGTAATGTTTCTGTGCGGAGGTTAAGAGTCTCTGTACCTTACTCACCCGCTCACCGATACCAGCTGCAACCGTCTGCCCCCTCCGGTCCTCGTTGCCCTTGCCGTGCCACGTGACCTCGGCAGTCTCCTCTCCGTTGGAGCCAAATATGACCCAGGCGTGGTCCTCCGACAGGGCCAGGTGCACGTCCCGGAGGCCGAGCACCTGACACGCTGCAACCACTGCA
Source organism: Dallia pectoralis (assembly GCA_029465975.1). Lineage (NCBI taxonomy): Eukaryota > Metazoa > Chordata > Actinopteri > Esociformes > Umbridae > Dallia > Dallia pectoralis. The sequence continues at coordinate 13,444,864 of CM055735.1, read as the reverse complement.
AATGCCACGCCCGAGCTGTCCAACTTAGTGCCTGAATATAAAGGAAAGACAGCAATAGGTTTAAGGGGAATTGTATTCTTGTTATTATTTTGTGCATAGAGACTTTTCCTCCAGATGCTCTACAGATGCTCTACATAACGTAAAGCTATCAACAAACTACCACTTGATAAGGCACTGATTGCTAAAGTTAGGATTAGGGTAAAGATCAGAAAAGATAATTAGTGAACGGTTTACTGTACACCAAGTAGACAATCTGTCGAGCAGCTAGAAAAACGCTTTTGGGAAACCCCAAATTAATGTGTTACCCAATTCGACCCGTGACGATTGACACTGTGTCACATCCTACTGTACCCTCATAATGCCCAAACCGTACCAGTGATGAGACTGAAGAGGGATTGGATGTGAGCACGGTCTTTAAAGTAGGACCGGCTCAGGCTGTTCCAGATGACGTCCGACACCTTCTTCACCAGCTCCCGGCTGGACCCGCCGGCGGGCCTACGGAACTGGGATAGGTCCACGGCACCCCGTATCTGGGCCGTGAAGCGCTCGTGCAGGGCGGACAGCATTCCCAACTCCACCGTGGGAAAGCAGGAATTTGGAGAGTCGGCCTCCAGAGGCTCGAAGCGCACCCCGGGAACATTCGTGGGTATGACCCGGTTCACGGCCAGGAAGTGTTCCACGAAGCCCAGGACCAAGGAGAGTAGGGCCAGGTCTGGCTCGGCTTTGCGGAGCTCGGCGTCGAACAGAGCCACCACGCCGTCGATCCCCTTCAGGGGAAAGTGCTTCTTCTGGGCAGAGTGCAGCCCCATGTTGACGCCCCCACACCTCTCCTGCGCCACTGTTCAGTCACTCACCAGCCAGCGGTGTCTTCTCCCCGATCAGCTGCTGTGATGTCATAGGGCTGGTTGGGAGCAATGTGGACATCAGTAACAACATACACTCAGAGATGTCGATTTGTTTTGGGGGGTTCAAAAAATAATATACACACACACACACACACACACACACACACACACACACACACACACACACACACAAATGGACTATGTTGCTTAAGACAAGTGGGCGTGGCAATAACCCGTATTCGTTTAGTAACGAAAGGTTTATAAACTGACGGAGGGGACAAATACTGTTCTCACACAAATGGTGTACTTTGGTGTACAAAAACGTCCATATCTCGACACTGGGTTATAGCCATAGACAAGTAACTAGAGCGAACTTGGAGAGATAGCTACTTTAATTGAAGCTTTTCCCAGATATACTACACATGTATGTTTAAGGCCCATCTCAAAGTGAACACATTAATTACAGACAAAACAGCCGGATGCCACTACTACGGTGTGAGCAACAATACGTAATATAATGTACAATATGGCTATAGCTAAGCTACAACGCTACGCTAGCCACACTCACTCCGAACTCAAAAACATTAAAACAAAACTCTGTGCCTTTCAATTGAGTTGCACACATTCAGCCCAAACTCTTATCCCACCGCCACACCAAGTAATATTTTAAAATAAATATAATAAGCATTACCCTTTTGTTCAAAGCTGCGCCCACATGTTTTTGTTTGCGTCTCGCTTTTTGCCGCGCAGTTATATGACCGTGTGTGCGTTGAGTTCGTTCAAACGTGTGACATCCGGGACATTTGGCGCACCTGCAAAAAGCGCGCAACGATGCGGCGTATGCGTTTAATCTGGATGGCTAAAATAGGGTCCGTCCGTGCAGAGTGTTTGTAGATCTGCGAAGACCCGGATCAAGCGCACGGTTAAAACGTGCTTGAACAAGCCCCCTTGTGTCTCTGGTCTCCGCGGGTTCCGTAGTCTAAGCGATTGAACAGATGCATGTAGGGAGATGTAGTTCTATACGCATGTATGTAGGGAGATGTAGTACTACACGCATGTATGTAGGGAGATGTAGTTCTACACGCATGTATGTAGGGAGATGTAGTTCTACACGAATGTATGTAGGGAGATGTAGTTCAACACGCATGTATGTATGGAGATGTAGTTCTACATGTATGTAGGGAGATGTAGTTCTACACGTATGTAGGAAGATGTAGTTCTACTGACATATGTATTGTCCAAAATGGATCACCGGCAGAGGGCAACATTGTGACGCTATATCGATATGTTGTCACAAAGTTTGTGATAAACATTGCATAAGGCAAAAGAGATGTGTACCCCCCCCCCCCCCACACACACACACACCATGTCAAATGAAATGGCCTTGCAAAACAATCTTTCAAATTGATCTTTTTAAGCTGTCGTATATACGACGTAGATGGATCGACCATGCAAACATATTTTCCCTGAGAAAATGGTTGAAGGCAATGCAATTTTCATCAGATTTGAAAATAAGCGTTAATTTGTAGAAACAGAAATGGTTGGGAAAAAATGGTACACATGCAAGAATCTATACATCCTATATTCAGCATCCATGGGTTAGGTTATTATTTTTATTTTTTTACAGTAATTTGAAATATCAAATACACTGGGATTCAGTTTAATACAGTCTAGTGTAATATTTGCATAGTCTTACTAGCATTCTCAAAATGCATTAAAAAGTCTTAGGCGTTTCATCATAAATATGTTGGCTACTGTTATAATGTGACGTTGGACTGAAACACAATGTTGGGTGTTGCCCTTTAAATGGGCAAACGTCAAATGCCCCGCTCCGCCCCGGCTCATTCTAGCTCTTCCACTGACAACCGCACCTCAGTACTCAGTACGTGCGCGTAAAGGTGCACAGGTTCGGTTAGACTGCGTCCTGCTCTTGGGGAATACGAGGGCAGTCGGAAAAAACTGTTAAGGACCGCAATAACGTTGAGACCAAACGTTGCTCTGCGTAGTCTTGCCGCCACGGTGCAAAATTGTTTGAATTTATAGAAAAAAATGGCAGATCCATTGACCCAGTCCGCCCAGATTTCCTCGTCGCTGCGGACTGCTGATGGAGAGAACTCAGTCGCCGCCAAAGACTCAAAAATGTCTGGTAAGGTATACATGTCATTCAGCAGAGACGTCCGCGTGAAAATGGTCTTCAAACCTGAACTTTAAACCCGTCCAGTTGTGCTTTCTTGGCGTAAAGTAGTCCATTGCTTTCATTTAGTCCGTTGCAGTTTTGTTGCACAGTGAAGGGTAAATGTAATATACATTTTTTTTTGTTCTAATTATTTTGGCCACTTGTGGTCAAGTTGTAGGAGCAGCGTTTCGACCATGTAAGCCAACAGTAGGCAATTTTGCAATGTTGTTTGCGTAAAAACGGTGTTCAACGTCACAATATCCGACATTCTGCGTGACCAGCGAATACCCACGGTGGACCAGGGCAACAAACAACGGGCCACTGGAAAAAGGTTCTAGAACAGAATGTTGGCAGGATAAACACGCACCATGATTCGACGTGACGTCATAGCAGCGGTCCCGGGTTGGTTCCTAGGCCTCGCGTGCGTTGTAATTTGTGTGATTACTTAGCCTAGGTTCCCTTTAACCCGTGCTTTAATCGAACTTTTTAAAAATTGTATTATAAAACTCGGTGATACATTTAATAATCACTTCCGTCCGCGGTGGCATATGGTAACCTGCTGCGGAGACGGTAATCTGCAGTGCAGACGCATTGTTACCGGGCAACGTGGAATGAAGGGAGGACCCCTTAAATGCGTGCCTGTGTGTTTTTTTTCTTCCTCTTGCCAAATTAGTATCTGCACAATTCCACATTGGTCAACAATCCCATGCGAGAGAATGAGTGCTTCACATCACATAACAATCCCTAGCGTTCGTTTGCAAAGTTGCATTGATTATTTAATCCTGTTTTTGTCATTGGGTTGCCTACATAAGCAATACGAAGGCGAGCTCTAGCTGCAACCATCTGCAAGCGTTTGCGTATTGTCCATTCGAGGAGCTTAATCATCAAATCGATGAATTGATACAGATGACCATGTTTTGCCAGCATCTTTTGGGGAGTACGTTTGCAGCCTGTATACTCAAGTAGAGGTTGAGTTATTGTCAAGTGCTGAGTCGGCAGTAATTAGTCATTTAACCCGTTACACCATTAACGTGACATAACCACGGTACAATCTGTGTTGACAATATTGGTTGACAGGTTTATGTTGAGAAACCGTGGTGAATTATTGTTTAATTGACGTACATTTAATGCACAGTTTCCAATAACAGATTTGCCTGTGAATTTGGGAAAGTCAAACCTCCAAGCCAAATATTCACTTTTCTTTATTTGTCCATCTTCTTTAATTTGATTTGGGTCACACTCACTTAGACCAGTTCGGTTGGGTGTGTGGCAGATGTATGTTCCTGGTTAACTTCCTGTTACCGTTTTCTCCACCTTCTCCACCTGTGTTGTATGTCAGTCATTGTATCCTCTGAACTCTTGAAGCAACTGACATACGGTTTCAGATTATGACATGGCCGAGTTAACATCGACTTGTCTAAACCAAAACAGATCTATAAAAATCCACTGATCCTAGCAGAATATACTACTGTAGAGCTGTCATTCTATTAAATGATACACATTGCAATTATGTTAGCTGTTCTGTATTTGCTGCCAGCAAGTACCTAATAAGATAACTGCCTTCACGATACAGCACTGGTAGCACTGGTTGCTTAGCAATTGATAGAGCGAGCAACCTGAGCAATATCTCAACCCTTGAGTTCTCCGGTTCATTGAGTTTGATGATTGTCAGAGTGATTTGGTTCAATAAAAGACCTTCCCGTAGTCCTTTCAGTGTTTTTATGGAGGTGCAATGTCATGAGGTAGGCCCCTGTGATAGACTCGACAAAATAATAATGTTGAAATTCGGAGTAACCGAAATACTAAATGAAAATACTAATCATGATACCATGGGTGTCCAACCTGTACTTGTTTAACTGCTGCAATGTGAGAATTTCTGCTATTCCGCAATCTTTTACTGAGATTGCACTGTCGATAGTCCCAGAGGAAGTCGAAGCACTGAAACCAAATTAACCAGTAGACTGAAGATGCGTTATTGAGGCGCGACAATATGGTATTTTCACTGGTCGTTTGGCCCGTTGAACCCGTTGCTCTACAGCTCTCTGTTTCCATTGGCTATGGATATTTGATCTGCAACCGCAGCTGTTCTTAAATCCTATAAGTCGCCAAGGTGAGACACAACAGCGAGATTCACGTTTTCTTCACGAGGCACGTGTGGGTTCAAGCGACACTGAACGAATATACCGTTACATTAATGGCGACGGAGCCCTTGTGGAGCCCCGGGGCGCTTATCAGAGCCCTGGGGGTTTAGGATGAGAGCGTTGAGATGCAGTGAAACGGATGATAATGGATCAATGATCCGGGGCCCAGGCCTGTATGCGGAGAAGGGGTTCATGTCAGGGAATATGGAGAGAACCTCAGGGTACAATGTGCCCCTCTCACCCCCCCTCCCCCACACTCCCTGTCCCTCGCGTTCTCCCTCACTTTGGCCAGCACTCAGCCTGGTGGACAATATAATCTCTAAGGTCAGTGAATCGGGCTGAGGCAGCAAGCTGGCGCCCAGGGGGGTTTCGAGTGACATGACTCAACTCCTCTGGATGGGGCCGGCATGACTGGCATGCCATATTAGTCCCTTCTCCAGTGGAGTGCTGTCAGTGGGCTTCCTACCCCCCATTGAGACCCACGTCCACTTGCAATCAAGTAGTTATAAAGCAGCTTCACCTTTGATTCACGTCTGTCACGCACAGATTTGTCACCCAGCCAGGCTATATCAGTGAGAGTTTGCGCTATAGCCCAGAGATGGGCAACCTGGTTCCTGGAGAGCCATAGGATGTTTGCGGATCTGACCAGGAAGACCTGACGTTGACGGGAGAAAAATGGTCCCTCCCTTCTGACAATCTGGTCCAATCGGTTGTAAGACATGAGATGAGGACAGGGACCTCAGGGGCATAATATTGAAAATGTTCTCGTATCTAAACCCATGGTCAAAGTCCGGACAAAGAGACATTTTTATCGTTCATTTTTGTGAAAGGGTTGGAGAGACGGCGTGTGGTGGTATTTTAGTCTGAAGCGGTTCATGCACTTGCACAATATCGCCAGTGTTTTCAGGTTGTTCGGGGGAACTGTGAGGAAACTGAAGGTGTGGCTTTGGTGAGAGCGTTGTCGAGTGAGTCTGGGTGAGGTTGCAACAGAGGAATGCTGTACAGCAAGGGCTCGCCAGACGTTCTCCCGAATTCATTATGCCACCTGGTTCAACCGGCGCGTTTAGCGAACCATCCCTTCCGACTTGCGGGGCAGCCTCTATGATCCCCAGGCCTTGCCAGAAAACGGTGGACTGCCGGGTTAATGTTCGAAGAACCTGTTCCATGGCTCTAGTGCCACACAAAGGCTGTTCTTGTTTGTTGAGATCACACGGGACACAGGAAGTGAAGCAGAGAAACGCTCTAGCTTACATAATTGGGTGCATGTGAGTGTGGCGGGGGGGTGCCAAGAAGGCATCGGATACAGTATAAACACGGGAGATGTACATATTGCATGGAAGATCTCTTGCGATAGTCAAGTTGTCGGGTGCATTGTCGCTGTTTGCGTGTAGTGAAATTAAAAATTGTCTGTCGTCTGCTTTGTTGTCTGTTATCGTCTCGTCCTTGCCTGCATAGAAAAGCTAAGTGCATGGGTTAATCGGATCTTAGGTGTTTATTGGTGGTGATCGGCTAGATGTGGATGCTAACAGTCGCATGTTAGCCGATCTGATATTCTTACACAGCCTGTGTAAAGGACCATGCAATGTTATATAGTTAATATAGATTTGAATGGACAAAAACGCCTCCCTGTGATGTGTAGTTATTTTGTGATTGTGTAAGTTTTGGACGGTTGGGTTGTCACGGGGGTAGGGGGTTATTTACTGCTGCTGTTGGATGTTCATTCTTCTGTCTTTTGATTTTTTCAGATTCCTTTCTTTCCTCTTCGCCTGTATCTCTCATTCAGTCTCCTCAAGGCAAGTGTATGGTTCTCTTACGCTGCTCGCCCCCGCTATCCTCAGACCTTCCTCTACCTTTCTCCCCCCATCCTGTCCTCTTGCTCGGCTGCCGCGGTAATGCCTTCCACGCTGCTTTCTAGTGGCCCCGTTCTATCGCAGAACCCATCTAGGAGATATCGCACAGGCCTGCAAATGCAACCGATCACCTCACCGCCACCATGCAGTCTTCAAACCACTCCCGTTGTTCCTTCTAGATGCCCTGTGGCGGTCTCCTCCTGTCAGTGCTGCTGGTCCTCTGCCTTTGGCTCTGATTGCAGTTTATTAGGCTAGCAAGGCTTTCAGTGTTTGTGACAGTTGTGACCAGAGCTGTGGGAACTGACCAAGCTTGACCTCTGTGGCACATTTCTTCGGAGAAACCCTATTCTTTGAGCCTTTTCAGTCAGAGGAAAGTTGTCATGCTTGCGTGTAGTGTAGTCTCCGTGTACCACACGGCGCTTACGTGGTGTGTAGTCTCCCTGTGGACCACACAGCGCTTACGTGTAGTGTAGTCTCCCTGTGTACCACACGGCGCTTACGTGGTGTGTAGTCTCCCTGTGGACCACACAGCGCTTACGTGTAGTGGAGTCTCCCTGTGTACCACACGGCGCTTACGTGGTGTGTAGTCTCCCTGTGGACCACACAGCGCTTACGTGGTGTGTAGTCTCCCTGTGGACCACACAGCGCTTACGTGTAGTGTAGTCTGCCAGTGTACCACACGGCGCTTACGTGTAGTGTAGTCTGCCTGTGTACAGCCGCTTGTTTGGCGCTCCGCCTGGCACTGAATAAAGCAGTAAATCTACCAGGCTAATCGCTAGGTGCCTAAATCAATTAAGGTCACAGTACATGGATACCCAATATTATTATTCTGTATTCCCCATTTAGACGGGGGGGGTGTTTCAGTGGGATTATGTACTCCAAAAAAAAAACACCATGCTTTTTTTAATACGGTTTTGTCACGTCCTGTTATAGCCCCTCGTCCTACTACCAGTTGTTACTCTCCGAAAATGAACGAGACCGACCGACTAAAGGATAAAAGCACCTCCACTCCTGCAGTATCACAGCAGGCTGATCCATTTCCAGTCTTTACTGCCTGCTTTGCTCCGTCTTATTTAGGTTAATGGCGCTGTAGGTCCAAGATAATCCCAAGATGGCAAATTTATTTTGGGAAAGCGGAGACAAGTTCAAGTTCCCTTTGTGCGCACGCAAGGAGCAAAAATGGATCAGGTTGGTAGTCTCGGGGGGGTACTTAGGCCACACCCCCTGGAACCCCCCCACCCCACAACCTGTATCAACGCTGTAGTAAGGGGCACTGAGGAGGATCCACCAGGTGCTGCCCTGTAGGCTCCAGGCCGAATCTGAGCCCTCCATCCTGACTGCTTGATGCCTTATCACCTCTGCTTATAGCTTCTTAGGCCCTATTGCATGTCAGTCCTGCTGTAGCCTAAACATATGTTTTACATTGAGGTGTTTTCATTTATTGTTTAACACCATTGCTGGTGAACTTTTTTTGGCCTTAAGTTTATTTTCTACAACACTACGTGCCAACATATTACATTATGCTACGTGTTTGTAGGCCTAGTTAGTGATTAATTGATTGGAGAATGTTACGGTCCAGATGAGCAAGATGACCTGAATCTGCTTGTCTAGTGCTAGGATAATGCACACAGTCAAACACAGTGATCTAATCACACACACACACACACAGTGACGCATTACTTAGACCTGTTTTCTACATCACTGATTGGATCGGCAGTAGCCAATGGAATCTAATCTCTTCTGGTACTATGACGACTATTCTGCAGCAAAGGATACTGGGGTCATGCCTTTAGAGGCGTGTTGTGGTCTCCAAGCATTACTGCGGTGGAATGGGACTTTAGACAATATATGGCAAAAATCCTCCTGCCTTGGAGTGCGTACCCAACGTGAAGTGCGTACCCAACGTGAAGTTTTAGTCCTTTTAACGATGTCTAGCTTTTGCTTGACTCTCTAAGCTGTGATCTCAACTGGAATTCCTGGAAGGCTTTGGTCTGATCCCAAAAGCTACTGAGGTCTTTGTTGTTGTGTGAAAATGATTGGGACTCCGTTTCATCATGTAGACATTGCGTTTGGAGCCGTGTTATGTTTTTGAGGCTTATTATTATTATTATTACATATGTGTTATATGGAGCATTTAAAAGACAGTTTTTGTTGAGCTCACTTGGTAACTTTTGGTAATTTTGCAAAAGGAGTGTGTGTACAGTGATGCTGTGCTTGGAGGATTAATAATGAAGGCATTTCAAAACTGTTATGTTGGAAGACTGTAGAGCTGTAGGGGGCAGTTGTTAGTGATCGGCGTTGGGTTGGTGTTTGTGATCAGTGTTGGATTGGGGGTAAGGGTTGGTGGTCGGTGTTGGGTTGGTGGTCGGTGTTGGGTTGGTGGTCGGTGTTGGGTTGGTGGTCGGTGTTGGGTTGGTGGTCGGTGTTGGGTTGGTGGTCGGTGTTGGGTTGGTGGTCGGTGTTGGGTTGGTGGTCGGTGTTGGGTTGGTGTTGGGTCGGTGTTGGTCGTCGGTCTTGGGTCGGTGTTGGTCGTCGGTCTTGGGTCGGTGTTGGTCGTCGGTCTTGGGTCGGTGTTGGTCGTCGGTCTTGGGTCGGTCTTGGGTCGGTGGTCGGTCTTGGGTCGGTCTTGGGTCGGTGGTCGGTCTTGGGTCGGTGGTAGTGGTCGGTCTTGGGTCGGTGGTAGTGGTCGGTCTTGGGTCGGTGGTAGTGGTCGGTCTTGGGTCGGTGGTAGTGGTCGGTCTTGGGTTGGTGTTAGTGGTCTTCTGGGGTAGCCTGTTTTGCCATTTGTTTGTTAGTGTGCATCCTCACTACTACATTGCGTACATCGAGATGGAATGTCCTGTTGCGTATGTGGCCCAGTTTGAACAATGCATAATGGGCCTCAATGTGCGAGGAAGGCGGGGATCCAAACCAGCACAGAGTTGGGTACCGATAAACAACATGTCCCCAGTGTGCCGTGTTCAGGGCGGCTGCAGAACCACGGCTCCCCCTGGGGGAACCAACTTAAAATAAATCCACGCTACAGCTGGTTCAAGTTATCCGGGTGATTGGTGACAGAAATTAATGAAATAAAAACGCCAGGGATTTATATTGCTTCTGGCTAATTGATTCCAATGATTCCCAGATGAAGGCTGCTTGTCTGTCATAACATTGCTATGAAAAAAAATGTTTTATCTCAGGATGGGCGTAACTTCGGTTATACCCGGCCTTGTATTGGTGTTAAAATGACACCAGGGAGGGACCGTCGGCCGGAAAAGGAATCCGGTAATGAACGGATCAGACGTTCAGAACATCTTGCGTACTATGCGGTTATTCCCCAGGGTGCACTGCGTCATGACTGGATTTTTGTCCTCATTGGGATCTTGTCACATTTGCTGCGCCGGGAGGAAACGCTGATGGGTTAACCCTTTGTCGTGTGATTAGCACAGAAGCACACCGGCGACGTCAGTATTTGTGACGTCCGGTGAGGCTTGTCCCTGTGCTGTTAATCTGGAGGCATACTTTAGTGTTGAGCCGCATTGTGGTTCGGTCTTCCTGTTGATGAACAGATACGGTGGTTGTGTGACCTGGCCAGAGGCCTCTGTTTTGCTCTTCTGCAGTTGAGACTAATCCTGTACTCTTGTAAAATAAATGTAAATATTTTCTATTGGTCATATTTTGGCCCCTCAGGTAAGATACTTCTTCGAACGGAAAACACACTTACCGTTTCAGTGATGCTCTGCCTCTGGCCATAACAATTTGGCCCGTGTCAAAGTCGCGGGATGATCAATGTTATTCACTTCACCTGTAACTGGCCATAATGTTTTGGCTCGTCAGTGTGTCTCATCTGTATCACATACAGACATCTACAGTGTCTGCAAGACATAAGAATTCCCATTGGTATGTGGGTGCACATTTGTTCAAATGGGAGCCACAGCTGAATGACTCGTTAAAAAAGGCCCTTATTTTGCCTCTATATAAATAACATAAATATCTTCCGCTTCCTCTGACTGCAGTCACATGACCTGAACTCGAGCCTGTGTGAGGCACTGAGAATTAGCGTGAACTTTTCTCCCTACGTGACCATTTCTGTTAACCCACGGGCCCTTCAGAGTCCTCCAGACAAGTGGCTGCGCAACGGCTTTCACAAGATCGTTGATATTACCCAGATAGAGGAAGGAAGGCTCGGGGAAGAGATGTTTCCTCCTCCTGATGTGTTAATGTTGTAGTGGGTTGAAGGGCAGATGGCTAAACACACCAGTTCCTGCTGTGCGTTTCTGTTCAGAATTGTGTACATCATACCAAACAGAGCGTACCTGATTAATCAAACTTCAGGCCATGTTCTAGGCAGGCAACATGACATTTTTAAATTGAGATGCAGAAGCCTACACACACGGGTTGGTGAATTTTACATATGCTATTTAATTTCTGGTTGTTGGTGCTCTTCATTTTGACCATACAATTCATTTCCAATATTGCCTCATTGAAAATGCTCTTCAATGGCAACCGCTAACGACGTTAGGTCGGCATGCTGTCTGACGGCGTCACTCATTACTGCCGGGTATGCTGAACCATGCTGTGCATGACCGCTTGGGCTGTGACAAAATGGCCTCCGCCAAATATAACAATAAGTGCATGGGAGTTGGAGTGTGTCTGTGATTTTTATTACCTACCTCCTGTTCCCCTTCCTTGCCTCTGCGCATGGCCGATGCAGACAAAAGGGTGGTGCTGGGCTCTGACAAACCCTGCCCAGAAGGCGTGGTCACCTCCCTTCGCTTCACCGGGCCTTCTCAGCCCGGCTCGTTTACCCCCCCGAACTACGGGAGTGATGCGTCTTCAGGTTTGCCTGATGGTAAGCCAGATGATTCACCTATCGTAACGTCCCCCGTATCTGAGAGGATAAAGGCTCTAGAGGCCCTGGCTGCGAAAAAGGAGCAGGAGCTGAGGAACGAAGGAGGCTTTCCTCACTTCAAAGAACGTCACTATGAGAAGTCACCTCCCGAGGTGGTGCCAGAGATCAGCTCACCTTTCCAGAAGAAAGGAGCAACCACTGACCAGGCATCGCCAGAATCCCCGTTTGAGGTCCTGGGAGAAGCTCGACATGGGAGTGAGTTTGAAGACACTGCAGTCTGGATGAGAGCTCACCTACCCCCTGTATTGGACTTTGAAGACAAACAATATACAAGCAAAGATGATGTTGTGTCAGAGAATGGTGGCAAATTCAAGGAGGTAAAAGTAGCAGATAAAGTGGTGCCTGATGTACCAGAAGCGTTCGCGTGTGTCCCTGATGCTTTCATGGACTCTCTGATTGAAGGTCCTAAACTGAAGGATCTGTTCAAAGACCCCGGGCAGCACTCTTGCGTTGAAGAGGAGTCTGAATTTGACCTGAGATTTCTACCTACGGCATACATGACTGAAACCCAAGGTCCCCTGGACCATGAGCTTCCTGCATCCCCTGCCCCTCCTGCTGGTTTTGACACTCACTCTTCGCCACCTCCCTCCAACTCTGAAGGGAAGAACCCAAAGAATAAACCGGTCCCATGGGGCGGTGACCTGGAGCCCCCAGAGGTTGTCGAAGCGGACAGCTCCGGAGATTCCGATGACACTGTCATCGAGGATGCCCCCTGTCCCCGCCCCCTCTGTCCCCGCCCCCTCTGTCCCCGCCCCCTCTGTCCCCGCCCCCTCTGTCCCTGCCCCCTCTGTCCCCGCCCCCTCTTCAAGTGATCCTGTACTTGTGCCAAATCCCACTGTTCCCTTCATCCTTGCGGCCGATCCTGCAATTTCTTTCATCCCTGAGGCCGACCCTGCCGTTCCCTCCATCCATCTTCCCAACCCCTCTGCAAAGCAGCCACTGCCTGTTCCTACAATTAACGTAATTGAGACCGATGAGCCAAACTACAGTGATATGGAAATGGATGAAGAGGAAGAGGAAGAAGTAGAAAGTTATAAAGTTGTAAAAGACTCAACAACAGACTCTGTGAAAGAAGAAGCAGCAGCAACAACCCCTGAGTTACAATCAGATGTGACTAAAAATGAACCATCTGACATTCCCCCATTCAATTATCCGGATTACTCTCCTTCCTCTTCTCCTGTCGAATCTGATGCAGAATACTCACCGAAACACAAGATACGTAAATCTGATTATGAACCTGATCATCAAAACACCGTGACATCTAATGATGGCCTTCAAAGCAGGGATGTGACGAAAGACTTAAGTTATTATTCACAAACTGTGGATTCTGAGAAATCACAGATGTCTAATGAAAAGTCCACCCTGTACACTGGAAAACACTCAGAGAAAACCACGGCGAACCTTTCAGACTTTCCTGACTATGATGACGATGACTGGTCAGCAGATGCTCAAGATATCTTGTTTAAATCTGGCTCTGCCAACAACACCGCTTCGCAGCTTGCTTTTGACGTGAAACTTGGACAGACGTTTGCTGAGAAGTCTGATCTTAAAGATGATTATATACAGACAGACGGGCTTGCGAAATCCAACAGCGTGCTGGAAGGTTCAATCCGTAAACAATGCAGAGAATCTCTTGATAAGGACCCACCATGTTCCATTGATGATACCAATGACGACAAGGTGCTGAGCTTTGACAGCGTACCTGAACCTTCTCTTCCAGATGAAATCTCTGAGATCCATATTGGCCAACTGCTTCCTCGAAACAATGCAACCGCAGTGGTGGAAGAGGATATCAGGTCAGCAGATGAAGGCGACTCCTCAACCAAGCCGGTCGGAGGCCAGCCGTCTCACAGCGAGTTTCCCAAAGATCCATTCTCTGTCCAGAGTGAACCGCTTGGCAGTGACATTGAGTCCATAAATGATAAGAAACTTAATGATGAAGTTCTTATCGATGTCCTCCACAAGACCCTTCCACCTCAGGTCGCTGGGACAAAGAACACTAAAGCAGGACACCATTCCTCGGACAACGTCAGTGACCCGGAAAGCATTGAACCGGACTGCTCTGTTGCCGGTGCCACGGACAGCTTTGTTGAATTTATGAGGGAGTGCCTGAAATCACGGCAGGACGAAGATCCGGAAAACCTCCGGCAAGGTCTTATGGAAGTGGATGAGGGCACTCCTACCTCCCAGGCCTCGCTCACCATGGTCATGGATCTGGAGCAAGAACGCCTCACTATCAAAGCCCTAAAAGAGTTGGGAAGCAGCCAGGAGGAGGATGACATCCAGTCTAGCATCGCAGTTTCTGAGAAATCCCAGTCTTGCTTTACCTCAACGACGTCCGACCATCCCTCCCCAAGCAGATCTGCTTCCGACGGCACGTATTCCAAAGAGGTGGAGGCCATCGACTTGTGGATGGCCGAGGCCTACCACCTTGCGGAGCATGTCTTGGCAGCAATACTAACACACTTGTCAGGTAACAAGCCTTCCCTCTGGGCTCTATGCCTGCTTACCTCACACAAGCAACGCACAATGACCACACTCCCCCGTCAGTCCGTCACTTGCACGTCTATTTTAGCTTGTGTTCGTACTATTCACTAGACACTAACTGTATTATATACGCCTGCATGTGTGAGATCCTACTGGGTTGTTGCACAACGTCCTAATGTCCTGTTCTGACGCCACGTCATGGCATAGTATTTACGCGAGTGCAACACTGACTTTTTAGTGTACCGTCAGGCCTGTGGGGTTTTAATTCCGTCAGTTCGGTTACCAAAGTCCAAAGGGTCAAACTATTCTGTGATGTGTGAACTTGCCAGCTGAATTCCGAAACGATCTTGTGCCTATTTGAGGTTTTGACCCCATGCTAACCCTCCTCCCCCATGTCCTTACAAGTGAGGCGGTAATCCTGGTCAGACAGTGGGTGGTGCTGTGGGGGGGTTTAATCAGTCCGGTGTCTGCTTGCGGTGGCCCTGAACATCACACGGAACAGTCTATCCGCCGGTGTTTGGTTTCTGCTACAGTGCAACTTTCGGCGCGGTGCTTGCAGGAGACCGGAGACGATCATTTCAGAGACCTCTACGTTTTGTCATTGAGAAGACCGTCTTATCCCCAACGATTTACAGTGTGTTCATCTTAACAAGCCAGTCAGACAGTGCTGTTTTAGTCAAGTTAGCCAGTGTGCCAGGTCGAGCTCAATGTGCACAGAGCATATTATTATTAGCACATATTATTTCCCTTTTCAACTGTTGCCGGCTCTCAGTTGTACGTGCTCGGGCCACTGGCCACTGCTCCTCTATTCACATCACATTGTGTCTGCAGGCCCAGGCTGAGAGGCGCAGTGTCAAACTCTCTAATTGGCTGCATGTTACCAGGGCTCTCAGTTTCCTCCTGTCCAGTCCTCTTGAGTCGTGATATAGCCCTCCCTCTCTCCTATGGAAAATTATGTGCGTGGAATATACATTTTTCCTTTTTGTCCTGTGACCTAATCTTCATTAGGTTACTAAATTTTGATAGACAATGCTCTGTAAAAAATATTTTTTTCCCAGTGACTGTTTAAAATCCTGACTGTGTAGTCAGTCCTGTTCACTCTGTTCAAATGCAAGGCTTTCCAGCTAGATCGGGGGGGACATAAATATTTGAGAATAAATTAGAAATAAGAACAAGAGGAAACCTCATTTTCGGCTATTTCGTTAGGTTATTTACTTTCTCGTCTCCTCAGTCAGAACGCATATAGCGTCTCCTCAGTCAGAACGCATAATATGCCAAATATTTTGATAGTTTCTCTCCTATACATTCTGCCTCACACAGTGTATCCCTTTATCTGTGTTCGTGTACCAGGCTAAATGCTGCGTGTCATGTCTCATTTATGTGCGAGACGTCGCGTACCCAGAACCGGGTTATCCCTCAGAACCTCAGCCAGTCGCAGAGCAGACCCATCGAACAAAGTGTTTAATGCAAACATTAATGTAGAATCTGCATCTCAGAAAGCCTGGCACTCAAACATATTCTAATGGCGGGTAACCAACGCTACGGGTAACCAACGCTACGGGTAACCAACGCTACGGGTAACCAACGCTACGGGTAACCAACGCTACGGGTAACCAACGCAACGGGCGCGTTCTAACGCTTTAGGTCATCACTAAGGCAGCCACGCTCTCTGAGAAACTACTCCCTGCAAAAACGTTGCTGAGAGACTTGTAACCAAATATTTCAGTTAACTACTGTTTGAACAAGGTGCTTTGGCACAATGCGTTTGAGGCTGGAGGAATGTTGGGCGCTTTTCCCTTGTGAGTTTTCTCAGTTAGTCATCATTCTGCAATGATGTGGCCGTAGCAGGGTTGGGAACTCCTAGGTGGATGAGTGTTTCTATTGGCTCAGCTTCATTTGGTAACGATGACAGTGTAGGCAGACCAGTTAGTCATCCACAGGCCTTTACTTAACTAAATCGAACATGAAATTAAAGGGAGCAAACAGAAATCCCTGACAGCCAAACAGAGAACGGGAAGGGAGCGAATGTTGATGATTTGTAACTAATGAATATTCCACGAAAGATGGCCACTATTTGCTCTAGAAAGTTGATGATGGATGTTTAAAAAAAACAAATATCCCAAAATCTTTTGACTAAGTTTTAGGCATTGTAGATTTTGAATCATATTGGCGGAGAACATCTTGAAGATCACTTGACCTGGCAAATCAGAGATCTATTCGTATTCATGAGTATAAGCATACCCCATTCCAAGAAAAGCTGCTTTGAACAAAATACGGTTTCAAATAAGGCAGTCAAATTGTAGCAAAGATGAGGTTTGTGTAAATTCTGCGCCTGTGTGGACTGGGTGCGTTAGGGAGGACTGGGAGTCAGCCAGCCAGTCAGCCAGCCAGTCAGCCAGCCAGTCAGCCACCCAGCCAGCCAGCCAGCCAGCCAGCCAGTTGTTCGGAAAGGAGTGGATCATGAGAATTCTGGAATGTAACTTATTCAGCCGTGCCCATGTGTGTAATCACATACAGCGTTTAATTCACTAAAAAAAGCTTTAGAAGCTGGTTAAGCTTTGTAAGAGTAAAAATGTAATGTCTCTAGCCAGGCAATGTTGTAATAGGGCCACACACTGAAGAAAATATATTATCTGGACACACACACACACACACACACACACACACACGGAGCACTGGGGCGCCTGTACCTTTAAGAGCTGCTCAATGCGCAATGAAGAAGAAAGCAGGCCACTGCAGCTTTGCTACCACTGGGACCAACTGCTAGATCGAGGGAGAGCTCCGGAACCAGGGTCCTCAGCCAAGGCTGCCTCCCTGTGGGTACCAGCAAAGTATTCTGGGAGGGACTTAGACCCCTGCAGTGCTGGACAAGGAAACCCCACTGGTTAACAGAGTGCCACTAGCAAGACAGCCAGGCAGAATGGGGTACAATTGAGTGCTGTCAAGTGTTCTCCTCCAATGGTGCCATGCTGGTATTACAATATATATAACTCTCTATTGTAGAAAACGTGAAAATGTTTTGACCTAATAATCGGGGTCACCAATATCCAGAGGAGCAGTTTTTGTTTGTTACACTAATTTGTTAGTTTAATGAAATGTAGTTGTTGTAGCAAAACAATGAACGGAAGCAAGAACAGTACAAAATACCCTACTTTAGTCTCAACCCACATTCACTGAATACCAGCATACTGGATTACAACTTTAAATATTTCAGGAACGAATTACAAATGCTAAAGCTTATGTCATTTTGAATGATTTAATACTATCCAGCTGCAACAATTTCATGGCACAGTCGACTGTTAACAGGATTTAGATGGATTGGTTGTCTTCCCACCACTATTTATGGTTTTCTCCTTTCAGTCAGAGTATAGCTAATGAAGGTAATGTAGCATGCCAGACTAAAGATTGTACCCTTTTATAAAACAGACATAGAAGGAATTGGGGAGTGACCCTCCTTTTTGTAGCACTAACAGGAATACAGACTGGTTTCAAAACCTGAATAATCTTTGTCATTGGTATTCAGCCAAGCCTGCCACCTTGCTATCAGAAACACAAATTGTTATCAGTAAAGAACAGAGGGGGTGAGTGAAATATGTGTGTGTGTGTGTGTGTGTCCGGCTGAACGCACAGTAGCCTGGGAGCTATAGCCCCCCCACCCACTAGAGGCAGAGCCCCATGTTGAGTCAGCCATTCACTCACTCCCTCTTAAATGGCCCTTTTTATGCAGAGGAAGAAGGAAGGCAAGTTGAAACCGTGCTATAGAACAACGTTACGTAACAGCCCTGCACAGAACGTGGCATTTCTGCATGGTTGACCTTGTACGTTTACACACACACACACACACACACACACGTATGAATGCAGTCAGCTATTTCCAGACTCGGGTGGCAAAAAGTGAAACTTACTTTTCTTTAAATATTGGTCAGAAGCGTAAGAACACTTAGGTAGTCTACATGTTTATTGCGCTATTAGTAACTTTAAATTCTTCCCTCTTTTCTCCCTCCTAACCTTTTTTTAACACACACACACACACCTACACACCTTTTGGTCCTCCACACCCCATTCTTTCACCCCCTACAGTCCACGACTTGGTGCACTGGCGAGACCCCAAGAAGTCCGGCGTGGTGTTTGGGTTGTCCCTGGTAACCCTCCTGTCACTGGCGGCGTTTAGTGTCATCAGCGTGGTCTCCTACCTGCTCCTCGCTCTGCTCTGCGTCACCATCAGCTTCCGGATCTACAAGTCTGTCGTCCAGGCCGTGCAGAAGTCCAACGACGGTCACCCCTTCAAGTAAAGCCCAGTGTTCCTGTCACACGGCGTTCAGAGTATGAACGAGCCAATGGGAGTAGATGCAGGGGGTCATAGGTCATCCAGCTGTTGTTTACTTGAAGTGTCTTAAGTTTGCCATGACCAGGGAGGCCGTATGATTCGTTTCCTGTTTGTTGCTTTTTGGTGATAATGAATGTATGTCTGAATATATCAGTGACAGTGTTACTTCCTGAAAGTGCGAAAAATGCAGTCTCCAGCATGTTAGTACGTGTCAGCAGAACTCTGGTCTGAGGGGAAGGGTTTTCTGTATGGTCCCAGTCGGAGAGACTAGCAACTTTTACAATGGCTGCCGTCCAAGACCACACACACACACACAGATTGTCAGATGAAGTATTAGATGGGGTTAAGAAGTGTGAAATCCTCGAATGATTAAATTCAAAGCGGCTATGTAGATTTTCAGTTGATTAGCTGCCTCAGATTAGAGTGAACTGTTTGGTTTAGCCGTGAGCTTGTTGGGCTAAACTTATCCAATGAAAAAGCAATTCGTAAGGTTTAATGCATCGCAGAGGAGCCCGATTGGAGGTCACAGCGTCACTC
Organism: Dallia pectoralis; assembly: GCA_029465975.1. NCBI lineage: Eukaryota > Metazoa > Chordata > Actinopteri > Esociformes > Umbridae > Dallia > Dallia pectoralis. Next base: position 13,425,610 of record CM055735.1, on the reverse strand, counting down.
CTGCTCTGGTTGGTCTTCCTCAGGGCTCTGATCGAGAAGGATGTCAGCGTTCCCCCGGAGACCTTCCGGAAGCATGTGGATGTCAGTCTGACCTACATCAACCGATTCCTCAAACGGATGAGTCGACTCTTCCTGGTGGAGGATATTATTGACTCCATGAAGGTGAGTTCGATCTGGCTGGCTCGTTTGGGGTCTGGTAGTAACAGAAACGCTGTGTGTGTGTTGACCCTAATCAGAGAGACGGACCTGTCTATACACATCCGGTGATCTTCCTGCCTTGTTCCCATATGCCTGTGTCTGTTCTCTCCTCCTTTTAACACTCCACTCCTGCGGCAGTCTTTTTATAACTCTCACTCATTCTCCCACACATACACCCACACATACACATCCCTGCTGTATTTTTCTAAAATAAGCCTCTCCATCACCAACCCGGGTCATGAAACTGCGGCTCTAGCCCGGTCCCGTAGTGGTAACGGCTCTAGCCCGGTCCCGTAGTGGTAACGGCTCTAGCCCGGTCCCGTAGTGGTAACGGCTCTAGCCCGGTCCCGTAGTGGTAACGGCTCTAGCCCGGTCCCGTAGTGGTAGCGGCTCTAGCCCGGTCCCGTAGTGGTAGCGGCTCTAGCCCGGTCCCGTAGTGGTAGCGGCTCTAGCCCGGTCCCGTAGTGGTAGCGGCTCTAGCCCGGTCCCGTAGTGGTAGCGGCTCTAGCCCGGTCCCGTAGTGGTAGCGGCTCTAGCCCGGTCCCGTAGTGGTAGCGGCTCTAGCCCGGTCCCGTAGTGGTAGCGGCTCTAGCCCGGTCCCGTAGTGGTAGCGGCTCTAGCCCGGTCCCGTAGTGGTAGCGGCTCTAGCCCGGTCCCGTAGTGGTAGCGGCTCTAGCCCGGTCCCGTAGTGGTAGCGGCTCTAGCCCGGTCCCGTAGTGGTAGCGGCTCTAGCCCGGTCCCGTAGTGGTAGCGGCTCTAGCCCGGTCCCGTAGTGGTAGCGGCTCTAGCCCGGTCCCGTAGTGGTAGCGGCTCTAGCCCGGTCCCGTAGTGGTAGCGGCTCTAGCCCGGTCCCGTAGTGGTAGCGGCTCTAGCCCGGTCCCGTAGTGGTAGCGGCTCTAGCCCGGTCCCGTAGTGGTAGCGGCTCTAGCCCGGTCCCGTAGTGGTAGCGGCTCTAGCCCGGTCCCGTAGTGGTAGCGGCTCTAGCCCGGTCCCGTAGTGGTAGCGGCTCTAGCCCGGTCCCGTAGTGGTAGCGGCTCTAGCCCGGTCCCGTAGTGGTAGCGGCTCTAGCCCGGTCCCGTAGTGGTAGCGGCTCTAGCCCGGTCCCGTAGTGGTAGCGGCTCTAGCCCGGTCCCGTAGTGGTAGCGGCTCTAGCCCGGTCCCGTAGTGGTAGCGGCTCTAGCCCGGTCCCGTAGTGGTAGCGGCTCTAGCCCGGTCCCGTAGTGGTAGCGGCTCTAGCCCGGTCCCGTAGTGGTAGCGGCTCTAGCCCGGTCCCGTAGTGGTAACGGCTCTAGCCCGGTCCCGTAGTGGTAACGGCTCTAGCCCGGTCCCGTAGTGGTAACGGCTCTAGCCCGGTCCCGTAGTGGTAACGGCTCTAGCCCGGTCCCGTAGTGGTAGCAACTTGCCAGTCAATTTCTCCGCTACTCCGGCAGATGGTCTTTAGTACAACCATATTAAATACATGTTCTGTTCATTCCCTGGCAGGAGGTCAGGGATAAGGGTCAAATTTCCATGCCTGCATACCCTGACCGTAACCGACACGGCGTTAGAAAATATTCAAATATGTGCATCTTGATCTGGTTGTTAGGTTAACGTGCGCGTGTGCGGCTCCTGGTTGCATTAAACAGGAACGTTCAACATGAAACACATCGCGTAGAGGTCACACAGCTTTTTGTGACCATGTGTACGTTCTGCTTTCACATCTGCCCCGAGGCACCCTGTGTTTTAACCACTGACTCAGTATGACATCACTGGCTCTTATTGGGGCACGTTTCTCTCTCTCCACGACAGCTTGCGGTGGTGATGTGGTTGCTGACCTACGTGGGAGCCGTCTTCAATGGTATCACCGTCTTCATCCTGGGTAAGGGCATGCTGAAGCTTTGCATTCTGGGAGAATGCAGCGTTAGACATTTGGTAATATAATGGATGTTGTTAGCCGCGCCTGGGCGAGTGCAGAACAGAGTAGCGGTGCTCCTTCTGGGTGAGATGGAAACGCTCCCATGCTCACGGCTGTTTGAAGCTTCTGGTTAGAGACATATAGACCAGTATGGACTAAAGATCATAGAATGTGCGAGAAAATCATTATTTAAAATGTTTAATAAAAAATAAAGGTTTGTTCAGTCCAACTGCCCAGAAGCAGTTGACTAATGTGTGATTGACTTTATGGACGATATGTCCGGAGGCTGGAGAATCAGACCGTTCATTCGTTTGATTGGCTAATGGCTTTTGCGTTCAAACACTGTCATGAATATTGATCTTAATTAATTTATTGGAAGCTGGCGCCATCCCATTTTATCGGGTGCCAAAGCCTAATTGATTGTTTTTCTAGGGGGAGTTCTTATTGGCATCTCCCTGAAAGTCTATTTATTAGTCATTGTGTATCTAACATGCTAGTTTTTTAACGTTTTTGTATTTCTTTCTTCAGCCGACATCCTGCTCTTTACCGTCCCCCCCTTCTATGAGAAGTACAAGGTAAGAACCTGACCTTGAACCTTTTTTTTGTTAGAAGTAGAACTGGGATAATAAGTTTGAGTCATTAAAGTGAGTCATACTGGTGAATCATACAATGTACCCAGAGCTAGAGTGGAAATATGGATCTGGAACGACCCAGACGATGAAGTACCCAGAGCTAGAGTGGAAATATGGATCTGGAACGACCCAGACGATGAAGTACCCAGAGCTAGAGTGGAAATATGGATCTGGAACGACCCAGACGATGAAGTACCCAGAGCTAGAGTGGGAATATGGATCTGGAACGACCCAGACGATGAAGTACCCAGAGCTAGAGTGGGAATATGGATCTGGAACGACCCAGACGATGAAGTACCCAGAGCTAGAGTGGGAATATGGATCTGGAACGACCCAGACGATGAAGTACCCAGAGCTAGAGTGGGAATATGGTTCTGGAACGACCCAGACGATGAAGTACCCAGAGCTAGAGTGGGAATATGGTTCTGGAACGACCCAGACGATGAAGTACCCAGAGCTAGAGTGGGAATATGGATCTGGAACGACCCAGACGATGAAGTACCCAGAGCTAGAGTGGGAATATGGATCTGGAACGACCCAGACGATGAAGTACCCAGAGCTAGAGTGGGAATATGGTTCTGGAACGACCCATGTGGTGGTGGTGATGTCCTCATCCACAGTTCCTCTTCATCTGAACCCACCAGATCCCAGAGCTCTTCAGTCTTTGGAGGCTATTTGCATCTTTGCCATCACCGTCGCCACACATTGGACATGCAAAGTCCGCTTACTGACACAGTGATGAGATTGCTGTCACTGGGCAGTTAAATGAACACTGATCGCGTTTACATAATGAGCCTATGTAACCATGTATTTTACTAGAACACTACACCGGCATGGCTCTAATGGATTAATGGACAACTAGGTTGTATGCGGCGTCGTTTTAACTCTTAACAGACACACTGTTGTTTCAGGGCTGTAATATCTCGACAGTCATGGATAAAACGTTGGTTCAGCCCGGTACCATAAATGTCGCTGTCATTGTCTTCTTCCATCTCCTCCACAGACCCAGATTGATCACTACATCGAAATTGCACGGACTCAAGTCAACACCACAATGGCCAAGTGAGTGACCCGCGGCCATGACCGTTTAATGCTGGTACCCTTTTAGTTCACGCGGGGATTCATATGCGCAACTTACTGAACGCGTTTGTCTCTCTCCATCCAGGTTGCGTGAGAAACTTCCCGGAGCCATCAAGCATAAGAAAGCTGAATGATCATCACATGGACGCCATTCCATTTGTCCTAAACCACTCCCGTTCTTACTGATGTATCCCCTCTCTGTCCTACCCCCCCCACACACCCCCAACCACCAACCTGTAGGTAGAACACGCATCAGAAATGCTACTCAAGCTTCTATGTAAACTGCGCCGCTAAACTACAAGCATTCAGAAAAACAACTGCGCCTACTGTGTCGATAGAAAACATGGCTCTAGCAGGAAGGGAGTGATTTTATGCCGACACAGAACGTCTTTCAATAATGCATGGGTCAGGTAAAAGACTGATGGATGGGTGGTGGTCTGGCAAAAGCAAATGGCTGTACTGTTAACTGTACATTTGGCTAAAAGTAAGAATGGGGGGAAAACAACTCTTACAAAGTAACTTTTGGGTGTAAACTGTGTCTCCTGCTCTCTAACTCGCTCTGTCTGTGGCAGGTGTATGGATAAACAATATATATTGAGTTTGTGATTGAAACGTGGTAACAGGATTTCCCTGTTACAGATTGGCCTGTTACGGCTTTGGTTTGTTCACCTTATAGGCTGTTATACGTGTGTACTTTTTTTTGCAATGCACTGAACTTTTAAATTGTTAATTTTTTAATCCCGTGAGCAGGTTGAAATAAAAGGATTGTGTCACTGATCCAGCTGTAATACTATTGGTCTAGTTCACGCAGTTGTATTTGGGTGAGTTCTGGTTAAATGTTTCTGCATAGTGTCCACATGTCCACAGTAGCCTTCCTCTGTCAGTTTTCTATTTAAAAAAAAAAAAAAAAAACCAACAGGTTAGCATTGCTTTTATAATAGAGGAAACGCTTAACGTGGTCATAACGTTTTTTTCTTTGATGCACAGATTGAAATCAACCGTGAGTTTTACGTTCACTTCTAAATTATTATTACTTATAAGATGTCTGCTTTTGACTCCCTTTAGCTATTTGTAACCTCGTAACTGCTTGACCTCATGGGATAACTTAAGTCTTTGTTCATTTTTTGGAGTTCCAGCGTAACGCTAGATGCAGAACTAGAGCATATCTAGAGACTGTAGTATTGGTCATTTGGTTTGAAAAGGAAAACTGAAACATTTGATAGGCTGTATGATATTCTTACCAAATTATTTTTGTTTACAACATAAGGAAATATTTGTGAATGCTTCAATGACACTTTAATTTCAATAAAAACATAGCTTATTCTATTTTAGCACTACTTGCATCTCTGGACTTGCGAAGTGTCTTCGAAAAGGGATTTTCGAAAACCAATTGAGTTTGAATATAAAATGGAGGTTCCGGCTTCTCGAGTGAGCTTCAGTGCTTTTGAGACATTGTGCCCTGACTGAGTCTGCGTATCACTTGAGATTCAGAGAGCAGCCCCTCGTCTTTCACATTTCACTGCCGCGCAAACGAAAAAACCTCTACTGCTGTGACGTAGGCGATACACTGATAGTTATTAGATTGTCCCAACACATTAACTACTGATCATTAGTCTGTTAACCTGCTGAACGCTACCCGGCAACGCCCATAGAACATTCCTCCCCATGCATGCGAACACCTCCGTGGTCACAATTGGCTCACAGAGATCTGGTTCCTGTTTACCTGCGCGTGTCTGTGTATAGCATCTCCACGTGGCAGTTAATCCCCAAACCACATGGAACTGTGTTGACTTGGCTTTATTAAGATGATGTGTAATTCATTATAGCGTAACATTTTACCAACTCTAGCTAATAGAAATGTTTGTTCTGGATGTTTATTTCTCTCACACACACACACACACTCACCTGCAAGTTGAACGTATCTTATGTCTTTAAACCACTGTGTCCTTGTGATTCTGGACTAATTGAACACTGTTGACGACCTCACATTCAGATGTTCCAGTCAGGCTTTTCAGAGGTGCTCCATTTCTTTTAGAACTTTCATTGATGGTGATCTTAAGGCAAAACATACTTTAGATACAATGTCTTTATTATTCTTTTAGACAGTGCTTTATTCTTCCGGAGAGTGTGTAAAAATACAAAGTCAACAGGCACATTCTCTGTCTAGTTTGCTAGATGCACGTTTCTTTTATCTCATTTCTTTCTGGTTGCTTTTCAATTTGTCTTTTGGAAATATGGGGAAGGATTGACAAGTGTTTATTATTTCTCCCTTTTTTGGCATTCTTTGTTTTGCTTTTTACTCTACCGGTAACTAGGTGTGTTAAATAACATTTGAGCTGCGATTGTAAGAAATTACGTTAGTTTGGATGTTTTTTTGAGCTTTTAAGAAAAAAAAAATTGTCCCTGTGATGTCAAAGTGGAATTAATAAAATATGTCAAAGGACAAGTTTTGGGATGTCTTCTTTATCTCCGTGACCTGTGCCATGATCTGACATTACATTAATGTTTGTTGTTGAACTGTTCATTTGACCCCAGCGGCCAACTGCCATTTTGGACATCATGGTGGACATGAGTGATTTCGATATAGGATGTAACCATGGCAACACCTATTACACCTGGCCAGCATGTTGAGAAATGGAAAGGCCTTTCAAATTTAGACGTGGTGAACCCAATCAAAGGGCACTTGTTTTTTGATACATGAGCCAGATATCCAGTCAGGTGACATTATTCAGATACTTTATTACAAAGATCATTGAGGACAAAATGCAATGTAGAGTGGAGTGGATACATGAAACCGCAGAGATATGGAGGGAAGTCAAAAAGGAGTCCCTAAAAACCATAGACCACTGCTGGCGCATTCACCAAAGGAAACCAAGTACCATCAGAAAGGTGCCCCCAATATGCAGACACATGCATGTAAATTGCAAGAGACAAAGTGTATTTAGATGAATTCATTAACTTTTCTTTTAATAAACTTCACTGTATTTCCTTTTAATAAGTGCCGAGTTAAAAACAAAGCTTTTAATGACCCGATAACATGACTGTTTGGGACCAACATGGCTTCAAGCCCAGTAACTGTCCATCCAGTGAGGGCAAAAATAACCAGTGCTCCATCTAAGGCTGTGTCAGAACCAAACGCTACCAACTGTCAAATCCTCGCCTCATTCTAGTTTCCTCATATTGTCCCAAAGTGCCTTACATGGAAGAGGATCCAAGTTTAGACCTGTTGTGACCTTCGAGTGGAGGCGGAAAAAAAACGTTTTTGCTACCAACACCGCTATCTTAGGTCAGACGAAGTGCGAGAGGCGATTTGGTATTCAACACCAGCGGCTCATCTCTCCACGTGACAAATCCTGCAGTCTCGTTCGTCAAACGAGTCCGTTGGTCCCAGGCTTGTAAACTGTCATCGTTCTGCAGTGCGTCTAGTATTGTCTGAGAAATGTTACTTCTGACAATGTTTGAATCCCGTAGGACCAATTCAACTGCTGATGACAAACTGTTAAAAGTAATGACAATCGCTGTATGCACTACAACTACGGCACGCAAACAAGCAAGTTAAAGAGCGAGAACGGATGGAAAACAGACAATCCCTGAGCTGTTTTTTCCTTGTGATGTGTTTTCTCACAGGACACTAAAATAAGGGCAAGAGAGTTGAGCATTTTATAAGGACGACAATTTTTTCCCTGGCATACTCATTTTAGAAATGTTTTGGCAATAAAACACTTAGTTGCATAAACCTTGACATATGCGAGTTTTTGAAACAGAAACCTTGCATTTTATATCATGTATAAATAAAGCTAGAAAAGTTCACCAAAGTAAGTGCTTCGACCGTTGAATATGACCGTTGAATATTCCCTCCACAAACATGCATGATGTTAGAATTCCCATGCAAAGTCATCACCGTATTTTCATTTTATATATATATTCAAATATAATTACAAAAAATGGCCGTAATTACAAATCGTTTTGTAAAAAAAACATGTAAAAGTGCTTGTAAAAAACAGTCAGTAATAATTCAAATCAGCAACACTATTTACATTGATTTTGTTGTGCAGCTTTTAGCTAAAAAAAACTTGCAAGAAAAGATCATCTCACAAAAGTGAGAAAAATAACCTGTCAAGAGACCCATTCACCTCACTGTAAACAACCAATTTCCTTTTCAAATAACAGAGGCCTGTACTACGAAGCAAGTTCAACATGCCCTGGATTACTTTCAATTATCTGGCTTCACCTAACCTGACACTTGCGATCTAGTTAAGAGATGTGACGACAGTGGTTATCAATTTGTTCAATCAACCCAGGATTTCCCAATCAAGCTATGAGCACGTTCACACAAAATGGGCAGAGTTTGCGCCATACCACCAATCACAGACATGGACAAGTGTAGAGCATCTTATTTCATGAAAGAGGAGCAAATAATTATAATAAAAAAAATATTAAGAATATAAAACGGCCATAGTGGCAAAAAGTAACACAGTTGCTGTTGCCAAAAAAGAAAGACTGCGTAAGTTACAGACTCATCACGATCACTGCCTATTCATTAAGGCAGGACTAGATTTCACTATAATTATACATGTGTACTCAATTAAAGCAATGTGTTGCTGAGATGAATTGTCTTGTCATTATTATTGCTCGATACTTTTAGTTGCAACTCTGGCAGTGTGTTTATTCTATATTTTGGGAACAAATAAAGAATAAACATAAAATCATTCAAACCAAATGCTGCATATAATTTACATTTGCACTGGCAACATACGGCTCATTTAGCTGACTAATATACGTCCGTCCCTCCGCTGAGAACCTATATATTTTATAAAGATAGTCATCTGGAAAAGCAAACGGGGTTTGTCGGCCCCTGAATATCCTTGCTACTTTAAGTGAACCTCCTACTATTCGTGCACCCAACGGGATCTTTTTAAGAATGGTGACGTCATTTAATCGAGAACTGATTGGTCAGTAGGCGGTGCTTTAATTCCCGTTAATCTGTTATCTCGACTAAAACCTGCTCTGGAGCAGGTTAGGTTCACAGCATAAGTTACCATGGCGATGCAACCCGGTAAGAGGTTAACCAGCGCCGTGATACCGAAAACCCAGGGTTGAACCTGAAGTTACCTCGCTAACCACAAACCTTGCTTCGTAGTACAGGCCTCAGGATTGAAACGACAAACTTGCCGAAGACAGTAAAGTACATCAGTTCGTTGCCTTTAGCATTATGACCTCAAACGCCCCCATTCAATCGCCTACACAACCAAATCCAGGTTTTACTCTATTTTTGGGAGAGAAAGTGCTATATTGTACGCTCGATCACACGCCAACCGTCAACCATGTCCCTCGTATCGTATGGCCTCAGCCAAGCCTCTTGTCCCCGACTACCTGAGATAAAGAGGCTTGAAATGACAGAGGCCAGGTGAACAGAGGAGAACAGCCATTCCTGACTCCCCCCCCCTCACCATCCTAGAGGAGGCCGCCCGATGCCTGTTCGAGGGCTGTGTATCCGTGGTCCTGTGAGGAGAAACAGTCGCCCGAGTGGACGAAGTGCATGGCCGTCTGGTTGTAGCTGAGCAGGGCCTGCTGCCTCTGATCGGGGCCGTATTTCAGAGAGTTCGGGTGGACTTGCTGGATGTGCCTCTTGATGGTGCTCACCTTGAGCGTGGCCAGCGTCGCCCCGCACACCATGCAGATCAAACCGTGCCGGCGGCAGTCGTAGTCCATCAGGAACTCCATCCGCCAGCGCACCTGGTAGTTCCTCCTCTGGTCCTTGCCTGGGTAGTGGCCGTGGCGACCCAGGGTGGGGGTTGTCGCACTGGCCTCCACCTCCCGCTTGATGCTCTTTGGGGTGCTGGGGGCGTGGTGGTGGTGGCGGTTGTTGTTGTCGTCGGACGAGGCCTGTTCGCCCAGCTCCCTCGCCACAGGGGGGCTGACGATGTCACTCGGGGTCACTTCTGTTAAACGAGGGGGGGTCAGTAACATATTATGAGGGTGTCATTAACATGTACGCTAATGTCAGTCTTTAGATACTCTGGACACGGTTAACCAGAGGCTGACGGAATGGTGTTTAATCTGACCTAAAAATGTAGGAGGGTGGAGCACTGGGTGTGTTTAGAGTATTGGAGGAAGGCCTATACAGTCATCTCATCCCCGGGCTTCCTCCAGGCAGGGTCTCGATCCTTTTTACTTGGTCTAGCATAGCTCTTTTGTGAACCATTCTTAGTCTGGCCCCTCGCCTGAGACCACTTTGCCTTGGGAAACCCTACCAGGAGCATGAAGCTCCAGACAACCCAGCCCTCAGGTTCATAGGGGCACACAAACCTCTCCACCACGTTAAGGTGATGATTCCCGGAGAGGCCCATATAGTCAGTGATTTTCAAATTGTGCATCCTTTCCTAATTGCAGCTATGTTATATATATTTTATACGTTTTTATATATATTTATTGACTCTGGATGGTATGGTTGATGAATTTCCCTGTACGGTGTTGTATGTTTCAAATTAGTTTTTGTTTGTTGATACCCCTCTTGGCCTGTAAGTGTTTTTTTATCTCAGTGAGCTCTTTTTCTGGTTACATATACGAAGAATGCAGAGCCCTATTTTTTTGCTAGCGTATCGTTTACATGGGTTGGAAGGTTGGTGGTTTTACCTTCCTTCATCTGCACGGTTGGTTGGTTCTCCGTGGGGACCTCTTTGGTCCAGGCTTTGGCCATGGCCTCCCTCTCCTCTCGGGCCAGGCTGGTGGTCTCCGGGTGGCACTCCTGGATGTGGCGGCGGAAGTTGCTCACCTTGGCAACGGGCAGCACCTGGGAGCACACCATGCAGAAGGTGCCGCGGCCCTGGGGCCCGTATGCCACCAGGTAGTCCAGACGCAGCCGCCAGGGAAAGCCCCCGCAGAGACGCCTCTTCCTGGGCTGGCGGGGACGGGGCGGGGGCACAGGGGTGATCACCTCTGAAGCCCCGCTGCCGTCACCAATCACGTCCTGAACCTGCGATAACGTCTCATCGTTGTCCTCCACGTAGGTGTCCGAGCCAATCTGGATGGTCTCCAGGTCCTCAGGGAAGAAGTCCACCCCGGCATCTGCCTCCACTCGCATGTCCGGCTCCGACTTAATGAAATCGTTCAGAGGGTCCGACTCTTAAGTGGCGAATGGGCAGGGGAATAATTAGTAAAGAACCAATCAAATGCATTATATAAAGCCTTGTTTACATCAGCAGTTGTAGCAAAAACTCTGAAACCCCAAGAGAAAGCAACATGATTGTTGTCCACAGTGGCCAAGAAAAACAAGTTGTGAAACTAAACTATTACAGTTAGTCCATATGACCCGAAGTGACAAACTACCCTGCCCCCTGACTTACGCTCGAAGACACCCTTCAACTGCCTTGCTCAAGGACAAAAATGCAGAATCTTCTCCTTGACAGTTAGATTCAGTCCACCCAGACGGGCGCACATAGTTAGGAATTCTCCATGTTCAATATACCACCACCACATCCCCGCCCCACCTCACCGTGCGTCTGGGCCCAGGTCTGCAGGATGCAGTGCTTCTCCTCCGAGCTGTAGACCAGGGACTGGGGGTGGAGGTCCAGCACGTGGCTCTTGATGTGGTCCAGGTGAAGGGAGGGCAGCGGGCGGCTGCACACCATGCAGACCAGCCTGCCGGCCTCCGACTGATACTCCATGAGGAACTCCTGTCGGAACCAGGCGTGGAGCGAGTCGTTCAGATAGCGCTCTAGGGTCTGTGCCGAGGGCCCAGGGAGCTCGTCCGGTCGGTGGAGGGGGACCGAGGGAGGGGGAGATGGCGTTGGGGACCGGGGCTGGAGTTTTGGGGTCACTATACCGGCAGGTTGTCCTAGGGAACATAAAGAGGAGAGTATATGTCATTTAAATGTCAAGTAAAAAATATTTAGTATGCGACTTAAATATTAAATATTCAAATCTATTTCATGTATAAATCTATAAGAACTCCATTCAGGTGAATACATGGCATGACACAGGCGTATGTTGTTGGTAATACCAGTAGACAGTCTACAATGACCTCACTTCCTGTTTCAGTGGCTCCTCACTGCGTCAGCATGACTCCACACGGCTAGTTCTTATTGAACATGCTCATACTGCCACCAAGTGCAAGATATTGTAACTCAAGCTCTTATCATAAAACTGTACTATGACTCGGCACTCTGGGACACACACTCACACGTCTGCAGTGCAGACACCCCCCAACCCGCTCTCACCGGTGGATCGCCGAGCGCAGTCTAGCAGGTCCTCCTCCTGACCCTGGGAGACGGCAACCAATCCTACGGGCGGATAGTGTAGCCGCTGGCCCCCCTCCAGGCTCAGGTGGCTCTCCCATCCGGAGCGGATCACCTCCTTATCGGAGGGACTCCACAGCAGCGAGTCCGGGTGCTTCTGCCGGATGTGCCTCTTGATGGTGCTCAGCTTGAGCGTGGCCAGGGAGCTCCCGCACACCATGCAGATCATGCCGTGGCGACGGGGGTCGAAGTCCATCAGGAACTCGCTGCGCCAGTACTCGTGGTAGTAGCGCCGGTGGTCCCGGCCCGGGATACGGCTGTGGCCTGGCCGGGAAGCACACTGGACCTTCTCCTTGCGGTCTGAGGGCCCCGGGACCGGGGACAGGAGGAACGGCGAGTCGGGACCCTCTGTGACGCTCCAGTAGCTGGTGCCCGGCGAGCAAAGCGGGGTCGCCATCTCTGTGCCAGCGTCGACGACATCGCCATTGGTCAGATGGTCCTCCTCTGATGGAGAGAGAGAATTAGGGGATGCGCATACTTTATAAAATACATTTTGATTGATTGACATACTCAGTTATTCCACGATTGGAGCTGATCATATAATTGGGCGGAATGTTTCAAACTCTTGTCCCGTTCAATCCCAGCCCTACTTGTCAGATGCCATTCACAAATGTATTAATTCCACTAGAATTATGAAGACAGCAGAGAGGGTCATGCTGGCATTAAATTAATCAGGGGATAATAATCTGTTTACCCACAGCACCACAACCACCTAAATGGGGGCGGGCGACTCCATTTAACCGACACGGTCGCCGCTGGGTGGCGTCTGTGCATCACAGCGAGAGGCCAGCATGGTATTTTGCCTTTGTTTATAGCGGAGCTCCTGAGATAAGGGGGCCATGCTGCTATATTGCATTGTCCGTCACACGGATTACCGTGACAAAGGGTGGCCCGGCCGACGAGGGGTCGAGTCTCCGTATCCTATCGCAACAAAAACGTGACAACTTACCTCCCGGACAGTGTCCCAAGTCTCGGGGCTCTCGCGTGGCTGCTGGTACTGCTTCCTCCTCTCTGCTTATTGTCAATGAGCACGGACCGGTCGGCTCAACACATTGGAGGACCACGGGCTCGCTCTCACCCGGCTGGTTCTCGTCCATCACTCGCCGACGTCCCAAATGTTCACGAATGCCTTCGGTTCGCCCAGTAACAGACTAGGGGCCCACGGGATTGGTCTAAAATCATTCGGGCACGCTTTTTTGTAGGATATCTAGCAGCACGAGCCGAGCTGTCCTTATTCTGAGCACCCCGTCCCCCGCACGCACGCGCTCGCTCAGCTCGGGCTCCAAGTTAACTTTTCATATATATCGGCAGGACATTTGCTCGCTCTTATATCCGTCTTCGGTCGTGCGGGTGTAAGACCCTCCTGGTTATGTTGAGCTGGAGCGGCCTCCCGTATGTATTTTAGGGCTCTGCTGCTTGTCTTCAGGGTGGGGAGCCGAGCTTGGGGCCCCTGGGGCTCCTTAAGGGGCTCCTGGGTAAATTTAAAGAGACAGTAGCGGCATCTGCGCAGCGACACGAGCACCCGGGGGCCCGATGTGTGTGTGTGTGTGTATTGGTGACATTATGTTGCCAAATCAATTGGAGAGACGTTCCCCTGTTTGCTATTTTTTTTCTAACTGAGACACGTTTATACAATTAATTTCGTTAGATGATAAACTGTTGTGAAATGCCTTTCCGGAACATACTTTAGGTCAATGTCTTTTTTCTATTCATATGGAATTATTTTGACATTTTCTTCTGGATAATCGTAGGTGCTAGAATCTATAATTACGATTACGACATTTTTTTTAAATCCAGTGGGTGAGTGGTTGTCGATGACTTAAAATCGAAACTAAAAATAAATACACATTTTGTAGCAACTCTTGTTTTGATTCAATCCTCCCAAGAACACATTTAATAACGTTTGTGAAAATCGTTGGTACATTTAACACCGGTCAAATCAAACCTGGGAGGACAATGATTAATTTATCTGCTACAGTTTTGCATATCAATGTTATTTTCAAACTTAAATAAGACAAAAAAATGGCTAAAATAGAATTAAAAGATATATCAGTGTGGCACCCAAGACCATCGATTCAAATGATTATTTTATGACTTATATGTGCTGCCCAAGTAAACAACCTTGTTGTGTCTCCTGTTGTGGTTAGTACTGCTTTAAGGGGACTGTATCTGTTTACACACAGGCAGCAAGGGCCCACATCCTGGTACTTTATCCACCGTTGTCAAGGCAGCTGTAGAGAGGAAGGCGGAGAGTAGCTGCAGTGTCCTGCTGCCAGTATATCTGTCCAAACGGTCACAAACTGTCCCGGAAAGTTAGGTGTAACTATCAGGTAATGGACGTGCATGTTTTTTGTACTGTGTGGGGTTGGTTTTATTTAGACAAGGAACACGCACGGGTCCGTGTCCGTGTCCGTGTGGACAAGGGAGGAGGAAGAGCTTGTCCATTGTACGCTGGGTTAGAGACAGGCGCGTTTAGACGAATGCATATCGCCGACATGTCTCAGACGATTATTTGAAAACGATTTTCGTTGTAATCCGTGTCTATTATTTTTGCTCTGTGTCAGCACATTCCGCCTGGGTGTGCGTATCGCAATAAATAAAGAATAAAAAATGGCACACGACAGACATAATTTGTGATAGACGGGGGACATGGTTTAAAGAGACACTGCCATTTTTTTCTCTTCCTGGTTGTTCTGCATGGTCTTGGATGTCAGAGACCACAGACTGCGTTTTGGACGCGTGTTAGATTTTATAATGCGACACATTATAGCCTATGCTATATGTAGGCCACTATGGAAACTTGTTTTATGGCAGAAAATGAATGAACAGGCTACAGACGCCTCATTTGTTTGGAATTGATGCATGTATTTTGTCTTAACTTTCGTTTTTATTGTGCACATTAGGACCCAGATTTTACATAACTATTAACCAGCCCTACATAAATAAATTGTAGTGTGAGCAAACCTTTAAAAACAAGTTGTTATATGCTTTTACTGAATTTAATATCTAAGCTGTCTGTAATTGTGTTAATAACTGCCAAATCCCGACTATTATATATAGCCTACTATTATATATCCACCTCAGTGAATATTTACCCTTTCTATTGGAATGTAAAATGTTCTGCTAGTGTTTTTTAATTTGCTTAAGATTTAAACATTTTAATCTAACATCCCAATATACCCAGTGCAATTTGTGTTTTTTCCCCATACATTGGTAACATTTCTTTGCTAAGCCTGTTGTCTGTACTTTCAGGACTACCATCTGGTGCCTGTTAATGTCAAGATGCGGTGACCACTAAAGATGAGAGACATGCATACAAACATCTATAAGATGTTACTCAGTAGTACTACTCTATGTGTGGGCTAAATGCTAACAATATCCACCCTTAGCGAACATTGGACAAAAGAGTGGAGGATGAGTAGGGAATCTGCAGTGAGCACGGTTATGTGAAGTGCAGGACGGGTGACCGAGCTGTTAAGTGACCATAATGCCAACCACCAAGGGAACCGGCGGACCCGGCAGCCCACGCGGGCAGCGTTACCGGCCGGCCTCAGAGTTTGATGACGCCACCCTCGCCCAGAAGAGAGAGTACTGGAGGAATAAGAAACGAGAGCAGCGAGCCAAACTGTCCGAGGTCAAGAGGGAGAGGTCAAAGGCGACGAACAGAGCAAGTAAATCCTCGGGCGGCAATCTAGTCGATAAAACTCTAAACTCAATGCCGCTGAATTCCAGTGGCTCCTGTTCAATGACTGGGTCTGCCCCACCATTGTTGAATAGTGACGGTTCCTACCAAAACGATGTTTGCAGTGCACCTGTAATCTTATTGAAAGAAAAAGGTTCTGCAATCTCCCATCATCAGAACTACACGGTTGGAGAAGCGGAGCAGAACTCTGCGTCGGCAAACCAAAAGGAGAGGTGGTTTCAGAGGATAAAACTTAACAAAGTTTTGCCACCGTTCGAAGCGTCTGGCGCAGGTCAAGAAAAAGGAGCAATGGTGTGCCAGATGGTTGTTAAAAGTTCGCCAACGGGGGACGCCGTGATCGGAGACGTTACCTCAGCCAGACCCAATGGAGCGCTGATGAACTGCAGCTCCCCTGTGTCTCCGGGAAGATCGGCGGCGAGGTCCTTGGCACCTTACAAACCAGAGGGAGGAATGACCATGTTCAACGGCAGCTCTTCTGTAGTGGTAACAGAGTCGCATCTGGCCACCCAGGGTGTATCAACACCTGGCGCGTCAACGAATACAGTGCATGTTCAGCGCAGGCCTCTAAATGCTAATGTTGCCAGAGGGAGTTGCCAGGGTACCCCTGGCCTTGTTAGCAAACCAGGGGGTAGGCCTAGGGGGATGAAAGTAACCCCGCTAGTAGGGAAAAACTGTGCCTTGGCGGCGGTACAAGGGGTTAGATGCATCGACGACACATCAGCCACACCGGAGACTGAGGAGGAGAGGGCTGCCAAGCGCAGAGAAAATTGGCGCATTAAGAAGAGGGAACAGCGAGCAAAGCAAGCGGCTAGCTTAAAGAAGGCCAGCGAGAGGGTCAGGAGCACAGATATGTCTTTCACAAAAGCACCACAGGCATCCAATGTGGTCATTGTACGTCCTACTTTTACTTTCAGTGGACCGGTCCAAAGGCAATGCGTCACAAGGGTCAGGGCCCCGTTCGTCTCAGCTGGACGCCTGCTTAAAAATGCCAGAGCCGTGGCCACCGTTGCTGTCAAAAGGGAGTCCGAGGACTCAAGCCTGGCTAAGCTAACTGCCTGCGACACTAATCGTCAAACTGTTGATCTGAATCTACAGAATCATCAGGAGGCTAATGCAACGATGCAGACTTGTATTGCATCGAATATAATTGGATATAAACCAGCTGGGGAGCCAATCACAAGCCTCCCTGGTCCAGTGCAGTTTGTCAACGCTAGCCGAGGGTTGGTCCGTTGTCGAACTCCAAGACAGAGGTTCGCCGAAAGCCAAAGAAATTTCCTGGGTCAGAGGAACATGAGAAGGTTTCCGTGCCATTCTGCGGCCTTCACGACCCACAACGCTTCCCGGGAGAACCCGTCTGAGACTCCAGAGCAGATGGCGACCAGGAAGCGGGAGTACTGGCGTGTCAAGAAGCGGGAGCAGCGGGCGAAGCTGTCTGTTGAGGTACGGGCCAAGATGAAGGAGAGGGATGGTCTCCTGCGAAGAGTCAAGCGTTACCAGAGCATACTGGAAGATATGAGGAATGCCAGATTGGCGGGATGCACCACGTTCTCACAACTGACAGGAAATAGGCCCAGTCACACCAGCGCCTCTGAGACCATAGGAGGTTTCATCAAGGAAGACGGTACGTTGACCAACAACATTCCCCAAATTGACCTTACCGTGGCAGCCAAAGACACCGGAGTTGACATTGCTGGCTGTGGTGGGATGCGTGTTAATAATTCATTCGCCACCACGCACCACCAACGTCAACTACTTCCCAGTCTCCCTGGGGATGCCTCTAGCAATATGGCGTTGAGTCTCCCAATACGGGTTAACCCACCACCTCTAATCTGTCCTGCTCAAGTCAAAGTCTCTTGTCCTCCGATTGGCATGACACTCAACAAACCTCCCAGGTTAGTTTCAATTAAACCAAGCGCTGACTTTCGCGGAGCACCAAATTCACACTCAGTTGTCCGACCCCAGAATCATTTCACCCTGACGCACCCGCAAAACGCTCAAAACCCCTATCCAGGTGTGCCTAAAGCAATGACAAATTCTGCTAGCTGTGTCATGAAGATGGCCGTCAAAGCCTCTTCAGCCTCAGCGGTGCTTAACCTGGACCCGGCGCTAACGGAGGAGGAAAAGATGGCTAAGAAGAGGGAGTACTGGCGTGTGAAAAAACGAGAGCAGAGGGCAGCTCGCGCCAATCGCCTAAGGCAAGGAGCTCAAGCTCGGGGAAATGCCGCTTCGCAGAAGAGGCGAAACCAGAGGATAGGGCGTTTATCCACGGCTGCTCCCAATGTCAACACCACTGTGAACAACGCGCTGGCTATCAATCCTCTGTCAAATACCAGTGTGTCCGTGCCTCCACCGAAAAACAAAATCAAGCAAGAAAGAGAATCAACCTCAGTAGATGCACCGTGTCTTCCCCTGGAACTGGATTGTGTAGATATCAAACCGCCACCACCAGAACCACAATTAAGTGAGCCGACAGACATGGCATTGAGTGCCGACAGCCAGGCTACCACTCTCCTGGCGGTGGCCTCGATGAAAAAGCTCCTGGAGGAATCGCTGAGTACTGTGGCAGACTGTAAAACAGAGCAACCCGACTGTGCTCCGGAACAGCCCGACTGTGTTCCGGAACAGCCCGACTGTGTTCCGGAACAGCCCGACTGTGTTCCGGAACAGCCCGACTGTGTTCCGAAACAGCTGCCTTATAAAACGGAGCCTCAGGCCTTCCCGTCTGAGGACGCACAGGTCCAAACGGAGGTCAAGCCAAATCTACCTCTGCTCACCCTGGGAGACGAGGAGAAGGTTTCCATATCTGCTGACCTGTCATTGGAGGTCAAAGGTTGGCAGGTGGATACCGACTCTCTTCCTCCATGTCAGGTGGCCTTTCGTCCACTTAGCCCCAACCCAAAGGACTCTCCCCTGTTCAATGGCACTGAGATCCCCTCTTTCCCGGCCCCTGCTCGCGAGCCTCCGTCTTACTTGCCCGCGCACACAGAGGCAGCAGTTGCCGGAGAACCTGTCCTCCCCTACCCTCGCAGAGCCCAGAGGCTGCGTGATAAGAAAACAGGACACCACCACTGCTGCCCTCCAGAAACCCCAGAACACCAGACTCCACGTCATCATCAACAACAACAACCACCTTGTCAACAAGACCAGTATCAAGTGCAACAACATCAACAACCAACTCGACAACAGCAGCAGCAGCAGCGTCAGTTTTATCACCACACCCCGGCGACAGCAGACCACAATGTGACTCTGCAGAAGAGGGAGTACTGGAGGATCATGAAGAGGCAGCAAAGAGCCAGGAAGGCCCGGCAGGGGGGAGGGGCCTTAAGGCAGGGGGACTACAGCAGACGACTGGCCCTCAAAGCAGCACAGGTGAGCAGATATCACTTAGGATTTTTGGTAATTTAATCACACTGCTGATTCTGTCATTTACAAATGTAGGCTGGGTCCCTTTAATTTTCAGTCACATTTTAGGGGAAGTGCATTTAGTGGTAATGTAATTTTGGAATTAAAAACATCTGTGTCTTGGGGAACATAGTGTGCCGTATATATGAGTGTGGTTAATATGATTTATGAGAATTGGACAAACATAAACAACGGCAATTGTCTTTCAGGCCTCAAGTCACTTCATCAAGACACAGGCACTGAGGCCCGGACAGAAAAGCGGGAGCTTCAGTCTTCCGGCACCGCCGTTGCTCAACCCACAGCCTTCCCCACTACTCCGGCCTATTTCCCCTCTTGCCTTCGGACCTCAGGAAACCAACGCAGCAATTCCCAACATGCCATCACTCCTGGTTGTAAGCCCCGCCCACTCCGACATGGGACAACCATCTGATGCACTGCAGCTCAAACCGCCCGTCAACTACTCCACTATCTCCTGTTCACTGGCTGGTCACACAGGCTCCTCGCAGACATCCCTCAGCTTTAGTAACGTGTCACTGCCTGTAGAAGACGGGGTTGACGGCCCTCCATTGGCCAAGGGAAAGAACGGAGGGCTTCTGTTAGTCGAGAGTCAACCGGAAGCGGCCCTGGGATCTAGCCCTGACTCGCCGCGTGTAAGAAAATGGCGACTGCAGGTACAGGAAACCGCAGACGCCGACCCATCACCTGTAGCCACTCTCAGTCCTCCGGCCAACCCTTTGACCAGCATCAAGTTGTTACCCATCCATCTACCCAGTGAGATGTCTTCTTTCACGCCAACGCAGGCCCCTTTCACTCGTCAAGAGGTGCAGAATTGTCAAAGTGGGAATGATCGAAATGTGCAATCCTCCTCGACGCCGCACTGCCTCGCCAAATGCCCCGTCTACGTAAGTTCCATGGGTCCGCCCAAACCGGTGCCGGGAGAGTCCGAAGAGGAGACCCTGAGGAAGAAACGGGAATACTGGAGGGTAAAGAAGAAGGAGCAGAGGGCCAGGAAGGCCATGAAGGACAGGGACCTGACGGAGAAGAGGGCGTCCACCAACTGGCGACCCATCCTCCCCGGCGGCCAGACGGACAGACTGCATGGGCTCGACACACAGGTAACGTTCACAATGGTGACCGTCTCAAAAGAAAACACATCACCTCTGGCAGTTTGTAAGCCGCACCTGTGTGGTTAACTATTGGCTTCCGTTGGCGGCGTTTGCTCTTAGTTTATGTTATTAACGTTGTAACTCTCTTTTTGCCAAAGGAACAGGATTCTAACCATTGGCTTAACACCGCAGAGGACTCTGAACTACTGCTGAGGTGAGAGACGCGTTTTCAGGCTTCTCAGAGTTCTCGGTTGTCAGTGAGTGGATTGGCAGTCCATTACTGTAATGTCTTCTTTATTTCCTACATAGTACTTCCACAGGGACAGATATGGGCTACTACCCAGACTCCAGCCATATGGAACCTTTAGAAGGTAATGTCATATTTCTAGATCCCTGTATGGTCTTAATTCAACCACAGCAATAGGGCTTTCTTAGAATATGTAGCTAGTGAAATGTCAGCATGGTCTAGTGGAATTTGCCGTCTGCTAGCGTAGCTGGTCAACGTTCAAATGCCCAAGTGTCATGCCTTTGTCTTTACCCCAGACGAATCAGAGCTCATTCATCCAGATGACGCCACTGGCGACCACTACAACGGCCCTTTCTCGGACGCTGTCTGGAGGAACCGCTACCTCATGGACTACGACCCGCTGAACCAGCTGCTGGTGTGCATGGTGTGCGGGGACCTCCAGTACTCCCACAGCCTGGAGGGAGTACGGGCCCACATTGAAGACTCTCACCCGGACACGCTGAGCCTGGAGGCTCCAGAGCACCGGCGCATCCTGGAGGCCTGGGACGAGCAGGTGTCCAGAAGAGAACGTTTCTTCACCAGCCAGCTGCAGCAGCACAGTGGAACAATGGGAGGTGATTAGGCCATACATCTGTATTTTGTATATTAGAGGAGCCATTTCTGGTTACCAGATAATGCTGGCTATGGGGACATTTAGAAATGAGTGTTGATGATGTACAGTATCAATGCTCACTTTGTTTCAGTGGACAGTGCCAACCTGCCGGCAGAAGTAGAAGTTCTGGTTGATACCGAGGATGCGTCCTACATGGCGATGGGCAAGAGCTCCAAAGCCAAAACCACGAGGAGACCGTGAAGGCAAACGTGAGGATCAGAATGTTGACCACAGCTCTGTGTATTTGCTGAATAAACACCGTATTCAAGGTTTGTTTGACCACATCCTGTCCTCTTTTTATTAGTCTTTATCCGCAGAAGCACAAGTGTCTATACGGCGGGCCACATAGGGCTGCATCGGAAGGCGAGAGAAGAGGGAGAGAACATTTCTCCTGGTCTCTGTCTTTGGTGTGCGTGTTTTTTATACAGAGAGCAGTTTATCTCTACACAGGACCGACTCAACTTGAACTGTATACCGGTATGAAGGAACAGCGAACTACGAGTGACACGTTTTACCTCATTAACGTAAGGATACATGCACAGACGCTTTTGGAAAACGCTGTTTTATAGTGACACTGATTCACTACCACAAGTTGTCTTTTCCTCGAATGAAACATTGATGTGTTCATCGGGGATGACGATGGGTTCTGTCTTTGGGTTTATGAAACTTGCTGAAGCACAGTCCGGGTCCTTCCGCCATTGCCGATTGGTTGTTCCTTAACACACCTGCTACGTACGTACATGTGGCCATGACAAATAGGTCAGTTATGGTCTTCTATCTGAATCAATGGCACGCCTTTGGCTTTTAGTTGTCAATGAATCAGGATCGGTGTGTGTGATCAATAATTGACACTTGGTCTGTACATACAGTACATGTTATAATTTTGGCCAATTGTACACATTCATTTATTATTTCTCACTATTCCCTGTTGGTTCTGTACTGAATTAAAAGTATTTGTTATTCAAGTTTAAGACTGTTTTAAAAAATGATTTAATCACCAGGGACATTCTTGCATGATGGTATATGTAAGATATTAAGTTCAATATGCTCTAAAAAGTACTGATGGGTTTTCTCTTTATTTATGCTCCATATTGTACCTGTAACACTGAATTCAATATATATATTAATATTCTGGCACATTTCAAAACAAAATTGGAAATTGGACTGGAATGTAAAATAAGACTCCCTTTTTTAAACATGTATGTTTTTTGTAATGGTGATTTGTGAGAAATGTATTTCTGCACTGTAAATACAACACATAATATTTATGTTTAAAGGCCTGGTGAAATACCAATGATCTAATGTGTTATCTCATTACCTTATCACTTTGTTACTCACGTTGTTTTTCTATTCATATTTTGTAGTAATACTGTTATACATGAACTCATTTAATGTAATTATTTAGTCTGAATAGTTAGCAGCGCACATGTAATGTTAATGTCAAAACAATTATCAGCATTTTTTAAATTTAATTTTGTATTATTTTGCAACTCCCGAGAACATGTAAGATCCAATGGCCTGCTGGGATTTTTTAACATTTCGTATCCCACTAATATATGTATCAGTTATCATCTGTAAGATATTTTCATTTTAGGATTTTTTTGGTTCACCAATATGCTGAGGAAAACAAAAATACAATTGAGCACAAATCTTTGAAAGTCATTCTTATGTTTTGTTAAGACTGAAAATGCATTGAAAACAGAACAAACATACTGCTATTACTTGTATTGGTGTAACAGGCTACAGATGTAGTAGGACCCTGACCAAGCTGTTCCACTTTGCCTGATCAGAATGTACCTCTCAATTGGTTTCTACTTTGTTTATCATGTTCCAATGTGTTTTCGGTACCCAATAAACCCTTTTTTACCTTTTTTAAGTGGTTCTATGATTTGGTGTGAGGACATGTATTTTCATGTATGGGGGAAAATCAGCAGAGTGAATAAATCCTGTTAACTACTAAACTTAAACTTATATAGAACAGGCCATACTCGTTTATCTGAAACTCTTCATTTACATTTATCTAATTTACTGTTATTAGGCAACCCACAGTAGTGAGCAGAATTATTTAACGGGTGGGCAAGCTCAGGCCTGCAGGCCAAATCAGGCCCTCTGTATTTCCATCTGGCCCCGTAGCGGGTATTAAATCAGTTTTGATGGGAAGTACAAAATAACTTTCCAGTCCAATTGTTATGCATCAAAATTAAAAATAATTTAGATATAATAATAGACCTACAGTATAAATGTAATGTGTATACATTTGAATAATTCCACAAAAGGTACAGAATAATTTATAATTCAACAAATTACAAAAAAACGAACGGGCCCTGATTGAACATATTTATACTCTCAGCCATGGTGTTAGGCTAGCATCTGACTCGTTTTAAGTGAGCTACACAGGCTAAAGCGTCAAAAAGTAAACATCAGGGTATTTTTCCGACGGATGTATTCAACGTTTTCTATAGACGCAGTCACTTATCACGCTGGGAAGGCGTCTTTATATTTCAGTAACCCTTTAACACTGACCTTACGATTTTAACAGAATCCTGGAAGCATCTGACCGAGTCTACAGTCGTGTTCGCTGTCCAGAATTCTTTGATGAATGCAGATCAACCACACCTGGATAGGTGTTGTACTTACCAACAGACCAATTATAGCGATCAGTTGCTCAATTTACATCGCTGCTGAAGCCATTCACACTGTTTATCTAGTCGGTAGAAATACCCCTCTACTAGTGAAGTATAAAAGATAGCCAAGAAATCAGCATCAATTACCATTTATTTTAACATTCACAGACACATTCTTGGATCTTAGCTTGGTACAAGTTCCAAGTTAGTCAAAGGGTAGAAGGTGAGGCAGCACTAAATTATTTCAGATGGCTTCTGGTTACCATGTACACGCGGTAGATCAGCTGCGATATTTTCTCAAACTCACCAGTCAAATACTCCTACAGCGCTGTTGCGTTATATCAGGAGCGTTCCTTTACAACAGAAATGTGAGGTGCTTGGGTTGGATTGAACTGTACATGAAAACCTCTCAACTAAAATGCTAGGAACCGTTTTTTGTCGGGCACAGGTCCAGAAGAAACCAGGACACAACAACGTTCTAAGTATGATTGAGACGTTAAGCTTGAGTTCTCGTTCGTGAAGAAATATCCTTAACATCCCACCAACATGTACCAGTAGGTTTATTTTATCATTTGTTTTCAATAATAGCTGATATTCTACATCAGAGTAGGTCTATAAATACACTGGGATGGAAAAACATTATTCCCACAGCTAGCATCTCTTGTGGAGAAGTTGTAATTGTCCCATAACCGTTCACTGCTTTCCGCTCTGGCTTACGCGATGTTCTTCCTCCTCCACAACCAAATCTGTCTCTGTCTCCTCCTCTCCCTCTGGCCCGTATCCGTGACCTGGATCCGAAACTCCCTGGAGCTCCATCGGGCCAGCCTCCAGGCGAAACAGGGTGGGGACGCAGCCCAGGATGGGGTTGGTCTCCTGCAGGCTTGAGATCCAGTGGTTCAGCGTGGCCTGGTCCCCCTGGCTGGTCATGCACATGGCGAACACTGGGCCTTCATCCACTGTCGAACACAAGACATGAGTCTTTAATTCACACAACTTCACTTCACATGTCCTCTGTCCCCTAATTCACACATATTCATTTCACATGTCCTCTGTCCCCTAATTCACACAGCTTCACTTCACATGTCCTCTGTCCCCTAATTCACACATATTCATTTCACATGTCCTCTGTCCCCTAATTCACACAGCTTCACTTCACATGTCCTCTGTCCCCTAATTCACACATATTCATTTCACATGTCCTCTGTCCCCTAATTCACACAGCTTCACTTCACATGTCCTCTGTCCCCTAATTCACACAGCCAAACTGTTCGCCGGGAGGTTTATTTTCGAGCATTTCTTGTGTTACTCTGTCATCTTACCGTCTTCCACATCAAAACTGTCGTCGTCTCCTAAGTCCCGATCCAAGTCCAGATCAAGCTGCAGGGGGTAGTAAAAACTCCTCTCTGGGTCATACCGATCCTCCACCTGGAAATCAGACGACAGCTATGAGCATGGCACCAGCAGAGCTTACTATGCCATATCACTACTTGCCAGAACAGCCACACACAGTATTGCAACAGAAACATGTTTCTGTAATGATATGAAACCAGACCTATTTAGCCTGCGCATACGCAACGTAAAAACCTAAAACGCGCCAGACATTATGAATAAAACACCTGCAGACATCATTATTGCCTTGACCAGACAACACCAGATCACCCACCTTCTGGCCGGGGGGCAGCGGGTCAGCCCTGAGCGTGTAATAATAGACACACGTCTTCCTCAGCCACAGAGGAAACGGACCCTCAACAAACACAGGCCGCTCAGGGTTATGCCCTGCCAGCTGCTCCATCTGGCCCGGACTCTGAATCCCTGACGCCAAAGAAGGTAAAGGGTTAAAGACAGGGATAAACGTGCAGGGTGTTTGTTGTACATTCTCAGAGGTCAATTCCTGATTCCAATTCTCTCCGATTGACAGCGGAGAAACCTAAAGAATTAAATGACCACAAAACACAACGAAAGAAACATAAACAAACTGACCACCTGACAAGACCTTGGATTAAAATCCCTGGTGAAATGTGGAAGTCTGCACGTCCAAGAGGAGCAAGAATGGGACGTAAGGGGTTACCTACCTACGAGGAGCGGGTATGTGACTTCCTCTCCTGACTCTGTGGTGTCAGTACAGGGCGTCTGGTAGACAGTGACCTTGGCATCCAGGTCGTTCGCGATGCGACCCAGGCTGAGGCGGGCCAGATCCACTGGGTCCTCTGGGAGCTGCTGGGGGACGGGAAAGGGGTTGAGGTTTTTGAATTTGGGGAACCAGTACATAATGCGCTGAAACTTTCTCATCGGGTGGGACTTCTCGCCAAAGATCTGGACAATCAGGACCTTGGTCTCCATGTTTGGCATGATACCTGATGAGACAGGAAAATACGTGGGAAAACTGGTCAGTGGAAATAAAGGAGCAGAAATAGCACTTGTGGACAATCTCGCTCACGCACGCGCGCTCGCACGTGCGCTCACACGCACGCTCACACGCACGCTCACACGCACGCTCACACGCACGCTCACACGCACGCTCACACGCACGCTCACACACCTATACCCTTACTAACACACCGTAGTTCTCCATCTGCTCTAGTAGTTGCACTCCACACTCCTGCTGTCTGGGATAATGGTTATACATGCGCTGAATGAAGTTCCTGGGCACAAACACTTCCTTGGGGAAAACGTCCAACAACTTGTTGTAGACGGTCAGGTCCCTCTCCACACCGAACTCTGGCATCTTCTTCAAGGCCGCGTAAATGAACTCTACGTGACCACGGCGACGTATGTCCCTGTTACAAAACACGTCCAGCACTCGGCTGAACGCTGCTTTAGTCTTTGTCTCCCTAGACACTCTCTCAAACAGGTCATCATACGTAACCAGGGACTTGTCCTTCTCTTCCTGGTCCGCGGGAACGGCCTGGCGCTGACAATGCACAGTGCTGCCATGGAAAGGCCTCAGTGCCTGGAGATTACGTAGAAACCCGCTGTCAGTACAAACCGAAATACCACGACATCAGTGGCACAATAAACAATTTAATAAACAACGTAACTGTTTATGTGCCCCTAGCTTGACCACACAAACATGTTTTGGCTGCACTGTTAATATATTAACTCTAATTGAACCACTCTCTTGTCTACATGGTGACCTCTGAGATTAATCATCTGAGGGTTTGTCCTACCTGGCTGCAGGTGTCGTGTGGTGTTATTCTGGACGGTGCTGTGGCTAGCTGATAGCGGACAGCTGCTCTGACAGAGGGGACCACGATCCCAAGACTCTGGAGCCGTAGAAGACAACGGGCACAGTTCATAATACACACATAATTTGGACCCTACAGAAGCGTACAAGATAAGCAGATGGGTGAAAAACACGACAGGGATATGCAATGATGAATTATCAACACCAATGTCAATATGGTGACAACTTGCAGTCAGCTCAATCTCTGGGGTTAAGTTGACATGGCATATAACCAACATCAGTATTAGTATGGTAAACATATTATATTACGTCTATATGTAATACATAAGTCGTAAAGCATAAATACTTTGACAGCTCAGCATGTCTTTAACCTAGAGGACGATATACTTACAGGAGATAAACCGGTATCATTGATATCTGTGTTGGGTATCCTTCAGACATGTTTCTTCACCACCATGTTGAAACGGATAAGTTGTCGTTAACATTTCCTGGTGCAACGACATTTTCTCTCCCCCAGAATAGCAGAAAACATTGAATGCCGACATTCGTTCCGAGAGCTTTTGAACAACGTGCAGTACTAAAATGTGCCACCCGGTGGCAGGACGTCTCTGTAAACGAAAACATAATCAATTAAACAGAGCTTTTGGGTTACAGAACATAACTACATTACACCACGTACCCATAGGCTTTACATACATGTGTGTAGGTCCATCATTCTACTGTACATGCGAATCTATTGGCCGACTGTGCACATGCCCATGCGATGCTTAGCTCATTTCCTGGGGTTGTGTACAGTTTTGGAGTGCATTTTTTTCAATACTAAATCCGATCTGGCTTCTGCGCACGGTGCCATGCGTGCCTCCTCTTTTGTGAAGAAAGTGCAACTGCAGCAACAGCGGAAGACAATATGGAAAGTACACAAGTAAACAAACGTCATTCCTAGACCAGTGAACAACTTCGGGGCATTCAAGTATGGATGGTTCTACGAATAGCCTTGGTGAGTGGAGAATCGAACATTTTATTGACAATTTACTTTTTTCCTACTTAGGACACTATAATGTGTCTGTCAGCCATGTGGGCGTATTAGTGTGCGAGTTACCAACAAGCCTTATTGTGCATTTTTCATGCAATTGCAAAGAGAGAGAAAAAAACACGTTTGGAATTGTAACAAAAGGCATTTGGCCAGTCTTGTTATTATCGTTCTTCGGGGGGTTGTATAGGTTACTTTTGAAATATAATCCGTTACTTAAAAACAATCAGTAACCAGCACCTATCTAAAGCCCCATCATCTCCAATACAGGCACAGATAGGGGTTCTCATTTCCATCTAGGAACCTCACTTGAGCAGAATTAGATAAGGATGTCACTACTTACAATTCATCTCTGCTCCCTGGGTGATGCAATTACATAGTAGTCAAGTCAGTTACATAAAACAGAAGTGATGCTAGCAGCATGAACTTGACAAGGAATACATTTATTTTCTTTTTCTATAATGTTCTTTTTATTAGTTTTTTGTTACTTGATGCATGTTCTTACGGAATATATTTGCAGAAAATGACAGTGGGGTTTCTGAGGTTTTCAGAGCAGGGAAGAGTTTTCACAGGACAGATATGATCTTTTTACTGGATAGAGGGGGAGCCGACCTCATAGAAGGTTGTGACAGTCAAGAGACCGATTAGAGCTAGGGGTTTTCAGAACTTCGACAGGGACCAAACTTTAGAGGGATGCGGGTTCCATTATTTGAATGCCAGGACATAGAAGAGCTTTTGGATGACAGGGAAGAGCCTTTACATGACAGGGAAGAACTTTTACATGACATTAGAAGAGCCCTTGCATGACAGGGAAGAGCTTTTACATGACAGGGAAGAGCCTTTACATGACATTAGAAGAGCCTTTACATGACAGGGAATAGCCTTTACAGGACAGGGAAGAGACAGGGAAGAGCTTTTACATGACAGGGAAGAGCTTTTACATGACAGGGAAGAGCCTTTACATGACATTAGAAGAGCTTTTACATGACAGGGAATAGCCTTTACAGGACAGGGAAGAGACAGGGAAGAGCTTTTACATGACAGGGAAGAGACAGGGAAAAGCTTTTACATGACAGGGAAGAGCCTTTACAGGACAGGGAAAAGCTCTTACAGGACAGAGATGAGCTTTTACTGGATAGAGGGGGAGCCGACCTCATATAGGACTCCTTACCAACACTATTTAGAAACTAAATGTTATCTAATTTGATCAATTCTCACATCAAAACTTGGGAACATTTTGCAATGCAATTTGTTGTTCGCTCAACTGACCTTCATCAGAGCATCAATGTCCAAGTAACACTGAATAAAATGTACTTTCTCCTTCAGGTTTGCCCCAAAAGTCTTATATATCTGCTATAGACTCAATATGAAAAGGTTCAAACATTTCTGTGAAAATAAATAGAATTACGGTAATGGAATTACAGTCCTTGATTTGTCGTATACAAACGAAATGTGGAGAAAGAGACGGGTTCTGAATACTTCCCATATATAATATAAAACTGACTGAAAGGGAATTTAAAAGATTTAAATCTGGCATCAGATTAGAAGTCAAATGTAGTCGTTGTGATGGGAATGCCAAAATGAGTTGCGGCATGTAGCTAAGAATGTCAGCCGTTGTTTGTCTCCTGAGGTTTGACAACCTGTCAGACCACTAACCTGTACCTGGACTGCTCGGGTTTCAGTTTTAGTTATAGTTGTTTTAGTAGAAGGTTTGTTTGAAACTTCCTTTATTGTCATGTTTTCTCAGGTCATTGTTTCGACACAACTTCTGTAGGTATCACTCTAGTTCCTTTAATAAGTCTTTGTCCAAACCTAAAACTGAATAAACGATTCAAACCATTAAGGTTTAATTATCTCCAGTTGCAATACTGACGTTTTTCTATCTAGGTGCAAAGCAAGCATGTATTATATACGTCAGATTTTCTAAATCCTGTTTTTCTAATTAATAGACACAATACAACGACTGGTGTTGTTCATATTACCTACAATTGTGCAGTATTCCACAGTAACCATGGTAAATGACAAGGTGGCATATGTGTAATAGATACAGTGGAATGACTAACTACATAAT
The DNA here is from genome assembly GCA_029465975.1 of Dallia pectoralis. Classification (NCBI taxonomy): domain Eukaryota; kingdom Metazoa; phylum Chordata; class Actinopteri; order Esociformes; family Umbridae; genus Dallia; species Dallia pectoralis. The sequence goes on along the minus strand of CM055735.1, from coordinate 13,395,490 downwards.
ATCGGCAACCGGAATATCTAGAGCAGTGATACCAGGTAAATTGAAGGTGACTGGTTGAGTCATTGGACCAGGTGTCAAAGGTCCAATGTGAAATAGCGGGCCAGTATGGTGGCCTTAGCGTCAGTGAAATAGTGAAAGGAGAGGCAACATTTGGCACATATGGACCTAGAAAGTATTTTACCTTTCGACCAGTTTCGCAAGACTTCTGGCTAACTGGGATTTGCACTTCAAGGATTTGTCATGGATTGATGAAGTTTCACAATTACCACTGTTTCACCAGTAAACATAGCAAAAAAGTAACAATTTGCATGAATAACAGTTTTCCAATGAACTTTGGACTGGGAGAAATAGCAGCAGACAATCTCTGTACGCGTTCCCTCAAGCGACGTGTCTCCGAGGGAAATTGTGCTTCTGTGATCACTATCTGTTTCGGTTCTGCGCCGACGACTCAAAGTGAAAACAGTATCGCCCACCACCCAAGCGGCAGTGTAAAGTGCCGTACAGGATGTGCTATGGGGGCGACAGGACCGTTCTCACGTAGGTCCTGAGGACTAGTGGAGGTGACGCACTGGGGCTGGCTGTGTTCACGGGCATGTTGCTGACAATGCGTGGGCGAACTGTGGGAAGTGTGTGTGTGTGTGTGCATTTACAATCTTTAACCATTTGTCAATCTATTCTAAGATTGAATTGGACCCTATTAGCGGGATCTCTAGACTCTAGGTATGATACCAGGGTTTTCAGATGAGATTAACGACTAATATAAGAAGAAATGCTCAAAGACATTAAATTAGAACTCGGACAACAAAATTATTGGAATTATATTTTCAATATTTTAAATACCTGTGCAATCGTCAGCCGACATTTGGCTAGTATCGGCTACGGGTCGTCATTAGCGTTATTGACAAAATGGCTTCACAGAGCAGTCGTGTGGTCCGCGTCGGTAACTCCTATTCACCGTGACATCGTTCTTTACAGTAACCCTGTAGAACAACTCTCTGTAGCACAAGACTGACATGCATGTCCCGAAGAATGGCACCATTTTGAGATCACATTGTTTGTTTGCAGAATGAGAGTACACCACGTGCCTTGTCTTGATCCTGCTGTAATATTCTCAGCCACGGCCTGTTTGAAAAGCTGGCCATCATTGTCAGACTGTGAGAGAGCCCAAGCAAATGGATTTAAACTCTCACCAAACTGGATGAAAAATATGCCTGTGCACGTGCAGTTTGAACAAATACACATTTTCTCTGTACATTCCCGTCTGGCATCTCATCGAACAGCCCTGGCGCCCACGAGACCTCAGATGACCCAGGCTACGCCACAGTGAAGTGAGAGGGAGATTTGTCTCCAAACACCACATTGTTGTCCTACTGCTTTTGACAAGGCTGGAGCGAGAACAGCTGACTTCCTGAATTTCAACACATTCTGCCATGGTGCAGGAAAGAATGTGCATGTTTTTTAATGAAATAAACATTCTGTTCACAAGGCTGAGAGGAAACGTTTAAATGTTAACACTACTTTCCTGCTGTTCTATTCGTTTTGCAACGGACAGAGAAGTGCTCGGAAGTCTGCCAGCAGGCTGAGAGAAAGTGTTTTGTTGTTGATCACATGGTACATTATATTATATTAAATACAGTGGTTTTATTGTGTTTTTGACTCGGCAGTGTACAAGCATTGGCTTGATGTGAACCCTAAGCTATTGGCTTGTAGTTATCATTGCTATAATGTCGTTCAGTTTCTATTTTCTAAATCAGGCGAAAAACCAATGGAGAGCTTTATAGAAAGAAAGGAAACAGACAAAGAAATTGGGTGAAGAGACTGGTGAAACGAGGCAGAAATGTGAAACGAGCAAAAGATCAGTGCCGTCAGGTACTCCATAAAGACACTGTATTGATCGTAGCCCTCGTTCACATCCAACCGCTGTGGATTTGGATTCCGACTTCCGATTCTGACACACCAAAAGATTCACAGTTGAGACATCGAGGAAAAGAGAGAAACCAGTGCAAATGTGCAATAGGACGTCAGATTGTTTGCAGAATCGTCTCTCCGTTGTTTTAAATGTGCAGCGTTTTTATGCACTGAAGAAAATGGAGTCTGTCCCTCCGTCGCCCCTGAGACATCCTCCTCTTCCCATGTGTACCTCAGGCTCCTATTTGCAACAGTAAATACAGTGCCTCTTTTGAATGAGGACCAAGAACACAGACCTCTAATTGCTTCCTGATGTGACAGGGAGGGCTATTGGCAACTTCCTCCAAGGCCCTGTGAAAGCTCTGCGTTTGACTAACTGCAACTGTTTTTGATCTTAAGCCTCGTTGCAAATGCATTTATGTCCGACTTAATTCCCGGAGCGGCCTCTTGGTGTGTAAGTACTGGAAATAATTGAAAAAAATGGATAGGGAGAATTTCACTGGAAAGCACACTTGTCATCTTTCACAGCCTCTGTTACATCACGAGGCATGTGATGGCGAGCCTATTTAACACTATGTTGTAGGCTTTGTTAGAGATGCTGCTAGACGCATGATAAAACGTCAAAGAACTAAGGTCTGACAGTCAATAAAGATGCTAAGTGAGCTCTGCTTTTCACTGATTTAGACAATTTAACTAACTTGTGATTGTGACCGGGGTTTGGAGTTGCGAGTAACCTCACTGTGCAATATTGTAACAAGCTTTATGTTTACGGTTCACACAATTATTGCAATTCTGAATCAAAAATGTGTTTTGATTCAATATTGTGATTTATTGCGCATTTTATATTATATCAAACAGTTCAATTATACTTCCAAAATCATTGATAATTTAAAAAAAAGTGTCAACCAATTGCTTAAAATACATGTTTTAGTACTGGAATTTGCCCTGGATTTTTTTTTACTGTCATTGCTTTGCAGTTGTATTTTGTGAAGAGCGATTGTTAGCAACATGGATTTAGCATGTGAAATGGCGTTTTAGTATTCTTTTTTTTTTTTCAAGAAACAAGCAGATTTTAACTTTTGATCATGGAACGTACAGCCCTCCAGCTTAACAGTGATGTCGAGGTCTCTGTTGACCGTCAGCAAGGCCCCGATGATTAACTTTCCCATTCGCATCCCAATCTGAGGCCTTGTCAAGGCAGTTCTGTGCGGAAGGCTTTACGGTGTTGAACAGTGAGCTGTCACAGATCAACCGCATTCTCACGTAGGTTGGAAACAGCAATGTGGAGTGCAGTCAGAAGTGTGCAATCTGTGGACCTTATGGGGTGGTTGGAGAAGTGGAGAATCTGGAATGATGCTGTTTATCATTTCCTTACTACTGATATAAATTCTACAGGATGGTTGTCATATGGGTTATGGTGTCGGAATGCCGTTGAAGATGTCCGTGGAATACACACGCCAGCTGGTCTTTTCCCGCTACAAGGACATCCAGCGGTAAAAATGACAAGGGGACTAATCTTTTTTCTTCAGATTTTCTAGTGAGCATTTATATTGTAACTGGGGGGGGACACAGTACAAATGAGGGGGCTATGGCCAAATCGAGCCCCCTAGTGAGGCCGGGCTTTGGCCTTTGTACGGTATTGATACTGTCTACTTGATGTTGAACGTTCTTGCGTGATATCGTGCCAACAACTGGATTTTTGTCCGGCTCCTTGAAAGCAGCAGCACTGAACTTTTAGCTCAGCGTGAATGTTGTCGTCAATACAAGTCTTTTGGTTGGGATTTGTTTGTGGTTGGTCGCTGTGGTGACCGAGTCATTGATGAACATATCGATGATGCCATTGACTGTACGTCGTGAATCATAATGTAGTCGACGGTCGTAACGCGTTCTTGGCAGTTGGGTATCTGCTTCATCCAACCACTTCCTTACTGAGAGCGTCAGTAAGCATCAGGTTGTTCCTGTTCTTAAGTTTCTGAAACCATTTTTTTCATTCGAGTTGGCGTTGCCAGCGGTTTGTTTATTCGCTGTCGTAGTCCCGTGAAAAGGCTGTCCTTGCTCCTTTTATTTCTCTTATGAGTCTGGAATTAGGGATGTGTATGTGCGTGTGTGCGTGCGTGCGTGTGATATGCAGGCTTCTTTGGCAACTACAGGGATAGTATAACCTAGTCAGTTAGGCGACGTGAGGGTTTTGTCAATGTGAACAAGCGGAAAAGGCTATTTTAGGTTTGGTTTTTAGAGTAGTTTGGTTTAGGTTATATATAGCGATGCCAATGTGCCTGTGTTCATGTCTGTTATAATGTGTGTGTGCAATATAATAGATGATGATGATCTTGTATTTTTTTTTTGTTTCCATCAGATTTTTTATCTAGTATTACTTCGCATCCGGGAACACAAGTATTTATTTATTGTGTCATGAACAGTTGGTCAACTAACATTTGAATCTGGTGAATTGATGTCAAAAAACGGAATATCTCACATGATTTTAAATATTTTAAATGTTAAGTCTTTTAGATGTTATTACAATTATAAAAGATATATTTTTGGACATGCTTTATCGGATAGAGACAGTAATTGGATACAGTATGTTTTACAACAAACAGAACTATTAAATGCTGGCAAATACCTGGTAGACATTTTTCTCTGATTTACCATCTTCACTCAGGTGTTTCGTGTGATATTTGCAAGTCACCGAATATTCGTGCTGGTCCGCCACGATAAATGCCTCCTTTTAAAACAAGTCCTTAAAGTCATGTGATTACTCGGGATGTGTCCCTGGGATTTAGTTCATTACGGTGAACCAGTTTGTCGCACATTGATTTAGAGTGAGCGTTCAGAATTTCAACTGACATGTTCTTCCATATTTATCATACCCAAACCACGACCAAGTGAACCGCACATAGAGTTTGAACCGAACGTGTGGATCGACTCTGGTTTTCAAGTATGGCTCCAAACCCATACATATTCACCCTTAATGTGCCTAACTCCCAGCGCCGCATGCTGATATTACTGGAAGTCCATTAGAAACATGTCCTTGGTGTGCTGAGCTGTATTCCCGGCTGTGTTCCTTCATGGCCGCCGTTGTCTGGTGTTTCCGTGGCCGGGCTCAGTGCGAGGCCGGGCCCCTGGGCTGTAGACAGCTGGCTTATACTGAACACAGACAGCGGGAAAGCCTTTCTACTAGTGGGCCTCAAAGGACCCCATTGTATGTGGAGTGGGTCCGTGCTCTGGTTCTGGTCCAGATCGGCCTGTTTGTTTGTGGGTGCGTGTGTTGAGTGAAACTGGTTTGGATCCACATGTTGCGTGCGAGTTGGAGTTGAAGTTTGCGTGTGTTGGAATGTGTGTGTGTGTGTGTATATATTAAACAAAGGCATCGCTGGGATACATTGCAATACATTGCAGGCTACCAGGCGGATGCTTTCAAGTTGCTCAGCCAAACTGGTTCTCCGGGGATAATTTGGATGTTTGCTTAGCCACTGTATTCTTACCCAATTGTTTCGAGTTATTTTTTGCCCGAACAGCCTAAGGCTTTCGAAGTTGGGAGAAACGCCTCACCCAGTTGTCAGTTGTGTGGCATTCGGTCAGAACTTGCCCCCCCCCGCCCACACACCTCCTCTCAACTTAAGAGGCACACTCATCAAGGCTTGACTAACTGCTACTGTCTATTTGCTACACTACATGCATGGAGATTTGATAAGGAGCCTAGCCTAGCGTAGCATGCACCACCCTGATAGCCAATAGGCAATGCTACGAGCAATAAGAGCCCAGGGCCGTGAGTCACTTTCTTGTGGAAACGATGAGATGTGATATGGCAAAAGCCCTGGGGAGGAGGGGCGATTTGGAGGAGGAGGGGCGATTTGGAGGAGGAGGGGCGATTTGGAGGAGGAGGGGCGATTTGGAGGAGGAGGGGCGATTTGGAGGAGGAGGGGCGAGCGGATGTGGACAAGGAAAGAGGAAGGATGTGGCAGTAGCCGGAGTTGGAGTTATACCGACAATTATCTGTGCCCTCCTGGAACGGGCCTGGGAACGTGGAAGCCACGCCCACCAGGAGCCCGTTTGGCCGGTTATCCGTTATTGCATCATGTGCCAGGCCACGGTGATATATTTTAGTAGTATGTGGACCTCAGGCTTGGTAGATTGGATCTCTTGTTAAGGCATGTTTGGAGAATGAGTCACAGTGATGGACGAACCTGGTTCGTTGACTGTCAGGATTTAATTTATTTAAAACCAAAGCTTTTTCTGAGGTTAACGGCCTTGTCAGTCATGTTATTTGAGGGTGTACTGTTTGTGTACATATTCAGTTCAGAAAAGACGCCAATTTTGTGTTTAGACACAAACCTTATGTCATCGTAAGTATTGACAGAATAGTTTCGTCAAAGTATATTTAATCTGGTGTGTTTTGACTGAGGGAGGTGTTTACGTCTGTTCATGAATCTTGGCATGGCTGTTGGTGTTCAGCCCCTGTGGTCCGTCAAGCTGAATCAGTCAGAAACATTGCCAAACCCTTTGGCTCACGAACACTGATAAATTGAAGGAAAGTACTTCCAAAGAACTTGAGTAGCTGACGTTAACTATGCGTACCGTAACAAATAATCACAAACTAAATAACTGTCAGGCTGGAACACCCTGCAGAGGGTGGTGTGAATGTATCATCCACATACAGACAGGTCCATAAATATTTGGACATTGACACAATTTTAATCTCTTTGACCCTGTACACCATGACAATGGATTTGAAATTAAACAATCAAGATGTGCTTTAAGTGCAGACTTTCAGCTTTAATTTGAGGGTATTTACATCAAAATCAGGTGAACGGTGTAGGAATAACGACACATTTTATATGTGCCAACCCCCTCCTTTTTCAAGGGACCAAAAGTAATTGGCCAATTAGCTGCTCATCTGTTCCATGGCAAGGTGTGTGTTAAACTCTCGTTATTTCATATACAAGGAGCAGATAAAAGGTCTAGAGTTAATTTCAAGTGTGGTATTTGTGTTTGGAATCTGTTGCTGTCAACTCCACACTATCAGTGAAACTAGCCTTCACTAGACTGAAAAATCGAAAAAACAAACCCATCAGAGAGATGGCAGAAACATTTGTTGTGGCCAAAGCAACTGTTTGGTGCATTCTTCAAAAGTCCACAATGCAACGTGCTAACCGCTAGCTACAGTGGCTTATAAACAGGCTGGACCAGTTGCAGCATCTGAACCAGCCTTTTCCCCAGGGATCTACTGGACCGTTGTGACAAACACTGACATGCGGTAGAACGTGTGGAGAATTAAATAATACCTCTCAGCATTTCGCCATTGCCTTGTTATGGCTTGTGATCAAATGTACTTTTACTTTGCGTTGACTTGTCCGTCTGTTGCAGTGAAGAGTGGAGTGTTGATGTGGTTCGGGTCGATTCTGGTTTGTAATTTGTGCCCGTAATTTGTAGAAGATTGGATTTGATGCAGAAAAACACCTCAAAACAGACAACCGAAGATTGCAGCAGTACAGCCCTGGCGGAGAATCATCAGAGAAGATTGCCATTGTCTAGTCAGGGTTCATAGGTCATATACATGTAAAGACCATTCATTCAAATGCGGGAAAAATTGTGCTTGATTATTTTGTCACGGCCCTGGCTTAATTGAGTTCACGAAACCGGACCCATGAGGACATTGCATTTACTTGTGCAAATAGAACCCAGATTAGTTTATTTAGTCATGAGCATAGCTGATTAGGAGGCTACATTCCCCGCAGGTTAGTCATCAGACAATTCACACTTCCCCATGACCCAGACAGCACTGGCACATTTATGGGACTGCATGGTACATTGTCAATCTGGTCACCATAGCAACAAAAGACCAATTCACAGGGGAGGAAAGGGTTTCATGAGGTGAAAGAAAAAAGCAGGATTTTCCAATGGGACTGTAGGTAGACACACACACACGCACATGCAGACTAGATCAAATGAAGCCAATGAAAGCAAGAAGTCGTTATGTTGGCTGCGCTAAAAAGAAGTGTCAGTTAGTTGGATCATATTGGCTAATTTGTCACATGCCGTGAATTGCGACACATTGGAATGCCAACTTCCTCGTCTTTCCCTTTCTGAATAAAAGTCGTTGGAAACGTAAACAAACAGAATGATTGAACGGTTCCAATCACAAGATGTTGCTCAGAGTTTGCAGTGACTAACTGATAGTCAAACACCCCTTTGTTGAACACAAGCTGGTATATAACCTTGCACTGCAATTTATCAGGAAAATAGCAGGAAACTGGACATTTGGGATGAACTGGAGAACAATTGGAACGGTCTGCTGTTTCTTGTTGGGAAAGATTTAGCCTTGCAGGTTTGTTTACTTGTTCTACTGGAAAGGCAGACCTAACACTCTCCAAACACCAATAAGCAACTCTCTTTCAATTGTCTTAGCCAAACCACATTTCATAAAAAACTGGTGATAAACTAAATTAACGTCGGCCCTTTGATGAAGACGATTGGCCTTTGATGAAGAGGGGTTTACAATGCTGACCAGGGTCATATCCAACTGTGGGCATTATTTAAATCTGCTCGCTGGTAATTCGCAGAAGTTCAGATCTGTATTCTGTGTGTAGAATAGAACATCCCAAATGTCCGCCAGTCATAAAACAGCGTGTTGTGTTAAACCGTTTTCCTGACGTTTATTGCGTCCACACAGATGACGTGTCCGGGAGCAGCACTGAGTACCCGGACCGCATGTCCGCGATGGAGGGCCGTCTGCAGTCGCAGGAAGATGAGATCACACTGCTGAAGTCATCGCTGGCAGACGCACTGCGCCGGCTCTGTCTTCACGATCAGCTGATCCCGCTGCTCAAACAGCAGCTCATCGCAGGTGGGTGGTCGGCCGTAGGATCACTTAAATACTCTCTGAGATCAGTTGTCCGATTTGGTCTGGTCACCGGCAACTCAAACTAGTTTGGTTAAATGTTTTTTTCTTTCCCCACTTTTTACGAAACTGTTACATTTCAAACCAAGCTGGGACTCGGCCGAGAAGTTTTTAAAGGGTCCTCTATGAGTGGGTCAGGTGGAGACAGTGTAGCTACAGTAACACAGTAGTTACAGTAGCACCTAGTGTAGCCAGTGCAACCTGTAACCAGTGCAACCTGTAACCAGTAAACCTGTAACCAGTGCAACCTGTAACCAGTGCAACCTGTAACCAGTGCACCTGTAACCAGTGAACCTGTAACCAGTGCAACCTGTAACCAGTGCACCTGTAACCATTGCACCTGTAACCAGTAACCAGTGCAACCTGTAACCAGTGCAACCTGTAACCAGTAACCAGTGCACATGTAACCAGTAACCAGTGCAACCTGTAACCAGTGCACCTGTAACCAGTGCAACCTGTAACCAGTGCAGCATGTAACCAGTAACCAGTGCACATGTAACCAGTGCACCTGTAACCAGTAACCAGTGCACATGTAACCAGTGCACATGTAACCAGTGTACCTGTAACCAGTGCAACCTGTAACCAGTGCACCTGTAACCAGTGCACCTGTAACCAGTGCAACCTGTAACCAGTGCACATGTAACCAGTAACCAGTGCACCTGTAACCAGTGCAACCTGTAACCAGTGCACCTGTAACCAGTAACCAGTGCACCTGTAACCAGTGCAACCTGTAACCAGTGCAACCTGAAACCTGTGACCAGTGCACCTGTAACCAGTGAACCTGTAACCATTGCACCTGTAACCAGTAACCAGTGCAACCTGTAACCAGTGCAACCTGTAACCAGTGCACCTGTAACCAGTGAACCTGTAATCAGTGCACATGTAACCAGTAACCAGTGCAACCTGTAACCAGTGCACATGTAACCAGTAACCAGTGCAACCTGTAATCAGTGCAACCTGTAACCAGTGAACCTGTAACCATTGCACCTGTAACCAGTGCACCTGTAACCTGTAACCAGTGCACATGTTACCTGTAACCAGTGCAACCTGTAACCAGTGCACCTGTAACCAGTAACCAGTGCAACCTGTAACCAGTGCACATGTTACCTGTAACCAGTGCAACCTGTAACCAGTGCACATGTAACCAGTGCAACCAGTAACCAGTGCACCTGTAACCAGTGCACATGTTACCTGTAACCAGTGCATCTATAACCAGTGTTTGTAACTGTGTACATGTGTCTCTACTACGGGCCCCCAGTGAACCCCACTGCAGCCCGGATCCTCAACCAGGTTCACCCCTCCGACGGTCCCTCCAACCACCGTAAGCTGTCGTCCAGCCTGTCTGGGGACGTTCTCCGTCACACTCCCATCAGGTACAGTAGCAACACAGAGGGACATGTTGGCGCACAGAGTGGCCCGGTTGGCACTTTGACCAGAGGTCACCATGCACCAAATGTAAATGTTCATGTTTTTGTCTTTTTTTAAGTGCTTCGCTCAGGATATGGGTGACATTTTTACTCGCAGGTTCCTGCTCAACAAAAAATTCTGATAATTGTACTAGAGACATGGCTCTGTATTTATCAATGTGTTTGTTTAGCCATGGCTTTGGACTTCATTTAAAGCATTCAGCTCATTAAAGTCTCATTTTTAGGCAGGAGTAACTGGATGGTATTAAACGTTTTTATTTACTCCCTGTGCTGAACTGACCTCCACCCCACATCGTGTCTCTAGCCATGTGATACTTGGTGTTGACGGGGTCAATGGGGACAGTGGGTCCCTGGGCTCCGTGTTTAAGCCCTCCACATATGATCGGGCCACCCAGACAGAGGACAGCCCGGTGGGGCAGGACAGGGTGCCGCTGGTTCAAACCAGAGCCGTCCAGAGCCTCTCCCTGGCTGATGCCCTCCCTGAGGCGACCTCCCCGATGGAGGGATCCCGGGCCAAGCTCCTCCGTGTCCAGGGACTCGAGGCGGAGGACGAGGAGCTGGGGGAGCATGCGAAGGTGAAGGACCCGAGCTGGGCATCTACCGTAGAGGAGGTCATCCACCCGTCCACCGTCAGGAGCCTCCAGAGGGAGGACCCCCAGGAGCAAAACGGCTCCAACGAGAGCCTGAGTTCGGCTCCCCAGACCCCCACCTCAGGGTTACCTGCTCCCCCTAAAGACCCGTCGACCAGCACCCGCAGTGGACCCCTCTCCAAGATACAGGAGGGCGAGAAGAAAACCCTGTGCGTTGTCAGCCCTCGCTCCCCCCTTCCCCCGCCTTCTCCTTTCCTTCCCTCCTGTTCCTGACCCTAAGGAAATCACCTATATTTGACCCTGTCTCCTGTTCTTTAAGCCTGTGTCACTACAAAACCCAGCGTCTGAACGCTAATTTAACGATCAGTTAGCACGTAACCAGTTTTTTCCGACTATATTCGGGTTGCGTTATGGAAAGCCTTTGGGACTCTCGAGCAGATGTTACGGCCTGCGAAGTCGGCTGCGTTATTTTCCATATTTTTTAACAGAGCGTTGATAGTGTGAGTATGTGTGTGTGTGTTTGTGTGATTCGAAACATAAGGCCCATTGTTACACAACGCCAGTGCCCATCAAACACTGAGTGACATGTCCAGGAAAAGCAAGACACACACACCCACGTGCGCACACAGAATCTGACACACTGGAAAATGTGATCAGGGTCGTATACAATAGTGCTGAACGTTAGGATTCGCTTGGGGCCACTGAGCGTGTTGCCATGTCAACAACTCTTTGATGTCGGTGCTCTAGAATACGACGTTCCAAAATTGCGGCATATGTCAAGTTGACAGTAAGCACATCCATCAGATTGGATTAAGCGCAGCCTGGTTATGTCCACTGGCAAACTTGGTCTCAGCCCAAGGCGGAAACGTTGACAGCCTTGTGCAGAGAGCGTTGTGCCAGTGAACAAGGGTGTCTGGTTCAAATCCCAGAGCAGACAAAGCAAGGATGTACAATGTAAGTGGAGTCCAAAGGCTGCGTAAACGCAAATTGAGCAGAAACGATTAGACATCGAGTCACCATTGGCGGGTTACGTTCACAATGACTGGGTTTTGCAGTTGAACACAGCCGAGTGATTAACACACAGTAACAGCGGCTCGTGGTTGTTGTCACGAACGCCCACTAACATGATAAGCCAATCAGAGCCTCGCCCTATAACACATTTCAAGCCTGGATGATTCATGCATGCATGCTGCGCCATAATCACAAAATAACTGTATTTGTGTGTGCGTGCGTGCGTGCATGTGTGTGTGAATAAGGTGGTTGCGTGTGTGTTTTTACTCAAAATGACTTCCAAGGCCCCCTGTCCATGTAGCTCCATGACGCCACACTAAGTGACCCAGAGGTACTAGGATAGTGAAGTAATGAAACTCTTTTTTTGTAGATCAAAAGCATAAGGGAGAATTAACGGGGCTGTCCAGGAAGTAGGTGTGTTCAGTAGACAGTGTTCACATGTGTGTTATCTGTGAAAGGCACATTAGGAAAGTAAGTCTGCTGGGTTTCCGTTCCTAGATCAATTTCCTTTTACATACCTCAGATTTCCCAGGTCACATGACACAAGCCATTTCCTTGATCACTTCAGGGGGATGTATGTCTGTGTTCACAGGAATTAAGGTTTACAGAGTTACAGAGGGAGGTTTGTTTCGTCAAAAAATGATAACAGAACTAATGAATGAATAGTTAATCGTTGTTTGGGTATGTGTGTCGGTGGTTTTGTATGTTTGTGAGGACCAAAACTTCTTGCATGTATTTGAATAGTTAATTATTTTAATTAATTAATGTTAGGATGTGGGATGTGGGAAGCATTATCTTTTGGGTTTTAGGGTTAGTTTGGTCCCCTCAAGTATAGTGAAACCAACCTCAGAGTGCATTTACCTTTGTGTGTGTGTGTGTGTGTGTGTGTGTGTCTGTGTGTGTGTCTGTGTGTGTGTGTGTGTGTGTGTGTGTGTGTGTGTCTCTGCGTAGGTGTGTTTTTCGACCCCCACCTGCAAATCTTTTTTTGCCAACTCTGTCCTCTTGTTATCCAGAGCTCGTAGGAACAGCGAGAAAGCCGCAAAGGACACCCAGGACAAGACAAAGAAGCGGCTGGAGAAAAAGGCAGCGTCCTCTGCCAACCTCCTCATCAGATCGCCGAGTCTGGAGAGGTGAGTGAAGGCCCGTCGGACCAATCACAGAGGCCAGATCTCAAACTCGCCGTCACAGTTTCCTGTGGCTACGAAAACACGACACGCTTAACCGCATTAGTCGCACACCGGATCACAAAAGGCTCTCTTTCTTCTACAGTAATAAAATTCCTTTCCCATGAACAGTTTTGGGATCCCCCAGCTGCACTATGTGAAAGTCGGTCACAGTCTTTGCATGTGTCTCTTGGATATGGTCATATAGAAGTTGTGATTTGAAGAGTGTCTCGGATATTACGTTACAGTCTAATAGTTGTGGTTGTTTCTTCACTCACAGCCGGGCCAAGGATCTCATCTCCAGCGCAGGTAATTAATATCCAACCAAAACTTCTCTGTCCAGACTTTCTAATGCATAATTCAACCCGCTTTAATGGTTAAACTGACTGACGGACAGAAAGCAGACAGATTCCGTGACCAAACCTGTACTGTAGCCAAGGGTTTAAAACAGGCTTTCTAGATTTGCGATTTCCATAAAATTGTCAGACGTGATTTGTTCCCTACTGAAAGTGTTGACTGATTATATCTGTTGAAAAAATGCCATTTCATGCTGCCCTAGGTGTTTCCATGTGGTGAGCTGAGTATCAGCTGACTTAGTGTATGACATCACAAGTTGTGTATCAGCTGACTTGGTGTATGACATCACGAGCTGTGTATCAGCTGACTTGGTGTATGACATCACAAGTTGTGTATCAGCTGACTTGGTGTATGACATCACGAGCTGTGTATCAGCTGACTTGGTGTATGACATCACAAGCTGTGTATCAGCTGACTTGGTGTATGACATCACAAGCTGTGTATCAGCTGACTTGGTGTATGACATCACAAGCTGTGTATCAGCTGACTTGATGTATGACATCACAAGTTGTGTATCAGCTAAGTTTGTGTATGACATCACAAGCTGTGTATCAGCTGACTTGGTGTATGACAACACGAGCTGTGTATCAGCTGACTTGGTGTATGACATTACAAGCTGTGTATCAGCTGACTTGGTGTATGACATCACAAGCTGTGTATCAGCTGACTTGATGTATGACATCACAAGCTGTGTATCAGCTAAGTTTGTGTATGACATCACAAGCTGTGTATCAGCTGACTTGGTGTATGACATCACAAGCTGTGTATTAGCTGACTTGATGTATGACATCACAAGCTGTGTATCAGCTGACTTGGTGTATGACATCACAAGCTGTGTATTAGCTGACTTGATGTATGACATCACAAGCTGTGTATCAGCTAAGTTTGTGTATGACATCACAAGCTGTGTATCAGCTGACTTGGTGTATGACATTACAAGCTGTGTATCAGCTGACTTGGTGTATGACATTACAAGCTGTGTATCAGCTGACTTGGTGTATGACATCACGAGCTGTCCTCGCTCAGAGCTGCAGAAATCGACCGACAACAGATTTAGTTTATTATATTTGTGTCGAGCTCTTTAATTATCTAGTTGAATGGACATTTTGGACACCTTTTTTAATGACACAAATGTCTTTAAATGGGTTTCCTAATCAGATTTCACATTTTCAGGGCAAAATTAGGTTAAGGGAATTGTATGAGAAAAAATATATGTATTTACTAAGCAATATACAAGGAAAAATCCTGTGGACGATTATACTTAAAGGGATAAATAACAAATTCCCACTGACTGCAGTGGGGCTCTATTGGGCCATAGTACTATGAGAACAATATTACCACTACAAGTCATATTCATAAGTGTTACTGGCCTCTAGATGGTGAATCCACCAGTACTTTCCAGTTTATCCCGACTCCAACAAAATGCCTGCTGAGGAAATATAATTCACCCCTGACATTAAAAATGAAAGGTTCCTGGAGGATACATTAGGGGTACTTGGAACCAAACATGTCGAGGAACCCCTAGACATTCTCAGAGGGATCCCGTTAAAACCTGTTGGTCTTCAGAGTGTACATTAATCACAGGATACAGTCGGCCCTTTATGAGGCAGAGAGGTGGCCCTCCCTGACGTTAAACACAGGACAGTCTGTTTAGGACTCCGCCTCTCCACTCAGGAATGAGACGATCCCATTGGACGGTCCCTGGATAGCCATCCATTGTGGATCGCCGCTGCTTTCATTGAGCCTCCTGGAGGCATGATGGATGGCCGTTCAAGCGGACAGCAAATTAATATCGGTTATTCTTATTGTGAGCTATTCTATTTGTTTTGGCCCTCTGACTTGGGCACTAGAGGGGTCTGCTAGAATTCAGCGAGAGTTAGGTCATCTAGACCAGCCTCTCCTCAATCACAGGAGGGCTGTAAAGTGAAACCAACCCTTTCAGATGAACAATAATGGAGTCGAACTCATTCTACCCGACCCACTTTATTCTGTGCACATGGATGTGAATTGGATTTGCGTGGACGGGCCACTTAATTCTAAATGTGTTAAAAGCCCCCGTTTCCCACACCATAAAAAAGACCTCAGAGAAAATGCCAAGTGGTGTCCACGATGAGTAATAACCGATATGCACTAATGAGCCTAAACAGTAGGACCACTCACAGGTCAAACGAATGACGTTGATCATCTCCTAACAAGGTCACATGACACGGACTGGGTAGGTTAGATGGTGCATGAACAATCAGTTGTTTTAGTCCACGTGTTGGATGCGGGAGAAATGCTCTGAGTTAATGACCTGGGCAATGTTGACAAGGGCCTAATTATTCTGGCCACACTACCGACAACAAACCGGCAACATGGTGTTTTGGCGTCCAAGACTCGTCCCTTCACGAGGGCAACAAAGGCTTTCCCGTTTGATCCGAACCGACAGAAGGTCTACTGGGACACATGTGACTGGCATTTCTAATGATGGTTACAGGAGGAATGTGTCACACAACACACAGTGCATCACACCCTGATGCCAATCTCTTGGTGCCACATACCACAGGGCATCTTCCGGGGTCTTGTAAAGTCCATGCCAGGTCATAGCAGCATATTATGTCCGAACGTTTTGGCTCGTCAGTGTGTATACGAAAACATACATTTGAACTGATCTGACTTTCCTTCCCTTTCTTGCACAACCTGTGCTTTCAGTTTTACAGCCTCTTCATAGCAAAACAAACAAAAGCCACGTTTCCTACCAGAAACAAACAGATCCGTCACCGAACACAGACGCTCCCCACACCGACCTTTTAAATTTAAGGAACAGTTGTCTAGGTGACAGGCTTGTTTTTGGAAAGCCACCCCTGATTCCAACGGCTCTGAAACTGGTCCCCATAGGCCCGGAATGTCAGCGCAGGATGTGCAGGGTTGGAACAAGCAATGATTTAGTATTTCTGGGATCCTGTGTTTATTTGTCCTCAGTTTCTCTTTCTTGCTGTGTCTCTTTCTCTCCTTTAAGGATCTCCTGCGTCCCGACGTGGAACCCAAGGTATGAAATGCTATAGGCGGTGGGTTAATTATTATATGTTCTGTCGTTCATCTACAGGTGGGTCAGTTTGTTAGGGGTTTACACATTTTTATGGGGCTCAGTGGTTCATGTAGGTTGTCTACAAACCGGAAGGTTGGTGGTTCAATCCCCGGTTCCACCTGACCAAGTGTCGAGGTGTCCATGAGCAAGACACCTAACCCCACCCGACGAGCTGGATGGCGGCTTGCATGGCTGCCTATGTCGGTGTATGAATGTGTGAGTGAATGGGTGAATTGTGAGGCGATATGTAAAGCGCTTTGGTGGCCCCTGGGTCTGTGAAATGCGCTATATAAATGCAGTCCATTACCATTATGGTATGGATCTAGTGGCTGCAGAACCGACTTGCGATTTTTCATGTTCTTAGGCAGGCTGTTGTAAGATCCGTATATAATCTTAATGATATTTACATAGCGGAAGTTAATATTCACTTTTTCCTCATCCACTCATTGGCAGGTCAGTCCATCAAGATGTTCATCCGCGGTCGACCGATCACTATGTACGTCCCGTCCAACATCCAGAACTACGACGACATAAAGATGGAGCCGCCAGTGGAGAAACTGGAACTCGATTGGGTGTATCCTTGCTAAGGTCCGCCCACAAGTCGTTTGATAATCTTTAGTACCACGTATCTGGGATGAGAGCCGTACGAACTGTATTGCCCTTTAGTCCTGATAGAGAAACACACTTCAGCTGTGTTTCCACCTTGCGCCAATCCATCATCTCAGGTCAGTTGCTATCAGTCAAGTCATCCATCAGTCAGATCGCAGGGGCGTAGCGGTTGGTGACATTAATGATTAAAAACGACACACTAACACCAGTTTTCAGTGATATCACCTTGACTTGAGGTGGTGCCTAGCTACGGTTACCGGGGGAGGGACTGCCGGGCCAACCTGTACATGTTGGCGTCGGGCGAGGCGGTGTACTTTATTGCCTGCGTGGTGGTGCTGTACCACATCAACAACCGCACGCAGCGCCACTACCGGAAACACACCGACTGTGTGCGCTGGTGAGTGGGTCTGGCCCGGGTCTCTGCCTACATTACCGCACGGTTAACTGTACAGAGTGGACGGATTGGGAGTATTAATGAATACCGTGTGTGTGTGTGTGTGTGTGTGTGTGTGTGTGTGTGTGTGTGTGTGTGTGTGTGTGTGTGTTGACTAGTCTGACTATCCATCCAGACAAGGTTCGGGTTGCTTCCGGACAGACGGCGGGGGTGGACAAGGACGGAAAGGTATGGGTTATTTTTTGTGCCGTATTTTCTGGGGAATGCCAATTGGCAAAGCTTAAACATTTTTCCGCATTCTTGCCTGGCTTGAGAGGGACATAAAAACATTTTTGAGTCTGCAGGAGGAACAAACGCCTGTCTACTGTGTGTGTGTGTGTGTATCAGCCCTTGCAGCCATACGTTCATATCTGGGACTCCTCCACACTGACCACCTTACAGCAGATAGGACTGGGTACCTTCGAAAGAGGTGTTGGATCTGTGGCCTTCTCTTTCGCAGTGAGTCTGACACACCCACACTTACACCCACACACACACCAAGATATCGCAGACTTCACAGTCTATGTTTAGAACGGGCTTTCGCATAACACACATTTTGACCCTCGTTTGTGACTACTGCGTCATCTCTCTCCACCATGTCTCCCTTGTCCTCCCTCCCCCGGTTGCCCTCCCTCCCCCGGTTTCCCTCCCTCCCCCGGATGTCACCTCCTGGCAGGATGCTGGAGCCTTTCTCTGTGTGATCGATGACTCTAATGAACACATGCTGTCTTTATGGGACTGTGCCAAAGGCACCAAGCATGTAGAAGTTAAGGTACAGCAATGCACCAACACACACACGCACACACACCCAATGTACACTGGCACACAAGCACACGTTCAACACACACACACACACAGTCCGATTGATGTTACTCATTAGATTTCATGCAGTTAAATGCCAATAATCAATACCATTGATTGTGTAGGCCTTCCTAGTGGGAATACCGTGGAGTATGGAGTATCCCACGTTCCCACGTTCATAGATCCACCTCAGGATGTAGCAGAATCTGTAGTTCTTTAACGCCTAGGCGGTCAGAAGTTGTCATCACATCACAGGGAAAATCCCCTAAAAGGAGAACTGTTTGCGTAGAACGCAAAATAAACCCGGCGTCCACACCGCCTTGTTCTATCGCGGGCTTTCGCCGCTAATTTCTCAACTGCCCCGAGAGTAATTTCAGTGGCGTTGCCGTGGCAACTGTGTAAATATTTTAGACCACATTTGTCCGACGTGTGTTTCGGGATATTAGGTGGGCGTAGATATGACCTAATTTTCCCGTTTGGTCTGACGTCTCGTATGGCACACACATGCAGGACTTGTATAGTTACCGAATCGATTTCACCTAACCGCGGTTTGTCGTAAATGTGCTGTAGATTGGGACGTCTATTTCTGGATCTCCGGTAAAATGTGTTCGAGAGAAGGGGGGAAGTCAATGGGTTCAGCACACACACGGATGTATGAGTTGGTTAAATGTATATATTTATCATGGCCACGTACCCATTTCCCTCTGCACTGTAATGGATAGCTTGTTTCAGAACGTAGCACAGTGAAGCTGCCTTCAGTCCAAACCGACCTAAATTACAAAGTTGGCAAAATTACAGCAATGCAGTTCTTCGACGTACTCTATTGTAAACACGTGGCATTTGAATGAATACTTTGCCTGAAAGTGAGCGTTCCTTCTTTGCGTGTGTAAACCAGAGCACCAACGAGGCGGTGTTTGCGGTGGAATTTAATCCCAGTGACAGCACCAACATCATCACCTGTGGCAAGTCCCACGTCTACTTCTGGACCCTGAGTGCGGGCACACTCGCCAAGAAACAGGGTATCTTCGGGGTGAGCGAAGTCCGAAATACTACGGAACTTTGTTTATTACGTCTCGCCATTCGGGGTTATTAACCAAGTGTGTCGTTTCTCTCCACGGCCAGAAATACAAGAAACCCAAGTTCATCCAGTGCTTCGTGTTCAGTCTGACCGGGGACGTGTTGACTGGGGACTCGGAGGGAAACATTTTGACTTGGGGAAAGTCACCCGGCGACGTCAAAACGCTTGGGAAAGGGGCCAAAGGCAAGTGTCTATTCCGAACAGGACCCGAATTCAGACCAGTTTCTTTTGAATTATCAAATACTGTCGTTGACATATACGTTTACGAGTGGGGGTGAACTTACCTCAGACAATTAACACCCTAGGGGGAGGTGTGATCTGGGGGAGGGGTCCTGGGGGAGGTGTGGTCTGGAGGAGGTGTGGTCTGTGGGAGGTGTGGACTGGGGTGAGGTCTGGTGGAAGGTGTGTTCTGGTGTGCTTTGGGATATTGCTTTTAGCACACCAAGCCGGTTCTCTATGTTTTCCTGACAAAGGCCATGTTTGGCGAGTTCATACATGCGGCTAACAGCATTTTCCTCCCCCCGTTCTTTCTCGTTTTCCCGTTGCAGAGACGTTTCAGATCATGCGCCAGACGCGGGCCCACGACGGCAGTGTGTTCACTCTTTGCATGCTGCCCGGGGGGGCTCTTCTCAGCGGCGGGGGCAAAGACCGCAAGATTATACGATGGAGCGCCGACCTGGCCCCTGAGAGAGAGTGTGAGGTAAAAAAACTGTGTGTGTGTGTGTGTGTGTGCGTGCGTGCGTGCGTGCGTGCGTGCGTGCGTGCGTGCGTGCGTGCGTGCGTGCGTGCGTGCGTGCGTGCGTGCGTGCGTGCGTGCGTGCGTGCGTGCGTGCGTTGCTGGGGGCAATATGTATCCTGTCTGAATAACACCATCTTTTACTATCACAGATTCCGGAAATGTTTGGTGCGGTCCGTTGCATTGCAGACGTGGACGGGGAAGAGGTGCTGGTTGGCACCACCCGAAATGCCATCCTGAGGGGCACTTTCTCTGACGGCTTTGTGGCCATACTGCAGGTAGGTTCCCCTTAGAGAATGCCTGCCCCAGGGACATGCTCAGGACAGTGGAGGTCATTGTGTGTGTGTGTGTTACTCTGCCCCTTGTAGGGTCACGTGGATGAGATGTGGGGGTTAGCTACACACCCCTCGCAGGACGTCTTCCTGACCTGCGGACACGATCGACTATTGTGTGTGTGGAACACAGAAGAGCACAAACTGGACTGGTGCACCACATTGGAGGTACACACACACACACACACAGCTAGCCACAGCCACAGCTCATTTATACTGTGTCTCTCGCTACATAGCAGAGTCACCAGTTGTCTCGTGGTATGGACTGTTGTCTTACAGTTGTCCCACTGCGTCTTCCACACCTTTTTTCCCATGATCCTGCGTGTAGAAACATGTAAACCCACCTTGATATGCACACTGTGTTTTTCAGGAGTATGGTCTCTGTGCAGATTTCTGTCCCAATGGGAACGTGGTGTCTGTGGGACTCAACACAGGCAGGTAAGACTGGATTAGCAAAGCATCTAACTTGTGTCAGAGCGCCTCTGGCCTCAGACTGTAAAACACGCCATTAGCCTGTCTCAATACTAGCGTGTTAACTACCATGCAGTCTGAAACATGAAACTCACATACAACAGTACACAACTCCAAAGACAAATTAGCAAAATCGTTTTTTTGGGTGGTTCCAAACCTGTCTGTCTGTTTTTCTCAACTTCACTGCCCCCCAAACATAACAGGTGGCTGGTCCTTGACCTGCATACCAAAGAGGTGGTCTCAGACTATACGGATGGGAATGAACAGCTGTCCGTCATGAGATACTCCCCAGGTCAGAGGTCAAGCTGCTTTCTATATGACTGACTTTCAGCCATTCGTCAACGATACAGTACAAGGACACAGCAAACTATGAGGGATCGATTATTTCACCGGTCTTATTCTACTGTCTCTATAAGGATTGTGCCCATGTTCTCATGTTCCCTTCAGATGGGAGCTACCTGGCAGTGGGTTCCCATGACAACTTCATCTACATCTACACCGTCACAGAGAGTGGGCGGCGCTACACCCGCTACGGAAAGTGCAATGTAAATTGCAGGGCATTCTGGGATGTTGGAGATGAATGTGGATTGATTTACTTCTGTAATGAGTGGTTAATCAGTTCACTGGTATATGGGTCTTAAGTGTTTGGTGGAAGGGTCGCTTGCTGACTTGCTGCTAATTTCAGGGTCACTCCAGCTTCATCACTCACCTTGATTGGTCTAAAGACGGGAAGTATATAATGTCCAATTCGGGGGACTATGAAATCCTTTATTGTAAGTCCAATATCATTTACAATGTACATTTGTGCATATTTGTGTAACCTGTCTCATTGTCATACGGGCAATTTATTCTTTCCTACAGGGGATATTGCTGGAGGTTGCAAATTGTTGAGGAACCGCTACGAGAGCAAAGACCGCGAATGGGCGTCGTACACCTGCGTTTTGGGTTTCCACGTCATGGGTCAGAGTGGCAATCGGGGGTGGCAGGCTCTCTGTATTTATCCGATCTTCAGAAGTGGTCCGTTTTATGAACGCGTGTTCTGTGTTGTTTTGTGACCGTCTCACAGGTGTGTGGTTGGAGGGCTCAGACGGCACGGACATCAACGCTCTCTGTCGTTCCCACAATGAGAAAATAGTAGCCGTGGCCGACGACTTCTGTAAAGTCCACCTCTTCCAGTACCCCTGCCCGAAACCTAAGGTCCGGAATAATGCCGTGGCACATTTACAACCGAATTAAGATTATTCTTGTTTTCCCTCGTCACTCCAGAGGGCTAACCATGTCGGTCATGTTCTTTTACCCATCAGGCTCCCAACCACAGTTACGAGGGCCATGGAAGTCACGTGACTAACGTACGCTTCACACACTGTGACACTCACCTGCTTTCTATGGGTGGCAAGGACACCTGTATTCTCCAGTGGAAGGTCATGAGGGGAGGTGCTGGAGGGACGGGAGACAGCACCGGAGAGCGCCAACACCCTCCCGTATTTACCTCTACCAGCTCCCAGGAACCATAAACCAAGAACAATTATGAGATGTACAGTTGCGTGGTGATCAATCAAATTGATTTTATAAAGCCCTTTCTACTATGACAGTTGTCACAAAGTGCTTTTTAAAACACCAATCCTAAAACCGGACAGAGCACGCATCAGCAAGTTGATACACGGCGGCTATTGTGTTTGAATCCGGTTCTCACGGTACCCAAAGCTTGATCCTGGACTCAGGGCAAGACAAAGCATAATAAACACAGAGCTGTCTAGCGCCATGTGGAAGATGCTGTGTATTACGTTTTGTATCTGACCTGTATGGATTAATGGATGTCCATCATCGATTTGGTATGGAAAGTATCAAATTATAAATCTTAGTTCAGTTTTTAAAAGACAATTTAAGAAACACCAAAAACTTGTTGTCCACAGGGTTAACATACGGGAGAAGGGTTATCTGACATGCAAAGCAGTCTTGTTTATTAGCTTTGATTGTCTATGTGAAGATTTAAAAAGCACTTGTTGCATTGCTGAATGTCCACCATAGTTAAGCCCGCTGCGCAAAGTGTTGTTTCTTTTCTAAGTAACGTTTTGTTTGATATAGGTGACAATGCCAAACATGTCATAGGAATTTGAATGATCCAGATCTATGTGTATGTGAGCCAGAGGTGAGTGTTTGAATGATAAATGATTATCGGTTTACGGATTCCGTTTTTTTACCATTATCCTTTTTTTCTTTGACAGATATGAGCCACGCATGAACATTTAGGAACATGTGGGCACAGTTTACTATTAGTGAAGGTGAACCTGCCCTTTTGACTGTTGACAGGAATATATTGTTGAGAACATTCCAACATTTTTTATTTTGTTTACGTGTTTGTTTAACATGATATCGTACAGCAGTGGTGTTTTATGACAATCGTCTTCTCAGGAGTTAAAATATTCATATTTTTGCTCTGTTGTAATCGCTGTTAACTCTTTGGCTGTCTGTCTTAAAACTTAGCATTTTGCAATATAGTGACCAGTTATCAAGTGCCTCTGAAATGAATAACAACTTGTATTGCAATTTAGCGTAATAACTTGAGTATTGAACTAAATCAAAAATTGTTACTGTCTGTTTTATTTGAAATTGTCAATGTTTATTTAAATGTACTTTTTTGTGTCATTGATTTCAATGATTAGATATTTATATCAATAAAAAATAACTAAAAATGATTGGTTGATGATTTCTTATGACTTCATAGCATCTTTTTGCATAGAGAGGCACAGTGTATAATTATGCCTGTAAACAATAACACAGTTTTAATGGGAACATCTCAGGCACTGTATCAATTTTGTAGAAAAACATTATTTGAAACATTCTCATGCTCACTAGGGGGCGGTGTTGGTTTAATAACACACATGTCATTCTCCTACTGTGCCCGCTGTTACTGAATCGAGACGAGGAAGTCCTGGGGATGGATGCATACGTGTCTCTTGGTAGCATCCAGTCATTCTACAGGCTCAACGCGTCTGTCAGATGATCTGTCATCACACCTACTTTACAGCATGTCTCTATTTTTAGAACAAATAAGTGTTACAATTTGCCCAAATTGCACATAAAGTGATAATGCGAAGGATAGATTATACTATCCATTCATCACTTGCAAAGATGTTTTCCGTTTGTATTGAACACCTGCACATTCTTACATTGTACGTCATGTCATTTGACTCACACATTAGCTCATTGACACACTGCCCTGCATTTCACTTTTGCACTGCTCTTTTGGACTCATTGGTTGGATGCAAACTGCATTTCGTACTGTCCTTGTACTGTTCAATGACAACAAAGTTGAATCTAATCAGTCGCAAAACATGGACATTGAACCAAACCAAAACGCATCAGTGGGGATAAGGCCATTTGTGCTTAAATGGTGATGGTTGGAGAAACACAATGTTTGTGCGTGTATGGGTGAGAAAGAGAATGTCTTGGCCTAACATAGAGGTGGGGACCCGAAGCCCTTACAAATATGCCAAAACGTGACCCAAGTCCACAATTTGTTTTCGGTCATTAGGAAGGGCCAGGGTTCGGTTTGGGCAGGGCGAGTTTAAGATCAGACATTTAAATATTTCTCAAGAAATAAAAAGAAGGATACTTTAAAGCCCTTTGAACCTGTATTTGTTTCTCCACTGAGACTGTCACTAACGGACAAGTTCGCAAACTCTAACTTAGAGCACAAAAAAATATTTCAGAAATAATGCTAAGTATTAAAATTAGGATTTTCGTTAATATTTTTAGGTGTGCTGAGATGTCAAGTAGGTGTTTTGAGCACCCCGAAAAATAGTCTAAAATCGGCTTTGGGGTGAAACTTCAAATTTGGTTATTTTTAGGTTTACGTATAAAGTATAAGTTACTGAGGTTGGGACACAGGTTATATGATAGGGAACAGCAGTGTTCTGGTATTCACGGCGACAGACATTCAAACGTGTCTGAGTGTGTATAATGACTTGCCGAAGTTTTCCGATTGTAAATTACGTTAAATTCCGAAGATGACGTTTTTGAACGAGGGGGGCACCGTGTATTTGTGTGCGCGCGCGTGCACGTGTGTGTGTGTGTGTACTGAGCGGAGGTGAAGAAGAGGAGGATGAAGCTGAGAGCGGAGGATGGGAGGAAGAGCAGTGGAGTAAGAGACAGGCTAGCTATCAAGGGCTGTATATGCATGCCTGCAAGCGTGAATGCGTGAGTGAGGAAGAGGGAGGTCGTCGTCGTCCGGACTGAAACAAAGACGCATTTCGGAACCCCGAAACATTGCAAAGGAAACTTTAAACTTTTACCCGCCCGAGCTTGGCTACTGTGCCGGGTCCCGGCTTTGTTTCGCGACGGGGGAGGTCTGCAATAAATGCAGGGATAGAGCCGCGGCAGATCGACAATTTTAAACGCAAGTGGGGGAATCCCTCGGACGGTAATTGTTGGGGTTGACGAGAGAATGGCGGCCAACATGTACCGTGTGGGAGGTGAGTCCTATTATGTTGAGACCTTAATAAAATATAGTATTATTAGCTAGCTATGCTAGGGTAGTGCGCTAGCTAGCTGGTTTGTGTTCACTAGCGAGTAATAGTTATTTCCGCGAAGCCTGGCTACCTAGCGTAGCTAGCAGGCTAATGCTACCTAGCGTAGCTACCAGGCTAATGCTACCTAGCGTAGCTACCAGGCTAATGCTACCTAGCGTAGCTACCAGGCTAATGCTACCTAGCGTAGCTAGCAGGCTAATGCTACCTAGCGTAGCTAGCAGGCTAATGCTACTCAGCGTAGCTAGCAGGTTAATGCTACATAGCGTAGCTAGCAGGATAATGCTACATAGCGTAGCTAGCAGGCTAATGCTACATAGCGTAGCTAGCAGGCTAATGCTACATAGCGTAGCTAGCAGGCTAATGCTACATAGCGTAGCTAGCAGGCTAGTGCTACATAGCGTAGCTAGCAGGCTAGTGCTACATAGCGTAGCTAGCAGGCTAGTGCTACATAGCGTAGCTAGCAGGCTAATGCTACATAGCGTAGCTAGCAGGCTAATGCTACATAGCGTAGCTAGCAGGCTAATGCTACATAGCGTAGCTAGCAGGCTAATGCTACATAGCGTAGCTAGCAGGCTAATGCTACATAGCGTAGCTAGCAGGCTAATGCTACATAGCGTAGCTAGCAGGCTAATGCTACATAGCGTAGCTAGCAGGCTAATGCTACATAGCGTAGCTAGCAGGCTAATGCTACATAGCGTAGCTAGCAGGCTAATGCTACATAGCGTAGCTAGCAGGCTAATGCTACATAGCGTAGCTAGCTGGTTAGCAGAACATGTCAAACTATACGCCTATCATTGCAGGCTGACTAGTTGGTTCACTTTATCGTTATTACACGTCTTTGTCAAATAAGTTCATATCTAACCTAGTCACTAACTGCTTATTAAGTCGGAACCGACACGTTAACTTACTAAAGTTAACGAAACACATGCTAATACTTAACCAGCTAGTTTGCTAAGCTACGTGAAATAGCGGTACAGTATTGTCCTGATTTAGTTTGACCAGTTAGCTTAATATTCTCTAGCAGTAGTTCTCTGTGCGGTAGCAAATTTGATAGCATGAATAGCAACTGTACGGCATTTCTGATTATATCTCGGACGGTCCTGTAGTGTTATCAAAACTGTTAAACTTAAGACTGCTCCGAAATGTGTACCACGTTTTCAGTTATTGTTAAACGCAGCATGTATTTAGCCATATTGTTTACCAATCTACTCGGTTAGCGAGCTAACGACACTAGCGACGTCTGCTTGTTAAAAAGCCGGTAAACGTGCGTTAGATCGCGGAAGGACCAACGCTTAGCCGGCTGTATTCCTCATAAATCCTCTGTGGCCGACAGCCTTATATTACCATCAACATTTCGATTTCATGACCTGTTACTATGGATGATGATGGGAAGGATTACTAACGTCGGTGGTCTTGATTTGGTTTTTCTGATTTAAGTTTTTCATCTCTTTCTGGGCTTAAAGTTACTGTTTCGGTGCACGCACGGCCGTTTACTCAGCCAGTAAAATATGCACGCACTATATATATACACAGACATGCACTCATACATTCAGGCTATTTTATTGTTGTGTAAGGTCCCACTGGAGCGTCTGTATTTGGGTCACGGTGATTAAACAGTGGAGTGTCAGAAAAGATGCTGCTTAATAAAATGTAAACAGGTGTTGTGCCGTCTTATATTCGCCTTGCAGCAAATGTAGGACTGGACAGTATCTGATCTGATTAAGTCATACTTATAGATAACGCCTCGCAATATATTATTGATGATGGTTATGAAAGCCTTATTTTACGGTCAACTGCATGGATGGATTTAACCAGTGACTGTCATAGCGACATCGATGCCTTTACAATCATGGTTGAACATTATGCCATTATTTTACCTCTGCAAAATGGACCATTACCGCACAATTATTTTTGCCTTTACTGTGCCGGAGATGGTACTCTTCTGCAGAGGGTTGTGATGTCCCCCGTTAGTATCCTCACAGCAGCTCTTGAGCTCTAAATGCTTATTAACCCGTGCACTGTCGTCCCACTGGAGGGAACCTTACCAGGGTGAACACAGGGTCACCACTGGTGCTTATGTGGTTCTGTGACAGATGAACGTGATGCTCTTGCCACCTCTCGCTTCAGACATGTTGGTCATAAGGACTAGTGCCCGGCAGGATTTGTGCCCTGTTGGTTAGCTCCTGGCTATTGTCTCTTGGATCCGTTTTCCAGAGGGCCATTTCATCTCACTCAGGCTGCTGACCTGATCTGTGTCTGCTCTAACTCAGTGACCTCTGATAGACACTTCTCTGGTGTAGCACCCAGCCTGAAGTTTGTCCTAAGTCCCACTGACACTTTTGCGGGGACCAAACGTTGCCCTCTGTGAGCGCTGCTCTCTTCCCCTACGGCACTGACCGTGGTGTAAACATATGTTCTTGTGATTTGACTCTGCGTGTGTCTGTGACCGTTAATCAGATCAGTCAGGCGGCAGAGTGGCTGACAATCGGGTGGATTTGGGCGCAGCATTTAAAACGTATGAGGCCACACGTTGCTACCGTCCACCGTTTCCCAACTGTCCTGCTATAGAACCCTGTCCTGTTCCACAGCATGACATGCTGGCCGATTGGAGGTCTTATGGGTGCATGGTGCTCAAAGAGTGATCCGCGCTACCGTGGAACGTGTCGGCTCCACGTCGCCTGTAAGTTCATCATGATAGCGGGAGGCCCGGGGCACACGTTTCTTCATCTATACGCTAGCACGTCTACACAGGGGGGTCTCGTGATCGTCAGTCCAATCTGTCAACGCTGGTATGCTGTTATGGACCACGGGTAGTGCCCGGGCCTTGACACGGTTGTTGGGCACACTGTGTAAACACACTGGACGGTCGGCGGCAGGCTAATGCTACGAAATTGTGCCCATTGCAATGCAATTCATTGTAATACTGAATCTACCTTCTCCATGTGTGGTTTTGGACCAGCCTACTAATAGTAGTCCTGCCATTTAATCAAACATGCTGGTCGTTGTGCTTTGAACCCTCCTCCCCCTGCAGCTAACACGTGTCACAACCGCCCTGGCACTGTAACTGCCACAGACAACAAGCATGTCACTCTTCCTAGTACTACTTGTTCCTCAAAAAAAACGGGTCATTTACAAATGTGCATCACACAAAATGGACCTCAGAGGAGGCCTGGTTAGCGCTGGAGTAGGCGCGTTGAGGCAGAGGTTGTGTTTTCATACGGGCAGGCTGTTCTTGTTAAAGCCCCGATTTGTTGATCAACGAGGTGCCTCTATGCCCACAAGGATCCCAGGCAGCGTAACGTGAGAGGGGGCTGCATGTTATTAATTTGTCCCGCTGGGGCAAGGGCAGACTGCTGAAAACACACTGCTGTGGAGGAGGAATAGGAGGGATGCCATGAGGATGACTGTGTGATGCTCTGAGCGTTGAACCAGATTCCGTCCGCCTCAATGTTGATTGTTACATAACCATGGGGGGGTATTTCTTCCTGTCAATCATTCACTGCGGTTTGTGTTAACCTACAGTGTCTGACATCTCTCTGGGGTAGGGGGCATGGCTAATGTGCCCCCCATCTGCCCCAAATCCAACTACTCCTGTCTCCATCCCCACTCTTGCCCTCTAGAATGGCTACGATTATCCATTGTCATCTCAGCCAGTGCTAATGTCTGTCTTGAGGTTAGTGTTTTCGAGGATCAGTCAAACCAGAATTTGAGTTCTCACAGGAAAAAAAAGTAAATATCTGTTAACACATTTTTGCCATGGCCACAAACGGTGTAAATGTAGTCCGTGCCATTGAATGAATTGTAGGTCTCGTCTAGGGAATGTTGTCCTTTTTTCAGTATTCTTGGTTTGTGCCGATGCAAGACAGTTGGGTGGCCAACCACCAGATGCGGCCATCCTGGCTGGAGGCTATAGATCCTCTGACTATAGTATGTGGCGGTTCCATCTTCCTGGGATACCCGCCCAATCAGGGAGTTTTCACGGCCATTCGCCCTCTGTAGCTTGCTAATGACCCTTAAGACACTAGTGGGTAAAATGCTTCCAGTAGTTCACCAGCTTTGTTGGCCAGTTCACGTCTTGTCTGTCGCGCCAGACCAGAATCTTCATCTCATGTTCCCTAAATAATTCGACCAAGCCTCTACAATTCTATTACCGTTCTTTTAAACAAGGTTACCCTAGGGGTCGTGAACTTGACCCTAGGGGTCAGTGATTTTGACCTCTGGTGCTCCGTCGGCTGAGATTCGATGCCCGCATCTTGGTAAACCCAAGACAGAGTATGGAAATTGCAGCGTACGTCAAGTGTTTTAAAAGTGCTGCTCATTTCAGCATCTCGTGTATGCGAGTGAAATTCCTTAACATCACGTTATGCCGATTTGTACTTCTGTGACCCCTAGTTTTGCATACGCTATACCTTAGCAACCGCCTAGGATGGCTGAGAGGAGAAACTGGCTAGTTTATTTTTTTTAATGGCAGACAAACAACGGGAGTTGTTGTGCAAAACCATTAGCTCTCACTGCCACACGGCACCCGTGGGCTTTTTGGTGTATTGAATTTTGCCCATTGTAAGAGATGACTGTGTTATTACTGCTTTTAGCGGTGGTGGGTTTTGTTGTTACTCATCAACAAAAAGATTTAAACCTTGCAAACAAATTCACACCGACAAGTGACGAGGCATTTCCTTCTGAACTTGTCTTCATCCTGTGACTCTGTCATGCACTGTGACTATGGCTACGTTCACACTGCCGGCTGAAACGACCCAATTCTGATTTTTTTTTTTGCCCCTATGCGACCTGTCTTTTCAAATGCGACCCAGGCCACTTCGGTATGTGGTACAAATCCGACACGTATCCGATCTTTTCAGATGCGACTTCAATCTGAACGGCCAGGTCACATGTATCCGACCCGCACGTCATAATTCTGCGTTGAAGTAGGCGGAAATGAGAAGATAAACAACTAGTTTAGTTTTCTTCTAAAAACGAGAAGATTGTAATTGTGCTGGCTCCGTTGGGAAAATAACTTTAATATCCCTAAACGAGCTCCACTGTTGACATCCATTTTTAGCTAACGTTACTTCCGCAAACAACAAGTGACGTTGTTGACCATTGAGTACTCTTCTGCGCATGCGGGTCACTTCTGGGTCATTTCACGTTCACACAGGAGATCACAAAATGTCGCATTTAATTGGAAATGCCTTGCAAAAAAAATCTGTTTTTCAAAAAAATCGGAATTGAGCATTAAGCCCTGCAGTGTGAACGTAGCCTAAGACGTTGTTGCTACTCTCATGGCTTGTGTGGTTTTTTCCTCCTTTCAGACTACGTGTACTTCGAGAATTCCTCCAGCAACCCATACCTGATCCGCCGAATAGAGGAACTTAATAAGGTTGGTTGGATAATCCGTCCTTTGTGTCTAACCTTTCAGTCATTGTGTTAACATCGTTTATTTTTTCACCTACAGACCTTAACAGCACCCATGTAAAGGTCATCATATCTGACCTGTTAGCTGACTGTTCGTACGACACACATTCCACACTGAATTGTTTTGTTGTTGTCCAGCAAAGGTTACAAGAGCGGTGACGGGATGTTGTCAGTGCCATTACGTAAGACGGCTAGCTGTAGCTGTGTTAAGGGATTAAGCTAATTTATGTAACACAGGGTTATGGCAAGCTAAGGAAAGGAGACTGGTTATGGGGAGTTATATACTGTCTCTCAGAAGTATTCACCCCCTGAGTTGTTTCCTAAAATGCAAAATGTATTTAATTAAGAGTTTCTTTCCTCTGGTCAACAAAAAATGTGTCCGTTGTGTGAAATAAAATTTTCTAAATCAATTACAAATATGAGAGCTGAAATGATTTGGTTGCATATGTATTCACCCCCTCTTTGCTTCGTCACACCTGAAAGAGCTCTGCTGCAACCGGTTGACTTTGGAAGTTGACTGGATAGTTGAATGGGGTTGGCCTGCATGCAATCATGGTGTTTCACAGGATAGCGAGATACGTTCATCTGTTCCTTTGAAGCCTCACATATGATTAACACAAGTTCAAACGAACGAGAAAACAATGTTGCAAGTTTGCCGGACGGAATGCGAGAAAGACCCGGCCCGACTTAAATGATATTCTATAAAGCGATTAATCCATTCTGGTACTGGAGATCTACTTGCCTTTTGGCCTTGATGCAAAGTTACACGTTCTTTCCGCGCCACGGCAAGATGGGTCAGCATGATACTGGGACATTCAGTCAAAGAACCTGTGGAAGTCTGTTAGAGGCTGGGGTGAAGATTTACCTTCCAGCAGGACAGTGACCGCTAATTTGTGGTTACAGCCACTGTGGAGTCGCTCAAAAACAGCAAGGTCAATGTCCTGGAGTGACCCAAGTCATAAAATCTGGCTTGAAAGCTACTGTTCACTGGAGGTCTCCGTTGTGGTTCCATCTTGATGGGCTCGAGAGTTGGGATGGACACAAATTAGTGTGTGTGAGATTAATGCATCAAAAGACACTCGGATGACTGTTATTGATGACTGTTATTGCTACCAAAGATGCCGTCACTAAATATTGACCTAAGAGGGGTTGTATACTTAGACAATCAGTTATTTTTTATGTTTTTAATTCAGTTGGAACAATTTATAGACTTTTATTTTTTACTTTTGCGTTGATTTGTTTAAAACGTGGAGAAAATACGAATTAATGAATTTTTTTGTATGTGTGACTAAGCCTGTGTCTCAGGTAAAATCCTGATAACAACCTAGTGGCAATCTTTAATTGGAGGGGGGGGGCATTAGGGGCGAATGCTGCATAGCGACTGTGGTTCTCCAGGTTACCTTACTATGACAGTAGACGAGGAG
This sequence comes from Dallia pectoralis, assembly GCA_029465975.1. Taxonomy (NCBI): domain Eukaryota; kingdom Metazoa; phylum Chordata; class Actinopteri; order Esociformes; family Umbridae; genus Dallia; species Dallia pectoralis. The sequence goes on along the minus strand of CM055735.1, from coordinate 13,363,238 downwards.
CCAAACTATAAGACGAGGCCTCAGTTTGTCGTTTTTCTTTCTCCCTCTCTTCAGATCATGGTTAATCCAATGGTAATGGAGAGTCACGTCACCCCTCGGCAAATACAGACACACTTTAGGTTCAAGTTGGTCTCTCCAGGATTCTACACGTGCATATCATATTTTCAGGGGCATGAGGGTAAAGCATTGGTTCGCTGTGTCCTGCAGAAAGGCTTATATAGTTTGCCCCGTTGCCGCATTATTCCCAGATTAAACATTCAGATTATTATTATAAATCGGACTGCAGTTGCATAAAATTGACTGGCATTTTCAACCAATTCGTGAACATTTTCGGCACGGTACAGTTCTGTCAAACCCAATATGGGTCGTCTCCTGGTATTTGTGATGGATATGGACGGTCACTGCGTGCTGCCATTCAGAACCCGTACAACAAGATGCCAGTAATCCTGGAGGGACTACCTGTCTAGCACACACTCAATGCATTTGAATCCACGCTATTTAAAATGGCTACGACTAAACATTCATAGATGTCACACATGTGGGTGTCTATGAATGTGGGGTGTCGTGTGCTGTTCAATGAACAATATATGGTGTGAGTGCAACCGGCGACGTGTCGGCCCCGGAAGGTAATTGGACCACTCTGTCGCATGTTTCTCTCAGACGGCCAATGGGAACGTGGAAGCCAAGGTGGTCTGTCTGTTCCGGAGGCGGGACATCTCGGGTAACCTCAACACACTGGCTGACAGCAACGCAAGTGAGTATGATGGTGTGTAGTTGTCTGCTGGTGTTTCTGCACCTTCTTGTGGCGTCTTTGTGTGCCCTAAAGTAAACCTCAATCGGCATGGCGCTAAATTTAATACCTGATTGAGGCTTTGTCCATTATCCCCCTGCGATGCCATCTTCCGCAGAATACTTTGCTTGTGTGTTTCGTGGACGCTTCAGTCTTGTTCAAATGTTTTATAAGAAATGTATGATTCTTCTGTTGGTTGGCCAATGTTTCTGGTCAACCAGGTCACAAATGTCACACATTTTGGGGAAATATTTGAGATGGCAATTGGCATAATCCAGGCAGGTCTGTGTTGTGATGTGCATAAGAACTGTCTTTTGCCCTGGTGTGTGTTTTCACTTTTTTCGTTTATTCGGAGCAGTTTACAGGAGCAACTCGGTTCAAAAGCCTCGCTCAACGGGCAGAATGACAACTGAAGTACACCATGTTCCAATATAGTGGATGCCCCTTAGGTTTTATAATACTGAAGCCATCGTATGTCAGTAAGAGCTTCTGCTTGTTCACGTGCAAAGTGGACCCAAAGGCAACCCCCTGTGACTGTAGTGACATGGGTCCAGTAGGAAGCCGGCCTGACCAGGAGGAGATGGGGATTGTGAGTGTCTCCTGATGTCTTCGTGTTGTGTTGCTCCGGCAGTACAGACACCTCATGGCACTATGTCTTGAGGAAACTGACACGTGAAGCGAACCCCGAACCTGGCTGGAAGCAGGCTGGAGTAAGGACCCAGCACCCAGTCTAGACCTGGACTCCCTTAGACCTGCTGTAGTGACCACACACACACACACACACAGTCTGTCTCTGTGCTATGTCTTTAGCCTCCACCTAAACACACCAGCCATCACTTGGGCCTTACCTCACCAGTTACCCCTGCCACCTGGCTCCGCCCCTTTTAGTCTGGCCACCGCCCAGCCACCCCCCCCAGGCCTAGACACCCCCTCTTCCTCAGTCTCACTGCTCAGAACAAAAGACCCTTGATGTGTCCCATAGGGCTTTAATGCTCAACGGGTTAACTCACTTGCCTCGTCTTTGTCATAAAAGAAAGTGTGTGTGTGTGTGTGTGGGGGGGCTGCTTGTGCGTGTGTGTGTGCATGTGTGTGGGGTGGTTGTGTTTCTGCGCTGTAGCTTCATTGCGCGTGTGTGTGTGGGGGGGGGCTGCTTGTGTGTGTGTGTGTGGGGTGGTTGTGTTTCTGCGCTGTAGCTTCATTGCGTGTGTGTGTGTCTGGAGTGCTTGTCTTTCCTTCCTTCGTGTCTGTGTGTTTTTTTTTTATTCATGTGGGGGATACGTAATGGGGGATGGGCGCCTCAGGTTTGGTGCACAGGGTTTCCCACTTAGTCTGGCAGGGACTCGCCGGACTAGGGGAGGGCGGGAGTTGAGGGGTGACAGGAGGGGTTAACAGACATGGGTGTGGCCTCAGGGTCCTGCCCTCCTACAAACCACTGACAGGGTTTCCTGTGGCTGAGTGCAGGGGTGGAGTCCGTGGAGATTGAGTGATAGTCCTGCCCAGTTTTCTCTCCCTCTCTCTCTACCAACTTACAGTCATTACTGACTCTCACGCCTCAAATTAGGAATGCGCATTCTAGTGGTGTAGCAATATAAAACACAACTATCTTCCGTACGGGGAAGATAATGCGTTCCTTTGTCTTATGGGCTCATTTCAGCCGGCCGGGTCACTTATTCTGCAGTCGTTTTTTTCTAATTCACCTTGAGGCTCAAGTGGGTGTACAATATTCACATATTATAATGGACAGGAATAGTTGTTTTGCAACTGTCATATGACGGAAGTACACACCATGGAGATGTCTTGTTTTAAGTGACAGTGTGTGTATACGTAATCTTGACACTGTTGACAGGGAGGCCAACCATGTTTTTAGATCTGACTCAATGACTTTACAGAAATTGAGCATTTTGCTTGGCAACCATTTTTTGTAAAAATGATCAGAGTGCAGAAATGTATTGGCATTGTGTATTTTGGCCCACCTTTCTTCCTGGCTTTGCCGTTTCATTACCCTTCATTCTGTTATAGCTTTGGTTCTGTATTTTTTTGTCATTGTCAGCTTTAACCTGCGACTCGTCAATCCTGAGGACATCGTACCAGTGGTTTGGTCATGACCAATTTGTTGTGTGACGTGTCAGTCACGTCTGGTTCTTTTCTTTGAGAGTGGAGGTTTTGCCTTCCTGACCTCCAATTGCCTGGTCTTTTGCAGCTGTTTTAATGCAGCCGTTCAAATGTTTGCGATTTTACGTGACCCAATTACATTTTCTAATGTGTGGTTTGCTAAATGGCAACTTTTTGCACATGTATGGGGTGAGTCGTTGAGCTGGAAGATTCCTGTTCAGAGACGACGATAGACTTAAATCCATGGTTGATGAATGGGGATCTGTGTAACGTACGTTTCAGTTTGCTGTTATCCAGCTTTGTCCCAACATTACGTTAAATGATCAACTGCAAGTGTTGAAATGCTTTTTAATCGTGGCAATAAACCTTTTCTGGCTAGAGGGCCTGTAGAAATGGGAAATGTGTGTGTGTTGCCCACAGGAGACTTTGAGGAGGAGTCCAAGCAGCCCTCGGTGTCCGAACAGCAGAAACACCAGCTCAAACACAGAGAACTCTTCCTCTCTCGGCAGTTTGAGTCTCTCCCTGCCACTCATATACGGTAAGAGTGTGTGCGTGTGTGTTCGTTCCCCGAGGCCCTGAATCACTCCATAGCAACAGATGTATGTAATAGTGCTGCCATTTAACCGGTCCAACTGTGATGGGAAGGTGTCAGTCGACAAGACCCAAATTAACATCTGGCGCCAATTAATGACCTGAACAGCAATACCTCTTTCAAACGGCCCATTTCTGATAGGGCCCGTCACCAGTTGAGGCTACTGATTTTAAATGCATCTGAGGCGTGAGTGCGGAAATCCTTGAAATGAAGGTCAAAGCAGCTTAATACAAGCCGCACCAATGCCGCACTGTATTTAGTGTCTATTGCAGGATGACCTCTGCCCCACACGTTCCTTTCTCCTCCCGTCACTGCTCTCTCTCTCCTCAGGGGGAAATGTAACGTCACACTGCTCAACGAGACAGACGTCCTCGCCGGCTACCTGGAGAAAGAGGTGAGCTTGGTGGTCTGTTTTAAGCTCGGCTGTTCACCCTGAGACGGACTGTTCCCCGCGCTCACGTTTTTTCCACGCTCACTTTTTTTTTTTTTTTTTGCTCCAGGACTGTTTCTTTTACTCGCTTGTGTTCGACCCGGTCCAGAAGACCCTGCTGGCTGACCAGGGGGAGATCCGGGTGGGCTCCAAGTACCAGGCCGAGATCCCTGATAAACTTGCGGAAGGTAGGCGTCGGTCTGTTTGCCTGTAGGAAGAGGGTGTGGCAGGTTGAACTTTGACCTGTGAAACTAGCCGGCCCAGTTGCTGCCTCATAGTGGTCTGCTGGGTTGAAGGAACGCCTGTCTAGATGTTGTTGTTCAGGATTTGTGAATAGTGAGGCAGGGGTCAATTACTGTAAGCTGGGACAAGTGGGTGATTCTTTATTTATTATTATTTTTTTGGGTGGGTGGGGGCGTAAAGGAAGACTTGTTCCAGGGCACACGTCTCTGATCTTAGACCGGTGTTTGACATGTGTTGGTCACCGCCAGTATGTCGTGCCGCAGAAGTCTGATACTTGTTTTTTGGGTTTTGTCCCTTCTAGGCGAGTCAGACACCCGTATTCAGGAGAAACTGGAGACCAAGGTGTGGGACCCAGATAACCAGCTTAAAGACCCCCAGATCGACCAGTTCCTGGTGGTGGCTCGGTGAGTTTGCCCCCGTCCCGGTTCTTTCCGTTTTATCGGTCTCATCATTGAAGGGGACATGGATACTCTGAACTCTCCATTTATGTGTGGTCTTTGGGTCCTGTTTTGGAGACAATGGACCCAATCAAGTGGATCACTGTCTTTGTTACTTATAGCTTGATCGCCACCTAGTGGCCACATATTGGACATTCACCCTTGGTTACAGACCTTCAGGTTTAGGCCTCTGGGACATTTGTTGATTCAGTACTGGGTTTGGTGACGACGATGATGATGATGTTGGCTGTGTTTCAGGGCTGTTGGGACCTTTGCTCGAGCCCTGGACTGCAGCAGCTCTATCCGCCAGCCCAGCCTGCATATGAGTGCTGCAGCCGCATCCAGAGACATCACACTGGTGAGACAGACAGACAGACAGACAGACATACACACATGCATACATACACGCATGCGCACATACACTCAGGCATACTCTTACTTACACACACACACACACACACACACAGTAACAAGATGATCAAAGTCAATGTCTTCTCATATAACCCTAACCAATGGACATTGACATGCGTTATAAACATGCACCAAACACCACTACGTATTTCTAAAGACATTCTTTTCCACAACCCTGTGTGTTAAATGACCACTGCAGGAGCCAGTTGCTGGTTCAAATCCCAGAGCACACATGGCTTCAAAAAGGTGTCCATGGGCCCTTGAGTGCGGCACTTCACCCTGAACCGCTCGGAGATTTGAGCAGTAAGTCGATACAATCTGTGTTTCCTGTCTAGTTCCATGCCATGGACACCCTGCAGAAGAACGGCTACGACCTGGCCAAGGCCATGTCCACTCTGGTGCCCCAGGGCGGACCAGTGCTCTGCCGAGATGAGATGGAGGAGTGGAGCGCCTCTGAGGCCATGCTCTTTGAGGAGGCCCTGGAGAAATACGGCAAGGACTTCAATGACATCCGCCAGGACTTTGTAAGAGGCGTCCCCCGTTTCTCCGGTGTCCGGTTGTGTGGCTTCTGTTCTGACTGACTGTTTGACGTGTTTCTCTTTGTTGTCCCCAGTTACCGTGGAAGTCCCTAGCCAGCGTGGTCCAGTTTTACTACATGTGGAAGACTACTGACCGATACATCCAACAGGTCTGTAAACACCAACTGTGACTGTTAATGGAAACAGGCTTTAATGAAATACATATGATTGGCCAAAATCAGCGCGCACACACACACACACACACACACTTACCAAACCAGATTCAAGCTTATGGCTGTAAAGCAGTTGACCCTGACTTGGGTTGGATAAATAAACTGCGACATGATTAATTGCATTTTTTAATTATAGTGCCTGTTTACTCACTCAGAAACGACTAAAGGCAGCTGAAGCAGACAGCAAGCTGAAGCAGGTCTACATCCCAACCTAGTAAGTAGCGGACCGAACTGAACCAGGGCTTATGCCCCCCCCCCCCCCGTTACCACGTCGACCCAACACCCCTCTCTCCTCCTACAGCACCAAACCCAACCCTAACCAGATTATGGCTCCCGGTCACAAGCCCGGAATGAACGGTGCCGCCGGCTTTCAGAAAGGACTGAGCTGTGAGAGTTGCCACAGTGAGTATCCTTAACCATGCGGCAGATTGTGTCTATGGTCGGCCTCTACGCCTGGCCAGCAACGATATATAACATCTGTATAACACCTGTATAACCTCCCCCGCCCGTCGTCTAACAGATCCCCCCTCTGTTACAGCTGCCCAGTCAGCCCAGTGGTACGCCTGGGGGCCGCCAAACATGCAGTGCCGGCTGTGTGCCTCTTGCTGGATCTACTGGAAGAAGTATGGAGGCCTGAAGACCCCCACGCAGCTAGAGGGCGCCGCAAGATTTGGCTCGGTTTGTCTGCTTTCACAGTCTCTCCACAACCAGACTGCTGGGTCTAACACACAGCTGAACTAGCCTTTTTTTTTTACATTATCCAGTAGCAGATGAGGCCCTGTGTCGTGGTAATGTCATGCGTAACCTAAACTCTCCCCGAACACCCCCCGTCAGGAGTCTACCCCTCGTGGTCACATGACCCGTCAGGAGGTGCAGGGCCTGTCTCCGTTCACGACCAGCGGGGGGCGCGCCAAGCTGCTGGCTAAAAACCGGCAGACGTTCATCCTGCAGACCACCAAGCTGACCCGTATCGCCCGGCGCGTCTGCACCGACATCTTGCAGCCACGCCGGGCTGCCCGGCGACCCTACGCCTCCATCAATGCCAACGCCGTCAAGGCCGAGTGTGAGTGTGGAGGGATGTGTGTGCATCGTTATTTCAGGATACAATTTGGGACTGATCTACACAAACAAAAGCCATCATGTCAATACGGAATAATGTCAAACTGAAAATAATTGCTACACACTGAGCGTGCTTTACCACGGAACATTCTTTGTGTTACACTTCCGTTTCAGGTATGATAAGGTTGCCCAAAGCGACCAAGGCCCCGATAAAGAACCGCTCGATCCCTCGACCTCCTCTGGCCACCATCGTGAAGGAGCTGGGTGAGAAAATGATCTGTCAGTTACAGAGGAACCCGCCACCTGAGATGTCCTGTTAACCAAACTAATCTGGCACACAGCTGGCACTGACTCAAAATAACTTTGTGTAGTTGGAAGTAGCTGTGTCAGAGTCATGTGTTTTGTGATTATTAGTCGTTTGTGATTGGTCCTTTTCTCTGTCTCTTCCAGCTATTCAGGCTCCACTGAAGCTGAAGGCCCCGAGAGGTACCCCCACCCCCATCAATCGTAACCAGGCCAACCAACCCCGTGGGGCATCTGGCCTGCTCGGGAAGAGACCCTTTGACAGCGTGAGTATTATGCATGCACACGCACGTGTAAAATCACACAGTCACACACACACACACACACAAAACCTCCATCTTCACTTCCTTCTCCCAGCCAGCCAGTCCGTCCCATAAACACTGACGGGTACTTTCTATTCTGTTCTCACTGACTAACCCTGGGTTGAGTCTCTTCCCCCTAGATGTCAGAGTGACACACTGCTTCTGGTGCCTCTGTAACAGTGGGAGAATCCCTGTCCAGACCCAGCAGTATGCCCACAGCTTAGGCTGAGGGGCTACACACACACACACACACATCCCACCCTCACCGGTGTTCTCTCTTCCCGGTGGCAGGCGGCCGGTCTGCCGTTCCCAACAAACGGGAGGCCGTTCACGTCAGGCATGAGGACAACCTCCCAGTCGGTCATCAAGCGCCAGAAGGTGAATCAGGGAGACGCGCCGAATCCAGTGGTGTTTGTGGCTACAAAAGACACCAGGTACTGTCCTCATCTCACCGCTCTCCCTGTAACACACATTTTTTTATTTAATTTTTATTAACGCCATCTATAGATTTTACGTTACTGGTAAAGCAGATATGCCCATGTTAAAGGGTTTGGTATAATTTCGAATAGCGATTTGAGTTGTTTGCTCTGTTCTGAAAACAGAAATATTTCAAGTAAGGTGAGTGAAGCTGTTGCAATCAGAGAGTTGTCATGCATATTAGCTCAGACTAGTTAGGCTCTCTGCGGCAACTGTGTTGCCCTCGTTCAAGTCCTGCTGCTAAATAATCACGCTGTGCTTCTCTTCCGGACAGGGCTCTTAGGAAACACCTGACCCAGTCTGAGATGCGGCGGGCAGCTAGGAAACCTCACCTCCCCGTCAGGGTGAAGCTACCGCTGCTCCCCCGGCCTTTGGCAGTGCCCATCCTGCCCTCCAGCACCAGCGAGCCCATTGTCCTGGAAGACTAGGGGACCTTTGACCCCACAAGCACGTGCAGCGGCGCACGCCATACCTGTAGTCTGTTTCCTGTGTCATCTCTTTTTGTGTATTGTTACCTCCCAAATGCTGAGGTGCTGCACACAAACTCGCATGCACGCACACACACATTACATCTAGCATGGTGTAATAAAGTCTACATACACACCACCCACGAAACGTGCACTAGGCTTTGGGCTTCGTAGTATTTTATTCCTGCCTTCTTTTGCTTTTATTTTGCTTCCCTTTTTAATGGCAATTTTTTTTACTGTGTAATTTAAAATCAGAATTTCTCATCCTGAAATAATTGTGATAAAGCACACTTTATTTTTTTCCTCCAGGTCCTATATTTTGTGTAAATATTTGCAACATTTTCATGGGCGTGACACCTATTTGGTTGGGGGCGGGTACATCTATGGGAGGGTCATATGAATGGTTCTACTATACTCAGACAATTGCAATTTGACCGAATGTCCATTCAAGTCATTCTATTCTGAAGGGAGGGCAACGTGGGGAGTTTTTAGCATGTCTCTTTGATTCTTTTTCTAGAAAAGTCTAATTTGATTAAGGTTTAACCCAGATGTCGTCATCGTAGATCTGGGAGATTGTAGTTAATGCTTTGTGACCCATTTGTCAAACTCCCTTATCAGACTATACTGCCATATTCTGTTAGATTCAATTTGCACCATAACATTTTCACACAGCCAATAACAATCAGCCCCTACCCTCGCCATCTCTCCACAAGCCAATCAGAAGTTCAGGTTTTGGGTTTGATAGTGAGGTGATATGAGATAATATGCTGCCCAGACCCTCCCACAATCCCAACCTTTTTACCAGTTTGTTTATCTCTGTTTTTCCCAGTTGATAATTGTTTTAAGTCCTGGTTTCCTATCACTTAACGGTCATACATTGTTTGCTGGTGTGGAGAGTGGGGCGTTCTGGGTCCTTTTTTGTAAAGTCTTTTTGGAGCGGGATATGGTAGTACTGTGGTCCTGTATCTTCAGTACTGTAATGGAGGAAAGAGTCATAGAGAAGGAAAGGGTAATGTAGGTTGACCGCATAGAAGACACTCATCTTATGGAGGTTGGTGAGATGATCAGATGGATGATGGGTAACTGGTGCTTGATGTGCAGAGTTTGCTTTGTGGCCCTTGTTGTGATAAAGGTTGGATTTAGTGAAGGAGACAGAGCCAATCCATTAAAAATAACTACCTTATCCATGCCATTTGACCAGTTACTCCTGTACATTCAGACCCCCCACAGAGTAGCATGGACATTTGACCTGTTACTCCTGTACATTCTGATCCCTCACAGAGTAGCATGGACATTTGACCTGTTACTCCTGTGCATTCAGACCCCCCACAGAGTAGCCATGACATTTATTACAGTGGATTGTTTGGCTCTTATGTTTGAATGAAACGGACAATGTTCAGTCATTTCCTAAAGCAGCTATATGTATAGGCTTGTGTGCTGAAATCATGTTTTTGATGATGGGAGTGAAGTCTCCAGTGATGTCTCTACATGTGGGTTGATTTGGTTTGAATCTTTATTTTCCCTTTTTGTGTTTGATGAAAGGGTTAGTTAGATTAAATCAATGCATAATTGGACAATATAATTCCTTGTTTTCCCGCCAGGCTTGCAAACAGCCAGCAAGGGTTTAAAATGATGGATTTATAAGCAAGTTTGGTCCCTAAGTGGGCTACTGTAATGTTTCTAAAACAAATTCAAGTGTTAAAATTCATGGTGGAAATAATCTGATACAGAAATAACTGGCCTATGGAAAACTTCAGTGTTTTAAAAAAAAAAAGATTAGTGGGGGGTGGTTGAAGAAGCTGGAGAGGGTTAAAATACTGTACATGTGAACATTACTCTCCATCATTGTGTGGGTTTTGGGGTGGGGGGGGGCAGATCAGATTGGGGGGGGGGGTAGTTGGGAGACGGGTTAGACTTTTGTATGTTGGAGAAAGAATTATGCTACAATTAAACTTTTCTCAAGTGTTTTTTATTCCAATGTCTCTGTATTCTTTAATGTGTCTTGATAAGAAAAGAAATAAAGATTTTTTTTCTTTGTGTTCGTATATATTTTGTTTCTTATTGTGTGCGCATATTACTGTATGTGATTGTATTGTGAATATGCCTTACGGTCCGGTCCCATATATCACTGCTATAAGCCAACCCGGTAAATATGAGACTATAATACGGGTATGATACCACGTCACTTATCACTGCTCTAATTATAACAGTGTATAAGAGCAATAAGGCATACCGGCTCACGATGGCGATGTTTTCGTGCTGATATAATTTGCGCTCAGTCATTCCAAACGCGGAAGTTGTTCCGTTGATAAATTATACCGCGAAGCGTTATGGGAAAACTAGATCTATAGTTGAGCGGGGGCTGGACGTTACCCTTACTTCCGTTAACAAGGTAACCACGGTGACAGTCTTCGAGCGGGAGAGACCGACTGCAGGCAAACGTAGACGGGTTGTTTACAAATCACCGTGCATCACAATTAAGGGATTTGTCGATCAACCACTCGCATTTTACCCATGATACATAGTCGTTGTAATCCTGCCTAACCACTGCCCAATCACTGAATGTCACACAAAGCTCAATTTACCTTCATCAGACAGCACTTAATTAACACATTATAGGTGTGCGCCGTAGACCAGTCGAACGGTGGTGTTAATTGATTCAATTGACATAAAATACGCGTTGGTGTGCACAATGGGCTTGCCGTTAGTAATCGAGGCATTAATTGACTAATGTTTATTGCGCTCCATTGTCGCGGAGCCTAAACCCCATTGGCCGGTCGCTAATCAAATATCAGCTACGTCGTATCTGATTGGTGGATTCGAACGCCCCCATGCGGTTTAATGTCGCACAGCTGATACTCATTTTAAATTGAACGCGGGAGCGACAACTGGTCGACGTTAAAAGACGCAGGCTGACGCTGGCAAGATGCGTGCAGATTCATAACAAAGCAAGTTGGGTAGACAGGAAGGCAGTCAAGCGTTCACGGCGTTAAATGGGGTGTTAAGGCGTGTTATCTGTTATTAACACACATTTTTTGTTCGGAAACTGTTCTCTACGGTTTGGCTTGGACGTTCAGGTTGAAGTTTTAACAGGTGGGAGAGGATCGGATTATTTACTAGTTCTGCGCTGCGATGTTTGAGGTAAAAGTCTTGTTTAATATTCTGGTCATTTTTTACTTTTTATACTTTGTATCTGTTTTGCATTTAGTTGTTGTAGGGCCATTTAAATTAGTCCACGGGTTTGTCTAGCGTATACCGTAGGAGTGCAGTATAGTCTGCTGGAACGATGTGACGGATCTTTAATATACCAAGCAGAGAATGACAGTTTAGTTTTATATTTACATTCACTTCCGTTGTGCTTAATGTTTTACCTTTGCCTTAAATCTGTAAATCTGTCTGATAATAAATACTTATTTTGGACTCCTCAGACCAGTGGTGACGATATGATCTTCTACCAAGAGAATGAGGGAGTGCATGACCTGTTATTCCCTGGGGGAAAGGGTTCAGCTGGTGATGGGGGAGGTATGTCTCTGTCAGAAGCACTCCTTCCACTGGTGGAGTCCACCTCTCCCTCCCTGATCCCTTGGATGTGCTCCACCCGCTACAAGACGGAGCTGTGCAGCCGCTATGCCGAGATGGGCTTCTGCAAGTTTGCAGAGCGCTGCCAGTTTGCCCACGGCCTTCATGACCTCCACGTGCCCTCTCGTCATCCCAAATACAAGACCGAGCTGTGCCGCACGTTCCACACAGCGGGCTACTGTGTCTATGGCACTCGCTGCCTGTTCGCCCACAACGCCAAGGAGCAGCGACCTGCGTGCCGCCGCCGGCGCAACATACCCTGTCGCACCTACCGGTCGTTCGGCGTGTGTCCATTCGGCACGCGCTGCAACTTCCTGCACGTCGTGGAGGGTGACAGCGGGGCCTCAAGCGATGGTGGCCTCGAGTCCCAGGACTGTGCTTCTGAAGAGAAGGCCGCTGTCGCTGGGAACCGGCAACACTCCCAGGACTGGAGGCCCCGCGGGCCCCTGTGCCGCACATTCAGCTCCTTTGGCTTCTGCTTATATGGGACCCGCTGTCGCTTCCGACACGGCCTGCCAAACACGATCAGAGGCCCAGACTCCTCCGCCCACGGCGCTGATGCCGCCTCCCGCTTCTCAGACGGACGAGTCTGTTCCCCAGCCTCTGACATGTTCTCCTCTTCACCCTGCTCCTCGTCCTCCTCCTCGCCCCCCTCGGGCCTCCCTTCCCCGGTCTGGCCGGAGGACTCTTCTCCCTTAACCACGCCGCTCAACGAGCCCACGGGCCACAACGCCTTCACCCTCTCAAGCCAGTTGAATGATGTGCTGCTACCTCTGGCTCTGCGGCTTCAGCAGCTAGAGAACAGCCAGAGCGCAGCTGGAACCCGCACTGTACAAGAAATTTGGGAGAACAAGTTTTCACCTCTGTAGTGAAGCGTTATATTAATTGTGTGTAGATGCCTTTTAATGGGTTTACATGGATGGTTTGCAATCAGCTGGGAAACCATGTGCATTGTGTAAGGTCTTAGTTTGGAGGGTGGGATGTTTCTTTGTGCTTAGTTTTTGGACTTACGGTTGACTCCTGCACTAATATTACATTACCTCGCTTTGTTTTTACAGGGAGTTTGGCAAATCACATTGTTTTTATGTATATTAGACTTTATTTTAACTAATTTTATAGTCTGGTTATAAGTGTGTGTATTTATGAATCCCTGTTAAATTTTAAGTCTTTGAATTTAATTTATTGCGATACTTCTGGCTCTAATTAATAAACAATAATTCCTTTTAATGGCATTGTATTCTCTTAATTGATAAAGTCTGAACTTTTCGTTCCTATTACTCAGTACCTTTTTTTTAGTCTTCAACACTTCAGGGACCCCAAGCCGGCGTGTTTCATATTCCATGGTCAGCTAAACTGGATACCCTTGCAAAATTAAGTTCTTGATCAGTTAAATGATTCTGCATCAAATAAAATATTCTGAATGTCCGGCAAAGTTCTTGCTAGAGTAGGCTAGCAAATGTATTCAAACATCTATAGCGTGAATCCTTTCCAAACTACTGTTACCTGCTGCCAAAAAGGTGCAGTAAGTTTTAGCAAGTTAACTCTGTACAAAAAAAACGTTAAGACGAATATAATGCGATCAAATCAGTTACCAGCAACTTAAATTGAGTTTTATCTTTAACCGTGCAGATGTGCCCCGGCTACTCGGATATCCCAGACACTTTCCGGATAGCCGCCTAGCCAGCTATTCAAGTGCATTGATTGGTCCAATTGGCCGTCACTAAAACTGGTCTGCCACGCAACATATTCACCTTAAATGCGACACGACTTTGTGTGGCTGAAACGCTCCAGATAATCCATCAGATTCAGCGATGCCAGTACACAAATGTCTCCAGCTTTTGGATACGTTGTGTTTAATGAAACGCCGCTGGATTGGATGTGGTTGTGACGCGCGTTTGAGTGACGGCCAATTGGACCAATCAATGCACTTGAATAGCTGGCTAGGCGGCTATCCGGAAAGTGTCTGGGATATCCGAGTAGCCGGGGCACATCTGCACGGTTAAAGATAAAACTCAATTTAAGTTGCAGGTAAGTGATTTGATCGCATTATATTCGTCTTAACGTTTTTTTGTTGCTTTCCATTGTGTAGTACACGTCAAGGTCGCTCGCTCCGAAAACAGAAAGTGGCTATAAGGCAGACTAGTAAGCTAGCAAGCTAACACTAACGACAGGTAGCGTACAACAAAAAGCATTTGTTTACGATAACAGGCTGGAAGGTGCGCGTGGTGGTTCCTTTTTGCTGGTCTTCGCGAGCTGCGGTTCCTACGCAACCGAGGCGCGAGCATGGCTGACCGAGAGGAGAGGCGCTTCGCCGAAGTGCCGCGAGAGTCCGTCAAACTCATGTCTGAGAGTGCGGGAGTGGAGCTAAGCGACGAGTTGGCTGCTTTGCTGGCTGAAGATGTCTGCTACCGGCTTAGGGAAGCCACACAGGTAAACAATGAAACATTTACCGATATCTCCATTGATTAGGCAATCGGCTTCCCAGAATATTTGACCAGGAAAACGGCTACTTTCACTTGCAGATATGCATTTTGTCTGATTTTGCTGTGAACTTGACTTGCACAGAGCAGCTCTCAGTTCATGAGGCATGCCAAAAGGAGGAAACTGACAGTGGAGGACTTCAACCGGGCATTGCGCTGGAGCAACGTGGAGGTGGGTGAAGGCTGTTTTATTAAGTGTGTGAACACGTTTTTACCGAAATTCTGTCTGCTCTCATACTTACGGTTAGCGACGACCTCTGTCTATTCTATTGTCTTACCTTAACCAAACTCATTTGTTTCTGGGCTGTCTTCTCTTTGGCAAGGCCATTGCTGGCTACGGTGCTCAGGATTCCCTACCTTTCCGGCCAATGAAGGAGGGCGAGCTATTTTTCGTGGAGGACCGTGAGATCAACCTGGTTGAACTGGCTCTGGCCACCAACATACCCAAAGCCTGTGCGGAGACCATGGTGCGAGGTGGGATATCTTCACACTGACCCGCTATTTACAGTCACAATGTAAAAGCCTGTTTGCTTCAAATCCTGAATGCTGATTGGCTGATGGCCAGGGTATATGAGACTACGTACCCTGGTCATGACATGACATCACTTTGTACTGCTCTTATTACATTTGTAACTGGTGTATACATCCAATAAGGCATCTGGGGTGTTTGGGTTGTATTGCCAATGTACCACGAGTAAGGGCTGTTTCTTGGTGTTCCATTATGTGTCTGGGCCAAGAACAGCTCTTTCTGTGGTTGTGTTGGCTATATACCACATTCCCTTGGGCTCTATGGATCAAATATCCTGTTAGTAATGACATTTGAAGCTCAAAAGATTTCTTGGAATGTGTTTTTCTTTGACTAGTGAATGTGTCCTACCTGGATGGGAAAGGAAACCTGGAACCTCAAGGTACAGGTAAGGGCACAGTCTGAATTCACATTTGAATAATTAACATTGGTAACATTGAGATGATACTTTTTCAGAGTCTCTCTCTTTGATCTTCTCTCTAGTTCCCAGTGCCGTACAAACCCTCTCAGAAGATCTGCTCAAGTATTACCAACAAGTCACCAGAGCCATACTAGGAGAAGATCCACACCTTATGAAGGTATGTCGCAGCTTCGTCCTGACATTAACTGTGTGACTCAAAGCTATGTTCACACTGTTTGAGTCACTCCAACATCAAATCTGTTGTTAAATATACTTTTCTTCAACAGGTGGCTTTGCTGGATCTTCAGTCCAACTCTAAGATGGCTGCCCTCCTGCCATATTTTGTATATGTCATCAGTGGGGTATGTCACACTTACTTTGCTCTGTGGTTTATTAAATGTATATTATTGTAGAATATTACCCATGTCCCCCTATGTCTTTTCACTTTGACCTCCAGGTCAAGTCGGTGAGCCACGACCTGGAGCAGCTGAACCGCCTGCTCCACATGGTGAAGAGCCTGGTCCAAAACCCAAATCTGTATCTGGGCTCCTACGTCCGCAGCTTGGTGTCCAGCGTCATGTACTGCATCCTGGAGCCCCTGGCCGCCTCCATCAACCCGCTCAATGACCACTGGACCCTCAGGGACTATGCAGCTCTGCTGCTCAGCCACATCTTCTGGTAGGTCCTCCAACTGCCGGTTGACTTGGATGTTCCATCCAGTGAATCAGACTCAGTTCTGGTCAATGGTCAGTTTCATTTATATAGAAATTTAGAAAATCGAATATACCGTGATATATAGCGTTACCGCCCGTGCTTCAAATTATATCGTGATATATATTTTAGACCACACCGCCCAGCACTAGTTTGTACCATAGGTAGGTCTGGCCTTGTGAAACCAAAACCTCTTGCCATCTTCTCTACTTGCCAGGACGCATGGAGACCTGGTCAGTGGGCTGTACCACCAGATCCTGCTGTCTCTGCAGAAGGTTCTGTCGGACCCGGTCCGCCCTCTGTGCTCCCACTATGGAGCTGTAGTTGGGCTGCATGCTCTTGGATGGAAGGTGGTTATAGTTCCCCCATCTTGATCAGCAATGGATGTCATGGTGTGTGGTCAATCTTGGCATTGCTAATCTGTGTGTGTGTTTGTTCGTGTGTGTGTGTGTGTGTGTGTGTGTGTCTTCGTAGGCCGTTGAACGAGTGTTATATCCACACCTGCCTGCCTACTGGTCTAACCTGCAGGCCGTTCTGGACGATTACTCTGTGTCTAATGCCCAGGTGAAAGCTGATGGACACAAGGTCTACGGAGCTATTCTGGTGAGATCGGCAGGCCAGTTGCATCAGATCAACCCAACCAAGGTTTCTACCAGCACCTTTTAGTTACCAATCCCATCTCTGTCCTGCAGGTGGCAGTGGAGCGCCTGCTAAAGATGAAAGCCCTGTCTTTGTCCCTGCCCATGGAGCACGGCCGCAGTGCCCAGACGTACTCCGGGGGCGTGACTGGTTTCAGGGATAGTTCGCCCGGGCTCAGCCCGCCATCAGAGCCTCTCTCGGAGGCCGCCCTGGGCATCGCCAGTCACCTGCAGGGACCTGGTGGGGCTGGCACCCCCTGGGAGGACTGGACGCCCGTCCCCCTGCCGGCCATGTACTGCGAGCTTTACTCCTTTTTCGGGGACAGCCTGGCAGTGAGGCTCAGCACTGTGTCGAGCTTGGGGGGTTGTCGGCCCTCGGTCCTCAACCAGCCGGCTGACACCAGGAAGGAGCTCCCGGGCCCTGCAGCTAACCAAGACACCACTCGCAAGATGCCGCAACTCACCGCTAACCAGAATCTCAGTCCCCGGGAGGACGGGAGCCCGCGTACTGAGCCAGCGCCGCCTAGCCTAGCCACTACTGCTCCTGGAAGGTAATGTAGCATCTGACCAGGTTACCTAGCCTAGCTGATACTGCTTGTTATGTTGCATCTGAACGGATTACCCAGCCTTGCCAATGAAGAGAAATGGCTTGCTGGAGCATGGACTGTGTACCGCTGGAATGTTATAGCTACTAAAACTAACATGGTCCTTTTCTCCTCTTTTTTATCTCCCTCACTCAGGGCCCTGGCTCGTTCCTCATCCATCCAGCGCCGAAACTCTTCCTCCCGGCCGGGACAGCGCTCTGCCGGTCCGTCCCGCGACGTCTTCCCCAAGGCCCGTTTCCCCCCGCCTCAGGCGGGGCCCCCCGCATTCTCCTTCCTTATCGGGGGCCATCAGACAGGTCGGCGCTGCCAGGGGCGCCGCTTCCAGACAAGCTTCAGCCCTGCCCCCCCCCTGACCTCTGCCCCGCCGCGCACCTACGCCCACAAGCTGCCTGTCATCGGCCGAGTGGGCAAGCCGTTGCGCAGATGGACCTGCTCCCACTACTCCCTTCATTTGCCCCTCTGAGAAAGAAACGTACCAGAGACTTATAGCCGAGGCCTCCGAGCCGGCTGAATCTACCCCATTGGTCAGTTGTGGTAGTCGTGTACGACACCCCACCCCATACTCACTGTGTTAAGAGAGAAGCGTGTGGATGGGGGAGGCGTGTTTACATGTTGCTGGTTGTCTGTAGGAGAGGATAGAAGCCAGAACAAAGTTGTCAATTGTCGCCTATGTGGATTTAGAAATAGGCGAGTTGAGCTGGAGGCGCTTTAATGGAGCCTCATAGGAGAGACAGACTCTACACCACAACCAAGCTCAAGGGACAACTGGGGTAGAAAGCTAGTTTGACAACTTCAAACTGTCTTGCCTGCAGGAACTGGGCTGAGGTGCTTGCAATATTGAAATCCATGTCTATAGAACTACACTTTCATCTGAATGCTTGATTTCATGTGAGACAACAGTTTATACTACAGGCAGTGTGTTGTCTAGCATGGGCTTCAGGGTAATGGGCTGTGTGACATTTTTTTCACATTATTTAAAGTAACAGTATACATTTACTTGCCATTTTTGATAGCCTGTGATTCTATTGAGTATAACTCATGAGTTAAATCTACAATGTGTGCTTAAACCTTTTGCCATTGTTGAAGACTTCACACACACTATTGTCCTGGATATTGCTTTCATATTTCTTTTTAAACTACTGCTTTCGTTCACTTAGACATTTCAGAAGTACCTCGTATTGCCTTGGGAACATATCGTACACTTGTCTTGAATGATGAAAAGAGTTTTCTGGGGAAATGCTTCATAGAAACGTTAAACACTGTTTGTAAATAAAAATGCACTGTTTGAAGTATTAGATGTATGGCGGTTTAGTTAGAGGACACTTGCTTTAGCGTGTATTTATTTTGCACGTTTTTTTTTGTTTTAATAACTGATTCTGACTCTTGCTGCTTCAATGCAAATACTATATTTACAAAGACTCAAGTGTATACTTAAAATAGCTATACTTTGGATTCTGAGCTGTGTACCTGTCGATCATTGCTCTATGTGAACGTAAACTACCAATGGGGAACACCAGTAGACTGCAATTTCTTGCACAAAAGGCCGTTAAAATGTAGCACAAAACAATAGCGACATCATTGCTTGGCCCCCTAAATATTTACAGGGACTAGACGATTCGACACCTCTCGTCTGGACGTTGCGTGCGTGTATGCTGGCCATTGGAATAACTCCACTATCTAATTAATGGAGATGGCGCTTCCGATCTCTCCACTTGACCACTGACTGAGAACACGTTCTCATTTACACATATGACCTAAAATAAACAATGAATAGTGCCTTATTTAGCGACATAACCTATTTTTCTACTCGCTCCTGGGATATAGTCTATAATTAGCCACCGTTTGATTGTTGATCAGGTGACTCGCTTACTGTCGAGAGCACCTCCTGGTCGAGCCCTTATAATTGAATATGTTCATACGCGTCCTACCGAGTCTTTAGTCCCTATACCTTCTTCTTTTAGACATGTGGTTTACAAGTATAAGGTTAATCAAACACTTTGAAGTGTAGAACGTCCTGGGAAAAGATGACACGCACACTTTCCAATTTAATTAATTACTTGACAACTTCGGGTACACACACACACATCTTGACGAAGTTTCTTGCATTCGCTGCATTAATTTTTTGACATTCTTTGACATAAGCTTTTGTTCCCTTGTTTCGTTTCCTGAAGACCTGCTTTAATGATTTGTTTAATTATTTAAATCTAGAGTGAGTCTCGGTGTGTGGTTACCATAATGCCATACAAAGCAAGGACCGTCAGACAAACGACCATGGTTCTTTGGGTCGAGTCTTTCCATAAGTTCTGCCAGAGCCATGCCTTCTGTTTCCTGCTCCTCAGCTATGTTCTCTTCACAATATTCGGGAGCCTGGTACTCATGGCCATCGAGCAGCCAGAGGGAACCCAGTTCCAAGCGCAGATCCTGGAGCTCCGACAGCGCTTTCTGAGGGATAACCGATGCGTGCAGGAAGGCAGTTTGGATATAATGCTGCAGAAAGTACACGCTCCTGATTATCGGAACATTGCGGTCCTGGACGCAGACAGAGACAAATGGAGCTGGGATTTCACTTCGTCTGTCTTCTTTGTTGTAAATGTTTTGGCTACCAGTGGTGAGAGGAGCTTATAGTTTAGTATAAATGACATTTAACACACACACACACCACACACACACATCTTATCTATCCTGCTCGGGGACATGAAACCTAAACCTGAAACCATTATGCCAAAGGGTTACATTAGACGTGTGTCAGTGTGAGCGAGTGCTGTAAACATGGTTAAAACCAGACCTTGGTGTTGCTGAATTCCTGTACTCCCACTGTACAGCAATTTAACATTGTAGAAAGAACAGGCACATCCCAAGTCAACTACTAAACCATCTTAATGCCTGACCCTTAACCTAACCCAAAATTAAAATTGTATGTTTTTCACAAAACCTAATCCCTGAGGCGTAAAAATATTTCCCCTATAATTCTGTAGACTTTCAGGTTTTACATTTGTGTGGACTTTCAAGTTTTATGTTTGTGTGGACTTTCAGGTTTCATGTTTGTGTGGACTTTCAGCTTTTCTTATATTTGTGTGGACTTTCAAGTTTTATGTTTGTGTGGACTTTCAGGTTTCATGTTTGTGTGGACTTTCAGCTTTTCTTATATTTGTGTGGACTTTCAAGTTTTATGTTTGTGTGGACTTTCAGGTTTCATGTTTGTGTGGACTTTCAGCTTTTCTTATATTTGTGTGGACTTTCAAGTTTTATGTTTGTGTGGACTTTCAGGTCTCATGTTTGTGGTGACTATTTAAGCTAAATCTCAATCTAAATGATTTCGCTAACCCAAACTAAAAAATCGCACAAACTGTAACTTAAACCATCTGTATGAATAAATCAAACAGATATTAAATTTCCCAATGTGAAAAGGTTTGTACATTCCTACATTTACCATCACATAAAATTAGAACCAAAGCACCCAAACAGGTCATGCAATAGTATAATGAAACATACAATCTTTCAGTATAATTTTCTTTTATAATTTCCTTTTCTTTTTATAATTTTTCTTTTCTGCACGGTTACCATTTTCTGTCAAAACTGTGTTTTGATTACTTATCCATATTTCCGCACATTCCCTGAGGTTCGCTCACTTTTTCACACACAAAAACCTAAATCCCACACGCACATCGTTTTTTGTTACTTGTTGTCCACCTGAAGGTAGAAGCCAAACCTATTTCCTCTTTCACCTCACCGCCCACTCTCCCAGGTTACGGCAACTCCAATCCCACGACGGACATGGCTAAGCTGTTCTGCATGTTCTACAGCCTGCTGGGCATCCCCCTCACCCTGTTCGTCTTGTCCTGCCTGTCTGACCTCCTGCTTCCCGTGGTGACCCGTGTCCCGGTTCGTCTGCTCCGGACCCGCTGGGGCCTGCCCTACCGTCGGGCGGTTCTGCTCCACGTCAGCCTCCTCAGCCTGGTCCTGGTGGTCTTCCTGCTCCTTGTGCCCGCCATCAGCCTCTGCTTCCTGGAGCCCAGGTGGAGCTTCCTGGACAGCCTGTTTTTCTGCGTGATGACACTCAGCACAGTCGGCGAGGGTGAATACCAGCTGGGGAAGAAGCACAGCAAGACGGCCAAGGAGTGCCTAGAGTTCCTCACCACCTGTGAGAGTTGCCGTAGCGACGGCTGGGTCAATTACATGACATTTCAGCCCTTTTCCCTTCAACTCTTTCAGAGTTGTATTTTTAAAATACTTTTTTAAAAAGTATTTTAATGCTTCATAAGTAGGTATAACCATCAATAGACATGCTGGCTGTTGAAATGACTGTTTCACTTCCAGATCATGTCGGTATCTATGGAGCACAGTTGTTTGGGTTTATGTAAAGTCTGACAGTCGTACCTTTACATATCCCATTCACCTTCCTTCCCCTCTCATCCGCACAGCTTTTTTGTAGTCGGACGCGATGTCACCCGTCTCATACATCTGTTGTTTTTCTCCGCAGGCTACTTAATACTGGGGATCGTGATGCTTCTGACGTTCCAGGGGACAGCCCTAGAGGTTCCACAGGTCCAAGCGGTTCTCCGGATGTTCTGCGGACCCCGAGACAGAGAAGTGAAAGGAGACCATCTGGATGAGATGGTGCTCAGCGTGGAGGACTGTGGACCCACTCTGGACCCAGAGGAGAAGCTCCAGTGTACTGAACCCATCTCATATATCTTCCCTCACCTCCTGGAGCAGCCTGGGTTACAGTACCCCAACCAGCAGCCTCACCCAGAGCCTGACCCATAACCTTATCCATAACCATAATCTCGTCATTAACGTCATGGAGAATAAAGTTCAACATGTAATTTGGGTAATGTTGTAATGCAAACTCGTGCTCAAATGCATACAGTTGATTGGTGGGTGGCCTCTGCTGATATCAAACATAACACGTTTTGCATTGTAACCACTGTATTTTTCTTACATTGTCTATTTTATTTTGAACCAGCCTGCTGTTTAGCTTTAGCATTCAAATATATTGGAAAAAGTATATTGGGAGTGTATGAACAATATATGACCACAAGGTGGCAAATGAGTCCACATGTCACCTGCTGAAATACCAGGTAAAAAATATTATTTGAAAGACCGTTATGGTAGATTCCTATTACACTGAGAATATCGTTTTACATTTTGTATGATGTAAACCAAATACTGAGGTACCATTGGTATGTTATTTATTATTTTGTTGGATTTTTACAATTGGTTTTAGTGACAAACATCTTTTTTTTTAATTGGTAATCAGCCTCATCAAGCACTAATAAACAGGTATTCTGTGCCAGTCGTGTGTCCTGTATATTCTATATGAAATTGGCTACTTTGTAGCTTTTTTTCCAGCCGCAAAGTTGTGAATTTAACGTATCTTCTGAGTTCAACCTCCCAGTTGCCCAGTGAGTGTCATTCGTGCCTTTTCTGACTTGCTTCCGTTTGAAAGAGTGGCCCTGATCTCAGACCTGTCGGCCTGAGTTCTTATTTAACATTTAATTTGTATGATTTGCCTGTGCATAATCGGAATAAAAGGCAGACTTTCAGAACAAGTTTTGTGTATGTTTTTATTGAGGTTATGTATTTTTTGGTGCCTAAATGACAATGATATGCTTCAACATTGTCAGTGCAGCTAAATACAAACATGTGTAAAATGAGTGTGTACTGGTGGTTATTGTTGATGGATGCCAGGAAGATTTTAGATCATCTCTCAGTCTCTGACTTACAATAACAAATGTCGTAGAGACAGCCATGAATTATCCTGGGTCAGTGATTAACGGAGCCTTTCGGAGCCTTCCGGAACCTTCCGGAGCCTTCCGGACAACTGGACAACTCAGAAAAGAACAAAACCAACTCCTGCTTCATGTACTTGGAGATTAAGTGTAACCATCCCGTCATATGCCTCCCTATCGGCTAAGTCGACCGCAGTGGATTCTGGGATTGACGGACAGTTATGTACCAGTGATAGACACAGTGGTAGAGGGACAGGTTCAGATGGGCTGTGTTAATAACATGTCATCAGAAGGCTTCAGATGGGCTGTGTTGATAATCCCCCCCCCCCACACCCTTGCTGGGTCAAGTTGTTGTCATGTGTGACCCATGAGCAGCTGTAGATCACGTGGGACCTCCAGGACCTGACATTTACTCTGAGAAATATGACTATACAGAAACAAACACACACGGATATGATCACCTCAGATTCTTGCTGGACTCAGACATACCGGGTCTTGGTGAATGTTGTTGACAAACTGCACATTGTGACGTCCTGTCAACATCTCATGGCCCACAGCCAACTTCTTTGTAGTTCTGAGTTCTAAATAGCCGAATCTTCAACAAGACATTTCTCTGTCCTCTATAAGCCAGTGTTTGTATTTGCCCTGTTTGAAACCTTGTGCCGTACAAGCAATTGTTGACTAGGGTTGTGATTTTCAGTGACCTTGTAAAAAACCCAAATGGCCACTGTGTCTCTGAGACCAGGCTGTTCCCTGCGTTTCATTTTGACAGACGGCTGACAGCTGTCGGCCCACGTGTGGCTATATTTATCACGGTCGGACTGTGGAACATGACGGTGCTGTAACTCTGGGCTCACCCCAAGACCAGTGTCTGCCTGGGTTATCATTCTTCTCCTAGAGAGGAACATTATGACCGTTTTATATTTTGGATTGGCAAGCACAGTGCAATGTAGACTGCCATATCGTTGTTGTGTCGCAGAACAAGTGTGTTACAGAAAATAAAGTCAGTCACCACTGTCAGTGACTACATACGTAAACCCGGTGCTCGGATGGTCTTCAGTGTGAGCCCTGGAAGTCGTCCCAGTTCTACCCATAATGCCATAGAACTTGGGCCCCTGACCTCACCTCAAACACTGCTTAGTCATTCTCATTACAGATGTTGCGTGTTGTAAATGTGACCCATTCTGGTTGCAAACACGTCATTCATAGTCAGCTGTCTGCACCTTGTTGCCCTAAAGTGTGGGCCACTCGCAGATCCCCTTCAGTACATAGGGTTTAGTACTTAGGGGTTTGTTAGGGGACTCCCCTGAACCTAAGTGGCACCATAGAGCTGAATAGAGACCTCCAGTGGATGAAAGTTCATTTTGGCATCTGCGTTGGTTTGTATGTCCAGTGCTTCATTGACTGATCCCCCCCTGGTGACCCGGTTGAAGATGCGGTCACATGACCAATGACACCCTCAGGGTCAGGTGTCACCCAGTGAAGATAGAGATCCTAGCACCCAGTTGTTTAAAATGGCTGAGGTTCTACAACGGAGGTGCTTGTGCACTCACAGGTGCCATCATGGACAATATACAGGATTCTTGACAGGTTAGGTTGAGGGCTTCCAGACAAATGAAAATTGCATGGACATTGCAGTGTAGAGCTGTCACAATTTAATTACAATCAACTGGTTGTAACCACCAACTTTTTTGCGTATCATTGGTTGGTGTCTCGGGACCATTGACCCGGTTACGGTCATGAGTCAACCAATCCAGACCAAGTTCACATAAACTCTAGACATAAACTGTTGTCCATTTCCAGATTTTAAAGAAATGTAATAATAGCTATCTGTGACCAGGAAACACATGTCCAAGAATAGTTCATTAGATAAACATACATAACCTTTCCATAATGGACAAACTAAAAAAAGACCATCGTCCCAAATTTGCTCTAGTCCCGCCAGTCCTCCTAATTTCTTCTGTTTTTCCACCCAAATCTTTTGGCTCCCCATACTTTTAAACCCTGGACAAACTGCTATTAAGCGGGATATGAATGTGAATGGACAAGGGAAATTAAGTAAACAAGAGGGCAGCTCTTGGAAATAGGCAGGGAATCTAATCCATGACACAAGTTCTTGACATAAAAAATATAAATGAACAGATCCAAGGTGTTGCCCCATCCAATCGACGACATAATAAAACCTTGACATGGCAACAAGGCAGTATCGTTAAGATGTACGAATTAACGTGATATTGTCGACTCACATTCATAATATAACAAACTTTATACACACTGTCAGTTATTATTCTCTTTATTTATTCTCAGGGTGAGTAATTAATTGCCCAGCTGCCTGTGTCCGTCTGCGTTGCGCCACTACTTATAAATAAACACATGTGTAAACTGAAAAATCCCCTGCTATTGAGGCCAGTGTGCGACTGGCCGACTGCATATGGTTTTCTATGTGATGGGATAAGCTAAAGCATGTTTCCCTTCTCCCAAAAAATATCGTCTTTCCAGATATCCCAGATATTCTGTAGACAATAGTCATGCAATACATAGGCTCGTGTTTTATTGATCCTTTATTACCAGATACACTACCCCATCATATAAGCAAAAACTAGATGTGAACACACAATATTTACTGAATAATTGACAAATACAAGTAGCATATACATTTTCCTCGCCAACCCCTAAATTATGACCACTCTTTTATTCTGAAAATATGCACATTGCTCCTCACACTGTTCATGTATAGTGGTGTAATAACAACTGAAGACATTCTAAGATGATTGCAATTTCTTCAGAGATAAAGAATTAAGAGCAACCAATTGAATGGCCACACACATATATAATCACATGTTATTAATGTACAATTTCAAGTGCATTTCTCAATGCATGTTTAATCACACGTTTTGCTGATGAAGTGATGTGATCTATATATATCTTCTATATATATTTTGCGTGTCACGGCTGGGATGTGTCACGGGCGGTGTGCGTTTGCTGTGCCTCAACTCACTGTGTGACATTCGGAAGGTGAAGTCAGAAGCTGTTGCGCACTGAGAACACGCTGGTGAGCACGCGCGGAGAGCAGTGGTACTGGGGTACAGGGGTCCATGCTGGGCCCGGGTCTCCCGAAAACACACACCATTTGACTGTTACTCAACATGACTTCGGTTTGGAAGAGACTTCAGCGGGTGGGAAAGAAAGCCGCCAAGTTCCAGTTTGCGGCGAGTTTTCAAGAACTGACCGTAGAATGCAATAAGAAATGGTAGGTGGACATCTATTTACTATATATGATATATGATTTAGGCTACTATATATGATTTTATAGTTATACTATGAGGTTTTGGCACATTGGCATTTCTGCACCGAGCAAACAAGCTCATGGAGGAAACTTTTGTCCCTGTTTCTGCATTGTGCATTTAATATTTTTCATATATTTCCAGTTTCACATTTGGGTGGTTCAATGCTAGGCAAATACATTATTTACTGTTGTCTTTTTGCTTTCTGTATAACTTCCCAGTATGCGTTTAGACCGTGCCCGTTTAGTGCGCGGCCGGTTATTGCTAAGTATTGGGGTGGACCCGTGCTCACTTGGACATTCAGTGCACTTCCGCATTCGCCCTACTGGTTCCCCAGACAGATAATCATCATGCGACCAGCAGCCTGATAAATAGATACGCGTCTAAACACTATAAACATATAAAGGTGCAAGCTGTAACTGAGACATCTGGGTGCATAACATGTGCAGGAATAGATCAAGTACAATCGTATATATACGATATATATACGACATATATATATATATATATATATATAGGCCTATATTATACATGGGTCATGACAGATTGTCGGAATAAGACAACATACACGGATAGAATGAAGAATATCTGCGCGAAATTGTATCATTCTATATTTGTGCTGAGCATAATAACATCTGAGTGTCGAGTATGTATATTAATATACAATTTATGTAGCTTTAATAGTTAGCTGTTAATAGTTTGTTGTCTGCTTTTAAATGTGATCTTGTTTGTCTATGTGAGAGAAATTTCAGTGTGCCAAGTGCCACAACACAGGAAGAGAAACCTGTCAATACCAAAAAAACTCTGAAAGATTGAATGATGCTATTATAGAGAATTTATAGATGGATCATGTGTGCTTGCTCATCATGACTGATCTACTCTCCTCACTTAAAAAACCTCCCGATGGATTCTGTATATTGGATAAGATTGATCTGTACTGCCCCCTGCCTGGGAACAGTAGGTTTCTGGGGGTTGTCACTGATTTCGTCTGCATGCTCTCTGGCCTGGGAGTAGCATTGGACCTCAATGGGGGGCGGCCTACAAACCTGACTTTAAACCATACAGCGCCGTCACAGTTTCTTCTATTGGGTCAATCAATACGTGTCCCAATGGGGATGTGTCTTCATCCATGGATACTACATGCTCAGGCAGGGTGTCAAGGTGAGGATTTGAACCAGGCAGGAACAGGACATTTCTGTACTAATAAACAGGACATTTATGTACTAATAAACATGACATTTATGTACTAATAAACAGGACATTTATGTACTAATAAACAGGACATTGCTGTACTAATAAACAGGACATTGCTGTACTAATAAACATGACATTTCTGTACTAATAAACAGGACATTTATGTACTAATAAACAGGACATTTATGTACTAATAAACAGGACATTGCTGTACTAATCAAGAGGACATTGCTGTACTAACCAACAGGACATTGCTGTACTAATAAACATGACATTTCTGTACTAATAAACAGGACATTTATGTACTAATAAACAGGACATTTATGTACTAATAAACAGGACATTGCTGTACTAATCAAGAGGACATTGCTGTACTAACCAACAGGACATTGCTGTACTAATCAAGACATTGCTGTACTAACCAACAGGACATTGCTGTACTAATAAACAGGATATTGCTGTACTAATAAACAGGACATTTCTGTACTAACAAACAGGACATTGCTGTACTAATAAACAGGACATTTATGTACTAATAAACAGGACATTGCTGTTCTAACCAACAGGACATTTATGTACTAATAAACAGGACATTGCTGTACGAATCAACAGGACATTGCTGTATTAATAAACAGGACATTGCTGTACTAATAAACAGGACATTGCTGTACTAACCAACAGGACATTGCTGTACTAACCAACAGGACATTGTTGTACTAATAAACATGACATTGCTGTACTAATCAACAGGACATTTCTGTACTAATAAACAGGACATTGCTGTTCTAATAAACAAGACATTTCTGTACTAATAAACAGGACATTGCTGTACTAATAAACAGGACATTGCTGTACTAATAAACAGGATATTGCTGTACTAATAAACAGGACATTGCTGTACTAATCAAGAGGACATTGCTGTACTAACCAACAGGACATTGCTGTACTAATCAAGACATTGCTGTACTAACCAACATGACATTGCTGTACTAATAAACATGACATTTCTGTACTAATAAACAGGACATTTATGTACTAATAAACAGGACATTTATGTACTAATAAACAGGACATTGCTGTACTAATCAAGAGGACATTGCTGTACTAACCAACAGGACATTGCTGTACTAATCAAGACATTGCTGTACTAACCAACAGGACATTGCTGTACTAATAAACAGGATATTGCTGTACTAATAAACAGGACATTTCTGTACTAACAAACAGGACATTGCTGTACTAATAAACAGGACATTTATGTACTAATAAACAGGACATTGCTGTTCTAACCAACAGGACATTTATGTACTAATAAACAGGACATTGCTGTACGAATCAACAGGACATTGCTGTATTAATAAACAGGACATTGCTGTACTAATAAACAGGACATTGCTGTACTAACCAACAGGACATTGCTGTACTAACCAACAGGACATTGTTGTACTAATAAACATGACATTGCTGTACTAATCAACAGGACATTTCTGTACTAATAAACAGGACATTGCTGTTCTAATAAACAAGACATTTCTGTACTAATAAACAGGACATTGCTGTACTAATAAACAGGACATTGCTGTACTAATAAACAGGATATTGCTGTACTAATAAACAGGACATTGCTGTACTAATAAACAGGACGTTGCTGTACTAATAAACAGGACATTGCTGTACAAATAAACAGGATATTGCTGTACTAATAAACAGGACATTGCTGTACTAATAAACAGGACATTTCTGTACTAATAAACAGGACATTGCTGTACTAATAAACAGGACATTGCTGTACTAATAAACAGGATATTGCTGTACTAATAAACAGGATATTGCTGTACTAATAAACAGGACATTGCTGTACTAATAAACAGGACATTGCTGTACTAACCAACAGGACATTGCTGTACTAATCAATAGGACATTGCTGTACTATTTAATAGGACATTGCTGTACTATTTAATAGGACATTGCTGTACTATTTAATAGGACATTGCTGTACTAATAAACAGGACATTGCAGTACTAATAAACAGGACATTGCTGTACTATTTAATAGGACATTGCTGTACTAATCAGGTTTCTTTTTGAAGAACTGATCCTCACAGTGTTCAATTTGTGTTCGTGCAACCTTGCAGTTCTGTTTAGTTCTGTTGTGGCTCTCCGGTTCCGGTAATGACATGGGTTTGGGTGAAGGGAAGCGGTGAAGGGCATCCTGGGAAGGGCAGGACGGAGGACAGAGGGTTTCCTGGAGGGTGGGGGGCAGGGACCGGGGGGCCTTGAGGAAACATTGGGAGGGTGTTAGATGAGGGGGATGTGTGTGAGGTGTAAGATGTTGTCTTGTTTTATAATTTGACGGAAACATTACACAGATGCTAGGGACTTATCCAGCTGGTTCTGGTTTGTTAGGGACTCATTGCTTCAAAAAAATCATTAAAAAAGAATCTCTACTCTCATAAATTGGCAAATCTTGAGCACTAGCAAGAAGGGGTAATCTGACGTGTAAAACAAAACACTTCAATATGCCACATTTTTTTAGGGCTATTGTTTACGCTTCTGTTGGTGACATTTTGATACGTCATATGGTTTTGGCTGTTTGAATATTTTAGATGCGCAGTTCTGATCACGTAATGTCCGCTAGGTGGACAAATACTAGTTATTGGCATAAAACTGAGCAATGAAACCCTACTCTTGGTCTCTGACAGAGCAGTGTAAAAGGTCGCTCATATTTGCATCAGTCCCATTCACTGGTGTCAATGAGTCCCATTCACTGGCGTCAATGCAGTCGTCTCTTTCTGCGACGGTCTACAGACGAATTCCAATCCGCGTGGATCATCTTGGGGATGGATTCCGGCAGTAGAGAAGCACACGATTTCATAAGTCATAATTTTGTAATGATTCAGTATTGAATCATGCACTATGTGCATTTAAGGTGAAAAACAACAACAGTTGTCCATTTGACAACAGAAGCCTTTTGTTGGTGATTCAACAGATATGTAGCATTTTAGGTTGTGCTGTTTACTGGTGACTGTTCACTGGTGACTGTTCGCAGGTTACTTTTCACTGGTGACTGTTCACTGGTGACTGTTCAAAAGTTACTGTCCACTAGTTACTGTTCACTAGTTACTGTTCACTGGTGACTGTTCTCAAGTTACTGTTCACTAGTTACTGTTCAATGGTGACTGTTCGCGGGTTACTTTCCACTGGTGACTGTTTACGGGTTAATGTTCACTGGTGACTGTTCACTGCTGTTCACTGGTGACTGTTCACTTGTAAAAAGAATGTGCAAAATGTGAGCTAGACAGGCTGCCCTGCTTAACAGAAGACTAAACCGATGGTTCAGTTCATATAGAAAAATAGAGGAGTTGCATACTGGTGTGTGCGTAGGGTGTGTGTGTTTCGTTCATGGTGTGTTTGTCCTGGTTTATTTTGCGGGCCATCTTCAAACACAGCCTAGCAGTCTGCAAAAACAAATCTTACGGAATGCAAATTTGATGTGGGATAGAAAACTCCCAAAAACTCTTGGGAAGTCCAAAAAACTCTTGCCTAGATTAGGCTGTTCTCTGCTTTACATCGTTACATTTCCCCCTGATTTGTTAATCAGTGGCCAACATTGGTACGCAGAGTCAGGCGAGTATATCGAAATTATGGATGAGAATGAGATGTGAATTCACTTTCTCAGATTTTACCTATGTTAGCCTATGTGTGCCTATGTGTGCCTATGTGTGCCTATGTGTGCCTATGTGTGCCTATGTTTGCCTATGTTTGCCTATGTTTGCCTATGTTTGCCTATGTTAGCCTATGTTTGCCTATGTTTGCCTATGTTTGCCTATGTGTGCCTATGTGTGCCTATGTGTGCCTATGTGTGCCTATGTTTGCCTATGTTAGCCTATGTTTGCCTATGTTAGCCTATGTTTGCCTATGTTTGCCTATGTTTGCCTATGTTTGCCTATGTTTGCCTATGTTAGCCTATGTTTGCCTATGTTTGCCTATGTTTGCCTATGTTAGCCTATGTTAGCCTATGTTAGCCTATGTTAGCCTATGTTTGCCTATGTTTGCCTATGTTTGCCTATGTTTGCCTATGTTTGCCTATGTTAGCCTATTTGCCTATGTTTGCCTATGTTTGCCTATGTTAGCCTATTTGCCTATGTTAGCCTATGTTAGCCTATTTGCCTATGTTAGCCTATGTTAGCCTATGTTAGCCTATGTTTGCCTATGTTAGCCTATTTGCCTATGTTAGCCTATGTTTGCCTATCCTAATGGACCTAATGGACGTATTACAATGTTTAAGTAGGAAAACATTACTATGTTTTTTTATTTATTACAATGGTTTGTTGGAAACCAGCACTCAGACTTGGGATAGCTCACACTGCAGACAAGACATGACATGTTTCCTATCGGGTTGTGCAAAAATACAGGTAGGCCTTTTGATTCCACTCCATGTGGATAACAGAGAAGAAGAGTATGCCCATAGTATAACTTGGACTCCAGAGAAGTAACAGTATTCACCTAGTATAACTTGGACTCCAGAGAAGTAACAGTATTCACCTAGTATAAATTGAATTACAGAGAAGTAACAGTATTCACCTAGTATAAATTGAATTACAGAGAAGTAACAGTATTCACCTAGTATAACTTGGACTCCAGAGAAGTAACAGTATTCACCTAGTATAACTTGGACTCCAGAGAAGTAACAGTATTCACCTAGTATACATTGGACTACAGAGAAGTAACAGTATTCACCTAGTATAACTTGGACTACAGAGAAGTAACAGTATTCACCTAGTATAAATTGGACTACAGAGAAGTAACAGTATTCACCTAGTATAACTTGGACTACAGAGAAGTAACAGTATTCACCTAGTATAACTTGGACTACAGAGAAGTAACAGTATTCACCTAGTATAACTTGGACTACAGAGAAGTAACAGTATTCACCTAGTATAACTTGGACTACAGAGAAGTAACAGTATTCACCTAGTATAACTTGGACTACAGAGAAGTAACCGTCGGACAGGTAATTAATTTTTTTCTGCAAATGCATCTGAATAGGAAATCAATCAGAAGACCCTGCATAGTTTGATTCATACATACGTTATGATAGTGTACAATAAAACCTTGGACTGACGATGAGAAAAGATAATGCACGTTAAGAAAGTACCCAACACTGCAGATATTTGACATGCGGTGGATTAACTAGAACTGAAGGCAGCTATTGAGTCCAACTGGCCCTCAGGTCTATTTCTGGGTACCGCAAACCCCACCCTCATCACCTCCCCCCTCCACCCCTTCTTTAAACCGTTCACTGTATCTCCGATCCTCGCGGCTTCTATAACCCGGCTGCAACCTGAGAATGAAGCCCAGTCATCCAGCGCTCCCCTGCCCTTTATCTCCTTACAGTCTATACTAACCCCTCCCTCTGCTGGCAAACATATTGTCCCTTACTCACCACAGAAACTTAAGCACCTGTGTTCATTCATATTGTCACTTACTCACCACAGAAACGTAAGTACCTGTGTCTCAGGGCATTTACACACATTTCGACATGCACCTTTTCCGTTGCTTGTTTAATGTTGGGGAGGGCAATTTCTTTTTGTTTTGATTGTAGATAATAATTAATATTAATTAATAACTATATGAGTGATTTTTCTCATTACAGCCAAGGCTCTCTTTTAGGATTATATAGTGGTTGCTCTAGTCTAGACCAGATCGGCCGTAAAGCAACGCCGTTTGACAGGCTGCTGCAGCTCCAGGGAGGTTGAATTACAGCAGCTTTATGTTAACGCTGGGACACACCCTCCATTGATTAAGGCCTAAGGGCTGTGAACGGGCAAATGCAAATCAAACAAACACCGGCTGGGCTGCGTTCAGCAGGGGACAACGTTTTAAACCACAGAGATGCTGCTTGACCACAAACTTGTCCGTTGATGAATAACCACTCACATACCATTAGCATTAAGAGGAAATTGGTCATTAGGTGAACATTTTTGTCCCGCCTAGCGTTCCATGCGGTCTTGAGTTGACACAGTGTGACATTTGTGGTATGTTCGTTGGTTTGTCTGTTTTTCTGTGTGTGTGTGTGTGTTTGTGCTCATGTTTCTAGAGCTTTTATCTCAGTGCACCTTAAAACCCAAACACCCTGCGGGGGCTAATGTTTCAGATGACTTTGAAATGTAAGCTGGCATTGTTCCAGACAGTTCGGCATACATGCTGATAAGAAAAACATTAATTTATTAACACTGTTGATAGTAGCCTGTGTAATTAATAGGATACCCAGAGAGCTATGATCCGATTGGTTAATCTGCGCTGTAGTACTACTGCGTATTTTACTTGTATAAACATTTAGAATACCTCAGTCTCCTTGAGTGGGTTGGGAAACTACTGCGTTCTCAGTGTAAACACACTGTTTGCCCTGCGTATGTGTGTTTCCAGTGCGTGCTTACAAAGTGTTTTGTACTTCCTCCACAGGCAACCAGACAAACTGAGAGTAGTATGGACCAGAAGAAACAGGAGACACTGCACCAAGGTGAAATTAATATTTTACATAATTACACACGTCTGTATTTTGGGGGAATAATGACAAAGAAAGACTGCACAAAAGTAGACAACAAATTAAAAATCAAGATTTAAGTAAATGTTTAAGTTATGTTCCTTATTTAGGTTATGTTCCTTTTTTAAGTTATGTTCCTTTTTTAAGTTATGTTCCTTGTGCAGGGGTCTGTCTGTGTTTGGCTTTGTGTTGAGTGAAATAGGAAGTTGGTGCCAGAGTCCATTTTCCAACCGGGAGTTTGTGCTAGTGCTTTGGGTTTGGGGCTGGAACCTGGAACTAACAAATTGGATGTATGTCTGGGTTCCCCCAGTTCCAACTGGTCCTGTCGCTGACTGTATGTTCTCTCCACGTCTCAGCTACATGGGTGGCAGCCAGGGATCTCGAACCCATACAGGGGCACGGTGGTGTGGCAGGTCCCCGAAAACCTAGACATCACTGTCACTCTCTTCAAGGTAAGGAATTCAAGTAAGGGATTTGAAGGGGGTACAGAGGGGTAGAAGACACAGCCTAGAAATTAGAGCAGGGAACTCTACACCTGGACCACAGACCCTGAACAAAGAAAAGACCAGGGTCAAGGTGACCGGTATTAAGAATGGAGATAAACATGCGTTTGGATGAAACGGTAACGTCTTCTTTTTGTTCTTAAAATCCCTCTAGGATCCGACTGCAGATGAATTTGAAGACAAGGACTGGACGTTCATCATTGAGAATGTGAGTCCAGTTGTCCTATATGTTGGAATAAAATTGATGCTGGTCTTCTATAACATTTCAAGTTAAAACACAAAGCTGAGGACGTAGGTATATTTACAGCAAAGGGTCCTGGGTAAAAAGCTTCTATATACAGTTTAGGAAAAACAAGTCCTATCGAATAAACCAAAGTATTGGATTCAAACAACATCAGTAGGAAAGCCAGAGTTAACCATTTGACCTTTGTCCTTCAGGAGACAAGCAAGGGTCACAGGAAGGTGCTGGCTTCGGTGGACGTCAACATGAAGAAGTTTGCTAGTGCCGCCGTGGCCCAGTATGACCTGACACTGAGGCTGAAGCCGCTGTCCGCGAAGGTGGTGGAGGGCACGCTGAAACTGACCATAACATGTGTCTTCCTCAGAGAGGGCAAGGCCACGTGAGTTTAACTTTTTTTTTTTTCAATCGAACATACAGTTGAAAGCAAACTTCATAGTGCGACCTGACCGGTATAGCAAGTAGCTGACTAGGGACTAATATCCTTACTGTTGCGATACGAGTTCACTTAAGTTCAGCCGCCGCCTTGTCCCTCCACAGGGACGAGGACATGCAGAGTCTGGCCAGTCTGATGAGCCTGAAGCAGAGTGACATCGGCAACCTGGACGACTTCAATGACAGCGACGATGAGGAAGGGGAGAGGAAAGGGATGGGACCCGCCATCCCAATCAAAGGTACCGGTCATCAAACCCGGAAGACATCTTGTGCATGTTCAGTGTCTCTAGTATGGAGTACAGCCAAACGCGTGGACAGCCGTGGTGCAAATATGCTGTCTCATTAAACAGGTGGTTTCAATTCGGCTCGCCGATAGCTATTCAACCAAAATCTAGCTAACCACATCTATTTTCACAGCGAGCGTTTCTTGTCTGAGTATATCTACTTCCTTTATTGCTTCTCTAGTCTTTCTTTTCCTCTTCCTTCTATTCTGAAAGCTCCCACGCGAAGGATTCGAGATCAGGCATGGAGGCCTGTGATTGACACAGAACCCGCAGGTAATTTCCTGTTTCCTCCAGTGAAACCTGATTGACTCATTTTCTCAGGACCTGTTCCTGTCCTCTTTCCTGTTTAACACCCAAAAAATACTGATTTGAAATGTTGGTATTCCTGGGTCCATCTATATAATGATCATCTAACAGATGTATATATGGTTTGATGGATCGTTCTTAGTAAACCCAATGGATATAAGAGGTTTCTAATGAAGTGGTACACCACATTACATACTCATATGAAATCATCAATCCACATGCTTTCTGCAAAACAAAATTTTGTCACTCACTATATGAAGTGATGGAATCTCATTCCAGTCTCAGATATTCTAAAAAGCCCCTTTTCTATTGAATTCTGGGGCTCTACCAGATATGTTTTGCCCTGAATAGTTAGAATAGGACTATAGGCAATTGAAAACAACTGTAAAGTTTCAAGGTTTACATTGAGTGACTGGAGGACGATTATCCTATACATATATATATATATATATGGCTATATCCTCTCATTGTTTTCCCTCTTTCACTTCCCTCGCTGTTGTTCTCACTGCTGCTTCTTATTCCTCTTCTCTGGTACTGTCTTCAATATCTCTGTATACTTTTCTTTACCATTTTCTTTCCCTCCTTTATTCTCTCTTCTCCCCCTTTTTTCCCCTCAACTCCTCTTCCTCATCTCTCTTGCTCAGCTGCCAGTGACACCATTTGGAGTAGCACACCTGGCCCGGTGTCTAACATCATACTCTTGCCCCGCCCCCCTATGGCCACACCCCACGGCCCTTCAGCCCCTCCCCCCGCCCCTAACCTTCAATCCCGACCCACCTCTGGCTCTGTGGGCACAGGCGATCAGGTGCGGCCGTCTCCCTATGCCTACCAGGTGCCAGCCTTTGTCCGCGCTCATCCACCTGCACTGCCCAAAATCTTCCAGCCTGTAGCTGGCTCAGGTACTGGCAGACTGACCTGCAGACAGAAGTACTGACTTACTGGAAGACTGACCTGCAGACAGAAGGACTCACTTACTGGAAGACTGACCTGCAGACATAAGGACTCACTTACTGGAAGACTGACCTGCAGACAGAAGGACTCACTTACTGGAAGACTGACCTGCAGACAGAAGTAGTCACTTACTGGCAGACTGACCTGCAGACAGAAGGACTCACTTAATGGCAGACTGACCTGCAGTCAAAAGTACTCACTTAATGGCAGACTGACCTGCAGACAGAAGTACTCACTTAATGGCAGACTGACCTGCAGACAAAAGTACTCACTTAATGGCAGACTGACCTGCAGACAGAAGTACTCACTTAATGGCAGACTGACCTGCAGACAAAAGTACTCACTTACTGGCAGACTGACCTGCAGACAGAAGTACTCACTTAATGGCAGACTGACCTGCAGACAGATGTACTCACTTAATGGCAGACTGACCTGCAGACCGAAGTACTCACTTAATGGCAGACTGACCTGCAGACAAAAGTACTCACTTAATGGCAGACTGAC
This sequence comes from Dallia pectoralis, assembly GCA_029465975.1. Classification (NCBI taxonomy): domain Eukaryota; kingdom Metazoa; phylum Chordata; class Actinopteri; order Esociformes; family Umbridae; genus Dallia; species Dallia pectoralis. Next base: position 13,325,948 of record CM055735.1, on the reverse strand, counting down.
CTGCAGACAAAAGTACTCACTTACTGGCAGACTGACCTGCAGACAGAAGGACTCACTTACTGGCAGACTGACCTGCAGACAGAAGGACTCACTTACTGGCAGACTGACCTGCAGACCGAATTTTTCACAGTATATATGTATGACATTTGAGAATATTCTAGAATATTTGAATAGCTTTAAAACGATTCAGAGGGATATTGTTGGGGATTTGTTCTAAGGGGGTTCTATGTGGACACAGTAGTCCATAGTCTGAGGCACACCCCCTCCTGTTTAAATGGATACTGCCATGGCAATGTTGAGAAAAACATGTTGACACATTTTTTAACTGACTGAATTTGGTTGAGAAAAACACTGGTCTGAAAGGTCCAGATATTTTTTTTTCTCCAGTGGTCAAAGTGTCAGCCTTTGAATGTTTATTGGAGAATTGGGGAAGTTGCCTTATTTCCATAGCAACTGTCCAAGCTCACTGTGACTTTCGTTTATCAAAGCAGTGACACTATTTATGGTCTCCGTTGTTGGTCCATTAACATCCTATAATGAGTGTGACTGGGAAAGGGATGTCTCCCAAACATGACTGGGAAAGGGATGTCTCCCAAACATGACTGGGAAAGGGATGTCTGCCAAACATGACTGGGAAAGGGATGTCTCCCAAACATGACTGGGAAAGGGATGTCTCCCATTATGGCTGGGGAAGGGATGTCCCCCATTATGACTGGGGAAGGGATGTCCCCCAATATGACTGGGGAAGGGATGTCCCCCAATATGACTGGGAAAGGGATGTCTCCCAATATGGCTGGGGAAGGGATGTCCCCCAATATGACTGGGGAAGGGATGTCCCCCAATATGGCTGGGGAAGGGATGTCCCCCAATATGACTGGGGAAGGGATGTCTCCCAATATGACTGGGGAAGCGATGTCCCCCAATATGACTGGGGAAGGGATGTCCCCCAATATGACTGGGGAAGGGATGTCCCCCAATATGACTGGGAAAGGGATGTCTCCCAATATGGCTGGGGAAGGGATGTCCCCCAATATGACTGGGGAAGGGATGTCCCCCAATATGGCTGGGGAAGGGATGTCCCCCAATATGACTGGGGAAGGGATGTCTCCCAATATGACTGGGGAAGCGATGTCCCCCAATATGACTGGGGAAGGGATGTCCCCCAATATGACTGGGGAAGGGATGTCCCCCAATATGACTGGGGAAGGGATGTCCCCCAATATGGCTGGGGAAGGGATGTCCCCCAATATGACTGGGAAAGGGATGTCTCCCAAACATGACTGGGGAAGCGATGTCCCCCAATATGACTGGGGAAGGGATGTCCCCCAATATGACTGGGGAAGGGATGTCCCCCAATATGACTGGGAAAGGGATGTCTCCCATTATGACTGGGAAAGGGATGTCTCCCAAACATGACTGGGGAAGCGATGTCTCCCAAACATGACTGGGGAAGGGATGTCCCCCAATATGACTGGGGAAGGGATGTCCCCCAATATGACTGGGAAAGGGATGTCTCCCATTATGACTGGGAAAGGGATGTCTCCCAAACATGACTGGGAAAGGGATGTCCCCCAATATGACTGGGGAAGGGATGTCCCCCAATATGACTGGGGAAGGGATGTCCCCCAATATGGCTGGGGAAGGGATGTCCCCCATTATGACTGGGGAAGGGATGTCCCCCAATATGGCTGGGGAAGGGATGTCCCCCAATATGGCTGGGGAAGGGATGTCCCCCAATATGACTGGGGAAGGGATGTCCCCCAATATGACTGGGGAAGGGATGTCCCCCAATATGACTGGGGAAGGGATGTCCCCCAATATGACTGGGGAAGGGATGTCCCCCAATATGACTGGGGAAGGGATGTCCCCCAATATGACTGGGGAAGGGATGTCCCCCAATATGACTGGGGAAGGGATGTCCCCCAATATGACTGGGGAAGGGATGTCCCCCAATATGACTGGGGAAGGGATGTCCCCCAATATGGCTGGGGAAGGGATGTCCCCCAATACGACTGGGGAAGGGATGTCCCCCAATACGGCTGGGGAAGGGATGTCCCCCAATATGGCTGGGGAAGGGATGTCCCCCAATATGGCTGGGGAAGAGATGTCCCCCAATATGACTGGGGAAGGGATGTCCCCCAATATGGCTGGGGAAGGGATGTCCCCCAATATGGCTGGGGAAGGGATGTCCCCCAATATGGCTGGGGAAGGGATGTCCCCCAATATGGCTGGGGAAGGGATGTCCCCCAATATGTTATATTTCTTTCTTCCTTCTCTACTTCTCTCCTCTCTTTCTTCCTTCTATACTTTCTTCTCTCCTCTCTTTCTTCCTTCTCTACTTTCTTCTCTCCTCTCTTTTTTCCTTCTCTACTTTCTTATCTCCTCTCTTTCTTCCTTCTCTACTATCGACTCTCTTCTCAGTGCCCATAACAATTACCCAGCAGCCACGGGGGCCCACGGCTTTGGACCACGCCAATCTTGCTGAAGGCCTAAAGGCCCTGGGGCCCCCAACCCTCTCTCCATCAAGACCCCTTTCTGGGTCGTTTACTGGGCCTTCCCCAATCTACACCTTGCCCGTCTCCTCTTCACCTTCCTCTTCATCTGTCCTCCCTCCTCCAACCTTCTCTGATATCCCACAGTCAGGTACTGCTTTGTTTCTGTCTGTCTTCCCTTCTGTCTGTGGTAGCCATTCCCCCATCTTCGTCTTCGTTACCCCCTTCATTCTGCGTTTCATTTTCCTCTTCTCTCTCAGCCACCTACGCTGCTGCACGCACAAGCGCCTGGAGACCCCATAGCGTACCCTCTTCCACCACCCTGTCTGTCATCTACACCTCCAACGATCCCGCTTTCGGCACCTCTCCTCTTTCCTCCCAGGCCCTCCCTGTCCCTCGTCGGACCAAAGCGTACATCAGCTCTCTGGCAGAGCCGGGCTCTAAACTGACCAGGCCCAGTAGCCTGCCCTCTGCCCCTGACACAGGTACAACACAGGCCCAGGGAAAAGTATGTTTGTCAGAATACAGTGTGTTGTCATGGAGGCCAGCCTTAACATATTTTCCTGACAGTCCAACAAATAAATGATATTCAGTATGTCGGTATTATTAACCGTAAGTTGTTTGCAATATGCATATATATATATAAATATATATATGCAAATAAATCCATAAGTTTCATCACACACGTGTGATAGAGTCTGGTCATTATGCTATTGCTAGCTGCACCCTTGTTAAACAAAATCGTGTAAACCGGACAGTATAATCCAGTTCGGTAAGTGTATTTCCAGAATAATCAATTTCGGTAAGCGTATTTCCCAAAAAATCCATTTCAGTAAGCGTATTTCCAGAATAATCCATTTCGGTAAGCATATTTCCAGAATAATCCATTTCGGTAAGCATATTTCCAGAATAATCCATTTCGGTAAGCGTATTTCCAGAATAATCAATTTCGGTAAGCGTATTTCCAGAATAATCAATTTCGGTAAGCATATTTCCAGAATAATCCATTTCGGTAAGCGTATTTCCAGAATAATCATTTCGGTAAGCGTATTTCCAGAATAATCATTTCGGTAAGCGTATTTCCAGAATAATCAATTTCGGTAAGCGTATTTCCAGAATAATCAATTTCGGTAAGCATATTTCCAGAATAATCCATTTCGGTAAGCGTATTTCCAGAATAATGATTTCGGTAAGTGTATTTCCAGAATAATCCATTTCGTTAAGCGTATTTCCAGAATAATCATTTCGGTAAGCGTATTTCCAGAATAATCATTTCGGTAAGCGTATTTCCAGAATAATCTATTTCGTTAAGCGTATTTCCAGAATAATCCATTTCGGTAAGCGTATTTCCAGAATAATCCATTTCGGTAAGCGTATTTCCAGAATAATCCATCCGCTAAGACGTTCGCTAATATCGAACCAATTGTAACACAAATGCGGGTCAGACATCGATGTATATCGTCTTTCCTGTTCCTCTTTTTCTCCCACTTGCGTCTTTCCTTAAACCCTGACGTCCTCTCAACCCTTCCCTTACAGTACCCTGGCAGAGTGAATGGAGGCCACTCAAACCCCAGGCCCGCGAGGCCGGGGTGGTCGACGCCCCCAAATCACGGCGACCCCCTGTCCCGGCGGAGCCTGTGCCTCTGAAGCTGACCAAACAGAGTGTGGTGTCACCATGTAATATGGCTTTACCTCAGCCTGGTCGCCCCAAGCCCCCTGTCTTTAACACCCTGTGTCCCGTGGTGCTGTCTCAACTCACCTCACCTCCCTCGTTCCCTCTGCTAACCTCATAACTGTTTTAACCACCACTCACTCCTCATCTAACCTGACGGTGGCACTTTACTGCACCCTCCTCCCTATGTCCTCACCTGTTGTCCCTGGTCCATCTGACTATTGGTGCTTCATCGTGTTCCGCAGATCCTGCTTTTGCCACTGTGCCTCAGTCAGTTACAGGGACTAAGGCCCAAGCATTGACATTGAATGCATGCCAGTCAGACATGTCTACAGGGTTATACCTAACTAGTTTATCCGTTTATAGATTAGATCATTCTTTCATGCACTGTTTCATGAATTCTACCCTTTCTTCCTCCTTTCCTTCTTTCCTTCCTTTTATTCTGTTTTCCTCAGTCCCTCCTGCTGTACCCAAAACTGCAGAACGGAGGGACCAGATAGGTCCCACTGAGGTCCGCCCAAAAGTTAAGAGGCTGGTCTCCCCTCCTCCGGAGCTCCCCACCTCACCCTCTACTCTTTCCCCCTATCCTGTTCCTACTCCTGTGCTTCTTGCTGAACCCCCCCTTCAGCTGCCAGTCTCTACTGCCCCCCTCTCTGAGACAGGTATACAATCCAAGGCATTAACGGACTAAGTCCAAATGTCAAGTTAAATTCGAATGGGGAAATTAATGATAAAATGCTGCCATAGGAAAATCAATTTAAATCTGAATCAATTTTAATCTGAATCCATTTAAATCTGAATCCATTTAAATCTGAATCCATTTAGATGTTTTGGTTGTGATCATCTCTTGTATGTAAAAAAGTATGTTAGGATCATATTGGTTTCCTTAATTGATTGTTAAATATTGGTTTCCTTAATTGATTGTTAAATATTGGTTTCCTTAATTCGTTGTTAAGTATTGGTTTCCTTAATTCGTTGTTAAGTATTGGTTTCCTTAATTCATTGTTAAATATTGGTTTCCTTAATTCGTTGTTAAGTATTGGTTTCCTTAATTCGTTGTTAAGTATTGGATTCCTTAATTCATTGTTAAGTATTGGATTCCTTAATTCATTGTTAAGTATTGGTTTCCTTAATTCATTGTTAAGTATTGGATTCCTTAATTCATTGTTAAGTATTGGTTTCCTTAATTCATTGTTAAGTATTGGTTTCCTTAATTCATTGTTAAGTATTGGTTTCCTTAATTCATTGTTAAGTATTGGTTTCCTTAATTCATTGTTAAGTATTGGATTCCTTAATTCATTGTTAAGTATTGGTTTCCTTAATTCATTGTTAAGTATTGGATTCCTTAATTCATTGTTAAGTATTGGTTTCCTTAATTCGTTGTTAAGTATCGGTTTCCTTAATTCGTTGTTAAGTATCGGTTTCCTTAATTCATTGTTAAGTATCGGTTTCCTTAATTCATTGTTAAGTATCGGTTTCCTTAATTCATTGTTAAGTATTGGTTTCCTTAATTCATTGTTAAGTATTGGATTCCTTAATTCATTGTTAAGTATTGGTTTTCTTAATTCATTGTTAAGTATTGGTTTCCTTAATTCATTGTTAAGTATTGGATTCCTTAATTCATTGTTAAGTATTGGATTCCTTAATTCATTGTTAAGTATTGGTTTTCTTAATTCATTGTTACGTATTGGTTTCCTTAATTCATTGTTAAGTATTGGTTTCCTTAATTCATTGTTAAGTATTGGTTTCCTTAATTCATTGCTAAGTATTGGTTTCCTTAATTCATTGTTAAGTATTGGTTTCCTTAATTCATTGTTAAGTATCGGATTCCTTAATTCATTGTTAAGTATTGGATTCCTTAATTCATTGTTAAGTATTGGTTTCCTTAATTCGTTGTTAACTATTGGTTTCCTTAATTCATGGTTAAGTATTGGTTTCCTTAATTCGTTGTTAAGTATTGGTTTCCTTAATTCATTGTTAAGTATCGGTTTCCTTAATTCATTGTTAAGTATCGTTTTCCTTAATTCATTGTTAAGTATAGGTTTCCTTAATTCATTGTTAAGTATTGGTTTCCTTAATTCGTTGTTAAGTATTGGATTCCTTAATTCATTGTTAAGTATTGGTTTCCTTAATTCATTGTTAAGTATTGGTTTCCTTAATTAATTGTTAAGTATTGGTTTCCTTAATTCATTGTTAAGTATTGGTTTCCTTAATTAATTGTTAAGTATTGGTTTCCTTAATTCATTGTTAAGTATTGGTTTCCTTAATTCATTGTTAAGTATTGGATTCCTTAATTCATTGTTAAGTATTGGTTTTCTTAATTCATTGTTAAGTATTGGTTTCTTCACAGGTGTTTTGCGCTGGATACCAAGGCCCTCCTTTCCTTCAGAGAAATCAAGTCTAATTTTCTCCTTCATTTTCCCTTTATCCCTAGAGTTGCATAGACATTTAAGCACACTGACAGAGGAGGAATCGACGACCACCACAACTCCTGGTTAGTAGAACCTTCTGGAAACATGTTACCTCTTAAGAACGCTGGTAACAGGATATAATCCTGACTTAAGATCTGTGTGCTTTGCTCACAACCTCAAATCACTGTACATGCATTTGCGGATTCTCTGACTAAATTGTGTGGGACATTATCCTCACAATGTCCTACCCTGTCACCCTATATACAGAGCTTCTGGCTGCAGTGGTCAGTGTTTCCAACCCGAGGCCAGCTGTCCAGGCAACTTCAGGGTGAGTGAATTCAAAGGTTATGCCAGTGGCGGTGTTGATTAATTAAGCTTGGACTGGCTGGTTTGGTTTGAAACAAACACATACCTCCACTGTCACCGGTGAGCATGGCGTGTTTCTGGTTTGTGTTTGCATAATAGAGTTTGTAGGGCAATTGTGTAAGATGACACGGTAAAGAATGTTGGCAATTTGACTTTGTTGAAGGACGATGAGTAAATTCCACTTTCATTTTCTCAATATTAGCAGTGCTGTATATGAGTCACATGTAGATTAAAAAAAAACTTGGTCTTTCTTTTGATGGCTGTGGGTTTCCTGGTGTTTTGTCATCGCTGTTATCTGATAAGTGATGCTTGTTCTTAGGTACCGTGTACATAACAGATATAACATTAGCGATAACTTCCTCAGGCTGCTCAGTCTGTAACTGTAGGGTACCTGACAACAAATGTTTTGCCTCAGTTTAATGTGTCAGTTGTGTTTCTCCGAAATTCTTGAAAGCACGGAAGGTTTTGTAAAAGTTCTAACCACTTGTTTGCTATGGCACTGAACGCTATTACTGCATTTCTGTCACACTGTGGAAGCATGGTCATTTTTAGTATTACGTCCGTTTGAAATATTGTGATTTATTGGAGACTCCCAGTTAGTTAATAATCAGAAAAATCAGCCGAATGACTTCATCCAAACGGAACTGTTGCGTTACAGAGTTGCGTTACTCTGGTTGACTGATTTTGTTTGTACGCTTGCTGGTTGGCTACTCTGTGCTAATGAGATGCTCCATCTGGCAGTAATGCTAAAGAACCAATGCAAAATGCTCATCAACCTCCCGCTCAGGCCTTTCTGACAGCCGCACCCCCTTGATGTGATGTTTGAAGGTGTCTGAGATGAGAAAACGTGCCTGTTTCTGAACGCATCGTTGCTATCGAGATATAATCTTTCCTTCCCTATACCTTTGAACTTAGACCTTGATTTGTTTGTCCCTCAGACCTGAGAGCATGACCCCGCTTCTGCCCTTTAGCCCCCAAGCGCCCTCTGTTCCGTGGCGCCAATGTTTCGCGATGCAAAAACCGACTGCAAAGAGTCCGGCAGCGGAGATGTCAGCCGGGACACTTTCAGTTTCAACACCCCTAACGTCTCTTTCTTCGGCATCAATGCAAAGGGTTGGCTCATCTGAGCCCGTGGTTACAGGCAGGAAGTCACATGGCAGAACTATGACTTTTTTGACCAAGACATCGGTGCAGATAGGGACGCCCTCAGCCAAACCTGAGCGGATAGCGATAGTAGCCAGTGTAGAGCAGGGGAGGGTGGCCCGGCCACTTCGCCTAACTGAGCGGCAGACCACACAGCCGTGCCAAGTGCTGCCGGCCAATCTGCTGACGGAAAAACACAAAGAGAAAGATCTGCCACTGGGGCTGACACCTGTCCTTAAGAAAGACGCTTGTAATGGTTCACCTGAAGGAACAAGAGGTTCAAGACATTTGCATGATTCAACGAAACAAATGCTACCCATGAATAAGGGGTAAGTGTGTCACTCTCATCCAACTCGTAAAACATGTATGCAAATTGTGAAGACATGCAGTGCTAATATAGCTTTTAGGTTAATATTTCAGAAAACATTGAGGAATATTCCCATTAGCTGTCTAAAAACTATAGCATGCTTTCTACATCCACTTCGGCATCATTCCTCTGACGTGCATATCCTTGGTGTCCCCTGTGCCTTCAGAACTAAAGAGATGTCCACATGGCTTCCATGTTGTCCCAAAGAAGCCATTTCTCCTGGATTCCCAGCCATTTTGATCAAGAACAGATCTCAGGCTCGAATGGAAGAATGGCCCATTGATAAATACCCATTATGGCAGAAGCCACTTAAAGGAACGCCAATAATCACCTATGCTTCTATGTGTGAGGACCAGAACGTACAAATGTATGATGACCCAAACGTCATGGAAAGTATGGCTGACCTGTTGCCAAGTTGTCCAACGGCAGCCAGTATTTCTGGGTTCCCATCGGCGTTAAGACCCAAATCGGAAAGGCCAGCATTACGAACCAGAACAGAAAGACCAGCAGCATTACAACCCAAAATAGAAAGACCAGCAGCATTACAATCCAAAATAGAAAGACCAGCAGCATTACAACCCAAAATAGAAAAGCCAGAACAACAAATACAACCAAGTATGATGGCAACTTGTTCAATGGCTTCAAGTGCACCTGGTTTGGCCTCTAGGACACCAACTGTGCGTGGAGGAGCTGAGGCTGTTAGTTGGGACGTAAGTACAGAGCTGTTAAGAGAAAGACCTACTGAAAAGAAGACAGTCATGGGACCTTCTTTTTTAGTTGCTTTAGACAAGGAGTTTGAAGCACCTGTCCCATCTAATACAAGTGAAAGCACTGAATCTGAGCTGAGTATGGTTAGTCTTTTGTTTACATGCCCTTTAAATGCCAGTGTTTATGGTTTACCCTCGAAACAGAGGCCAACTAGGTCAGATAACGTTGACTGGGATGCTAAATGTAGCTCACTTTTGAAGAGGCAACTGAAAAGAAAACTTTCTGTAGAACCGGGAATGCAACAACAGGTCAAAAACGATGCTTTAAATATGGTAAACATATTTCCATCTTGCCCAACTGAGGCTAGGTCTCCAGGATTCCCCTCTGCACCCAAGCAGAAGTTGGACAACACCCCAAGTATGATCAGTATTCTCCCTACTCTCCCTAAACAATGTCGAATTTCCGGTTTGCCTTCGACACACTCTCTTGAACCTAGAGATGATTGGGTCGTGGATAGAGTGCCTCTATGGGAGAAGACATTGGATAAAGGATCGGGACTTAGTTTGCAAGACAAATCATTCAAAGAATGCACAATGATAAAAACCATGGCAGCCATGTTGCCATCTTGCCCCAAAAAAGCTTGCCTGTCAGGCTTTCCGTCAGCACTAAGGCAAGGGCCAAATATGGTCCGTTTTCATTCAACTTGTCCAATGGTATCTATAGTTCCTGGATGGCCAGCTTTAGATAAGAACCCAAAACAGGCAGTAGTTTGGCCAGTAGATGACGTGCCATTGATTAAGAAGTTACAAAAAACTGGGCTAAAAATATTAGTGGATGTAAACACAGTGTATCATGATAAGGAAACGGCCAGGAATATGTTTGCTTTGGCACCATCTTGCCCCAAAATAGCAGATTTTCCTGGCTTACCATCTGCCCAGAGAAAAGAGGCATCATCCTGCCTCAAAGCAGCCAGAATTGTAAACTTTTCCTCAGCACTAAAGCAAGAGTCGAACATGGTTAACATTTGCCCGACATGCCCTAGACATGCCAGAGTTTTTTGTTTTCCCTCGACACAGCCAATTTGTTCTTTATTAGAAAATTGCTGTCAAGACAGACAGACACTGTTGGACAAGCCATTGAAGAGAAATATTGTGTTGATTCAGCCAATTCCTTCAGCACTTGGGAAAGCATATGAAGACAAAATAATGTTGAAACATATGGTATCTATTTTACCATCATGTCCTAAGGAATTCAGCATTCCTGGCTTCCCTTCAAAACTGTCACAAAGATTAGGTTCACCAAGAACAATTTCAAAGTATGATCTTCTTTCTACTTGTCCTATACGTTCCAGAGTTTCTGGTTTACCATCTAGACATGTTTCTGACACAGAGCCTAGCTATTGGAATTCTATACTGAGACCAATGGAAAGCCCATTTAGGAAACAACTTGCACTGTTCACATCGATTCCAATTTTGTATAAGCAAAAAGATGGTATGAATAATATGGCTCCTATATTACCATCCTGTCCAAAGATGTCTTTGACAGCTGGCTTCCCTTCAGTGCCAAGACAAGAGTTTACGATAGCCACATTGAATATGTGCCAAAAGCAGGCGGTGATCCCTGGCTCAACATCTCCATCCAGGCAAGAGATAAGCATGGTTAACCTTCTTCCTTCATGCCCTTCTCTAGCCGGAGTTTCGGGTGTGCCCTCAAAACAGCCATCCACATCAAAAGATTGGTTGGTGGACAGAAACCCACTGTGGGAGAAGGCATTGAGGAAACAGGATGTGCTTATCATACCAATATCTTCAGCTCATTATAAAAATAGAAGCATTTTTAAAAAAATGGTATCTATGGTACCATCTTGCCAAAGGATGGGGAGTACAGCGTTCCCCTTTATACACGTCTCTAGACTGAGCATAGCTGAACCATTAAGTGAGCTCTTTCTTCTGCATACTTGTCCAATAATATCTATAATTCCTGGATTGCCATCTTTAAACCAGACTAAAACAACATATTGGCCAGTGAACCAAATGTCTTTGTATAACAGGTCCCCTAGAGGGGCACAGTTATTGAGCGTCCATTTAATGGATGTTAACACAGTGTATCAACATACGGACTTTTTAAAAGATATGGTAGCAATGCTGCCATCGTGTCCGAAAGCAGCAAGTGTACCTGGCTTCCCGTCTGCACTAAGGCAAGGGCCAAGTATGGTTAACCACCTGCCTGCTTGTCCTAGACTTTCCAGAGTTTTTGGTTTCCCATCTAGTCAATTTCACGAGTCAATACATAATGTTTGGCACGCTGGGCTACTTTTGGAAGGGCCTCCGAAAAAGTGTCTTTTTTTTGTGAAAGAAATGCGACAAACAGACAAAGAACTTGCAAAAAATACGATATATATGTTACCATCTTGCCCGAAAAAAGCCAGGATTCCAGGCTTCCCCTCTGCACCTAGGAAGAATCTAGTAGACACACCAAGCATGGCAAGCGTTTTGCCAACGTGCCCAAAACTCTCCAGGGTTTTTGGCTTACCTTCTAAACTCTCTATCAAAACTGAGGAAGATGGTAGTTGTGTGGACAATAGCCCACTGTGGAAAAGGACACATATTAGAGATGCACTAGTTCTTCAGTGTTGTCTCGTCCAAAGATTATTATCCCAAGAGCGAGCATTGATTAAGATGATGGTGTCCATGTTTCCACCTTGTCCGATACATGCGGCCATTCCAGGCTTTCCTTCCTTGTCCACTAATAAATCCGACAGGGCTTATGTTAGGGGAATCCCAAGCATGGTATGGCTGAGGCCTTCCTGCCCGAATATTGCAAGGGCTTCTGGTTTTCCTTCAAGACTTCCATCCATGGCAGGTCATGATTATTGGCATGTCGACAGGGAACCATTTTGGGTTAAATTATTTAGGAAAAGAGACCGGCTTATTATTAAGCCTTCTTCGGTTGAAGGTATGTCTTTTAGAGATAGACAACAAATGGCAAGTATGGCGCAGGGGTGCTCCGCAAAAACTCTGCTTCCAGGCCTCACATCGCCCCAACCAGGCAAAACAGTTCTGGTTGAAGTAGAAAAAAATCCATGCATGACTTGCCTTTTTCAATCTTGTCCGGCAGTGTCTAGTATAATTGGTTTTCCCTCTAGACATTCGGTATTGTTGAAGGATGACTATGTTAAAAGATGGCGTGTGGACAAACGTGTACTCTGGGAGAAATCGCCAAAGAGGGTGGTTGATTTTCTGGAAACTCTGAGATGCTGTCCATTTAAAGATGACAGTTGTTACAGAGATGAAGTCATGGTAAAGGCAATGTTATCTCTTATACCACCGTGTCCAAATTTTGCTTTGGGTCCAGGTTTTCCATCTCTTCGGCTTCAATTTGAAGAAATGTTTATGTCAATCAGTGACAGAGAAACTTTAAATATTGTGCCATTGTGCCAAAGAAAGTCAACTATTCGTTATGCTGATTTTAAAGTAGAGGATAAACCAGGGATACCTTATGTTTCGTCGTGTTGCCCGGCGGTTACAAGCATTATGGGTTTTTCTTCACTACATCCAGTCATCCGGTCTGATGTTGTAGAGCGCTGGCCAACTTTTAAGAGTGTCATCTGGGAGAAACCTCTAACAAGGGCAGCAGATAATCTGAAGATGCTGGACTGCTTCCCACTTGAGCAAGAGAGTTGTGACAGAGACACATTCATAACACAGACCATGTTATCTATTGTACCATCCTGTCCAATGGTCGCTGCAACTGCAGGTTTTCCATCTGTACCACATCAGGAAGTGGAGAAGCTTCCAACTATAGAGAACACCGTTCCGTCTCGCCCAAATATTCCGATCTCATCCATCGGGATCGAACAAGAGCTAAACGTGGTACATTTCTTGCCTAGTTCTCCGAATGTTATCAACGTCCAGGGGATCCCATTTAGAAAGATCCAGAATAAAGACGATCCTCCCCCTCCACGGTGGGACCTAAAAGAGAGGCACATCGGGCAGACGTCAGTAAAAGAGGATACAGCGCAGTGTCCGTATCCCACTCACGAAGAATTTAACACAGGAAATATGTCCGATTACATGTTGCCATTGTGTCCGAGTAGGGCCAATGTCCCTGGCGTTCCAGCGACACATTCTCAAACACTTGTCAACAGAGGTTCATCTCTCCATCAACTTTCAAATCCAAGTGAAAGGCCCGAGTGGGCAGAGGAGGTCTGTGACTATAAGGAGAAGCGAACGGAGTCGAGCCATGAACCCCAACTAATCCAATTAGTGCAATATGAGAAAAGTGAAAAATCGGAACATGACTCAGCTGTGGAAGAGCTGGGAGAGAAGAGGGCTGTTCACACCAGATCTGAGGTGGAGGAAGTGGGCATTCTAGAAAGTGGGTGAGTGTGGCAGTTGGAGAGCGGAGGAATCGGTATCTGAAAGTACATTTTCTGTGTCTCCATACAGAGTAAGAAATCATTGCATTTCAACTCTGTTTTCAGACACCTACACTGTCGAATGTGGCACTCCTTTCCTGCTGACATGCCATTGATTTTGAGTGTCAGAGCTCGGTGGGTTGTGTTAGTTTACTGCTTGCTGTGCCTTTGTTGTCTTTTGGCTGCTTACGTTAACACTTTTGCGCCGTCTTATCTGACTGACGCTGCGTGAGTTCTGCACTATATTGGACAAGACGTGCCCTGTGCTTTGCACAATGGAAGCGTTACTATTTATTTAGTCCCCCTCTGTCATTCTGTTTCAGCTTGTTTCCTCAGTTTCCCATCCAGGCGGGACAGACATTGTCGTATGGGAAGGTTGCCACTGTTGACAATAAGCCAAAAGACATTACACAAGGCCAAACAGCCTGTGAGGTTGTGGCCCTGGCAGATATTGAAGTTGTAGCGAATCCGGATATTTTATGTAAGAAGAAAGCAGTGGAGGAAGTCTCAGATTCAGACTCCAAACTAGAACATTCTGGAAAGGAAGAGATTACTGTGGATAGGCAGTTAGAAGCGCATGATATGCGGTAAGTGTAGAAAAGCCCATGCTTTCAACCTCACTAACTGCCGTGGTAGTCTGCATGGTGTTACATTGATGTTGATGTTCTGTTGGTTGATTTTGATTTTGGAAATAACTTCAAATACACCTTTTGCTGTTTGCGGATGAAAAGGAAATCAGGAGTCAATTTGAATCGAATTGTACTGCAAAACATATGTCCTTAATATTCTAGTATCGGAGATCATCAATTGACATTTCCGTTAATATATACTGTACATTATTGCGAGCATGGTTTGGAAAAATGATTGGCATGTTGCATTGGTCCTGACGTGTTTGTTAACGGTCATATATTTGAGCATGCGTCATAGTTGGTAACTTACATTTGATTTCTTTGTTGTTAGCTTAAACTATATTGGTTGTAAAAGGTGTTTCTGATCACAGTCTCCACTCTTCCCAGACCTGAATACATTGCTTCTCTGCTGTCATCGTGCCCAAGAGTTGCCAGTGCGCAATGGTTTCCATCCAGTCAAACACCTTGTTCAGAAGCTCAGCTAGAGGACTGTCAGGTGGACAAGAGCGTATTATGGCAGAAATCAAGAAAGCCGGGTTTTGAGTTGTCAATGAATAAATTGAAAGAGGAGAGAGATATGGTGAGAGGTATGGCAGATATTGTTCCGTGCTGCCCAAGCAATGCCAGCACTCCAGGTTTTCAATCTATGCACATTTTCAAGACAGTTAAGGTAGAGAGGCTACCTAACATGGCAGGTCTTATGCCATCCTGCCCAAGAGTCTCCAGCTCGTTTGGATTCCCTTCTCTTGAGAGTAACATGAAAGACTATACAATCAACAATGAGGCCATTTGGAAGAAACCATCGAATGGAAATGAAGGGGTGAATATTAAGTCCACTCCACATTTGGACAGATTGAAAGAAGACACAGAGCTAATGAAACACATGGTTACTATGGTTTCATCATGTGCTAATCAGGCACGGACTCCTGGCTTCCCCTCTGCAGCACGTCCCAATGCTGTTAATCTTAGTATGTTGAGTGTTGTGCCAATTTGCCCTAAAGACACCAGTCTCTCTGGTGTCGCACCCACTAAAAGGGCCTCAACATTAGAGTGGCTTGTTGACCCAAAGCCAATGTTTGAGCACTTGCAGAGAAAGAAGAAAGAAAAAAACGATTTTCCGAAAAATGAGTCACCAGGAGAGAAACTGAAAGCAATGGTGGCTGTTGTGCCTTGTGGTCCAAACACATCGATAGTTTCGGTTTTCCCCTCTGTATCACGTCCAAACGCAGAACCAAGTTGTGTCGATCTTGTTCCCTGCTGCCCTAACGTTTCCATTCTCCCTGGTTTTCCATCTATTGAGATTCATAGAGGAGGACGGGTAGCCATTGACCAGAGCTCATTGTTCAGGATGTCACTAAAGGAGAGGACAGTAATTATTGACACCTCAAAAGTAGACAAAAATTTCAGAAAAATGAACATCCTTTTTAAGCCAACATGTCCAGAGGCAGCGAGGACCGCTGGTTTCTCTTCATCACCACGACCCAGTACGTTAAGCGTTGTGCCAGTTTGTCCAAAAACCTCCACTCTACCTGGCTTTGCACCCACTGACGGGACTTCAACAATACAGTGGCTTGTCGACCCGAATCCTATGTTTGAGTATTTAAAGAAGAAGGCAGAAGAGGAAGTTTTTCCAAAAGGCAAATCAAAGGACGTTTTAGAAAAGAATCAAGCATTGGTTGCTTTGCTGCCATGCAGCCCAGACGCCTGCGCGTTTCCCTCTATACCACAACCAAAAGAGGTTTATTATGAGTCACACATTGCCAGGCAATCATGTCCAAAAGTCTCTAGTATTTCAGGTTTCCCATCCCGTCAGCAAACTGACAGAAAAGATTTGCACAAAGATCTGCCTACAAGTCATCAGCCTTTGCCGGAGAAGCAAATTAAGAAGCTGATGCCATTGCTAGAAATATCTGCAGGAAATGAACAGGAAATAAAAGGAATGGCGGCTATGGTGCCATCTTGTCCCAAAATGTCAAGGACCGCTTGTTTTCCATCTGTAGCACACCTCAAAGATCTCTATTATGGCCCAAGTATTGTCAGTCTGACATGTCTGAAAAAATCCACAATTGCAGGTTTCCCGTCACATCAACAAACTGATAGAAAAGATTGGCATACAGATCCAGCAGCTAATTCTCTGCCATTATGGCACAACAAAATAATGGTGAAGCCTGTAGTCATAATTGGAAGATCAGAAGAAGAGAAGGAAGGAATGGTGGCTCTGGTACCATCTTGTCCTAAACTGTCTCTGGTCCCAGGTTTTCCATCAGTAACACATCCCCAAAAGGTATATTATGGACCAAGTATGGTTGACCTTCTTCCATTGTGTCCAAACGTCTCCAGTTTTGCAGGTTTCCCATCGCTTCAGCAAACAGGAAGGATTGATTGGCACACAGTTTGGCACACAGGTCATCAGCAATTATGGCAAAAGCAAATTATGATGACAGGATTTGTGATAATTGAAAGGCCAGAAGAAGACAAAGACAATATGAAAGGAATGTGGGCTCTTGTACCATCTTGTCCTAAACTGTCTCTGGTCCCAGGTTTTCCATCAGTAACACATCCCCGAAAAATATATTATGGACCAAGTATGGTCGACCTTCTTCCATTGTGTCCAAACATCTCAAGTATTGCAGGTTTCCCA
Source organism: Dallia pectoralis (assembly GCA_029465975.1). NCBI lineage: Eukaryota > Metazoa > Chordata > Actinopteri > Esociformes > Umbridae > Dallia > Dallia pectoralis. Next base: position 13,309,102 of record CM055735.1, on the reverse strand, counting down.
TCGCGTCAGCGAACAGGAAGTAATGATTGGCACACGGTTTGGCCCAAAGGTCATCAGCAATTATGGCAAAAGCCAATTAGGGTAATGCCGTTTGTGATCGTTCAAAAGCCAGAAGAAGACAAAGCCAAGATGAAAGGAATGGTGTCTCTGGTACCAGGTTGTCCAAAAAGGTCTCGTACCCCTGGTGTCCCATCCGTGCCTCAACCCAAATATGTCTACTATGGGCCAAGTATTGTCAGTCTGTCATGTCCAAAAGTCTCCACTATTGCAGGTTTCCCTTCTCGCCTGCAAACTGGCAGAAAATATTTGCACACAGATCTACCAACAGATCATCAGCCAATGTGGCAGAAGCAAATGAAAAAGCCGATGTTAGTGATGGAAGCACTTGAACAAAAGAAACAAGACATGACAGGAATGATTGCACTGGCATCATCGTGCCCTACAGCAGCAAGTATTCCTGGCTTCCCCTCTGCACCACAACCAAAACCAACTTGTACTGTGATCTCCAATCTCCCATCTATGAGCAATGGACTGACAGGAGATGTTGATCAAAATCCTCTGTTCAAAAACACATTCGAAGACAATCCAATAGAAAACCAAGGAACTATGACAAATATGGTTGTGCTGGCATCACCTTGCCCATGTGAGAGTCTCACATCTGAGGTTCCTCCCCTTCCAAATCCCAAACCATTAGAAGAACTTACCGTTACTAGACACCTGTCAACTTGTCCAAAGGATTTTGGAGTACTTGAATTACCTTCGCAACAGTCTGATTTAACTTCGGCCCAGACAGAAAGATCTGCAAGTCCAAGGGAACCGTTATGGGAAAAGCCAATACAGTCTAAGTCAGAAGATATAAGGTTCTCCGAGCCTGACCAAAGCAGTGCAGCTGAAGATGAAAACCCCGAAACCATGGTTGCTCTGGCAACAGTTTGCCCTGAGGCAGCACGCATTCTTGTTTTTTCATCAGCAGCCTCCAACAGCCCAGAGTTTGTAGAAGCACATGGTAAGACTTGTGGTTAAGGGTATGAAATACAAATTCTAGTTACTCAAGTTGTATGCGCAAAGACTTTTGCTTTTGTTTTTTTAAGAGACACATATGCAGACAGAGAAGGAAGAGGTTGATGTGGAACCAACATATTATGTTTTAGATGGGTAAGTTTTAGAGCATATGGCTCTCTGCATGGATTGCAGTGGTACTGATACCCTGGGTTTGTCGTAGACCGTCTGCATCACAAATCTGACGACTGCAAGGCATTCTCTTTTGTCATAATTTTCAAGATGCTCTGAATCAAAAATGTTTGATGAATTCACGATGGATGAGGTGATCTAGTGCAATTTTTGTGTGTGGCATGGATTCTTGGAAGATCTTTATTTCAATGTTTACCTCTCATGTTAGCGACCCTGGCAGCTCACAAATAGAAAATGTCACATCTGGAGAACCTGAACAGATCCAGAAGGCCTCAGACGTGTCAGAACCAGAGCTAGTCTTGGGGTGGGAGGTGTTGGAAGCTGAGGGTTCTGTGGCAGATAAGTATGAGGAGGCCTCCAGCCTTGTACAAACTATTGTTGGTGTCTTCTCCAGAGGGTAAGTGGGATTTGGTTGTGAGGTTCCTCTATAGCATGGCACATGGTGTTGTGGTTTAAATTTAGAACGTAGTGACAAAGCTTATTCATATCATATTCATATAGCATATGATTATTTTGTGTTTTCGTTAACGGTGATGGCATTTTCTGTTTTTATTATTGTCGTGATCAAATGTATCATATGATATCTGCGTTCATATGATGTATCACATGATATCTGCGGTCATATGATGTATCACATGATATCTGCGGTCATATGATGTATCATATGATATCTGCGGTCATATGATGTACCATATGATATCTGCGGTTATATGATGTATCATATGATATCTGCGGTCATACGATGTATCATATGATATCTACGGTCATATGATGCATCACATGATATCTGCGGTCATATGATGTATCATATGATATCTGCAGTCATATGATGTATCATATGATATCTGCGGTCATATGATGTATTATATGATATCTGCGGTCATATGATGTATCATATGATATCTGCAGTCATATGATGTATCATATGATATCTGCAGTCATATGATGTATCGTATTATATCTGCGGTCATATGATGTATCATATGATATCTGTGGTCAATCACTTTTAGCCACTTTCGCATGGGATTAATACAATTTAAATGATGTTTTAATGACCAGTGTGTATAATTGTCAGGATATCTTAGACATAATGAGAATTTCTACATGGCTCGGCATGCTCTCAACGTTACAAATGCCTGTTTCACTGCTAGTCCCTCACTTACAGTAAGTGTCCCTCTCTCAGTTACGAATCAGTGGCAGCCATGTTGGGTCCACCTGGCTCCCCTTCACCAGAAGAAGCTAAGGACAGTAGCATGGCAGTTTCTTCTGTGGACCCGGAGGACAGTGGATTCCAATTAGAGTGCTCCTCGGTCCAAGATGGATCCACCCTTATACAGGGAACAGCATCTGTAGAGTTTCCGCACATTGATGATAAAGCCAACCCTATTTATGAGCTCCCAACCACGGCTGAGCCTTGCTTGCTGACTCTAGAAGACAAGCGGTCTGAGTCCCTGTTAGCACTCAGACAGGACAGTGTGGACAGGTTTGTCGGGGTCAAAGGTCCAGGCATTATGAGGAAATGGCCGCCGTTGACAGAGGACGACCTCACTGAAATCACCAAAGAAGAGTTTGCGGCAACTTGGGAGGAGGAGGTTTCTCCTGACTCATGTGTGCAGGTAGAGAAGTCCACATTTCGAATGCAGGATTCTGGTCAGATAGAAGGTTATGTTGAGGTTTCTACAGCCGGGTCGCCTGCCAATACTGAATTATTACCTTCACTACTCCCAGACACGGGGTGAGTGCATTTCTGAAATATTCAGCTGCATGGCTTGAACATGTTTGTGTTATTACATAACATAGTCTTTTGTTTGTACAATATTTTACGGAGTGATACCTTCCAGTCAGTGTGTACCAAGTGTGTCAAATGGTTTAGGTTGTCTTTTCGGTATTGTAAGCATTTTAGGGCCCTGGGGCCTCATTTATAAAACAGTTCTTGGTTGAGAGGTGGAAGAGAAAAAGTTTTTCTTTGTAGGGAACAGTGTGGGCATCACTAATGCAAAAAAGCTGATGTAATGGCAAATGGTTGCCGATGCGATGAATGCCGTATCGTGAAAAAGTCGGACCGTGGCCGAAAAAAAAGGTGGTCAGATATCAAAGTCAATGCCAAAAAAGATCTAGCGCTTCATCGCGAATGTGTGTCTGCCACGGTTGAGGAAAGCCGCAAGCAGACACTGCTTAAGTGGATATCCAGTAGGGCTGGATGATTAATCGAAACCTAATCTAAACCGAAATTCAGAGCCTATAACCGACGTAATTTTACCATGTCGGTTATTTCGTTTTTTAAATCCTATTAATATTTCCGCCCACTGTGTGTTAATGTACTTTCCCCTTTAAACATATTACCGCGTGTGTAGTCACGTGGCTCCGCCCCGTCCAGTCTGCGACATAGAAGCAACATGGAGGGGAACTCAAAAACAGCGTCAACTCAGCAACACGAGCCGCTGGTTCCAAAGAAACACGCAGTGTCCGTCGTTTGGGCACATTTTGGCTTCAATAAAGACGACACCGAACAAACTCATGTCAAATGCAAACACTGCAGAAAAACTGTTATAGCGACCAAAGGTAATACCAGCAATCTGTTTCAACACTTGGAGCGCAATCACATGACCGAATATGAACAGTGCATGGCTCAAAAAGAGAGAGACTGACAAACGCCCAGCAACAAGTGCCTCCAACAAGTTATATTTTACTTTTAATATGACAATATTTACAGTAATTGTTGTTTACAAAAAGAACTATTTTTAAAAGTTCTTTATTTTCTACATATCTTTAGGAAAATTTCCTATAAAACTTTCTTATACTTTTTTATAAGACGTTTTTATTTCAAGCATTGTATGCTTTGTTTAATTCAATTGTTTGAAATGTTTAATAAATAAGCATTAATAATAGCTATCTGTGTTTCCTTATTTTGGAATCACAAAGATAGGATTATGCACTTATTGATTAGAAAAAATAACCGTGAACATATTTACAGTATAAGCCCTGCCAGTGATGAGAATTTTTTGTTTGTTCAATAATCGTTCAATAATCGTAATCGAGGTAACTTGTTCGATTAATCGCGATTATGATTTTAGCCAAAATCGTCCAGCCCTAATATCCAGTGTCCCATGCAAGGATAGTGAAGGAGTTAGACACTGAAGTACAGTAAAAATGTGAAACATGTCTATTAATCAAACGTACCCAGAAGCCAGCCATCACGCACCAGCCTTGAGTCTGCGCCCAACACTGGTGTGTCTTAAAATCAATGACTCTGGGCGGGACGAGGAAGTCAGAACCAGCTTATAAGCCACTCGTCCTTGTTTGCCAGCAAGTCTTCTTGCTGTCTAGAGATGCGTTCCCTACGAATCCTTCCATTTGTCACATCTTCCAACAGCGCAAGATCAGCCATTGTGCAACAAAGAAACCAACTAAAGGCATATACAGGAACACTATGATTCTGTAGCTGATAACTACATTTATACTATGAAATACACTTTCCCCAAAAAATAAAGACAATCTTATCTATCTATATATATCCATCTATCTATCCATCTATCTATCCATCTATCTATTTATCTATCTGCTCCGTCAGACGGAGACATTGACAAGAATATCAATTTTTTACATGATTTAGTTTTTTCCGCCAAATTATTTATGAGGATGAATTGCACAACATGACAATCTAATTACAGAACATAATTGAGTTATTTTTTGGAAATATATATCCATTTTAATTTTGAATCATTTGAACTATCTTGTTTTATTTTGTTTGTCGATCTAACAGGTGTTTGTGTAGTTTGTAAATTGAAAGAAGGGCTTTGTGAATTCTTCATATTATAAATGACAGGAAACATTTCGATTTATTTTACACAATAGTGTGCAGTTTCACACAGTTTGACATGTTTCATCCATCTGCCGACGATGTCGCCATTTCCCATTTCACCCGTTCACCACGTTTGCTTTTTATAAATCCCAACTATTGCTAAGGAGAGCGGTGGCCAATGAACAGTGGTTATAAATGAGGCCCCTGGTGTTTAAAAAAGGTTTTCAGGTTCTTTGTGTACTGTTCTTCTGGCTTTATTTTGTTGATGCGTGTGCATGTTTGTAATGGAAAAAGGATGGAAAAAACTATTTTGTTAGTAGTAATTCTAATTGCTCTAGTCTTTCTCTGTTCGAAACGTTCTATAATCTACTGTCTGTTTAGTGGATGGAAGTAGAGTGTGTCATTGACTAGGAGATGAGTGCCAGCTTGTGGAATGTTGCTTTTGTATCATTGGTCATTGGACTTTATTCGATATTTAATCTAATGTGCCTGAATATAGCAGTACCTGAGACTTGATTTTCTACTTCCATTTTTTTTTAGCTTAATCCCTGAACACACACGCAGAGAGGAAGCCTCTGCCTGTTCCTCACAACCTACTGCAGAGGTCCAGTCTCAAGAACATATTATAGCAATCATTGATAAACCCTCCGATGAACAGATAGTCAGTTTAGAAGTTGTCCCACCTCAAAGAGGTAGAAAGAAAAAGAGTTCCCCTCCACAAGAGCAATCCGCTGGCCAAGGGAATGTTCCTGACCTTGCTGTCTCTGTTGAAAATGCTCCATATCTTGCAGAGACAAGAAATTGTGCAGAAACTCAGCAGGAAGCAGATAATCCTGGGATTGGATTTAAGGTAGCTCCTTCACGACCTCTTAGGCGAAAAGACAGTCTCACCCCTGATTGCAAACAGTTTGAGAATCTTAATGCAGCCCCTGAACTAGTCGCTCCACATCGTTCCAAGAGAAGGGACTGCAGTCTTTCCGTCGAACCTCAAAGGGCAGCTGATAGCCAAAAGGGTTTTACTGCTCAAGCTTCAGCTGAGGTGATCCCCTCTCAGCCTGTTACAAAAAGAGATCAAAGTCTTTCAACAGAGCCTAAACAGAAGGCCGATGCTCCTGTCCAGATGCCCGTTGAAGTGGTGCCCCGTCGTACAAAGAAATGCCTCCCAACAGATACACTGCAGGCAACTGGCATCGTCCCACCTCCACGCCCGAAGAGAACATCGAGACCCTCAAGTGCAGATCTTTCACAGACATCTGGGCAGATTGAAACTGGGCAGATTCCTATAAGGCCTGTGAGAAGAGAAGGCAACCTTACTTCAGAGCCATCTCAGAAAGCCGAAGTGCCAGAGAATCTGATTGCAGTCACTCAGCTGATTCCACCTCAGCGCACCAGGAAAGCATCTCTCTCTCCTGAACCTCAACAGGTGTCTGACAATTTAAAAACTGATACTGTTAAGGTCACAACCCTAACTCCTGATCCTGTACCTACTGAGTCCTCTGACTTTGGCGTGGGTAAGACGGTCCCCCTATCAATCATAAGGAAAATTGCCCCGCCAAGGCACAGTAAGAAAACAAAAGCTAAGACAGAAGACGGTGCTGATGAAGCTGTAGATGTAGAGGCACTGAATGCTGCCAACCAGCGTTCCATATCTCCATCCCAGCCTGAGGATCCTATGATAGACAGTCTGAAAAAGGCAGAGGTGGAGAAGCAGTCTCCAGAAGTCACACAAACGGCCTCAGAGTTTCTTGAAGGTAAACCAGATAAGGTAAACCAGGAGGACACTGTAGACATGGTAACGAGGGAAGACACGAATGAGCGGTCACAAGTCCCGACCACTCTTGGGAAGAGAGATTTAACCCCACCGGTCCAATCACATGATTTTCATATAACAAGGATCCGGCATGGCCCTAGTTGTGGTGACACTCAGCTCGTCAGAGAGAGAGGACGTTCTCCCGCAGCTTTGTCCGCAGAAGTGGTACCACCTCAACCCAGCAAGAGGAGCAAAAGTCTTCCGCCAGCAACCGCTGCCTGCCGCTCTGCATCTTCTCTGGAGGTAGTGGTTGTGGTTGCTCCTCTACGAAAGAAAAGTAGATTAAATGTAGACCAATCAAGTGTGCCCGTTCCAGTACCCCGTTCTAAAAAACGCCTAAGTTTCACTTTCTTCGATGGAACACCTCGAATGGAAACCCCATTCGCCAGCCAGTCGGATTCCCATGAATCCTTGCCATCTCTGTCTCAGAATAACAAACAACCCATCAGTCAAGAAGCTACAGAGGGTTCAGTATCGTTGACCTCCAGCGTGGTCTCCGAAGGGAGCTTCTTCACAATTTTACATTCAGATGAGATGTCACCGGAGGAACTGGAAGACAGCAGCGAGAGCTGGACTTTCACTGAAACCCCTATGGTCCCAGAAGATTCTACAGAACCCCATATGGTTTCAGAAGCTTCTACAGAACCCCATATGGTTTCAGAAGCTTCTACGGAACCCCCTATGGTTCATGAGGCTTCTACAGAAACCTCTATGAGGTCTGAGGTCTTGGCAGATATTGTAAGAAAGGACATTGGCAGAGGTTCAGTGGTCGATGTGCTTGACCAGAACTCTATAATCACTGCTTTACCCGCTGAGGAAGAATGGTTACATGTTGAGGGAGAGCAGATTGAAGTAAAAAGCAAAGACCTGAGTGTTGAAGAGGTGGACTTTGGCTTTGAGACAGTAGCTGTAGCTGCTGGTGGCTTAGATGAGGAGAGGTATGTTGTGTTTACCTGGACAAAGTGGAATACAGTTGTGGATTCTGTATGTTTTGTATTGAAACTTGTTTATACTTCTGTGTGACTACAATATGCCCGTATAAAAGTGTACTGACTGATAAAATGCCATTTGATTGATTTCAACAATATAATTATTTCAAGTGTTGCGAATTTACTGGAGAGTATGTCATTCAGATGCTGTTCAGTCCGGTCATATTAAATCACTGTATTTCTCTTTTTAGCCAGCAGGGGGCAGCAGAGGCACCAACTACTCCAAAACAGAGACCTGCAAACTCTCAGGAATTATATAAAGACAGTGCTGCTTCCCCGAAAGTAAGTTGTTCATTAGTTGTGTCAGTGACCATTGAAATAAAATGCAGACATCCTATTCATCAACATAACTGTACATTTAGTGAAATGCAAAACAAAACTTCTTTAGGTTTAAATGACTGTGTATTACTTACAGAAGCTCTGGCATTAAATGAAGTGCTGCCCACATTTTACCATGCATTTTTTAAATATAACTTGTCTTAGGATTTTGTGCCAAGTGACGGACTTGTCACTTCTAGCCAGTCCCTACTGGAATGGTGTCAGGGGGCCACCAAGGATCACAAGGGGGTGAAAATTATAAACTTCAGTACGTCGTGGAGAAACGGCCTGGCATTCTGCGCCCTGCTACACCACTTCCACCCGGAGAAAATGTAACCTCCTGTTCCTCCACATCAACATTATCAGGTGTTCTGTCACTGCTTTTTTTTTACATAATTCAAATTTTTCTAACTTGTGTCTCTTCGCTGTGATTCTCTTCTTTCTCTACGGGTTAGAAACTTTGAAATGTTGGACCCTTACGACATCAAGGGCAATAACAAGAAGGTACTTTCCTTTGATCCCATTTTCTAATCACTAGTGACAGCGAGCGCTTTCGATTTACCGTCAATGATTGGCTAACTTCTTCCCAACCACTCCCGCTCGTTCCCACCCAGGCATTCGACGGTTTTGCCGAGCTGAGCATCTCCCGACTGATGGAGCCATCGGACATGGTCCTCCTGGCCGTGCCGGACCGCCTCATCGTCATGACATACCTCAACCAGATCCGCACCTTCTTCACGGGCCAGGAGCTGAACGTGCTGCACATCGAGGCGGACAGCAGCGAGTCGAGCTACGCTGTGGCCGGCGAGACCGGCGACGGCCCGGATCCAGAGGCCGCCGCGCGGTACTGTGAACGCATCCAAAACGAGGCCCTCGCGATGGAGAGCGACGGGGACGCCGTGGAGGGGGCGGCTGGGGATGTAAAGAGGCGTACCAATGGGGTAGCGGTACCGCCCCCTAGGACCAAACTGTTAGGGGCTGGGGGCGCGGTGGGCGGGGCTCCCGTTGCACCCCCCAGGACACACTGTTCATTGGCCAAGTCCAGCTTCTGCCACCTAAAGGATGCAGATCTGGTTAAGAAGCGCAGGTCACAACGCAGGTCAATAGATGACACCGACCCAACAGAGGTAGGTGGTCTGTGGTGCTTGGAGGCTCGGGAGGTGGAGCTTGGCAATGGTGGCACCGAAGGTGTCTGCTAGAATGACACGTCATCTCAATCGTCATCTTCTCTGTTTCTCAATAATTTGACATTCTCCACCTCTCTATGCAGGCCCGCATTAACCTGCCGTTAGGCCCTGGGGCTGAGAGGTTTTGTAGGCCCACAATAAAGAAAAGTCGAATGATCAGTTTGTCTATATACAACAACAGCAGAAAGCACGTTGGTCACTGGCATGATCAGGAATAGCCGTTGAGTTATATCTGTGTTGGGAAACACTGTATGGAGTTTATACTGCTTAATACTTTCTGTAACTCCACTGCCGACGTGCTGCCCAACTTGTCATTCTGTACAAACTCCCTGAACTGCACCGCTTCCTCCACAAAGTCCGCTTCCAAATCACAGTGGTATTTCTTTGATTAATGATATTTGTTTGATTAATATTAAGTGTACATACGGCATTAGGTTTATTACGCACTGTCACTTTAAGACCGAGTGTGCAGATCCAATTGCACTGATGCACATCCGATATTCTCACAACTGTACGTTCTGTAAAGACATAACCGACTGTGTTTACGTGAATGCTCTCCAAAACGGACATTTAGTCTTAATGTTGTGTGTATTTGTCCATTCAGACGCGAAAGAGAGCTCAAATCAGTTCTCGCGCGCTGTCTGACTATGTGCAGGGCTGCACTACGCTTCGGGTCGGGACCGTATCGTCTCGTTTTTGTCTGTGAAAAAATGTCGATTACGAAAATAATAACGACATTAACACTGCCCGCCTGTTTGCTTGTCCTCTCCACTGTTCATCGGTGCTCCGCTTAATGAGCTCGACTCACTTTCATTTGCAGGTTTAAAAATCCTGTTAGCGTTGGAATCTTTTTTAACAATTCCTTCTCACTGTTTTCTTTCTGTCGTGATATTTTTTCGTTTATGAGCACCACTCTCCAACTTTTTCTTTCTCAACATTTTGATATCAGCCTCTGACTAGCATACATTTGAATAGACTACTAGAGAATATGACGCAACTGTTTCTCTACATTCTGATAGGCTGTCATGCTTCCCACGTGGGTCACTTGTAAATTGGATCAATCAGCAGCCAAAAACATGAATATCAAGTGATTGACAGAAAATTTGACAAATTACAAAACAATGTGATTTTTTTATTGGCTTATGATAGGCCCCTTGTCTTCATAGGCCCTGGGGCTTCAGCCCCAGTAAGCCCGTGCATTAATGCGGGCCTGTCTCCATGGTATTGTTTTCTGGTTGTTTTTACAGGTGGCTCTTGGTCAGGAGGAGGGCGGTGCTGCGAGAAAGCAATCAGAGCCAGGTATGGTTCAGTGGAATGATTTTTGATGAAATGACCTGAGTAGAGACAGGGAGACAACCTGTTGGCAGTGCTTCACTTATTCACCCTGTGCATCACCCGCTCCGATTAATGGCTTCATTTCCATTGACAGGATTGAGAGCCTTATGCAAACTAAGCTAATTAGCGCTTCTACTCAGTTTACCTTGCCACTTTTATTATTGCTTTTTACAGTTTTTGCTACTGCATTTGTGTTCATACGCATTTTCGTGTTTTTGTATCTTTCACGTAGAGGGGGCAACCGGTGAAAAATGCCGTTCAGCTGAAGAGTGCCAGGTTTGTCACATTCATAAATGATTATCAGCAGCCGTCTTAAACACTGGTGCATCAATGAAATACTAATGATTTGTATCAGACAGCAGCAAAACTGTGTGTGTGTGTGTGTGTGTGTGTGTGTAGGACACCAGCCAGTATGTGCTGAGTGAGATGCAAGCCCTGGAGGCAGAACAGAAGCATATTGACAGCAGAGCAGACATTGTGGAAAGGAGACTACGGCGACTGATGGAGTCAGGTGAGGGAGAATAAAGGATGGGAGGTATGGGGGTGGAGCTGAGGGTGGTGGGGGAGGTAATGAATTGTAGAAGGGGTGGAGCTGAGGGAGGTGGGGGAGGTAATGAAGGGTGGAGCTGAGGGAGGTAATGAAGGGTAGAAGGGGTGGAGCTGAGGGAGGTGGGGGAGGTAATGAAGGGTAGAAGGGTGGAGCTGAGGGGGGTGGGGGAGGTAATGAAGGGTAGAAGGGGTGGAGCTGAGGGAGGTGGGGGAGGTAATGAAGGGTAGAAGGGGTGGAGCTGAGGGAGGTGGGGGAGGTAATGAAGGGTAGAAGGGGTGGAGCTGAGGGAGGTGGGGGAGGTAATGAAGGGTAGAAGGGGTGGAGCTGAGGGAGGTGGGGGAGGTAATGAAGGGTAGAAGGGGTGGAGCTGAGGGAGATGGGGGAGGTAATGAAGGGTAGAAGGGGTGGAGCTGAGGGAGGTGGGGGTGGAGCTGAGGGAGGTGGGGGAGGTAATGAAGTGTAGAAGGGGTGGAGCTGAGGGAGGTGGGGGTGGAAGTGAGGGGTGGGAGGGAGGTAATGAAGGGTAGAAGGGGTGGAGCTGAGGGAGGTGGGGGAGGTGATGAAGGGTAGAAGGGGTGGAGCTGAGGGAGGTGGGGGAGGTGATGAAGGGTAGAAGGGGTGGAGGTGGGGGAGGTGATGAAGGGTAGAAGGGGTGGAGCTGAGGGAGGTGGGGGAGGTAATGAAGGGTAGAAGGGATGGAGCTTAGGGAGGTGGGGGAGGTAATGAAGGGTAGAAGGGGTGGAGCTGAGGGAGGTGGGGGAGGTAATGAAGGGTAGAAGGGGTGGAGCTGAGGGGGGTGGGGGAGGTAATGAAGGGTAGAAGGGGTGGAGGTGGGGGAGGTAATAAAGGGTAGAAGGGGTGGAGCTGAGGGAGGTGGGGGAGGTAATGAAGGGTAGAAGGGAAAAGGTAAATCATTTCAGTATTTTCGTAGCTTCTCTTAATATTAACGACCTCTTCTCTGTCTTCATACTTGCAGGAAGTGACAAGTTGGAGGAGGAGAAGTTAATTCAGGAGTGGTTCACTCTGGTCAACAAGAAGAACGCCCTCATCAGGAGACAAGACCAGCTACAGCTACTGTAAGAGACACTATCCCAACTGGCCTCTGTCAGTTTAGCTGTTGCTTCCGGGAAACGGAATATTTATGCAATGCACTAGTCAGATTACATTGATCTAACCACAAGTCATGCTGCTTTACAGGCAGGAAGAGCAGGACCTGGAAACGAGGTTTCAGATGCTAAACCGAGAACTGAGAGACATGATGGCTATTGAAGGTAAGACTATTGCACCAATATATTGAAAACTCAATATTGTGGCTAGATGTGGTTAATAACATGCCGTTACACAAATGTATCTGGAATAGGAATTAGTCAATTCTATATATTTTAGTAAAATGTGAGCTGAGAAGGCAGACTGGCAAACACCACATGGCATTTATCCCCTCTTCTAAGGTCATGGTTCATCATAGTCATTTATTAACTTTTAGTAAAATCATAAAACAAATCAAAAGCCAATAGAATAATGAACTTTAAAAAATACACTATGCATTGAAAAACTGGTCCTGACTTTTATTAAGCAAAAAACAACTGTCTAGTCTGCATGACCATCGCAAATCCCTTAACCCTCTCTCCTCCCCCTCTCTCCTCACTCTTTCTCCTCCCCCTCCTTATTACCCTCTCTCCTCCCCCTCTCTCATCCCCTTTTCTTCTCCCCCTCTCATCTCCCCTTCTCCTTCCCCTCTTATCTACTGTCTTTCACCCTGTCTATCACTCTTATGCTCCACGTTTTGTTCTATAGAGTGGCAGAAAACGGCCGCCCATAAACACAGAGAGCAGCTGCTTCTACAGGAGCTGGTGTCTCTGGTCAACCTGAGAGACGACCTGGTCCACAACATGGACGCCAAGGAGAGAGGGTGAGGCAAACGCACACAGTATGAACCAGCTGAATCCCAGACAGTATAGACCAGCTGAATCCCACACAGTATGAACCAGCTGAATCCCACACAGTATGAACCAGCTGAATCCCACACATTATGAACCAGCTGAATCCCACACATTATGAACCAGCTGAATCCCACACAGTATGAACCAGCTGAATCCCACACATTATGAACCAGCTGAATCCCACACATTATGAACCAGCTGAATCCCACACAGTATGAACCAGCTGAATCCCACACATTATGAACCAGCTGAATCCCACACATTATGAACCAGCTGAATCCCACACATTATGAACCAGCTGAATCCCACACATTATGAACCAGCTGAATCCCACACAGTAAAGACCAGCTGAATCCCACACATTATGAACCAGCGGAATCCTACACGTTATGAACCAGCTGAATCCCACACAGTATGAACCAGCTGAATCCCACACATTATGAACCAGCTGAATCCCACACATTATGAACCAGCTGAATCCCACACAGTATGAACCAGCTGAATCCCACACATTATGAACCAGCTGAATCCCACACATTATGAACCAGCTGAATCCCACACATTATGAACCAGCTGAATCCCACACATTATGAACCAGCTGAATCCCACACAGTAAAGACCAGCTGAATCCCACACATTATGAACCAGCGGAATCCTACACGTTATGAACCAGCTGAATCCCACACAGTATAGACCAGCTGAATCCCACACATTATGAACCAGCTGAATCCCACACATTATGAACCAGCGGAATCCTACACATTATGAACCAGCTGAATCCTACACATTATGAACCAGCTGAATCCTACACATTATGAACCAGCTGAATCCCACACATTATGAACCAGCTGAATCCCACACATTATGAACCAGCTGAATCCCACACATTATGAACCAGCTGAATCCCACACAGTAAAGACCAGCTGAATCCCACACATTATGAACCAGCGGAATCCTACACGTTATGAACCAGCTGAATCCCACACAGTATAGACCAGCTGAATCCCACACATTATGAACCAGCTGAATCCCACACATTATGAACCAGCGGAATCCTACACATTATGAACCAGCTGAATCCTACACATTATGAACCAGCTGAATCCTACACATTATGAACCAGCTGAATCCCACACAGTAAAGACCAGCTGAATCCCACACATTATGAACCAGCGGAATCCTACACATTATGAACCAGCTGAATCCTACACATTATGAACCAGCTGAATCCCACACAGTATAGACCAGCTGAATCCCACACAGTATGAACCAGCTGAATCCCACACATTATGAACCAGCTGAATCCCACACATTATGAACCAGCGGAATCCCACACATTATGAACCAGATGAATCCCACACATTATGAACCAACTGAATCCCACACATTATGAACCAGCTGAATCCCACACATTATGAACCAGCTGAATCCTACACATTATGAACCAGCTGAATCCCACACATTATGAACCAGCTGAATCCCACACAGTATGAACCAGCGGAATCCCACACAGTAAAGACCAGCTGAATCCCACACAGTATGAACCAGCGGAATCCCACACAGTATAGACCAGCTGAATCCCACACAGTATGAACCAGCTGAATCCCACACATTATGAACCAGCTGAATCCCACACATTATGAACCAGCTGAATCCCACACAGTATGAACCAGCTGAATCCCACACATTATGAACCAGCTGAATCCCACACAGTATGAACCAGCTGAATCCCACACATTATGAACCAGCTGAATCCCACACATTAGGAACCAGCTGAATCCCACACAGTAAAGACCAGCTGAATCCCACACATTATGAACCAGCGGAATCCTACACATTATGAACCAGCTGAATCCCACACAGTAAAGACCAGCTGAATCCCACACAGTATGAACCAGCTGAATCCCACACATTATGAACCAGCGGAATCCTACACATTATGAACCAGCTGAATCCCACACAGTATAGACCAGCTGAATCCCACACATTATGAACCAGCTGAATCCCACACAGTAAAGACCAGCTGAATCCCACACATTATGAACCAGCGGAATCCTACACATTATGAACCAGCTGAATCCTACACATTATGAACCAGCTGAATCCCACACAGTATAGACCAGCTGAATCCCACACATTATGAACCAGCTGAATCCCACACATTATGAACCAGCGGAATCCCACACATTATGAACCAGATGAATCCCACACATTATGAACCAACTGAATCCCACACATTATGAACCAGCTGAATCCCACACATTATGAACCAGCTGAATCCTACACATTATGAACCAGCTGAATCCCACACATTATGAACCAGCTGAATCCCACACA
Source organism: Dallia pectoralis (assembly GCA_029465975.1). Classification (NCBI taxonomy): domain Eukaryota; kingdom Metazoa; phylum Chordata; class Actinopteri; order Esociformes; family Umbridae; genus Dallia; species Dallia pectoralis. Next base: position 13,293,643 of record CM055735.1, on the reverse strand, counting down.
GTATGAACCAGCGGAATCCCACACAGTAAAGACCAGCTGAATCCCACACAGTATGAACCAGCGGAATCCCACACAGTATAGACCAGCTGAATCCCACACAGTATGAACCAGCTGAATCCCACACATTATGAACCAGCTGAATCCCACACATTATGAACCAGCTGAATCCCACACATTATGAACCAGCTGAATCCCACACAGTATGAACCAGCTGAATCCCACACATTATGAACCAGCTGAATCCCACACATTATGAACCAGCTGAATCCCACACAGTAAAGACCAGCTGAATCCCACACATTAAGAAACCAGCGGAATCCTACACATTATGAACCAGCTGAATCCCACACAGTATAGACCAGCTGAATCCCACACATTATGAACCAGCTGAATCCCACACAGTAAAGACCAGCTGAATCCCACACATTATGAACCAGCGGAATCCTACACATTATGAACCAGCTGAATCCTACACATTATTAACCAGCTGAATCCCACACAGTATAGACCAGCTGAATCCCACACATTATGAACCAGCTGAATCCCACACAGTAAAGACCAGCTGAATCCCACACATTATGAACCAGCGGAATCCTACACATTATGAACCAGCTGAATCATACACATTATGAACCAGCTGAATCCCACACAGTATGAACCAGCTGAATCCCACACAGTATGAACCAACTGAATCCCACACATTATGAACCAGCTGAATCCCACACATTATGAACCAGCTGAATCCTACACATTATGAACCAGCTGAATCCCACACATTATGAACCAGCTGAATCCCACACAGTATGAACCAGCGGAATCCCACACAGTAAAGACCAGCTGAATCCCACACAGTATGAACCAGCGGAATCCCACACAGTATGAACCAGCGGAATCCCACACAGTAAAGACCAGCTGAATCCCACACAGTATGAACCAGCAGAATCCCACACAGTATAGACCAGCTGAATCCCACACAGTATGAACCAGCTGAATCCTACACATTATGAACCAGCTGAATCCCACACATTATGAACCAGCTGAATCCCACACATTATGAACCAGCTGAATCCCACACATTATGAACCAGCTGAATCATACACATTATGAACCAGCGGGATCCCACACATTATGAACCAGCTGAATCCCACACAGTAAAGACCAGCTGAATCCCACACAGTATGAACCAGCTGAATCCTACACATTATGAACCAGCTGAATCCCACACAGTATGAACCAGCGGAATCCCACACAGTAAAGACCAACTGAATCCCACACAGTATAGACCAGCTGAATCCTACACACCAGAGACCAGCTGAATCCCACACATTATGAACCAGCTGAATCCCACACATTATGAACCAGCTGAATCCCACACAGTATAGACCAGCTGAATCCCACACAGTATAGACCAGCTGAATCCCACACATTATGAACCAGCTGAATCCCACACACTATAGACCAGCTGAATCCCACACATTATGAACCAGCTGAATCCCACACACTATAGACCAGCTGAATCCCACACACTATAGACCAGCTGAATCCCACACATTATGAACCAGCTGAATCCCACACATTATGAACCAGCTGAATCCCACACAGTATAGACCAGCTGAATCCCACACAGTATAGACCAGCTGAATCCCACACATTATGAACCAGCTGAATCCCACACACTATAGACCAGCTGAATCCTACACACTATAGACCAGCTGAATCCCACACACTATAGACCAGCTGAATCCCACACACTATAGACCAGCTGAATAGACCCTACACACTATAGACCAGCTGAATCCCACACACTAGCTGAACCCACACACTATAGACCAGAATCCCACACACTATAGACCAGCTGAATCCTGAATCCCACACACTATAGACCAGCTGAATCCCACACACTATAGACCAGCTGAATCCCACACACTATAGACCAGCTGAATCCCACACACTATAGACCAGCTGAATCCCACACACTATAGACCAGCTGAATCCCACACACTATAGACCAGCTGAATCCCACACACTATAGACCAGCTGAATCCCACACACTATAGACCAGCTGAATCCCACACACTATAGACCAGCTGAATCCCACACACTATAGACCAGCTGAATCCCACACACTATAGACCAGCTGAATCCCACACACTATAGACCAGCTGAATCCCACACACTATAGACCAGCTGAATCCCACACACTATAGACCAGCTGAATCCCACACACTATAGACCAGCTGAATCCCACACACTATAGACCAGCTGAATCCCACACACTATAGACCAGCTGAATCCCACACACTATAGACCAGATGAATCCCACACACTATAGACCAGATGAATCCCACACGCTGAACATCCACAGTCAAAGCACCAATGCCGACACTTAACACACTTTGCTACATATAAACCAGGCACGTGTTCACCTGTTACTACACGGACCTAGCGGTTAATGCTACGACGTGAATGAGGAGACACCAGATGCCTGTTGCAAAGGGACAACCGTTCTAGTCGTTCTCTCCCTGTCCTCTGCACTTAGGGCTCTGGAGGAGGACGAGAGGTTGGAGAAAGGCCTGGAGCAGAGGCGCAGAAAGTACAGCAAGAAGGTCAAGCAGGAGAAGTGTGTGATGCAGTGAACCCTGGCACCGGCTGACCCCTCGGAGGTTCACCCGTGTGTGTGTGTGTGTCGTGTGTGTGTGTGGATGCCTACACTGCACAAAGAGACTGCGATCTGGACTAAAGTGGCGGCAACATTTATTTTTTGAGTTGTTACTGAGTGTTTAACGCCAGTCACCCTTCTCTTCACATGGTGTTTTTGGTTGGATTAAAGTGATTCTTGATTATTTTTTTTGGTGTCACATTTTGAAATGTGGACGCGTAGTTTACAGGACTTGACTGTACAGCGTTGTTTTATGTTTGAGCCAGAAACACATATCCCTATCTAACCTATCCCCTTACATATTTGCCTTACATATGTCAAGAGTAAATGACGGATGAGGTATTTCTTCACTGAAGGGATATTATTGAATGGGACGTTTCCAGTTGGTATGGTGGCCAAGTCCTAATGTATGCCCTTGTTCCATAGGTACCTAAACTAACACCTTTACTAACATGAACCTGTTGGTAATTACAATGGAGGGATAGTAGAGGATTTTTAAATTCGTACTACAAGGAATGCCAGAGAGCTTATTTTTTTCATGAAATATGTTTGCTTGAACTGTGCAGAAGGTAGGCGCAACCATTGGTCGTCGGGTCCATGTTAATATTTGCATATGAAATGAAACAACCAATGATTATCCGGTCAATGTATGCAGATGGTGATGGAACAACCGTTACTGTTGGGTCATTGTATGCAGATGATGATGGAACAACCGTTATTGTTGGGTCATTGTATGCAGATGATGATGGAACAACTTATGTTTATCAGGTTGATGTATGTGGATGATGATGGAACAACCAAATGGACATTGTTGCCTAGGTCTTGGGATTGTTAAGTGTTTATCTGCAGCACTCCAAAACTTAACTGCAACGGGATATCTCTGCCGAACGAGAAACCAATGGGAGTCTAGTATAAACCAATGGGAGTCTAGTATAAACCAATGGGAGTCTAGAATAAACCAATGGGAGTCTAGTTTAAACCAATGGGAGTCTAGTATAAACCAATGGGAGTTTAGTATAAACCAATGGGAGTCTAGTATAAACCAGCTCGGTTATGAAAGACAAGAAAATAAAAAATATTAATTTATCAAAAGTATTTATGCCTTTATTTATTTAAAAGTTTTTCGCAAGATATTCTTACATATACTGCTAGTCAAATGTGGATTTCAGCAGATGCGTTGTTTTAAAACTTTGTGTTTCTAGTTTGCATGTTTCCTTCATGGTTTTGTGTATTTATTCTACCAGGGAGCTCAGCCTAGAACACATTTGCATTTGCGATGATGGCTTGGCAAACGTGTGCAGTGAGTTCAGTTATTCTTTGTGAAACATTATTGTTATTTCTTGTTTCTTCATAAGCTGGATTTGGTTGTTTTACGAGAGAAGAAATTGATGAGAAGCTGTAGAGTACAACAAAAATGAAACATTGCATGATCATTTAAATAGAATATTCAAAGTAATTTGTTATAGTTTTTTAATTTGTTGCTCAATTATTATTGTCTCTCACTGGTAGTTATTACAGGTAGTTATTACAGTTAGATATTACTGGTAGGTATAGTTGAATATGCATTAAACAAATAAACCATTCATCCATTCATAACATACTAAAAATAACTGTTACTTTTGCTAAAGGATAGCATAAAAATTTACAGCACATTCAAGAATTTCAAGATGACTTCAGAGGACGATATTTTATGATCTCTGGTCTTATACAATGCATTGCAATTCTCGTAGATGTAAAGACATGAGGAAAAATATGCTTGTGTGTGGAGTTATTTGGGGGGGGGTTATAAGTTGTGTTCCGGCTGTTGTTTTCCCATCTGCCCCACTTGTGTTAGTTACTGAGGTAATGTTTACTATTTCCTGGGTGAGTTTGAGATATGTTCATGTAATTTTCTGTAATCACGTCTAGGGAACTTTTTGTTTGTTTTAATATTATATACATTTGCACTATTTCTAACGTTTGGAGAATAAAAGCTCTCACCTTGTCTCAACATGCATCCACCTTGCTATTTTTCAAGATTGTTTCTTTGTATATTAATATATATATATGAATACACATGAATACATTCAAAGAGTTTCTAAGCTATATGGAATATACTTGGCCATTCTTAAAAGCCATTAAAATTGTCAGCTAGGCATTTTAAGTTGCTGTACTACCATGGTAATACTGCGATCAAATAAATGCCACATCAACTTACATTACTATCATTAAAGTCAATGTGTGCCAGCCAACCAATGGGGTTGACACGATTTCCCTCAGGTTATTATGCTCACTAATTAAGTATATTAAGCACAGAGAGTTTGGAACTCTCGGTCCTTAGTCTCATTTACAGGCCCTTGAAGCCTTAGGTTTCTAGTGTTCTAGAATGCACGGCCAATACAAACAATTATATCCTATCCGATCAGAACACAGGAATATCCTTTAGATTCTGTATTAGATCACATTACAACGTGTTTTCCTGTTATGATGGAAAACAGATTGTATCTAGAAGTCTTTATCATCAATGCAAAACAAGGAAGTACAATTCACCCTATCCTTCCTGGGTCTCCAAATAAAATTAAAGGAATAGTAAATGATTGTATTTTATTCAGACCCCTCCTCTTTCTTCACATTGTGTCACATCATTGACTGAATTTATAAATGATTACATTATTGAAAGAATATCCCATAATGACAAAGCAAAAACACGTTTTTACACATGTTTGCTAGTTTATGAATAAAATAAATAACTGAAATATGTTATGTACATAATTCAGGCCGGATGCCATGACACTCCAAGTTTAGCTCATACAGTGGCATTCAAAAATATTTGCCACCATGGACTTGTTTACATTTTATTAGGTTACAACATGCTAGTCAATATTTGGTCGAGGTTTAGATACATTTCTACCAATATACCACATTGCACAGTAGATACAGCACTTCTTGCTCATTCTTTTTTTCCAAATTGCTCACGCACCAATAATTTGGGGATTGAATGTTTCCAGGCGCACTGTTTACTCCATCATTATGAAATAGAAAACGTCTGTAACCAGAAAAAAAAAGTTCCAGTACTGAGAACAGCTCCAGGTGTGCCGATAGGTAATCTCAAGCAGGTGCGCAGGAGAACAGAACAGGAGATGTGACATTGCATATCCCCACAAGCTGTGGCTGCTTACTCCTTTCCCCAACCCATTACAGACATAAGGGAGGTTCATTGCACATCTTAGAGTAAACCATGGTTGTGGGAGCATCATACCATGGGGATGCTTCTCAACCCTAGAGTAAAGCATGGTTGTGTGGGGAAAAATGGGAGAAACTGCCCGAATATGGGTGTGCAAAACTGGTAGAGGTCTACTAAAAAGAGCCAAAGTACTGAATAAAGGATCTGAATAGTTATGTAGATGAGACATTTCAGTTTTGCACCTATGCCCGGTGATTAGCTAAACCCAAAACAGCTGTGTTTCTAATAAACCAGATATACAGAAGTGTTCTCCCCTAAACACCCTGTGACAACACAGCTCACCCATACGTGACAGTTTGTTTTATTTTTAATTAACTGACAGAAATTGGTGTCATACTGCTGTCAAGAAAAAATATAACATATCTATGACATAATGTAGAACAAGTGAAGGGGTCTGAATACTTTAGGCCCAGAATATTTTTGTATGTAACTGATCTGCTCATTTACTACCTGAATGCAATGTAAATAAACAATTAATCTGCACTAATATTCATAAACCTTCCTCTTGCATATTTAAACATTTCTGCTGCTAGATTTGATACATGGCAACAGAAACTATTTATTTTCCATTATTATGTTCGGGAAGTTGCACAATGTGAAAGAAAGACATAAATAACTACAAAAGTCATACGACTTCAATTCAGGAAAAACAGGCAAAGAGGAAGTGAGAAATATTGCCCAATGTGGGGATGTTTATCACTGGGTATATGAGAATTAACAATATCATTATTTAAATGTAGCCTATTAATATTTGTATTGCCAGTTAACAGTATTTAAGTGTGGTTTGAGTTGTAAAATAAAATAATATTTTTCAACTACATGGGACATGATAGGGATCCCTGGCTTGACTATAGTCAACCGCTTCCATATAATATAAATGTTTGTTTTGTTAATAAATTCAAAGCAAAACACGTTTCATAAGTTATGGCTCTGGTTTATGTTACATAGCTTATTGCTGAGAGAAGGGATATATTTTTGAGGTTGTTGTTGAAGTTGAAGGCAGAGAATACATTCCGTGATGGTGTTTATTGTTACTATGAAGGGCGGATGAGGGAGTACAGCACTGAAATGAACAGGCGTGCCCGACCTTCCTTTAGGGCTGACCGATAATCGCAATTTAACTACAAGACTTGACAGAAAGCATGATGTAACTTGCAACTTCCTCTATCTCGTCTTGTTTAAGGACATCGTCTTTAGATTTCTATTGACATACCCTTAGTCGCGGAATTGATAACTGGTGTAATGTTCCCGATCAGATGGAGCGTTATGTGTTTATGGATATCCTGTGTCCGCATCTCTGCTCAACCTACCTGGGAGGAAGGTAAGCAATGACAGGTGTTCATGATGACGTCATAATTACTGTATGTATGTAGGAATCAAGTGAAATAAGACTTCAACTCCGATTTCCCTTTTTCCATAACTGATCGAGAATAACATCGGATGTAGGCTAGTCGAATTTTAAATGTAATGTTATTAAGCATTGGAACGTTGAATGACAATCCGCGAGTTTGATAAATAATATTTAAAATTAATGTTCTGGATATCCCCGCGGACCCAATACAACCGAGATGTGAGAGTGTGTGTTTTTCATTGTTCCAACTAAATTCCGTGGTTGGATTGCCAGGACGTTTTTCTGTGCAGCCTTATCTAAAAACGCCAACCCATTTCTGGCCATGCTGAATGTCAGATAGGCCTACTCACATTAGTGTTAAAAACATGTCAGAATGCAACAAAAAAAACTGGGACATGCATACAGCAACATATAATAGACTAGAACAGTTAATGGCAGTAATATTTGGATTATCAAAAAGCATATTTTAGGAATAGGCAGGTATTCCATATTGCCAACTTAAACGTGTTTACATTTTAGTCATTTCGCCATTTTAGTTAAGCGTGACTTAGTGAACGCTTACTGACCTGCACAAGTTGAGAAATGACAAATGCAATGCAGTTTTCATAATAATATTATGTCCTAGTCAAAACCAGATTGATATTGGTTCTAAATGCTATTTTTATGAGAAGGAACGCAGAAAAAACTATCAACTATAGGTCCTATTTTCAACAAGTCACAATGAGAGCACTATTTGACATAGGCTACTGCATTATAACACATTAACTGCAGGCCACGGGATATCATTTGTCTGTTAAATTTGATTCTCAGATGAACAACGTTTATTTGTCCACTTAATCCCGGTAGTGATATGTCACATTAAACTGCTAAGATAATACAGATATATTTTATTCATAATGGGAGAATTGAACAGAAAGGGGAAAATGAAAGCACATTGGTCCGTGTATGATCCGATCATTCAATTATTCAATTTAATCTGGCAAACCAAAAACCAAATAACAAATCAATATTTTGTTTTTCGCTTTTTCTGTATTTACAAAAATATTGAAAACTGATGTTTGATTCATTGCTTTATGCTCGAAACGGGAAATATAATAAACAAGGAAACTAAAACGAAATAATGGGTCGAATTTACGTTGTCTTTATTTTTCTATATTTGTTGTAGTAGCTCTATCCATTTCCCACCGTGCGGTTCTGCTTGCTTTGCGCATGCGCAGTGGATGGTTTCAAATGAGCAGGTCGCTGAGCGCTAAAAGCGAAGGGTCGGTGTTACGTTTTTTTTGTTGTTGACTTTATTAAATACTTTAGCAGATGCATATAATACATATAGACACAATTAGACATATACAAACAGAGTGATTCCGGTGTTATGTTTTAACTATTGATCATGTTAACTAGTGACATTGCAGATGCGACGTGGGCGTGTCATTAGAAACACCGGCTGGGAAGTATAACGTAGTTGACCGTATGTATATGTTTACTCCGCAGCACAAACGAGTACAGACCGCTACTATCATAAGAGAGTGTAGTGCGCCCATGTTAACTTGTGATACATATAGACCACTAGTATAACAGAGTGTAGTGTGCCCAGATTAACTTGTGATACATATAGACCACTAGTATAACAGAGTGTAGTGCGCCCAGATTAACTTGTGATACATATAGACCACTAGTATAACAGAGTGTAGTGCGCCCAGATTAACTTGTGAGACATATAGACCACTAGTATAACAGAGTGTTTTTGGTTTGCCAGATTAAATTGAATAATTGAATGATCGGATCATACACTGACCATTCACACTGGACTAAGAACTTTATTTCCAATGTTTATTTCAGCTAATAGCAGCTAAAGGGAAATCTCACATGTAGTGTACAATTTAAGGCAGTAGTAGTAGATCCACACCAATGTAACCAATCCAGCTGTAGACTGATGTAGGACCGCCTACCTTATTAACATACTGACACATAAATACATAAAAGTAGAAAAGCATAAATGAATGTAGAAAATCATAAATACGTGTATACATATATGAATAAATGAATGTTGAAATGTAGAAAAGTGTAAATAAATACATGTGAAAATACATAAATAAATACATTAATGAATAAAGAATAAATATAAACACACAGAAATAGCCTATTTATTGACCAAAATGTATATAATTTTAATGTATTTATGTATTTAATTTGTAATTTCCACATTTATTTATTTATGTATTTATTTATTCTTATGTCATATTTTGTCCTTCATACATTCTGTGGTTGTTCTCTGAACATACAACACTGTATTTTGATTTCAATTCAAGCGATGTTTACTAGAAACAAAAAAATGACATCATGACAGCTTTAAAAGGCATTCAAAAAAATGTGTCCATATCTCTTCTGTGTCGTTCATACCCTATCTACTTTTCCTTACTTTTCCCCTTCTCTCCTCTTCCAGTGGAACTGTTCAACTCAAGCAAACAGAACAGTCTTGAATGGAAATCTAATCCACCCCAAGCAGTAAGTTTTACTTGGCAATCTCCTCGTTATACCTGTCAAATACAGTGTGCTGGAGATTTATACTTCACGATATCAGTTTTTAAGGACTGTTTCTTGAATAGGAATGGAATTAAGCATGATAAATTCAATGTAGTGAATTGAATTTGCGGCTAGTTTCATAGAGCTCCAGTACACCTAGAGAAACTCTTGAAGTCATCCTATGGAGAATGTGTAGGAATGTGTGGTAAACTAAAGAAATATTTCAGACCCATTTTTATTGGGACAGCGCAATTAAGCTGCTTATTTTTAGAAAATCTCAAATCATGTTTCTCTAAGTCACAGATACCAGTGTATACTGTATCTGTGACTAGAAATTACCAGTGTACAATATCTGTGACTAGAAATAACCAGTTTAAGATATAACCAGTGTGAGATATGTGACTTTATAAATAACCATTGTACGATATAACCAGTGTGTGTAACGAACTGCCTCTGTCCCCCTTCATGCCAGGGTTGACACTCCCCCTGCCACCTCGGAGTGGCAATTCATCAAGGACAATGTATTACACCTGTGTTTGTTTCTCACCTGTTTTGTGTTCAGTTCGTGAGTGTCTGCATTTAGTTTGGTCTGTGTCAGTTTGTCTGTGTCGGTCATTGTTTCAGGTACGTTGGGTTCTAGTTCTATGTCTGTGTGTCATGTCTGCGTTCCATGTCGGTATGCATGTTACTTTGTCGTTTGTTAGATGTATTTCCTTCGTTCATGTATTTAGTTCAGTGGTTTCCTGTCTGTCATTGTTGGGTCTTTGTTTTAGGTATGTTGGTTTCTGTTGGTACGTTTGGTCGTATTCTATGTATGTCAGTTTGTTCAGGTTCTATGTATGTTAGTTTGTTCAGGTTCTTTGTGTGGCAGTTTGTTCATGTTGCTTGTTTATCAATTGGTTCTCATTGTAGGGTATGGGTTTTTGGGTTTAGTGTTCACTGTGTTCTGGTCTACCCTATTTTTGATTGGTGGTCTTTTCTGTTTGTTTCAGTGTTTCAGTTCTTATGTTCAGTGCCTGTCTTGCCTGCATAATGAATAAAGACTTCAAATTAGAAGTATTCTCTGCGCCTGTGTCTATCTCCCGTCATCTGCCAAGGGCAGATCGTGACAGAATGACCGACCCTGACACGACACAGCAGAGAAGGAAGAGCTGCCCGTCCACTTACGGGCAGTTACCGGAGTTCCCGGTTTGTTTTCGCCGCTGCGCGATTAGACGCGGTCCACCTCTTCCGCCACGAGTATCCGCTCCCCCGTCTCGGTGGCTGCCGGCGGATTTTAAGGCACTGCGAGAGTGGAGGGAGTCTCTTGGCTCCGAGTCGGAGGAGGAGGAGATCGAGAGGATCAGCCGGGAGTACTATGTACAACTGGGACTTGAGTCTCCTCCGCAGCAAAAGATAGCTGCCGCCCCGCAGCACAAGATGGCTGCCGCCCCGCAGCACAGGATGGCTGCCGCCCCGCAGCACAAGATGGCTGCCGCCCCGCAGCACAGGATGGCTGCCGCCCCGCAGCACAAGATGGCTGGCACAAGTGATAGCTCTGCCAAGGTTCAAGCGGCAAAAATGCCAGGGAGAGTCTCCCTACTGGACAGTGGTGAGGACTTGGAGAATTTTGACGAGGAGGACAGTGAGGATGACCTTCCTCCTTTGGAAGATGCCGGAGGTGGAGGGAAGAAAGTAATGCAGGTGGGAAATGGCCCAGACAGTCAGCCCAGGCCTGTTTCCCTGCCTGAGCCCGTTTCCCTGCCTGAGCCCGTTTCCCTGCCTGAGCCCGTTTCCCTGCCTGAGCCCGTTTCCCTGCCCGAGCCCGTTTCCCTGCCCGAGCCCGTTTCCCTGCCCGAGCCCGTTTCCCTGCCCGAGCCCGTTTCCCTGCCCGAGCCCGTTTCCCTGCCCGAGCCCGAGCCCGTATCCCTGCCCGAGCCCGAGCCCGTATCCCTGCCCCCGAGCCCGATCCCTGCCCGAGCCCGTATCCCTGCCCGAGCCCGTATCCCTGCCCGAGCCCGAGCCCGTATCCCTGCCCGAGCCCGAGCCCGTATCCCTGCCCGAGCCCGAGCCCGTATCCCTGCCCGAGCCCGAGCCCGTATCCCTGCCCGAGCCCGAGCCCGTATCCCTGCCCGAGCCCGAGCCCGTATCCCTGCCCGAGCCCGAGCCCGTATCCCTGCCCGAGCCCGAGCCCGTATCCCTGCCCGAGCCCGAGCCCGTATCCCTGCCCGAGCCCGAGCCCGTATCCCTGCCCGAGCCCGAGCCCGTATCCCTGCCCGAGCCCGAGCCCGTATCCCTGCCCGAGCCCGAGCCCGTATCCCTGCCCGAGCCCGAGCCCGTATCCCTGCCCGAGCCCGAGCCCGTATCCCTGCCCGAGCCCGAGCCCGTATCCCTGCCCGAGCCCGAGCCCGTACCCCTGCCCGAGCCCGAGCCCGATCCCTGCCCGAGCCCGAGCCCGTATCCCTGCCCGAGCCCGTATCCCTGCCCGAGCCCGAGCCCGTATCCCTGCCCGAGCCCGTATCCCTGCCCGAGCCCGAGCCCGTATCCCTGCCCGAGCCCGAGCCCGTATCCCTGCCCGAGCCCGAGCCCGTATCCCTGCCCGAGCCCGAGCCCGTATCCCTGCCCGAGCCCGAGCCCGTATCCCTGCCCGAGCCCGAGCCCGTATCCCTGCCCGAGCCCGTCCCCGTATCCCTGCCCGAGCCCGTCCCCGTATCCCTGCCCGAGCCCGTCCCCGTATCCCTGCCCGAGCCCGTCCCCGTATCCCTGCCCGAGCCCGTCCCCGTATCCCTGCCCGAGCCCGTCCCCGTATCCCTGCCCGAGCCCGTCCCCGTATCCCTGCCCGAGCCCGTCCCCGTATCCCTGCCCGAGCCCGTCCCCGTTTCCCTGCCCGAGCCCGTCCCCGTTTCCCTGCCCGAGCCCGTCCCCGTTTCCCTGCCTGAGCCCGTCCCCGTTTCCCTGCCTGAGCCCGTCCCCGTTTCCCTGCCTGAGCCCGTCCCCGTTTCCCTGCCTGAGCCCGTCCCCGTTTCCCTGCCTGAGCCCGTCCCAGTTTCCCTGCCTGAGCCCGTCCCAGTTTCCCTGCCTGAGCCCGTCCCAGTTTCCCTGCCTGAGCCCGTCCCAGTTTCCCTGCCTGAGCCCGTCCCCGTTTCCCTGCCTGAGCCCGTCCCCGTTTCCCTGCCTGAGCCCGTCCCCGTTTCCCTGCCTGAGCCCGTCCCCGTTTCCCTGCCTGAGCCCGTCCCCGTTTCCCTGCCTGAGCCCGTCCCCGTTTCCCTGCCTGAGCCCGTCCCCGTTTCCCTGCCTGAGCCCGTCCCCGTTTCCCTGCCTGAGCCCGTCCCCGTTTCCCTGCCTGAGCCCGTCCCCGTTTCCCTGCCTTTTCCCCAGCCTGAGTCTTTTCCCCAGCCTGAGTCTTTTCCCCAGCCTGAGTCTTTTCCCCAGCCTGAGTCTTTTCCCCAGCCTGAGTCTTTTCCCCAGCCTGAGTCTTTTCCCCAGCCTGAGTCTTTTCCCCAGCCTGAGTCTTTTCCCCAGCCTGAGTCTTTTCCCCAGCCTGAGTCTTTTCCCCAGCCTGAGTCTTTTCCCCAGCCTGAGTCTTTTCCCCAGCCTGAGTCTTTTCCCCAGCCTGAGTCTTTTCCCCAGCCTGAGTCTTTTCCCCAGCCTGAGTCTTTTCCCCAGCCTGAGTCTTTTCCCCAGCCTGAGTCTTTTCCCCAGCCTGAGTCTTTTCCCCAGCCTGAGTCTTTTCCCCAGCCTGAGTCTTTTCCCCAGCCTGAGTCTTTTCCCCAGCCTGAGTCTTTTCCCCAGCCTGAGTCTTTTCCCCAGCCTGAGTCTTTTCCCCAGCCTGAGTCTTTTCCCCAGCCTGAGTCTTTTCCCCAGCCTGAGTCTTTTCCCCAGCCTGAGTCGGTCCAAGAGCTCGCCCTCGTCCCAGAGCTCGCCCCTGTCCCTCAGTCTTTTCCCCAGCCTGAGTCGGTCCAAGAGCTCGCCCTCGTCCCAGAGCTCGCCCCTGTCCCTCAGTCTAGACCCATTCCGGTTCTCCTGTCCGGTTCTGTTATCCAGTCCACCCCCGTCCTCGAGCCCCGTCCCGTCCTCGAGCCCCGTCCCGTCCTCGAGCCCCGTCCCGTCCTCGAGCCCCGTCCCGTCCTCGAGCCCTGTCCAATGCCCGAGGTCGTCACCCTGCCTGAGCCAGTTCCCGGGCCAGAGACTGTTGCCCGGCCACCTGAACCGTGTCGTCCGGCGCGGCCGCCTGAACCGTGTCGTCCGGCGCGGCCGCCTGAACCGCGTCGTCCGGCGCTGCCTCCTGACCCCCGTCCTCCGTCGCTGCCTCCTGACCCCCGTCCTCCGGCGCTGCCTCCTGACCCCCGTCCTCCGGCGCTGCCTCCTGACCCCCGTCCTCCGGCGCTGCCTCCTGACCCGCTCCCGCCGGGTAGACCGCCTGACCCGCTCCCGCCGGGTAGACCTCCCGACCCGTCCTTGCTTGTCCGGTCTCCTGACCCGTCCTCGCCTGCCCGGTCTCCTGACCTGCATCTGCCTGTCCGGTCTCCAGACCTGCTTCCTCCGGGTCGACCACCTGACCTGCACCCGCCGTCGCGGCCCGTCCGATCTCCTTTTCCGCCTCAGCCGGTTCGGCCTCCTGACCAGCATCCGCTGGGTCGGCCATCCGTCTGGCAACCGTCGGGTAGACCGCCGGATCCGTAACCTGGTCGACCTCCGGCTCTGCAGCCGCATGTCCGGATCTCTACGTTGCCTCCTTCCCCCCCACCTCCTCGGACGCCTCCCCGCAGCCGTTGGTACTGTTGTGGTTTGGGTTTGGCGCTTCTGGAGCCGCGCCTAGAGGGGGGGGTACTGTAACGAACTGCCTCTGTCCCCCTTCATGCCAGGGTTGACACTCCCCCTGCCACCTCGGAGTGGCAATTCATCAAGGACAATGTCTTACACCTGTGTTTGTTTCTCACCTGTTTTGTGTTCAGTTCGTGAGTGTCTGCATTTAGTTTGGTCTGTGTCAGTTTGTCTGTGTCGGTCATTGTTTCAGGTACGTTGGGTTCTAGTTCTATGTCTGTGTGTCATGTCTGCGTTCCATGTCGGTATGCATGTTACTTTGTCGTTTGTTAGATGTATTTCCTTGTTCGTTCATGTATTTAGTTCTGTGGTTTCCTGTCTGTCATTGTTGGGTCTTTGTTTTAGGTATGTTGGTTTCTGTTGGTACGTTTGGTCGTATTCTATGTATGTTAGTTTGTTCAGGTTCTTTGTATGTTAGTTTGGTCAGGTTCTTTGTGTGGCAGTTTGTTCATGTTGCTTGTTTATCAATTGGTTCTCATTGTAGGGTATGAGTTTTTGGGTTTAGTGTTCACTGTGTTCTGGTCTACCCTATTTTTGATTGGTGGTCTTTTCTGTTTGTTTCAGTGTTTCAGTTCTTATGTTCAGTGCCTGTCTTGCCTGCATAATGAATAAAGACTTCAAATTAGAAGTATTCTCTGCGCCTGTGTCTATCTCCCGTCATCTGCCAAGGGCAGATCGTGACAGTGTGAGAGATGTGACTTTATAAATAAGCAGTGTACGATATAACCAGTGTGAGTTGTGACTATAAATAACCAGTGTACGATATAACCAGTGTGAGTTATGTGATTTTATCTATATCTTTGACTTTATAAATAACTAGTGTATACCTGTGACTTTAGTAATTAAAAAAAAAACAATTGTTTAACAGGAAAGGTGAACTGTATTCAGGAGATTGGGACCTAGTCCTCTTCATGGTACTGTCCACAGTTGTTCTAATGGCATGTTGTACACTTTTCTTTTATTACTACAGTGGGTTGAGAAACGATTAAAAATGGTTTCAGAGACCAATGAGCCGGTCTATCAAGCCTGCACTATCCAAAACAAGAACCACAGCAAGTCATTACTGACAAGTTGGATTGCACGGAAGGATGCTCTGCACCTGCTTTTGGACCTCAAATTCGCCCAGGAAAACGAGTCATCGTCTAATCAGCCACTCCAGATCCACCTCCTGGAATCTGACAGTCCAATATCAGCGTTCCGCAACTCCCAGACACCCAGAGACATCCGAGCTTCAAAGACCTTCCCAGCCCATAAAGCAGAGAGGATTAAGGAGTACGTGGAAAACACCTCAGGTTTAATGTTGACCACAAAAAATCTCTCACACAACGGCTTCCATCTTGGATTCACCTACTCGGGATCTTGTGTTTTAATAGCCGCGGTCAGGCTGTACTACCGGAGATGCACTGGGTTTTTCAGCCACTTGACTGGGTTTGAAGGAGCCTCTGCTGGAGCCGGGCCTGTGATAGGGTCATGTGTTAAGGGGGCCCTGGATGGGCAGGTGAACCCCCCTACAAGACACTGCGATTCAGATGGCGCGTGGGGTCCTCTGCAAGGGGGGTGCACCTGCGACCGTGGACACGAGGAAAAGCGGGACTCCTGTGAAGGTAGGTTGAGACCAACCGGAAACGCCATAAGTCAGGTAGATACAAAGTCCGTATTTTGAGGTGGGAGTTTTTTGGTTAAACTGACAGCATGATAAAGAGGCAAAGTGTTTTTCCTGGTCAAGTAATATAGCCAGGAAACGCTGCACGTGAGACATTTTCTAAGGATTCCTGCCTATCTGTGTTGTGGCCATCACTGTAATGTATTTCCTAACAGCCTGTCGAACTGGATACTACAAGGCAGCCAATAGCAGTGGAGGCTGTGGTCCGTGCCCTGCCAATAGCAAGACAGAAGGGGAGGGTTCAGAGAAGTGTGACTGTGTAGAGGGGTACTTCCGCATCCAGAGTGACCAGTATGACATAGGGTGCACAAGTAAGAAATGACAACAACCTCCTTGAAACCACTTGGTTTTTTATCATGTCATTTTGCAAAAGTATCAAATGAATTTTGCACAGACATTGTACACTCAATTATAGATTTCTCTAAATGCTTTTGTTTTTTAAATTCCTTCTATTCAAAAAAGATAATTTTGCATGACAGAAATAGACACATTTCCTGTTCATTAGTGTGATGATGCAATCCCAGAAAAAGTACAGAGCATATCTAACACTGTCTTTCCCTTTCATAGAACCCCCTTCTGCCCCTGTTAATGTATCAGTCCGTCGCATCAGTGACTCAACCCTGACTCTGCTCTGGGAGCCTCCCATTGATCTCGGGGGGACGAAGGAAGTGACATATGACGTCGTGTGCTTGGAAAGGGGAGGCAATGCTGACGGCCCATGGGTGAAGTGTGGGGAGGAAGTTATCTTTTTTCCTGAATCCGGGGGACTGACAGTTAATGCGGTCAACCTCACAGGGATCAACTCACAGTTCGACTACCAACTGACGATCCGGGCAAAGAATAACGTATCGTTCCAGCAGGTGGCGACAGCGTCCTCTGTGGCATACGTAGTCATACAAAGATGTGAGTCTGTCAGCATTAACTCATTGTGTGTATGGCCATTGCTAACACGACTGTAGCTGCTGATTTTGCTAACACTGCTGAGGATGAATATGTCTACCGAGATCGTGTCAGAGGATGAATATGTCAAACGTGATTGTGTCAGAGGATGAATTTGTCAAACGTGATTGTGTCAGAGGATGAATATGTCTACCGTGATCGTGTCAGAGGATGAATTTATCAACCGTGATCGTGTCAGTGGATGAATTTGTCAACCGTGATCGTGTCAGAGGATGAATTTATAAGTCATTATTGTGATAATGACTGTACCATCATACTGTGATCGTGCCTTTATCCTCTCCTAACATTTAGAACAGGGGTCTCCAACTCTACACCTGGAGAGCTACTGTCTTTGTTGTTTCGATTTTAACCCCATGTATATTCTGCCTCATTACATTATTAACTTTCTAATTAATAGAACCATTAGGGTTGGAGTAGAAACCACCAGAACAGTAACTCTCCAGATGTAGGTTTGGAGACCCCTGGTTTAGTGTTTGGATGCAAACAATGCTGCTTAAAAATAACCAAGACTTTGACAAAACCATGAATGGCTGGCATGAAAATATGTGCTTGGCTGAAAAAACAAAAGCCTGATAACTCAGATTTAATGTGCAGTGCACTCAATGTACACTGTTTAGATTAGTATTGTAATTTCCTTTTTAAAATATGGCATATGTCTAGTCAAAGCCTCTTGATATTATGTGTGTGTCTCAATGTGTGTATAGATTTTTTTTCTTCAAAAAGATTTAAAACATACAAAATGTATACAGAGAAATGGCTTTTGGATTTGAGACCTGTATTACAGCAAATATAAAAATATATAAATGGAATACAACATAGAAAATGTGAAAAACTGACACATTGGTGTACACGTCTCTCCAAATCTACGGCGTTGTATACTGCAGTACCCCTGAACCCCAACTACTCTACCGGCGGGTTCTTTCCTTGGTGGGTCATTGGTCCTCTACTTGGATGTTTACTGCTGGCAGCCCTGGTTACCTTTGCCCTGTTTTCTATGCGACGCAAAAACACCAGGTTCAGGTAAGCCGGGATAACCCCTTTGGGTTAAGTCTTTATGATTTACTTTGGATGTTGACTGTTGCATGTCTTTCCCAGTTATGACCAGCAGGTGGGGCTACTTCCCTCCAATACGGTTGTATCTTATCGTCACGATGTGGAGCAACACTCAGCCCCTGTGGTAGTCGACAGCAGTGAGTCTGAAACGGCCATAAACCAGCCCAAAAAACTCACAATCGTTTGTTTAGCAGCTCTGTCTATGTGGATAATATTGCTTTTGTCCCACTTTTTCCTCACTTCCTCTGATTGTAGTGGTGTCACAGCCTGATGCGAGCCAGATGCTGACAGGTGTTAGTGACAGACTGCTGACCAGTCTGAGCAAAGACCTGGTGGACAGGAACCTGTTGACCCTGGGGAGGGAGCTTGGATCCGGTTAGCCGAGGAGAAATAACAGTCTTCTCTGTTCTACCTCTCCCTGTTATTCTGGTTCTCTTCTAACTGTACCATGATGAATGGCCGAGTAGTTATGGCCTTTAAAGTGGCTAATAATGTGTTTTGGCTCTGTAATTCCAGGAGAGTTTGGTTCTGTTTATGAGGGGATTTTTAATCCAGCAGAGGGTGTGTACATTCAAGTAGCGGTCAAGACCATGAGAGGTACGCATTATTCAGGAATGCCTGGATCTATCTCTATGTCGTGTTCATTTAGAATGTAGACGATTCCATAAAAAGGTATGGCTCAGCTTGTGTATGTCATCCCTCTGTGGATTTAGTTGGGATCCACAGTCGAGGAGACTTAGAGTCATTTTTGAAGGAAGCCGAGATAATGCAGCACTTCGACCATGACAACGTTGTCAAACTTCTGGGTAAGACTACTCTAGCAGAAGACCACATCTGAAACAAACGTCAATGTTGTCTTAAATGCAAATATTCTTCACCCACATTCTTGCTGCGCCGGATGGCATCTTCAGAAAATTGGGTGTAGTGTTCATGTTTTTCCTGCAGGGGTCACTTTAGAGCAGGAACAGGATTCCCCGCTGCCTGTGCCTCTGGTTATTCTACCTTTCATGAAACACGGAGACCTGCGGCGGTTCCTAATCGCTACACGATTCGGGGATGTTCCTATGGTGAGAAACACACACATTTGAAATACTTTATTTCGGTCAAAGTATATATAGTAAATTATAAATATTTGATACATGATATTTCATTTGATATATATCAAATTAAATATCAAAATATCGCAAATGTGCCTCTATTATATGGACACTAAAAGTTATTGACAGAACATCCTGCTCCAGACAACTAGGTATAGGCCAGTGCGGCTGAACCAGAGCAGTGCTATGACTAGAGCTGCTCTGGCCTTTCTGTTTCTCAGAACCGTGATAAGCCTCTGGCTAAAATGTAACTTTCTACCAGCCTGCACACATTTGTAGTGGAACTTGCAAAAGCATGGACGCAAGAATGTGCCAAGTCTCTGAATAATATGTGTGATGTGAACAACTAGCTCTTCCCCTCTGGCCAGTTTGTGCCCCTTCAGAGTCTCCTTCGCTTTATGATTGACATCGCAGCCGGTATGGAGTATCTGACTTCACGGGGATTTCTGCACAGGGACTTGGCTGCGCGCAACTGCATGTAAGTCCATCAGGGGGCGCAATCAGGCAATCAAAGTACACGTTTCACACAGGTGCCTCAGATAAGCCGTCCTTGTTCCAACGGAAACTGCATCTCTGTCCAGACCATTGATATTCCACAATGGGCTCTTCATGAGATGGAAGCTACCGACAATTTTATTGAGAACGGTTTAGTTATAAAAGCCACCCACACTGAAATCAGGATGCGGGGGAGCGGTGCCGACAGCCTGTCTGTAACTCAATGTAAATAGTCCAGTCACAACGAATGGTCCAGTATACAATCAGGTTGGAGAGAAATAAACGTGTTTATTCATATGTGCGTATGAATTAACAGTATAATATGTGTGTCTGTGCCTGTCCCAGGTTGGGGGATGACCTGCGTGTCCGTGTGGCTGACTTTGGCCTCTCAAAGGAGATTTTCAACAACAACTACTACAGGCAGAGGGAGGGCATTCGCATGCCCATCAAGTGGATGGCTATGGAGAGCCTATCAGAGTCCATCTTCACCAGCCAGACCGATGTGGTGAGTCACACATGACCTGGAGGAACCAAGAGATGCCGCATGACAGCTGATCCACTCAGAGGACGGCAACAGGTTTTCCCCGATGTAGCCAGCCCGGGGAAAACTCTGGGTCCTACTTAAAGTCATGTTTAATGTGTGTGTGTGATGCGTGTGTGTGTGACCTTCTGCTACAGTGGTCATTTGGGGTCACCATGTGGGAGATCGTTTCCAGGGGAAAAACACCATACCCTGGAGTCCACAACTATGAGATCCTGGACCTGCTAACTAATGGACACAGACTCAAACAGCCGGAGTGTGACGACAAACTGTGAGAACTTTATTTATATCCACCTAGTGTGCCCTTACTTGTTATGGAAACGGGAAGAAAATGTAGATATTTCAATGTAATATGAACACACTTAAAACATATCCGTAAACATTTACATGAACACATTGAGTGAATGTATAGGCCATGCTAAGCGACAAACTCCAGTTTCCAGATTCCCACTGATTTCTAGATGATTTGGGACGCTTATCCTAAACATGCTCCTGGATTATTCCCAAAGATTAATTGGCTATCCTGGATTCTTCCCAAATATGTATTGGGTAGATTTTGGACCACTCCCACAGCTCTTAAGCTCTAACTAATTAAATCAATGGCAGCCCTTCTGGCACAACCGCCTGTAACTGAGAGTTAGGCAACATGGAGAACATGCATGGAGGTCACATTGGCTAGGTCATTAACAATATGTTCCCCCTGCTTCTCTCTCCCCGACTATTTCTCTATCCATATCTCTCTTTCTCTGTCATCTCTCCAACCCCCCTTACATTTCTCTACGTCTTCCTACCCTCTATATCTCTTGAACAATCCCTCTCTCCTCGTCGCCTTGATCTAATCTCCTCCTAAGATTTGAAGTAATGCTGAGCTGCTGGCACTGTAACCCGGCACAGAGGCCTGGTTTCTCTGAGCTAGGAGACAGGCTCCAAGCCCTTCTGTGTGAGCTGCCCCCCCTGCAGGCCAGCCTGGAGGCCCATTACATCAACCAGGGCCTGGAGGCCACCACCCACCACCCGCACCATGTTAACGAACTCGATGACCGAACAAGGTTTGAGGGGGGCGTGGTGGGGAACGTGTACCTGCCCGCCCCCGTAGCTGCTGTAAAACCTGCATCGGAGAGAGAGGCGCAGTCAGAAGACGAGGAAGGGTATCTCTGTTATAAAGGTGTATCTCCTGTGATGAAATCGGATTAGGGAGTATGTGTGTGTGTGTGTGTGTGTGTGTGTTTTATAACTCTGTGTGGTTTTCGACATGACCTTTAAATACAAATACAAAAAAGAGCTCTTCAGCAAGAAATTAAATGTTATTTTTTTCCTATTTAAAGGAACAGACATTGATGACCAAAGAACATTGCCGGAGCCTAAAATCTATCCTAAATCTCAGATATTTAACTTTTAGGGGGCTTGTATCCAAAAACACGTTCACTCTTATTCCAGTTGATTCAGCAACCAGAGAAGGTATCTGTTATGCGCTCTTGTAGGTACTTGGTTTTGTGTGTATCTGTTCCACTCTATGCCCACAGGTGCCTGGTTGTGATTGGATGTTGTTTTTCGTCAGTCTTTATTTGCAGTTTCGATCTAGGGCAATTGTCAGCCTTTGTTTTTTTTCTCTGTTCTTAGTGATGCTCTAATGCTTCTGGTTGATTAGTTACTTACAATATATCACTTTTGGTCTATGGTCTAGTTCAAGTCTTTTAAAGATGCATTCTGGGAGTTTTTTGTTGTTGTTGAATAACTCCCACTCACAATGGGAAGTTGAAAAGACAGACCTCATGGGAGCCGGTACAAGATCATAAACTGTTAAAGCAGGGGGGGGACTTTTCAGCTCAAGGGCCACATCAGGATTTTTAAATTAAATGGAGGGCCAGATTTGTGTTGTAATTTGTCCATCATAAATGATTTGCGAGCTAGAATAGGGCAATCACTAAAATGTTTACACAAAACATTTACAATGTAGGTCTATCATCTAAATAATTTTTATTCACATACATAACAATTGGAACAGCAAGTTATTGGTACTTCCCCTCAAATCTGTTTTAATAGCTTCCGCAGGCCAGATGGAATTGCCTGGGGGGCTGGATTCGGCATACAAGCCTTTTGCCCACCCATATTTACACACCTCACAACCCCATTGTATTACCCATCGCCCCTCACTGGAACAATTAAACCCTGCTACAAATAAGGCCATGAGACCCATTAACAATCACAGACAATACTGGGTTGTTACAATGCATACCACTATGTGTGGGACTAGACTGCCATTGAAGTACATGGAAGCATTCACTCGTTCCAATGAACTCAAAATTGCATGAAGAGTCCTATTGCCCAACGACGACAGAGCATGTGACAGAGGCCCGAGAAGCGTATCCACATTTCCAGGTGGACTTGGAACTACAACTCCCAGCAGCAGACCCACGTTGGATGTGCCCGTAGTGCCACGTCATTTGATGACGTCACTGCCGCACCTGCGCAGCCATCTTGTACTTCGAGTGACTAGCAGCAGCAGCAGCAGACAGTGACCGAGGAAAACGAGAATAGAAACCTGTCAAATTGGGCAAAAACAGGAGCGTCTGTGAACCCTATACAGCCTCATAACGACTAGACACACATCAGGGGGAATCGTGGAGATTAAAAAAAAGAACCAACC
The DNA here is from genome assembly GCA_029465975.1 of Dallia pectoralis. Lineage (NCBI taxonomy): Eukaryota > Metazoa > Chordata > Actinopteri > Esociformes > Umbridae > Dallia > Dallia pectoralis. The sequence continues at coordinate 13,270,631 of CM055735.1, read as the reverse complement.
GAGACATTTCCAGACCCACATCAAGTGATAATTTGCTGGTGAAAACGGGAGTAAGAGAGCAGGAAGGAGCGGAGACAGAAAAACACATCCCGAAAATCCGTCCAATCATGAATCCTGAATAGTGAGTAGACCGGCCACCCAAACACCACAGGCGTTTATATATATATGTGACACTTCCACTTGTGAAATATAACATACACACAAATGGAGAAGACGTTATGAATGAGTGGAAATGACATGTTAAGTCTCTTGAGCGGTGTTTGGCGAGCTGTTATAACGCGACTTAGCTAACTACACAGCTAGCTAATGTCATGTCATGTGTCGGCGGATTGCTGTCTTGTTCCACGTTGTTATCTGAGGTTATAGCTACGCGATGTGTTTAATGAACGTGGCTAGATACCAATATTAGCATTACTAAATACATTAGAGCTTGCAATAACGTCCTAACTTAAACATCTGTCAATTTCTTGTGTGTGTCTGCCTTGTTGAAATTAGAAGCCACACGCTTGTCACCGGATCCCGTTACTGTGACTGGAGAAATAGGACGTGGTGTTGCGACGTCATACCGGCGCAGTAACGCGTCACACAGTAACATAGCTCCAAAAAAAACCCAGTAACATAGCTGGCGTCCTGGCTGCCTGTGTGTGTGTATGTATATATATATATATATGTGTATATGTATATATGTATATATATATATATATATGTATATATATATATATATGTGTATATATATATGTGTGTGTGTGTGTGTGTGTGTGTGTGTGTGTAACAGCTATGTTTGCTTTGAGATCAGCTTTGCCGGATACGTAAGCACACACACCCCTCATTCTGGTATTGTGCTCAGTTTTTTGTCTTCACAGAGTTATACTGTAAATAGTGAGTGTAGAGCTCGCTAGTAGCGATTGATATTTTGCTAATAATAGTAATATAGAGACTCTAGGGCCAAAACAGCTAGGTATTTTCTAGTGAAAATGCAGATGTAACCTGCTTATGACGCGTGTATAGCGACCTTGTGGACTTGGACTTGGTACTACTGACTGTATATTGTTTGTTGTTCTGCAGGCCTATATATGTTATTACCTCTTTGCCAATATCTATTACACGTCACGAGTACGCTGTCACCTCACAACAAGTATTTTTATCCTTATACGCGTTTTGGGAATGATTGACACATACGTTCAACCGGCGTGTTAGGCATATTGCCATAGACGTTGTTTTGGCTGCATTACAGGCTGCCGGCGTTCAGTAAAAGTGTTTCGAAATGCGTGCGATCTTGTTTTGCTGAGCGATAATATTATCTTACCTACAACAACGGGGGCCCAGTTGAACACAACTGAATATTGGTCAATATTGGTTGCACGGGGAGGATCTTTCCCAACACTTTCTCTGTGCCAGGCCTCAAAAGGGTAGCTTTCAAGCCCATACTCTCCCATGTCGATTACATTTCCAGAGCGTAAACCCGGTAGGGCTTAGGGAACAACTCTGGTTTATATTCTCTGTTCTTTGGTCTAACGCTGGATGCTTTCATTTCAGTGATTACCTTTTCAAGCTCCTCCTGATCGGCGACTCCGGGGTGGGAAAGTCTTGTCTTCTGCTTCGGTTTGCTGTGAGTATAGCCGCTGTTTACAAAGCCTTACAGTTGTTTAACAAGTGGCAGGCTGGCGTCGTCCGTCTGGAATGAGGCTTCCTCAATCTGACTGTTCTCCCACCCCTCTTGCCTGTTCACCTGCCCCACTCCACCCTACTCCCTTTTCTCAGGACGACACCTACACAGAGAGCTACATCAGCACCATCGGTGTGGACTTCAAGATCCGCACCATCGAGCTGGACGGCAAGACCATCAAACTACAGATTGTGAGTCAGACACTAGGAACACATTATCGGGGTGGTAAGACACTAGGAACACATTATCGGGGTGGTCAGACACTAGGAACACATTATCGGGGTGGTCAGACACTAGGAACACATTATCGGGGTGGTAAGACACTAGGAACACATTATCGGGGTGGTCAGACACTAGGAACACATTATCGGGGTGGTCAGACACTAGGAACACATTATCGGGGTGGTCAGACACTAGGAACACATTATCGGGGTGGTCAGACACTAGGAACACATTATAGGGGTGGTCAGACACTAGGAACACATTATCGGGGTGGTCAGACACTAGGAACACATTATCGGGGTGGTCAGACACTAGGAACACATTATCGGGGTGGTCAGACACTAGGAACACATTATAGGGGTGGTCAGACACTAGGAACACATTATCGGGGTGGTCAGACACTAGGAACACATTATCGGGGTGGTCAGACACTAGGAACACATTATCGGGGTGGTCAGACACTAGGAACACATTATCGGGGTGGTCAGACACTAGGAACACATTATCGGGGTGGTCAGACACTAGGAACACATTATCGGGGTGGTCAGACACTAGGAACACATTATCGGGGTGGTCAGACACTAGGAACACATTATAGGGGTGGTCAGACACTAGGAACACATTATCGGGGTGGTCAGACACTAGGAACACATTATAGTGGTGGTCAGACACTAGGAACACATTATCGGGGTGGTCAGACACTAGGAACACATTATCGGGGTGGTCAGACACTAGGAACACATTATCGGGGTGGTCAGACACTAGGAACACATTATAGTGGTGGTCAGACACTAGGAACACATTATAGGGGTGGTCAGACACTAGGAACACATTATAGTGGTGGTCAGACACTAGGAACACATTATAGGGGTGGTCAGACACTAGGAACACATTATAGTGGTGACGCCGCGACAAGCATCCAATGAGAAGTTAGGGGTGGTCTGATAGGAGGTCTTCTGTTAAACTGAAAAGCTCAGTCCCAGCTAGGTGTAATAGGATACTGTTTTGGAACAGACTGTACCCTTACAAGTTCTGTTACCACCATGGGTATTTAGGTCAGAGGATAGGATCTAGTCAAGTTCTGTTACCACCATGGGTCTTTAGGTCAGAGGATAGGATCTAGTCAAGTTCTGTTACCACCATGGGTCTTTAGGTCAGAGGATAGGATCTAGTCAAGTTCTGTTACCACCATGGGTCTTTAGGTCAGAGGATAGGATCTAGTCAAGTTCTGTTACCACCATGGGTCTTTAGGTCAGATGATAGGATCTAGTCAAGTTCTGTTACCACCATGGGTCTTTAGGTCAGATGATAGGATCTAGTCAAGTTCTGTTACCACCATGGGTCTTTAGGTCAGAGGATAGGATCTAGTCAAGTTCTGTTACCACCATGGGTCTTTAGGTCAGAGGATAGGATCTAGTCAAGTTCTGTTACCACCATGGGTCTTTAGGTCAGATGATAGGATCTAGTCAAGTTCTGTTACCACCATGGGTCTTTAGGTCAGATGATAGGATCTAGTCAAGTTCTGTTACCACCATGGGTCTTTAGGTCAGATGATAGGATCTAGTCAAGTTCTGTTACCACCATGGGTCTTTAGGTCAGAGGATAGGATCTAGTCAAGTTCTGTTACCACCATGGGTCTTTAGGTCAGAGGATAGGATCTAGTCAAGTTCTGTTACCACCATGGGTCTTTAGGTCAGATGATAGGATCTAGTCAAGTTCTGTTACCACCATGGGTCTTTAGGTCAGATGATAGGATCTATAGATAATGCTGGATGTGGATTATAGGAACCTACCTGCCGCTAGTAGAAATGCTTTCAGGAGAGGAACTGATGAAAACTGTGTGTTTCTGCCTGTGTGTTTCTGTCTGCCTGTGTGTTTCTGTCTGCCTGTGTGTTTCTGTCTGCCTGTGTGTTTCTGTCTGCCTGTGTGTTTCTGTCTGCCTGTGTGTTTCTGTCTGCCTGTGTGTTTCTGTCTGCCTGTGTGTTACTACTGACTCTATGTCCTTTTTGTGTGTGTTCAGTCATTTTAACTGTCTCCCTCCTTCTGCTTTACTCTCACAGTGGGACACTGCTGGCCAGGAGAGGTTCCGTACCATCACCTCCAGTTATTACAGAGGGGCTCATGGCATCATTGTGGTCTATGACGTCACGGACCAGGTGGGCTGCTAGTTCAAAATCTATACATTGACCCGAGTTTCTTAATCCTGGTCCTGGCAAGTTTCTTGTTTCTTAGAATCATCCGAGCCTTCTGATCGACTGCTTCAAAGGCGAGGAGAAAAAAAGGTTTACCTTGCTCTTGGTTGGATGAGTTTTCTGTTAAAATTGTTCTCACTTCCTAAAATGCCTTTTCAGGAGTCCTACAACAACGTCAAGCAGTGGCTGCAGGAAATCGACCGTTATGCCAGCGAGAACGTCAACAAGTTACTAGTGGGGAACAAATGTGACCTCACCACGAAGAAAGTGGTCGACTACACGACTGCCAAGGTACCGTTATCTCAGAACATCCTGCGTTACCGTGGAAACTGATAGTTCATGTTCGGATTTCGGCCCGTACACAAAAAAACGAGGTCACGGATGTGTTTGTTTTGACCACTCGACAAAGCCGCCACGTTATGGAAGCGCATCTCTGAGGGGATTGATATCATAGAAGGTTGAGGCGAGTAAAATTCGCGACCCAGGTGGAGTTATGGAGTTCTTTAGTGAATTTGCTGATGCTTTTAAAGGTATTGAGCTTTTTATTCTGCTGTCAAAAACTGACAAAAACATATGATTAATTTGAATTTAATTACAATCATATTTCTTTGTATTTAAACTTCCCCTGTTAGTCTACCTAGAAATGAACCTGCAGGAAATCGAAAAACACAGCAGCTTTTATTAATTTTTCCCTGGGTTACCCTGGGTTGGGCTTTATGATGAAAACCTGCTATAAGCTGCCTCTGCCATTTAACCTTCACTGTGGGGAACCTAACAGCTTATTAGAAACATCTAGATCAGAGTTACACTTTAAGTTCATATCTCACTACTTCCTGTAATGATCGGTCATTTTCTCCACCTGACGTGTCGCCCGTAGGAGTTTTCCGACTCCTTGGCGATCCCTTTTCTGGAGACGAGTGCCAAGAACGCCACCAATGTGGAGCAGGCCTTTATGACCATGGCCGCCGAGATCAAGAAGAGGATGGGCCCCGGGGCCACGGCTGGAGGGGACAAGCCCAACCTGAAGATAGACAGCACCCCAGTCAGGCAGTCCGGAGGCGGGTGTTGCTAAACTGGATCCTGTGCTGGCTGCCTGCTTTTTCTCCTCACCCCATTTCTTGCCTATCTGACGGGGGCTTCACCTCCTACCTCCCTCCCTCACCTCCCATCTCGCTCTCCCTTTCTCTCGCTTTTGTTTTACAGAAGACCACTAGGACCAAGGCAGAGGAAGGGAGGGAAAGTCAGGTTGAGGCATAGGGGGGTAGAGGAATTTAGAGGTGAGAACTGGAAGTTGACTTGAATATCGCATCTACGCCAAAAATGTAGAAGGGGAAGAGAGTTAAACAGTTCGGGGGGGAGGGGTAGGTGACTACTTTTTATTTTTTACTGAACGATGTGGCAGAAAAGGTATACAGATATGGTATTGATTTGGAGGGAAATTAGGTCATAGAAGAATAGGTTTTAGATTAGGGCACTCTCCCTCTTTCACACAGACACACACACAGACACACACACACACACACAGAACACACACACACACACACACACACAGACAACGCAGGGTTTAGAGTAATGCTCCATTTAGAGTTAGTCATTGGTATGAGTCATACTTTCAGTTTGATACAGTATTCTGTCATTCTGTCACTGGGCCCATTTCATCTCAGACTGTCGGTGTGCCTTCTAGTCATGATTTTTAGCCACCGTAAGAACACCTGTGGGGGTGTAGGTTTGAGGTCCTCTTAGAGCCTGAACACTCCACGCAGAACCAGAGAGCCCATGGTCCTCTTAGAGCCTGAACACTCCACGCAGAACCCGAGAGCCCATGGTCCAATTTGGAATTCTCCCTCCTTTATTGTTATAAAGGGAAAGGCGTATCTGGTGAGGGAGGGACTTCCTGTGGTGTACTATAGTGTGTCAGTTAGCCCACGGCCATCCTTCTGTTAGGGGCAATATCTGGTATTTGCTTAGGTCGTGTTTGTACGTCTTCAAGTTGTCATGACACAATTTCACAGTACACCCAAGGTTGTTTTCCAACACGCACGCACACACGCGCGCACACACACACACACACAGTCAAACAGATAACTAGGGCAAGTACGGGGGTAGGTAGGGGCTTGGGGCAATGGTATCGATATTCATCAATAAACTAGGAGATGCTTTGTCAAAAAAAGGCTTAATATACTACATTGTGTTAATTCTAATAGATTATTGTTTTATTGTTATTATTGGAAACAGTTTTATCATTTGATATTTTTATTTTCTGACGATTTTCTTTTCTAATTGAAAAAGCTGTACAAAGTGCTTAAAATTTTGCCCGTTGAGCTTTTGTTGTCTGGTGGTTTGGGTCGTACCGGGTCTCTAAAACCTACTGTTCCCTCTTGTGCCTCACTGAGACAACACATGTACATTTGAAGCCTGTCGCTTACGTCCTCATGCCACGTCGCCATCACTCCTCAGTTGTCCAATGGTGTATTTGCTCTGTGGTTGCCGTGGTTTCATGGCAATCTGCTTGGCCGTTGGGTGTTGCTAGTCAGTCGGGATCCGGATCGCCTGAGACGTCCTGGACCCCATAATGCCATGTTGTGCTATGACCACGTCCTCATTTCCTCAGACGTCGTTGCCTTTTTGGATCTGTGCGTGAATTTGGCTTTCCGCCGCCACTGTCGTTGTCCAGTGCTTGCCAGTTCCAGGAGCAACTGGAAGACTATTAATTGTGTCTGCGTGTGCCTGTGCGCGTGTCTGGTAATGACTTTGACTGTCGTGACTGCCCCCCACCACACGGTTCTCCTGGAAATGTGTTACGTCTTAGCACCTTACCAATAGAACCATGGAACTTGGCAGGATTGTGAAAGCCTTCGTCCTCTGACTCTAACAAACGATGGTCATTAACTGAACGCTGTACAGCATGGTAGCAGTCTACATGGTTTCGTATGTTCTTTCCTTCACAATAAGGGCTTTTGGCCTGTGTTCATTGGCCCCGGTTCCAATGGGACCCAGGCCTCGTTTGGATCCGTGCTGACTAACTGTTGCCCCGTGGAGAAGCGGCGAGGCTGTACAATGGGGTCTGTTGTTTTTTCTATGTGTGACTACGTGTGAGACCGACACACAGGAAGTGTTCTTCAGATAGTTTTCAGTGGTCTGTTGTGGTCTTGACCCTCTGCCATCGTCCACCTGTGAGTTGTGTGTAACCGTTCTAATCTTATACCTGTGTATCTGTATTGTTATGTGAACAATAGATGTGGTGGTTCATACTTGACAACTAACAGCAACTAGCTAAGCATGTTATGGTACACACACACACACACACACACACCGTGGTCAGGGAGCATGGACGTCCATTCGGGTCAATTCAGTTTTTATAGCATGTGAGAAGTTTTGAGGTATCTGGGATTGACTGGTCTTTGCATGCAGACCGGATATGAACTCCCATTAACCCTGTCAGCAGACCAATCAAATTATTACAACACGTTTTTTGACTAACGACTCCTGTTATTCTTATTTGCTAACAGCATTTTGCTCTGACTTTGGGTCGTTCTCCGTGTTCTTGGTCTTGGTCTTCTCTGGATTAAATTTCTCTGCACTTGAGGTGGCCCAGCCTGTCTCTCCGGGACCAGAGCTCCGGGTGGTGAAGTATGTTCGGCATTCCGCATGTAATCGCAATTTCAACCTATTTAACACCTGTGCTGTTTCAATACGGACGATCGATGTCTGGACGTTAATGTGGGAATAGCAGGTTTGAAAACCACAGGTGGAATTGCTGTAGTGTGTGTGTGCGCGTGTGTGGGATGTTGCGGGCTAGCAGATACATGCGTTAGCTGAGTTGGCAGCACCATTGCCTTCGTGGCCAAGATCTAAGAGATGCGGTTTAGTGCGGTTATTGCAACCACGTATAACGCAGCACTCAACTCGTACAGCTCTCATCAGACGCCCAAGTTGGCATTTGTTTTGTGTGATTTATTTGAATGTCGTTTAGGCGCGAGTAAGATTGGACGCTGTCAGGAGGGAACAGTAGTGGGGGGTGTTTGGGTAGTGGTTAATGTCAAAAGGGTTCGTGTGCATAACATTCCTGATCTCTGAACACAAGCCGGCTTTGTGGCTTTTTCTTTGAACTTCCCACGAGACCTGCCAATTAGGTGGTTGTCCGTCTGAATTTCTACACACATGCACTCACTCTCGGTCACATGGACGCAAGCTATCATGGCCGATTCGCGCCGTCACAGTGAGAGTCCCCTTTTGATCTGTACTGTATGTGCTTTTCGTTCCAAGAAAGTCTTGATATTCTACTGATTTTAATATATTAATAGAAATTATACTGTGGTAATATTTTGTCAGTCCATTAGAATATTAGGGGGGTGGGTTTTGGAAGTGTGGGCGGGATTTCACCTGGTAGAATAAGGGGGCGGAATTTAGGAAATGTGGGCGGGATAACGCCTGGTAAAGTAAGGGGGCGGGCTTTGGTTGGGAGCTTACTCATGAATGTGATTATGTGATGGAACTTTGTAAAAGTCTCTCGTTTCCTTTCCCTTTCTTTGTGCTCGTTTGAAAAGAGGTGTGTCTTTACATGTCATTTTGCACACTTGTTTGTCGCGTTACCATGTCTTCATAAAGGAATGTTCACATTTGTTTCCTTAAGTCCATGCAGGTCCATTTCTGATCCTCTTACTTTGATTTTGCGCTTGTCCACTTTGGTGCTTTTTTCTCTCACAGCCGAGTTTGATCATGATTTTTTTTCTGTACATATTATAAATATATATATATAATAAAATGAATAAAAAAAGTCAATGTCATAAGGGCCAGACTGTTATTTCCCACAATGCAATTTAGCTGTGTGTTCATGTGTTTGTCCAAGTCCATGTTATCCCGTTTTTGCACCTGGCTTTACTTTAATGTGGACAACAGAAGTTTCCAGAAAGATAGTAAAACCTGCAATTATACCCACAAAAAGATAAAAGATTTGCTGCTTTGGGGTTTAAGATAAAGACAGATGAGCTTAATGTTGGAATAACCAAGGTTTAGTCATTCAGGGTTAGGTATAGGGTTAAGTTGATGCATACAGGTAAGTTCATTAACATTCAGGGATAATTAAACTGGGGAATTATATTTATAAGGTTTGTGTGTCTATACTGCCAGTGGTGCCTCATCAGGTAAATCTCCCCTTAATCATCATTTTGTCCTAGATTTGATTTTCTACGCACACTCAACCATAAATAAACGTCATCAAGAACACCCGGGAAGTTACTGAGTGTGGTCCCTCACAGAGGATACGATTCTTAAAATGGATCATTTAAAGGGAATGTTCCTGGAGGGACTGTGTGTGCCGTGGAAAAGATATCGCTGGCTCCTTTAGTTTTTGCACTTCATGTATGATCACATATATGCCACAGATCACTGAACACTAGTCATGATTTAATTTCAATAACTTTTATTTACATCTTCCCCAAATACAATTCAAATGTCCATCAATGATCCATTTTCCATTGGGTCGGCCTCTTCAGTTTAAGGTCATATAAGTCTTTCAAATCCTTATCCCTTTAGGTTTCTAAGTATACCTTTCCCCCGATAATTCCTTTCTACCCTCAGTCCCGGAATCTCCACCCTTAGTCCCCACCTCCACCCTCAGTCCCCATCTCCACCCTTAGTCCCGGAATCTCCACCCTCAGTCCCCACCTCCACCCTTAGTCTCGGCACCTCCACCCTTAGTCCCCACCTCCACCCTTAGTCCTGGCATCTCCACCCTCACTGCCCACCTCTGTCCACAGGGCCCACCTCCACCCTCAGTCTCCACCTCCACCCTCAGTCCCCACCTCCACCCTTAGTCCTGGCATCTCCACCCTCACTGCCCACCTCTGTCCACAGGGCCCACCTCCACCCTCAGTCTCCACCTCCACCCTCAGTCCCCACCTCCACCCTCAGTCCCCACCTCCACCCTTAGTCCTGGCATCTCCACCCTCAGTCCCCACCTCCACCCTTAGTCCTGGCATCTCCACCCTTAGTCCCCACCTCCACCCTTAGTCCTGGCATCTCCACCCTCACTCCCCATCTCTGTCCACAGGGCCCATCTCCACCCTAAGACGCCATCTTCGCCCACAGAGCCACCGCTCAGTCAACGGGCCCCTGAAAGATGAGTTTGATGTGGCCCTGTTCGCCGGTCAGCCACGTGCCGCAGAAGGGGCAGGCGGCGTGGAATGCGTGCGTGCCGTGCGGCAGCGGGATCTGGCTCCATCCCGCCACCGTCTTCTCGGAGCACACGTGGCCGCAGGGGCAGAAGGCGTGTGTCGGGGGCCCGGCGTCCAGATACAGCCCGCCCTCGCAGCCCAGCCACAGGGGGACGTAGGGGCCCACACGCCGGCACATGGGGCACTCTCTCTCCCCGGTGCTCGCCGGGGCTGTGCCGCCCAGACCCGCGCCATGGCCACGGTCCTTCCGGTAACCCCAGTTGTGGTAGCCGTGCACGTGGCCGCAGTTGACGTAGACCCAGGGCTGCTTCTTGTCCACGATCTCCCGCTGGGCCAGGCTGGGGAAGGCAAGCGTGTTGAACCCCACGGGGCACTGGGGCCGGGCCGCGTTCAGCTCCTGACGGAGGGACTCCAGCTGCTTTAGGGTGGGGGTGCGGCGCAGGCCCGACGGAGTACGCCACAGGAGGGTGGCGCCGCAGAGGTCTATCAAAGAACCGTCCTGTAGGGTGTTAGACTCGTTCTCCACCTGGGAGAGAGGAGGGTGGATGAGGGGAGGATGGACAAACGGGGAACAAACCCTGGCTGCTGTTTGGTACGTAGTTCACTAAAACGCTGTCTGGAACTTGTTATTCTTCCTACAACCACTTGATGGCGCTGTCGTTCATCTCTCCCGTCACCATTATTAATCGAACCATTTGCTTACAGACACTTAAGCGTCAATCTGTCAACTGCAACTGATTGATCATACACATCTGAGACTAATCAAATCGGATTAAAAAAAACATTGGATCGGATCTGACTGGTCAAAAGCGCCAACTAAAGATCTGATCTGGTCAGCCCGTGTAAAGCCGGCCTAAGTACTGATGCTTTGTGTCAAAATGGCATAAACCTGGTTGATGATCTCAAGACAGTCCTCGGTCTCACTACGTGCTCTGATTGTCGGACATGTCTGAGGACTCTTCATCCTGGCCCTCCTCCCCCTCTGTTGCTAACCCCACGGCGACCCTCACCAGTTTCCCCCTCTGTTGGGCCGAGCGTGTCTCCCGCAGAGCGAAGACGTTTCCGCACACCGAGATCTCCCGCCACACACCCGGCGCCGGCTCCGACACGAACTCCCCCGCCGGGTGCATCACCAGCACGCCGTTGGTGGTCAGGCCGTCCATCAGGCCGTCCGACGTCCGCCATTTGGCAGCCCGCTCCTGAGATACCCGCCCCCACGCACATAAGAACAGACAGAGAGCCGAGGTGAGCGGACGTGGTGACGAAACAGGCAGAGAGATTACGAGGGTAAGAAATAGGGAAAGGAGGTGGGGGGGAAAGGAGGAGAGACAGACGGGGGAGAAATAGAGGGAGGTGGGGTGAGCGGATGGAGAGAGTGGGGAGAAAAAACAGCAAACTTTGCTTCTAAGCGCTGCTATATTTAGATCACAGTGTGCCTTCTATACTGTCAAACACACACACACACACACACATAGAAAGGCTGTTGAATCACGACATTGGCAGTGTTATGTCAGTCAGAGGTAGAATTCAAAAGCAGTCACGACTTGGCGCCATTTCACAGATATCATTATATAAGCCCTGTGGCGTGTTTATGTTCTAAGACCGTGAGAAGAGAAGAAAAGTATATTATCGCTTTGTGTTCCTCTCTCTCCCTCACCCTTTCTCTCCCACTTCACCGCTATCTCTCTCTTTCCCTATCTCTATGAGTTCCTCTCTCCACCTCCACAATAACTGTGGGCCGATCCACCTGCCTACTATCTGCCAAGGACATTGTGTGAGCCAGTTGTAGAGGAGGGAGCCATGCTGAGGTTATTCAGCCCCGCTCTTCCATTGACAGCAGCTTGCAGCTCTTCAGCTGTTCGACGCCTTGTTTTGGGCTCCGAGGCTCACCGGTAGTATTTATAGCACAAGTGCCGTGGCCACGTTGCAGGGATGGGTAGCGCTAATTTTTAGGGTCATTCTTCGGATGTTATGATCACAACAATGTCACACTTGTCACATCTTCTTTGTCCTGACAGTGTCCAAGGACCGTCAGGTTATAGGCCATAGCCTTATTCCTTGTTCACTAGAGCATATCTGGGTCTATCATGTGAACTATCCTGAGGTAATGCCACACATCGTAGAATCACAGGGTGCATTATTTGTCCCTTGGTCTATTGTTTAAAAAAACAACATTGCCTTATGTAATCAAATCCAACATAGCCACCCTTCCTGCCCCGAATAGTGAACTCACAGTGTGGGTCATAGTGAACGAGTACCGGTAGTTTGGGTCATAGTGAACTAGTAGTTTTGGTCATTGTGAACTAATTGTTTTGGTCATTGTGAACTAATAGTGTGGGGTCATAGTGAACTCAGTGTGGGTCATAGTGCACTCATAGTTTGGGTCATAGTGAACTCATAGTTTGGGTCATAGTGAACTAATAGTGTGGGTCATAGTGAACTAATAGTGTGGGTCATAGTGAACTAATAGTTTGGGTCATAGTGAACTAATAGTGTGGGTCATAGTGAACTAATAGTGTGGGTCATAGTGTGGGTCATGGTGAACTAATAGTGTGGGTCATAGTGAACTCATAGTGTGGGTCATAGTGAACTAATAGTGTGGGTCATAGTGAACTAATAGTGTGGGTCATAGTGAACTAATAGTGTGGGTCATAGTGAACTAATAGTGTGGGTCATAGTGAACTAATAGTTTGGGTCATAGTGAACTAATAGTGTGGGTCATAGTGAACTAATAGTGTCGGTCATAGTGAACTCATAGTTTGGGTCATAGTGAACTAATAGTGTGGGTCATAGTGAACTAATAGTTTGGGTCATAGTGAACTAATAGTGTGGGTCATAGTGTGGGTCATAGTGAACTCATAGTGTGGGTCATAGTGAACTCATAGCGTGGGTCATAGTGAACTCATAGCGTGGGTCATAGTGAACTCATAGCGTGGGTCATAGTGAACTCATAGCGTGGGTCATAGTGAACTCATAGCGTGGGTCATAGTGAACTCATAGCGTGGGTCATAGTGAACTCATAGTTTGGGTCATAGTGAACTAATAGTGTGGGTCATAGTGAACTAATAGTTTGGGTCATAGTGAACTAATAGTGTGGGTCATAGTGAACTAATAGTTTGGGTCATAGTGAACTAATAGTTTGGGTCATAGTGAACTAATAGTGTGGGTCATAGTGAACTAATAGTTTGGGTCATAGTGAACTAATAGTTTGGGTCATAGTGAATAGTGTGGGTCATAGTGAACTAATAGTGTGGGTCATAGTGAACTAATAGTTTGGGTCATAGTGAACTAATAGTGTGGGTCATAGTGAACTAATAGTGTGGGTCATAGTGAACTAATAGTTTGGGTCATAGTGAACATAGTGAACTAATAGTGTGGGTCATAGTGAACTAATAGTTTGGGTCATAGTGAACTAATAGTGTGGGTCATAGTGAACTAATAGTGTGGGTCATAGTGAACTAATAGTGTGGGTCATAGTGAACTAATAGTGTGGGTCATAGTGAACTAATAGTTTGGGTCATAGTGAACTCATAGTGTGGGTCATAGTGAACTCATAGTGTGGGTCATAGTGAACTCATAGCGTGGGTCATAGTGAACTCATAGCGTGGGTCATAGTGAACTCATAGCGTGGGTCATAGTGAACTCATAGCGTGGGTCATAGTGAACTCATAGCGTGGGTCATAGTGAACTCATAGCGTGGGTCATAGTGAACTCATAGTTTGGGTCATAGTGAACTAATAGTGTGGGGCATATTGAACTCATAGTGTGGGTCATAGTGAACTAATAGTGTGGGTCATAGTGAACTAATAGTTTGGGTCATAGTGAACTAATAGTGTGGGTCATAGTGAACTAATAGTGTGGGTCATAGTGAACTAATAGTTTGGGTCATAGTGAACTAATAGTGTGGGTCATAGTGAACTAATAGTTTGGGTCATAGTGAACTAATAGTCTGGGTCATAGTGAACTAATAGTGTGGGTCATAGTGAACTAATAGTTTGGGTCATAGTGAACTAATAGTGTGGGTCATAGTGAACTAATAGTTTGGGTCATAGTGAACTAATAGTCTGGGTCATAGTGAACTAATAGTCTGGGTCATAGTGAACTAATAGCGTGGGTCATAGTGAACTCATAGCGTGGGTCATAGTGAACTAATAGTGTGGGTCATAGTGAACTAATAGTTTGGGTCATAGTGAACTCATAGCGTGGGTCATAGTGAACTAATAGTGTGGGTCATAGTGAACTAATAGTTTGGGTCATAGTGAACTAATAGTGTGGGTCATAGTGAACTAATAGTCTGGGTCATAGTGAACTAATAGTGTGGGTCATAGTGAACTAATAGTCTGGGTCATAGTGAACTAATAGTGTGGGTCATAGTGAACTAATAGTGTGGGTCATAGTGAACTAATAGTGTGGGTCATAGTGAACTAATAGTGTGGGTCATAGTGAACTAATAGTGTGGGTCATAGTGAACTAATAGTGTGGGTCATAGTGAACTAATAGTGTGGGTCATAGTGAACTAATAGTTTGGGTCATAGTGAACTAATAGTGTGGGTCATAGTGAACTAATAGTCTGGGTCATAGTGAACTAATAGTGTGGGTCATAGTGAACTAATAGTCTGGGTCATAGTGAACTAATAGTGTGGGTCATAGTGAACTAATAGTCTGGGTCATAGTGAACTAATAGTGTGGGTCATAGTGAACTCAGTATGGATCTGAGGCAGGCTGGCATTGTGACAGTACAGTGTTTCTGACCCATGGACTGACACCCATGGAGAACGGCAGGTCTCCTGCATCTAATGTCTTCAACACTGGTGATGTCTGAACACCCCCCCATTGGGTTCCCCTTTTCCCTGCCAACTCTCTCTCTTTATATGCACTCCAAATTAATCTCGCAGAAACCCTTCGATAACTCTTCTCATGGTACGGGCGCGGTGGAAGGGGGAGACTAAGTGCCTGCGCCAGAATGGATCAGAGCTTATTTTGTCAATGAGTAAGCAGGCAAGCAGCCCACCGTCACTGGAGCACTGCACAGGACCTCTGCATTAGAGCACTGCATTGGACTACTGGAACTTTGCACTGGAGCACTGCATTGTGATTGTATGGCTGGCTAATGTGCTGTTTGCTAATTGGAGCATTTATCGGTAAACATTTGGTTGTTTTACCTGATAAAATAAAGTCAATTTTGGGATTCAGTTTATGGGTAGAAGTTACTACTGGAATTAGGTTTAGAATCAGAGAGTAAGGAGTTAAGTTTAGGGATAAGGTTACCATAGTTAAGTAAAACGAGATGTGTCTCTGTGTACATATTACACACATACAAACACACAGACACGAATAAGTGTTTCCACAAACACAACACCGTACTAATAACAGCTTCTCGATTTGAACCATTCCAAATTCTCAGCAATTTGTGTCCGTGTGTGTTTGTGTATTTGTTTGTGTGTGTGTGTATTTGTTTGTGTGTACATGTGGCTAGACAAAATGTGTGGGTTTGGGCATCTCTGTGTCGGTTTCTGTGTGTATGTCTGTTTCTGTGTGTGTGTGTGTGTGTGCATGTATATCTGTTTCTCTTTGTGTGTGTGTGTGTGTGCTATCGACAGCTCATTTCTTTTGAAACTGAGTGCATGACTGTACAACACTAACACTGCGGATCATGTAGACAGTTCACACGGGCCCACTGCTCCCCGTCCGTGTCCCCGTCAGCACATCACACATCACAGTATTCATCGCTCACACTCCGGGCCGTCGCCGCCACTCACCCCCAGGAAGATGTTCTTGGACGAGTCGAAGCCGGCAGCGTAGATCCGGGCCGTGTACGGTGCACTACGCTCGCACATGATGCGGCACGCGTACCGTGAGATGGTGCTCTGGGCCGACTGGCCCCCCCCGCCGCCGCCCCCCTCGCCCACCGCTCCCTGCCCGCTGCCGCTGGTGCCGCCGCCCGCCGTGTCCGTCACCACGAAGTCGATCATGCTCTCCGTGGACCGGCCGATCTGCGGATGAAAACTTGTGGTTAACGGGAATAAACGGCACGGTAAAATGGCAGAGGAGAGTAATGTGAGACGTGAAGTGGAATAACATTTCTGAGGGCATCTATTCCAATCCAACTGAAGTTATAATATTGTCTAGGGCACTCTGGACAAATGCCCAGAACATATAAATAATCAAGTTCTCTTTCTGTTTGGAGCCCAAGCTGGTGTTCTCCTTTCTACAAGCTCCCTTCCAGGTTGCCAGGAGATAAAGTGTCCACCTAATCACAGCCCATGGTTGGAGTTAGAGAAGACAGAAGGACAGATGGGCTCACTGCAGACCTGGAGCCTTACAGCCCTGCAGCCTGCAGCGGCCAGATACATTCTGTCTGCAGGAGTCAGGACTCCACATTGATCAAAGGGATGAGAGACACCAAAATATATTGTGCAGAGAAAGACAGAAGACAGAAGTTTAAAAGAGGAGAAGCAGCAGTGGGGATAGGAGAAGTTTAGAGAGAAATGGTGAAGAGGGGAGAAGAAATGCGCAGAGAGAAGCAGTCTAGGGAGAAGCCAGAGCTAGATCAGTCTACAGAGAATATGCCCGCACTGCCTTCCCATGAATCTAAGAATCCTTATGAATCCATAAATCTAAGAATCCTCGTGAATCCAATAATCCTTGAATTTAAAAATCCTCATAAATCTAAGAATCCTCATGAATCTAAGATCAAGTATGCAGCTGCAAACAAATGGCATTTTCCATGAACTGTGACAACTTTTCCATAGCTAGCACACCTGATTCACCATGTCAACTAACGATCGATTCTACTTGACTCTGGCGTGGTAGTTAAGGCCTACAAAAAAATGTTTTGAAAAAGTCTGACCTCATGGTGACATTTCGGCGTGCTAATACCTCGTTGTGATTGGTCGAGCTGAGGTAATCTAATGTCAACAATCTCACCTGAAACATGTCTGTGTTAGTGTCATGCGTGTACTCCACGATGACAGAGTGACTCCGGGACAGAGTATAAGAGATGCTGTGCTGGCTTTTGTTGCTGAGGGCCTGTTGGTGCAGAACAAACAAACAAACACACACAATACCAGGTAATTTATCCAACTATTCAGGAAAGAGCCTGAGAATGTCAGGAATGTTAACTTGGGAACATATTAGTGCCAGATGTGACACGTGTTAATACACATTATCATATACACATGCAACACCATTCACACGGTGTCCAAGCCTTTCAATTGGTACTATACATGCATACACACGCACACACGCCTACATGCATACACACACACACACACGCATACATGCATATACACACACATACATACAAACAAACATTTACAGAGTTTTTGAGTCTTAGTAAATAAATAATATTTGATTCTGGGGAGAAGCGTCTTTCTTTCTTCTAAAAACCTCTCACCTTTGACACCAGAGGGGTGGAGACATTGTGGATGACATCAGGTTTGACACCGTTGGCTTTGGGTCTTTTGTAGAGGGCCAGGCGACTTCTCCGTCTTCCCTTATCTCCATTGGCTAATGAACCATTGTGCCTATCCATTACACAAACACACAGTATATCTATTAGTGAGTGCCGTTTTTCATTCGTAATGAATTGAGGCTTTCAATTTGAATTTAGTAGAATCTACAAGTTACAGTGAATCTACAGAATCTATAAAATGATGTTGAATATGAACACTTCAGATTACTTTCGTGGTAGGATCACAAGTGACAGGTTTAGGGGAGAACTGTCTTCAAACCTGGATCTAACGTCTGCAATCTGAACCCACTTTGGTTTTGTGAGTCCTTATATGGGTTTCTCTGCATAATGTTTGTTCTATTGACTGGCCGAGTCATTACAGGTTCGGGCCTAATAAAATGTCTGCAGCTGACGATGCACTCTTTTTAAATAAAAAATCCAAAGAAAATTATGTCTTTCCCATAATCCATAATAATAACAATCCATCAGTATTGAAAATGAAAGGCGCAAGCAGTGAGTTAGAAAGTATATGACTGTCTGTTGTGTGTGAGATACTACTGACATACTAATGACATTCTACTGAGATACTACTGACATACTAATGACATACTACTGAGATACTACTGACATACTACTGAGATACTACTGACATACTAATGACATTCTACTGAGATACTACTGACATACTAATGACATACTACTGAGATACTACTGACATACTAATGACATTCTACTGAGATACTACTGACATACTAATGGCATTCTACTGAGATACTACTGACATACTAATGGCATTCTACTGAGATACTACTGACATACTAATGGCATTCTACTGAGATACTACTGACATACTAATGGCATTCTACTGAGATACTACTGACATACTAATGACATTCTACTGAGATACTACTGACATACTAATGACATTCTACTGAGATACTACTGACATACTAATGACATTCTACTGAGATACTACTGACATACTAATGACATTCTACTGAGATACTACTGACATACTAATGACATTCTACTGAGATACTACTGACATACTAATGGCATTCTACTGAGATACTACTGACATACTAATGGCATTCTACTGAGATACTACTGACATACTAATGGCATTCTACTGAGATACTACTGACATACTAATGGCATTCTACTGAGATACTACTGACATACTAATTACATTCTACTGAGATACTACTGACATACTAATGACATTCTACTGAGATACTACTGACATACTAATGGCATTCTACTGAGATACTACTGACATACTAATGGCATTCTACTGAGATACTACTGACATACTAATGACATTCTACTGAGATACTTCTGACATACTAATGGCATTCTACTGAGATACTACTGACATACTAATGACATTCTACTGAGATACTTCTGACATACTAATGGCATTCTACTGAGATACTACTGACATACTAATGGCATTCTACTGAGATACTACTGACATACTAATGACATTCTACTGAGATACTACTGACATACTAATGACATTCTACTGAGATACTACTGACATACTAATGGCATTCTACTGAGATACTACTGACATACTAATGGCATTCTACTGAGATACTACTGACATACTAATGGCTTTCTACTGAGATACTACTGCCATACTAATGGCATTCTACTGAGATACTACTGACATACTAATGACATTCTACTGAGATACTACTGACATTCTACTGAGATACTACTGACATACTAATGACATTCTACTGAGATACTACTGACATACTAATGACATTCTACTGAGATACTACTGACATACTAATGGCATTCTACTGAGATACTACTGACATACTAATGGCATTCTACTGAGATACTACTGACATACTAATGGCTTTCTACTGAGATACTACTGCCATACTAATGGCATTCTACTGAGATACTACTGACATACTAATGACATTCTACTGAGATACTACTGACATTCTAGTGAGATACTACTGACATACTAATGACATTCTACTGAGATACTACTGACATTCTAGTGAGATACTACTGACATTCTACTGACACACTACTGACACACTATTGACAGGATGCACTCACTTTCCTCCAGCGGCTTAACTCCCCCTGGTTGTAGTAAAGGGTTTAATTTGTCTATTCTGCCCCCTGGCTCATGTGAATGACACCCTAGTAAGGGGAATTAAATGAGCTGAAACGGAAACAGAGACACATTTCTTTAGGGGCTGCGGGGCCTTCGTGGCTTTGTAAACCAGATAGGATGAATAGGGTTCGCTTTAAATGACAGGGGGAAAAGGGCTTTACTAAGACTCTATGTTGTGCCGATCCGCTCAAATGTAACTGCACGTATATAGGTTTCCTCAGATTTCGGTTAACAGTCGGGGATGAAGGACATGGAAAATGGACCAACCACAGCGTTGTGAAGTTCTGTCACAGACACGTAAGCGTGCACACTCCCACCACCACCTCTCAATCAAACAGCGCGGCGACAGGCGACCCACCCCAAAACGATGAGCTCCCCGTACTTCACGGGCTCCTTGTCCCCGGGGAAGAGTCCGCCGTGGGGGGCGGAGCCTGAGCCCAGAGGAGGCGAGGCCTGGCTCTTGTTGCACGACGGGCGCAGCTCCAGGGAGGGCGGGGGACACAGGGCCTCCGAGCTTCCCTCCAGAACCATACCCACCAGCCAGACGGTGGGCTCACTACTGGGAGGGAGAGGGAAACATGGTCACGCACATCAACAAACAAGAAAGAAAGCGGTGCATTTCATTATCGATTCACTGCCGCATCATCACACTGGCAACGTTGAGGCTGGCCTGTACACCTCGCGATCACAAAAATGTCTCCACGCTTCGAATGACTAACGCGAGGGAAATGCCGGTCGCGGCTCTCACTCAAAGCATCGGCTTGTCGAGTCATTGAAATGAATAAGTCCTTCTTGGCGTCCGTGTTTGTTTGTCTATTACTCGAATAATCCCCCCCCCGTATCTAAAATGAGATAGAAATCGAATGCAGGTCGGCCTGGTCTGATTAATAGCGTGGCCTTCAATGGAGAGACAGCGTTAGTGGTTTGACTCACACATCTCTACCTCGTATTTAGTCCCCATGACTGACATTATTCTGAACTAACGGAAGGAATCTGTTGCTGACTCGGTGGCTGTACATTGTGAGTTGTTTGTGTGTGTATGTGTGTGACGGGCCAAACAAATGCGACTAGACGGGTACAACTCAGCCTGGCATTTTCACACAGGCAGTTAACCAACGAGCTAGAAGGACACTGCCTCCCACCCGTGTTCTGAAGAACCTGGCGTACAATTGGCTGTTGGCAAGTATCACTTTGGGGCCTCGCTGGGCCGACAATGGCTCAGAACAAACCAACATGTTTCCAAAAGCTTTAACGTTAACAACCAGATAGTGGTCAATCAACGTTCTGTCGTGGCACATATCATTATGGGAGTTGGGACTAAATATAGATGTTTACGATTGTCTTCTCTACAGTTGCATGATACCATAGGTGAACATTTCACAATAAGTGTTATGTTGAATTAATTAGGAATAAGGGAATGATGATTATAGATCTGTGAACCGAAGGGATACGTACCTGACAATTTCGCTACACAAAGAAAATGTCTCAGAGTATTCCTACACATGTAGATCCTACATCCGCAAATGTCCACAGCTAAAAATAATCTAATACATTGTTGTCGTTGGCAGTGAGGAGAACAGACGTTCCGTGCCAGTGTTTAATGTGAAATACTCTATTATTAATGAAACGGGGGCGAGACCACCTACATCAGAAACCCAATGAAGCGTATGGCATCACAGAGGCGTTGAGATACAATACAGAGCCCTGTTGTCCACCGGTAAATCATGGGAATGGCGTAGCTACAAATCCAACGTCATGCTATAGATATATAAAAGCCTAGAACTACAACTCCCATTTCATTTCCTAGACAACCTTGTTTTTGCGTGTGTCCGTCTAAGCCCTGCCTGCCATGAAATTAATAGACAAACCAGACCAACAGCCA
Organism: Dallia pectoralis; assembly: GCA_029465975.1. Lineage (NCBI taxonomy): Eukaryota > Metazoa > Chordata > Actinopteri > Esociformes > Umbridae > Dallia > Dallia pectoralis. The sequence continues at coordinate 13,248,900 of CM055735.1, read as the reverse complement.
TGCTGGTGACTTGTCAAGTGGCTTGCGACTCACACATGAGGCCTTATTCAATATCAACACATCAAACCGGAGCCCAACTACATAATCAGATGACTGAGGACACAGAGCCGATTTAGGCTGCCAGTCGCTATGACGTTTTGGCCGTGAGAAGGAGTGATCAAAGAAGAGGATGGAGAGAACAGACACAGGACATAAAGAAACAAATTAAATAAGGGGAGGGGCTGAAAGGGGGAAGGAGGAAAAGACAGAAAACGGGAAAGCATAGCGACATGGATGATAGACTAATTTATGAATAGATAGGTGGATGGATGTCGTGGGAAGACTCAAAGAAATATGTACGTTTGTAGGATGTATATTTATTAAAAAACATGCCAGGCTCTGTTTTGCTGTGCTTTAACCCCAGATGTGTGTAAGTTCAGATAAAAGCCTGACGCCAAGACCAAAGGCTAAACGGAAAAACCGACATGGACCATGACAAAAGAAAAGATGAGAGGGACAGACAGAAGGAAGGACTGAGATAGGGGCTACATGTGTGTGTGTGTTTATATGTACGTTTGTGTGTGTGTTTATATGTACGTTTGTCTGTGTGTGTGTTTATATGTACACTTGTGTGTGTTTATATGTACGTGTGTGTGTGTTTATATGTACACTTGTGTGTGTTTATTTGTACTTTTGTGTGTGTGTTTATATGTATGTTTGTGTGTGTGTGTTTATATGTACACTTCTGTGTGTTTATATGTACGTTTGTGTGTGTGTGTGTTTATATGTATGTTTGTTTGTGTTTATATGTACACTTGTGTGTGTTTATATGTATGTTTGTGTGTGTGTGCGCCGATGCATGTGTCTGCCAGGGTGATGGATGGCCTGTTCTCAGCCACGCACTTTCTAATAAACCCACTGCCACAACCTCGGGGTGGGGTGAGAGAGAAAAAAAGGGAGATAGGGAGAGTGGGAGGGGGTTACGGAGAAAGAGACAGAGGGTGGAAGAGAAACAAAGAGAAGCTAGGTGACAAAGGGACGTAATGTAGAGAGTGTGGAGGGAGAGTCCATAGTAAAAGCCTCTGGGATGGTGACTGAGTAACAACCTGCGATAACGCCCCGATGGTCAACAGACACAAAGGAAAGCAATAAAACACGGTGAGGTTTCCAAAGTTCCCACTGCGGCTAAAACACGTGCTGTAGCGACGTTAGCCAAACCAGTTTGTAACATTCTTCAACCTTACATTGAAATTCTGGCTTTCTAAATCTCCCTCACACTATCCTCTTCCTATTCATTTACCCAGAATTCACTCTCCTCTTACTGCAGGGAAGGTTAAGTATCAGTGTGGGAGAGAGAGAGAGAGACATATATAGACAAAGGGAAAGATAAAGCTCTCCCATCTCCATCCAGTAACAAATGAACAGAGAACTAAATATACACACCGGGGAAATGATCTCAGGAATAAATTATGAATTCCTGACATCAACCAAATTTTCTCTTTTCCGGCCAGTTTCACATTGCATTATCATCTGAAGAAACGCAGCCACAATAACACCGGAACATTTCAGTTCTGTTATTATTCGTATCCGTGGCGCTAGTGTCTGTCACTTTTGTGGGAATACAATTGCTTGCAGGATAAAGGTTATGACAGCATTACAATCCTGGTGACACATAAACAGTAGCTACTCTTCCTGATTGTAATACCTCAGCACGTGGTTCCTACAGTTCTATGACAACCTAGACGTTTGGGTTGTGAAAAGCAGCACATATAGGCTTCTACCCCGAGCCCAGTCTTTGCCCGATGCCAGCTGATACAGGTTATCAAGTCAACAGCCAAATAAGGACATCCTCTATTGTCCACACAGCCTGTCTGCAACTGCTTTTATGGCTCAGTCTATGGATGGGAGCTTACCCATGCGTGGCGGTGGAGGCGGCGCCTGTTGTCGAAGCAGACACAAAAGCCCAAAAGCACCGCTGTACGGGCCGGCTCTGTACTGTACTGTTCAGCAGTAGAACGACTTGCAGCGCTGTCTGGTTCTGTCTTGGTGTAAAGTCGGTGGCCTCAGAAAGACCAGGTGTATGTCTGTTTTAGTGTGTCTGTTTTAGTGTGCATGTTTTAGTGTGCGTGTTTTAGTGATGCACATTTTAGTGTGTGTGTTTAATGTGTTTGTGTTTTAGTGTGCATTTGTTTTAGTGTGTGTGTGTTTTAGTGTGTGTGTGTTTTAGTGTGCATTTGTTTTAGTGTGCATGTGTTTTAGTGTGTGTGTGTTTTAGTGTGTTTGTGTTTTAGTGTGCGTGTTTTAGTGATGCGCATTTTAGTGTGTGTGTTTAATGTGTTTGTGTTTTAGTGTGCATTTTTTTTAGTGTGCATGTGTTTTAGTGTGTGTGTTTTAGTGTGTTTTTTTTTGGTGTGTGTTCCCCATACACCAAAAGGAACAGGAATATTAACAAATGCTCTGAGAGGATAAATCCTAATTTCACATCAAACTGAATGGCTGTGGAAAAATAGTTCACGTTATAATGTTTCAAATGGGTTCACTTTTTAAGGGTTCAATTGGGTTCAGGTTATGACGGTTCGATTGGGTTCAGGTTGACGGTTCAATTGGGTTCAGGTTATGACGGTTCAATTGGGTTCAGGTTATGACGGTTCATTTGGGTTCAGGTTATGAAGGTTCAATTGGGTTCAGGTTATGACGGTTCAATTGGGTTCAGGTTATAACAGTTCAATTGGGTTCAGATTTTGACGGTTCAAATGGGTTCACGTTTCAACGGTTCAATTGGGTTCAGGTTATAACGGTTCAATTGGGTTCAGGTTATAACGGTTCAATTGGGTTCAGGTTATGACGGTTCAATTGGGTTCAGGTTATGACGGTTCAATTGGGTTCAGGTTATGACGGTTCATTTAGGTTCACGCTAACGGTACGCTACCAGGTTGATGGGCTATTACTGTAGGTTGACCCCTCTGTTATGCAGGAACATACACAGATGGGCTGTTACTGTAGGTTGACCTCTCTGTTATGCAGGAACATACACAGATGGGCTGTTACTGTAGGTTGACCTCTCTGTTATGCAGGAACATACACAGATGGGCTGTTACTGTAGGTTGACCCCTCTGATATACAGGAACATACACAGATGGGCTGTTACCACAGGTTGACCTCTCTGTTATGCAGGAACATACACAGATGGGCTGTTACTGTAGGTTGACACCTCTGTTATGCAGGAACATACACAGATGGGCTGTTACCACAGGTTGACCTCTCTGTTATGCAGGAACATACACAGATGGGCTGTTACTGTAGGTTGACCCCTCTGATATACAGGAACATACACAGATGGGCTGTTACCACAGGTTGACCTCTCTGTTATGCAGGAACATACACAGATGGGCTGTTACTGTAGGTTGACCCCTCTGATATACAGGAACATACACAGATGGGCTGTTACCACAGGTTGACCTCTCTGTTATGCAGGAACATACACAGATGGGCTGTTACTGTAGGTTGACACCTCTGTTATGCAGGAAGATACACAGATGGGCTGTTACTGTAGGTTGACCCCTCTGATATACAGGAACATACACAGATGGGCTGTTACCACAGGTTGACCTCTCTGTTATGCAGGAACATACACAGATGGGCTGTTACTGTAGGTTGACACCTCTGTTATGCAGGAAGATACACAGATGGGCTGTTACTGTAGGTTGACCTCTCTGATATACAGGAACATACACAGATGGGCTGTTACCACAGGTTGACCTCTCTGTTATGCAGGAACATACACAGATGGGCTGTTACTGTAGGTTGACCCCTCTGTTATGCAGGAACATACACAGATGGGCTGTTACTGTAGGTTGACCCCTCTGTTATGCAGGAACATACACAGATGGGCTGTTACTGTAGGTTGACACCTCTGTTATGCAGGAAGATACACAGATGGGCTGTTACTGTAGGTTGACCTCTCTGATATACAGGAACATACACAGATGGGCTGTTACCACAGGTTGACCTCTCTGTTATGCAGGAACATACACAGATGGGCTGTTACTGTAGGTTGACCCCTCTGTTATGCAGGAACATACACAGATGGGCTGTTACCGCAGGTTGACCTCTCTGTTATGCAGGAACATACACAGATGGGCTGTTACCGCAGCGCCTCTATCACCGCTTCCACTCAACAAGCACTCAAACACCCTCTCAATCTCTCGCTCTTTAAATGTCTCCCACCTCCCTCTCATGTACTCTTTCTCACACCCTCACCCACTCTCTATCTCCCGTTTACTGTCTCTTTCCCGTGCCAGCCTTCTGCGCTCCTTATTTTTGCACCACCCTCCCCCACCACAGCAAGACTGATGGAAGACTACAACAAGACTAGAGCAACACTACAGAAAAATACAGCAAGGCTACTGGGACACTTGAGAAACACAATAGCAGGCCAACAGCAAGACTACATCAAGAATATAGCAAGACTACAACTAGACTACTGGAAGACTAGAGCAACACAATAGCAAGACTACATCAAGAATATAGCAAGACTACAACTAGACTACTGGAAGACTAGAGCGACACAATAGCAAGACTACATCAAGAATATAGCAAGACTACAACTAGACTACTGGAAGACTAGAGCGACACAATAGCAAGACTACATCAAGACTGCATCAAGAATACAGCTAGACTAGAGCAAAACCCCAGCAAGACTCCCGGGAGACCACAGGTGGACTGCAACTAGACTACAGCAAGACTATAGGAAGACCACATCAAGACAATACCAAAACCACAACGAATCGCATCTGGTTTGTAAACATCAAAATGATACCCCCCCCATCATTAACGTAACGATCAGCATTACATGTGAATGTATAGGTTTGTCTTTCCATAACAAGTAGGCCTCTCCAAATAACCGGTTGCCGAAGCACCCAAGACTGAATAAGCAATGTGCATATTAATTTAGTTCTTAGCTCAAACAGACACATTTCATATGAAGCAGCTGGTCTCTCATGGTTAGTCATTATGCCCCGTGCTTATAGCTGGCAGATTGCAGAGGATTGCGTCTTCCCTTCGTCACGCCGTCGCCTGTGTAAGCTCAATATCACGGTATGTTAATTTAATCAAACACTTGGTCCAATAACGATCCTAGCCGTAAAACTACGAAGGGATTACACTTAGGTAGAATTATGCACACTGCAGCTTTAACAACCTCCACACATGTACGTATAGGCTTTCTGAAATGACCAACGACATGTATTATTATTATAGCCTATATGGAAAAAGGGGGGACGTTGTTATAACAAAACGTGTGTTACTATAATAAAAAACAACTGCTACATGTCAACCCAGCTCGGCACAAAAACACACATTGTCTGTTTTGCAACTGGGAACAGGCAGCACATTTAATTAGTAAATACCCGCTGATGATTGCCGAATGAGGTGCGTGAGATGTGTAATTCCTCTAGATGCTGTCAATCCCCGTGCGGCCTCAGTGTCGGGCGTCGTGCCGTCGTTAAAACACCACCGTCGTAGGTAAGTCGGATGGCACAACCAGTGGACCGGACAGTCGGCATTGCCTCTCCGTTGTCATCGGGTACATTGGAGACTGCGAGATGCTCTCTCCTCCCGGAGACTAATCGTGGTCCAGACACGCCATTGTCACGCCCATCTCTCTCTCTAGCGCTCACCGTCCGAAGACAAAAAAACACCGCGCCCGGAGTCACACGGGCAACGTTCAAGTGCACAACGAACTCGACTCTTGCAGAGACAGACGTTCCATGAACGGAGATTCCTTATCCGTGAGAGCGGAGTGTTTTAGCTGGGCATTCCAAAACGATGCTTCATGCCGAATGCACCCCCAGACCCAACGTAGCTCATTTGCATACGTGCCTGCGGTTGGTCAGGATTTCTCCAGCCCTGCTTTAGCTCCGCCCAACCAGCTGGCTCCACCTTCCTGCTGATCGTTGCCTGCACGCGTGCGGGTTGTACAATGGCTGTCTATGGGTGCTGTTGAAACGCCCTCTGCTGGCTAGTGACTTGTGTAGATTATTCCGTTTGAATGAATGTGAATGTGTCACCCGTCTTATACTGAGAAAAGCCCGCAGCTCTTTATTATGACATTTTTGGCTGTTATGGTAGTTGGTTGCAAAAAAATTGAAGGAAGACCACCCATTGGCCTGGTAAGCTGTATTTTTTTTAGTACACTCTTAACATCTCATAAAATGGCTGGAATTATAATCAGATGCAACAGAACAGGTGCAAAAAGTTTAGGAAATTATTAGAGAGTAATTGTTACTTGGATGGGTCCCGCCTCCCATAAAGATTTAAAACTTGGTCTGGTTTGGTCTTAACCATATGGTAACACACACACACCTGTCACATTGCAAGATTTAAGAGAAATGAACTATACGAGACACATAGAAGAAAGAATACAAAGCCATTTCCAAGGCATGTTATCATTCTGCTGTCCAACAGATTATCAAATGGAGGAAGCATCAGACCACTGTAAATCAAGGAAAAAAAATTAAAAGGACAACATTTCAGGTGTAACTTGTCACATGACTTTACATGCAATGTCATTGTATATCAGGCCCGGCGCCAGGACGAAGTGACCGAGGAGGCTTTTAAAAATGATGAGGGGGCAGAAAATACAACTGAGAGGGCATAGCCCTATAAAGCCCGCTTGGGACGCCTGTTGTATATATTGCATTCAATGTGCACAAGGCTATAACATATTGTAATGCAGCGTTAGGATTAAAACACAATAAAATATATCAAATGCAATAGCTCATGTAACATTCAATATTGACACATTTTCTAATACTAACACATCGTAGCGCGTTATTGTTAATTGGCCGTTTTAACACTATTATTATAGAGTTTCTTTTAAAAACAATTTAAAAAAAATTGGTTGAGGACAGTTTTTTGTGACAAAGGCTGCGTGCTTATGAAGCAGGAGTGTATGAAGCATGTTATATAGGCGAACCCTCTCATACTAACCTTGAGGTGCATGTTACTTGGCTGTTAATACACCGTAGATATAATAAACATGTATTATTGGGCCACCACTGAAACGCGAAGGCGTTACCGGAAGATGCGTCTGGATGCAACGTGATGACGTTTAATTACCGCGCCAGTATAGGTTATGAAAGCGAAAACTCACCAACTGACGTTTTCTCAGCTGGCGTGTATGAATCTGAACTGTTTAAGTTTGTCACGGAATTATCCCACCAAGACACACACACTCTCCTCGTTCCGACACAACATTTAATCCGGTCCCCTCGTCATGGTCGAGGGGGATGATTTAAGTCTCATGTCAAACCAAATGTGGAGCAGCAATGGCGAGTTTGTGCCTCCTGACGGGATATGCCGGGTGTCCGTGCTGGCATGTTTTCTGCTGGCATGCTCGTACGTTGGGAGTTTATATGTGTGGAGGAATGATTTACCACGGTAAGAAGAATGGATTTCTTATAGAAGTATTTCATTTGATGGCTCGACTGTAAACAGTGTTGTCGCAGCGCCGGCTAACCTTGGTTGGTTTCTAGGTTGGCGCATGCGCATGCAAGGTGAGCTGTGCAATAAATTCGATTTAAAGCATCCCGTCCAGCCAGGGTGTTATCCTGGCAGCACGTTCGCCCTGATAGACTGGTTTGTTGACATCATGTAATGATGACACGTGTGCATTTGCGCGCACGTCGTCACGTTCTTTCGCCCGCACAGAGACCACCCAGCCGTCATCAAGAGACGCTTCACCAGTGTCCTCGTCGTGTCTGCTCTCTCGCCGGTCTTCGTGTGGGTTTGGAAAGTGCACACGGGTGTCACGGTGAGGTGTCCGTCTCAGCAATTGGTTGACCGCTATTGGCTGTATGACTTGTCACGTGGTTATAAATGGCAGATTAACCTGTGTAGATGCTTCTATGTGCTATGAAGTGGCACTCTGTCTCAGTGTTGTACAGAGCATGTTATGTTTACTTAAGGGCATGACATTGTGTCCATTGATTGTTGGGAAATGTTATGCTATGTTATGCACATAAATGAATGTTTCTTCTGCCGGTCCATACAGCCTGGTCCCTCGTTGCTGGCTCTGATGGGTGTTCGGTTTGAGGGCCTTATCCCGGCTATCGTTATGCCTCTGATGCTCACCATGGTAACGGACACAACTGTGACTTCCTTTGCCCTTATTTTTTGATCTGCGTTGGTATAACTGTGAACTCTGAACTTTGACCTCTGCTCTGCTAGGTGCTGTTCCTCGGACCCCTCATTCAGATGGTTATGGACTGCCCCTGGGGTGTCGTGGATGGGGTACGAGTAGCCCTTGGTGAGATACTGTCTGGAGATTATTATTCACTCATGTCAGTTCCTGTCCTTCTGTGTAGTCACTTTATTTATGTTGAGTGCCTATGGAATGCAATGTTAACTGGTGGTGGTACCAGGCTATGGAATGCAATGTTAACTGGTGGTGGTACCAGGCTATGGAATCCAATGTTAACTGGTGGTGGTACCAGGCTATGGAATGCAATGTTAACTGGTGGTGGTACCAGGCTATGGAATGCAATGTTAACTGGTGGTGGTACCAGGCTATGGAATGCAATGTTAACTGGTGGTGGTACCAGGCTATTAAATGCTATGTTAACTGGTGGTGGTTCCAGGCTATGGAATGCAATGTTAACTGGTGGTGGTACCAGGCTATTAAATGCTATGTTAACTGGTTGTGGTACCAGGCTATGGAATGCAGTGTTAACTGGTTGTGGTACCAGGCTATGGAATGCAGTGTTAACTGGTGGTGGTTCCAGGCTATGGAATGCAATGTTAACTGGTGGTGGTACCAGGAAATGCGATGTTGTCAGGGCTAAACTTAAGTTTAAATAATTGGATTGTTTTGGGGTTTAACCCCTGCACAACCTCACTCTCTCTACATTCCGTCCCATCCTTCCGCAGATCCGTGGTTTTGGGTTCTGTGTCTCAGTGACATGCGCTGGCTTAGGAACCAGGTGGTGGCGCCGCTGACCGAGGAACTGGTTTTCCGGGCCTGTATGCTACCCATGTTGGTGCCCTGTGCCAGCCCCCTGACCGCCATCTTCACCTGCCCTCTCTTCTTCGGAGTGGGTGAGTCCGTGTCACGTCTCAATCCTTTTGCGTTTGAAAACATGTGTTATTTTTTCATATTTTAAATTGAATTAGAACTCTTAAATTGTCTTTTTGTTTTAAGGCAATCCAAACAGTCATTGTTACTGACAGGACTGCATTGATGTAAAAGCTGCATGTTAATTCCCTATACTATATGCTATAAACACAATCTGATTTGATCTTATGTTAATTATGTGGAAGGCAAACCATTAAGGATTTTCGCCAGACCAACTGCCCTCACAAAGTCAAATTGTAATTTATATGTTTTGTGTCCATCGCAAGAATGTCCTCAATATCTGGCTAGTTGAATTTGATTAAACAAAAAAACGCACAGCTCAAGAAGTTGTTAGATAATGCATGTGAATTTGTTATACATATGTAAATTGAAAATCATTTGTAAATGGAACGTATGTATTAAAAACAAATCATTTTTGCAGCTCACTTTCATCACGTGATCGAGCTGTTGCGGTTCAGACAAGGCACCGTGTCTGGGATCTTCATGGCTGCAGGTGACAACCATTTGATTAACTACAGGTTATCAACTTCCTCTGCCTTGTGGTGGAGGAATACAGTGCTCTAGTTTCTAGAGTGTACAACACAAACAAACAAATTGTATGAAAAGTATATTCACTATTAACTGCATTTTCCATATGCCCAAAAAGCATATTCCTGTCAAATTTTGTGAGTAAATCAAGAAGCTGATTAAACAGCACGATCAGCTCCCAGGTACAACTTGTTCTGGGACAATAAAAGTCCCAGCTGATGTACGGTAGTAATATGTGCTGTTTTTGCACACAACAAAAGTTTTGAGTGAGCCTTTATTTGGCTTGCTGACTGCCGGATAGTCCATCATATGCGATTCTTTTTAAAGCCTTTTATCTTCTGTAATGCCTGATGTGAACATTAATATAAAAGTTAGTAACAAATAACACAAACTTCAGTGCTGAACACAGACAAATAAAAAAATCTTGGCTTTACCACACTTAGTATTTAGATCATTTAAAGTCACTGATATAAACATTTGATATGTAAACATGTGGATTGTACTATAAAAAAAAAATCTGTAAACTTTTCTAGACAGTCTTTAGATAAATAAAAATATGTATATAATCTTACTGATCTTCAGTCAGTAACATAACACATCAAGGACAGAAAGGTAAGGTATCAGTGAGGTAGCAGCGTTAGCAAGGCAGGTTTTGCACAATACCTAATGCTGCGCACCATCTTATTTTTTTACTCTAAAGCTTACTGTTCCTTTTTTGACACTAACGTTTCCTAGTGGCAGGATCTACCAAGCCTGAGGCCAATTTTTTGTTTAATTGCAGCCTTCGCTGTTTGAAATTCACGTTTTATCACATCGCAAATGCAATTAATCGTTCGGTCCTAGTTTGACAGCACAACCATAAGCTTACTTCAACTTAACTGGTCCACATAGTGTAATATAATCAAAGCAGTCCAGGATATTCCACCTCTGGTGATTATTGACGGTTTGTTCTAATGTTTGTATTGCAGTGTTTCAGTTTTCTTACACTGCTGTCTTTGGAGCCTACACTGCCTTCTTATTCATCAGAACAGGTGTGTGCTAGTCTGTCTTTCCCTCTGTCTTTCCCTCTGTCTTTCCCTCTGTCTTTCCCTCTGTCTTTCCCTCTGTCTTTCCCTCTGTCTTTCCCTCTGTCTTTCCCTCTGTCTTTCCCTCTGTCTTTCCCTCTGTCTTTCCCTCTGTCTTTACCTCTGTCTTTACCTCTGTCTTTACCTCTGTCTTTCCCTCTGTCGCGTCCTCTGTCTTCGCGTCCTCTGTCTTCGCGTCCTCTGTCGTCGCGTCCTCTGTCGTCGCGTCCTCTGTCGTCGCGTCCTCTGTGTCTGTTTGTCTCTCTCTCTCGTCCTCTGTGTCTGTTTGTCTCTCTCTCTCGTCCTCTGTGTCTGACTCTCTCTCTCTCTCTCTCTCGTCCTCTGTGTCTCTCTCTCTCGTCCTCTGTGTCTCTCTCTCTCGTCCTCTGTGTCTCTCTCTCTCGTCCTCTGTGTCTCTCTCTCTCGTCCTCTGTGTCTCTCTCTCTCGTCCTCTGTGTCTCTCTCTCCCGGTGTCTCTCGGTGTCTCTCTCTCTCTCTCTGTGTCTCTCTCTCTCTTGTCCTCTGTGTCTGTCTTTCTCTCCCTCTGCGTCACATCCACACATTGTAGTTTTCATGTCAGCTCTTCTCCTCATCTGGCAGGTCACCTGGTTGGACCCGTGCTGTGCCACTCTTTCTGTAATCACATGGGCTTTCCGGCCCTGAACGCAGCCCTGGAGCACCCACACCGCATCTCTGTCATCTCCTGCTATTTGCTGGGGGTCCTCCTCTTCCTCCTCCTTCTCTTTCCCCTCACAGACCCCGTCTACTACGGCCTGCCTACCCCGGTCTGCACCTTGGCCACGGTTCCCAGCTCCCTCTGCACTTCCTGATTCCCAGCTCCCTCTGCACTTCCTGATTCCCAGCTCCCTCTGCACTTCCTGATTCCCAGCTCCCTCTGCACTTCCTGATTCCCAGCTGCCTCGGCACTTCCTGATTCCCAGATGCCTCCCTTCTGTACACGGACCAAACAACAAACACCGCCTCGATCGGGCCAAAGGACCATCAGTCCACATGGTCCAAAAACACGGGGTGCCTGAACTCTTCGGTGGTGCCTGCTCTGATTGGCTAGCTCTGTGGGGGGAAGGTGAGGGTGTGTTCAGGTACGGACGTTCAGTTCCATGGACTGTGTCTGTCATGGCTGCTACGAGGAGCGGTAGAGTCAATTAGCCATTCCTTTTGATCAGATTACATTGACTTCTTCAGCGAGTCAACATGTGGTTTGTATTTTAGGCTTAACAGGGAAGACTAGCCCAGTCGCAAATCGCTATATGTGCTAAAACAGTCTGGTGGGTAACGTCATTCACAAGTTCTCGATGCTGAGTAAGACGTTTATGTATATACATTTGCATGGTTCGATATTGCTTTTTGTTTCATTTGTAGGGGGCTGTATGGTGGGGGGGCAGGGTTAAGATTTTTATAATTTTAAAGTGTAAGATATGTGCACTCTATTTTTTTCAGGACCTCTACTTAGACAGTTTAGCCACGGTACACTCTGGCCCACGTTTTAATCGTCCAGAAAGCCGTTCTTTTCCCGTGCTGACGATGCCAGGCAGTGTTGGTGTTCATTGAAATCACCAACGCTACAGTCTTTACCCAACCCTGTATTCTGTCACTCGCGCACTTCAGTTGACACACATTCCACATTTCCATTCCAAGTCATGCAGCTTGATGGCTACAATCGCTCAGTGAAGGGTTCCCTAAATAGGAAAAGAAAATCGGACTCCCAGTTATCGAAGGTCGCTACGACCTAGTGAAACTAGCGGTATTACCCGGAGTTTTACCCTGGGATGTCATTTTGCTTTAACCTCTCTGTTTACTCGTTAACCAAGGAAAGCCATTGAGCCAGTCTCTGTTCGTACGGTCTCCTCTTTCCGTGGCTTTTAACACTCAGGTGTAGTTGTGCGTATGCTGCTGGGTATGCTGCTGCGTGCGTATGCTGCCGCGTGCGTATGCTGCCGCGTGCGTATGCTGCCGCGTGCGTATGCTGCCGCGTGTAAACCCAAGCGCCGTTTTACCACTACTTTTCATGCTGCTACAGATTGCAATATGGATGTCAGTCATGGCGTCCCATCCGCATTGCCATGAACACTCACTCACACAGATTCACATTTAAAAACCCTGTCTAAACGTAATGCCAAAACCGTTGACTTAATTTTTACCTTGTAACTCAACCCTAATATGACTCCTAATCCCTACTCTGTAACTCAACCCTAATATGAATCCTAATCCCTACTCTGTAACCCAAACCTAACATGAATCCTATCTCTACCCTCTAATTTAACCCTGACATGAAATCCAATCCCTACCCTGTAACCCAACCCTCATATAAATCCTAATCCCTAATCTATATTTTAATCCTAACTAAACATATATCCTAAACCAAAACCCTAAACTTTAATTTGCCTTTTGTCAATGCAATATTTTGTTGTCCTTGTTTTACTGTCAGTAAAATACATAAAAAATACACACAGACACACACACAAACAAAGCTATACTCCAACAGAAGCTATTGTACAGACAACTCGGCGCCAATGTTTATTCACTGACTCAACGTAAACGTGTTCTTTGCGTCGTCTGAAACGACATCATATTTATTTGAACAGACTGATTAGCTCAGTGCGTTGCGTGCGCCCAATAGACATTAGACACGGTGTAGTTTAGGTGGACATTCTTCTTCGTTTAAAACATTTCTAAATTAATTAGATTTAGGTTGTCAGAGATTTTAAAGCAGATTTATATTTTTCAGTTTAATTTGCCAGGTGTGAAACTGGCTTTATCGACCGGAGTCCCTGAATGTATTCAAGATGGATTTGAGGCAAATTAATTCGCTGGTCAGTTTATCATAAGCCTTCACTGTATTTATTTGGAACCATGTTTCCGGAGATCTCTACAGAACCACAAAAGTGCACACAGAACGTCTGTTTTGTGAAGTGTTTGACGTTGACTGTGAGGTTATGTCGGCATGTGTACTGTATAAGTGATAACAGTGGCATTACATCGTGGTTCCACTCTTTAGCAATAACACGTTGTGGAAAAGGACCAAAATCAGGGAATTTTCTGTGATTGATATGTGTATATAAATATATGTGAATTGATCTGGTTTTAGGCCTTCTGTTGCGTGCAGGGGAAAGATAATATGCCCATGTGCTCTGAGGTTTGACATTAGAATATTGATCATCCAGTACTTGGAGTAGATGTCTTGTTATATTTGAGCCAGCCCCAGATGGGTCGTACAGGTTCCCTTCCCTGTTGTCACTGACCAGGGTTGTGTGGAACCCCCTGACTAACTGTCATTACCGTAACTGCACAGTAGGGGGCACCAGAGTATCGTCCTCGGCAGTCTTGCTGTATAAATGTGAAGCACAAATGCCTGTAATTTTCACACTGTCTGTTCCTTAGGTCTCTCTGATTGGAGGTGATCCGTCACTTGAAAATACACTTATCTTTAGTTTCTTCTTGCCGGATCAAGCCTAATTCAACAATGAGGATGGCAGGGGGAATATGAGTGTTTTTTTTTTTTACCTTAACACTTGTGCAGATGGCTACCTTTTCTCGTTTGAGTTCTGAATTTATCTGAGAACTTTCTGTGAGTGTTTTGTACTAAAGATTCAAATTATATTTCAATGTTGGAAGTCAGATAATTTACCTTTAATTAGCATTTGAACTGACCGTTGTGTTCCAGTGAAAATGCTGACTGACACGTTCAAGTAACTGCTCGATTTACGTGTACGCGAACAAATAGGTGACACGATCGTGTCAAACCGGTTCACCTGTCGGGTCAAGAAAGATGTTGAGGAGTGGAGAGACCTGGATGTTCAGTCAACTAGTTTCTGATTCTCACAAATAATCAACACTGTATGCTTTTGAGAGAAATGTATTTTTGTAACTAGACTGTCAATGTTTTGTGTCGCATGAAAATTGCTGTTCACATTTTATTTTCCTGTAATCGACTTGAATCTATAGTAATATAAGTATACTACACTTGCAAAGAATCACATCCCTTAGCTGTTGAACACGGGACACCTTTTCACATGTTTTTCTTTCTAATGTGTACTAGCCAAACAATCACATATACAATACTTGTGTAGGGACACACAAATATATTTTTTCAACTTAATATGTGTGGTAGAAGAGTGGTAGGCTATAGTATTGATTTTTGAAATAGTTGAGTACATTAATTGACTGGCATAGTTGTGTAACTAAAACAATTTGAAGTGAAAAGGTTTATCCAGATATTTATATTCAACACAATATTTTGTAATGCATCTATTTTGGGGACATGGACTTCAATGTCTTTATATGTGCATGTATATTTTCGACCACACAATGTGCAATGCAATTTTACAATGTACCGAACAGTGTTTTATGATGACAATCTTTTATGGGATCTTATAGAAATCACACCTTGAGAGAACTTCAGCAATTTGTAAATAAATTAGCACATTTTATAAATGTTCTCTCGTCGTCATTTGGCTTGTTTGTGTGTGTCTATCACTTGAACCTTAAACTGGAACTTTTAACTCCTTGATCTGCTGGCAATTTATTTAGGGCCCTTTATGTGTGTTGGATTTGTTTTGAATGTCTGCTATCCAATATCCCAGACTCTTGTTTATGGTAACATATCAGTGTCTGGTGTTCACAGAGAACGATGTGTTGCTGGAAATGAGCCAACCGTATCAGCTAGACCAATCGGTCATATTCATCCAGATCAATTTCCTTAATCTACCCTCATACAAATACATGGGTTGAGCAACCACGGTTCATGTGTTAGACAGTCGTTTCCGTGCCATTGTGGAAAAAAAACGCCTACAAATGAATCCTTTCTACAGATGATTTATCCATTAGTTAAAGGCAGGTTTTATTTCCGCGGTGCTTCGGACACTTTTGCACAAAAAGTTGTTCCGTTTCTTTGTGCCGGGGAAGCTCAGTGTCGTGATTCGGCCCGCGGGCCATAGTTTGCCCCACTCCTGGTTTAGATTGTAGAAACATTGATTTGTCATCTGTGTCCTATTTTGTCACCCACAAATTATCGTGTTATTTTGATTATAAGTGTGTCGTCTCCGTTCGGTGGTTCTGATTACTTATCCGTCTTCAGCGTGTTCGACTCGTCTGTGTCTGACAAATTGGCTTCCTTTTTTGTTGTAAACAATATTATATTTATTATTCCACCTGTGTTGTCCGCTGTGCCAAGTAGACCGTTTTACCTTCACCCTCATCTCCGTCTCCAGGTTTTCACAAAAATTTTGCTCATGTCTATGTTCTTCCTTTAAGCTATATCTCTCTCTTGTTGCCGAGCTGTGAATCTGGCATCGTCAAGGTCTCAAGGGAAGACCCTGACATCACTCTCCATCTCACTCAGCTAAAAAAAGCAATACGACTTAATAAATAATCGTTTCAATCGAACAGTTCGCCTGCAGTTCCTAACGCAATCAGTGCGGAATCCTCCAATGTTGATCTCATGAAAATGGGGAGCCGCTGGTCGGAAAGAAATACTGACGCTTAATGCCAAGATTATGTGTGTGGCATATTTGTGGAGGTATGTGTGTACTACTCTAGTTTCTTTCTGTCTACAGGCCTACTTTGAAAGCGGTGCAGATTATGGGGTACCTAGCAATACAAAAGCTTGGTATTTTAATAGAATCACAAGTAATCGGCGACCTTTTACGGAACCAAACATAAAATAGACATTAAATATGCAGATATAATAAACAAAAGAATGTAAATAAGCTCAATAAATTGGTTAGTATTGATGTATATGATATAACCTGGTGTGTTGTTTTTCACTGAGTGTGTCCTTGAACCTTCCAGATGTAATGTTTTTTATGTTCTCTGTAAGTCCTAACCCAACCCAGGCCCTCTTCACCGTGCTCTCAGCGTGCAGTAAGTCAGAAGCCGACAGTTTGATAGAAACCACTGGGAAGTACACAAATGCTTTGCAGTTTAAGTCCAACGGCGACACGTGGTGGAAAAGCCAGTCATCCTGGGGAGATTCAGTCATCTGGAAATACAGAAATACCTCGAAGACACCCCTTCCAATGTCCATTGTGAAGCACTGCATACAGTTCGCGACTGTTACTGAATTGGAATGGTTTGGTCTATGGCCTGACATATTTTTATCCCTGCTTTCCTCCATCACTCACTTCCTCCGTCACAGTGTGTTCTTTTCGGTTTCTTCAAGCCTGACTACCTGGGTACTCAGACTCCCATTTGCGAGGCCGTCACTTTTGTTCCTTGATTCTGATGAGGATCTGTGCAATTGAAGTGATATTAAAGGTTAAGGACTGGTGGATGCAAGAAAAGAGAGAGAGAAAACATTCATATGATGGGAGAGAATTCAAAAAAGGATTTGAGTAAGATACTTAATACAGCTGTGTCTGTGTTTGTGTGTGTCTGTGTCGGTCTGTGTCTGTGTCTGTGCAAGCACATGCAAAGGACGTACTGGTGAAAGAGGAACACCGAAAAATTTGTCTGGAAATCGATAATATGAGCATGTTTTTATTACCCGATCTTCACCTCTCAAAAGCACTTGGAGCTGTTCACTGAACTTTTAACCCCACTGTCATCATGAAGACTGGAGGATTTTGGCGTGCGCCTGGAAAAATAAGTCAGTAGTCTGTTATCAAACAACCTATTGCCTGCAGCGGAACCCTCATCGGTCTGTAAGCCGGTGGGGCAGCGGTCCGTTGACTGGCTTTTCGTACACATAGGATACAGATGGCCCATCTGGACTCAACCAGGAGGAGTACACCCGTGTGTGCTGGGGTGAGGTGGTCTGTTGGTGAATGCTGCCTGGCCTGCTTGCCGCTCTGCTGTCTATCCTATGAACGACTGGTGGGTGACACTGAAAAACCAACTAACAGTCAGAGGTACTGTGTAGGTCACTGTACTGTTCTGTGACTAGGACACACACACACACACTCCCCAGGGGCCTGATGATCGTGTGATACTGAGAGGACAGAGTCTCATGTCCCACACGCTACGTGTCTCTGACCTGCTGTTGTGAGTACCATGGCAACACGTACTCCGTGTGTAAAATCAGATATGTGAACTCGCCGCCCGCGTACAGGGAATACAAAATGCTACTTTCACCCGACGACCGACGTTTACGGGGAGGAGATGTCCAGGTTGTGAAAAGAAAAGGATTTTGTCGAATCTGCTGAGAAAGGCGTTAAAACGATTCAGAAAAAATGAGGAAAAGCAGTAGTCGCTGTTTCTTTAAAGGATGCTTAGTGACTCACTCCTATTTTTATAAATATGAATATTCTACCTGGTGTGATCTAGCTGGTGTGAGTTTTGCTCTAAAGCTTTCCCTGAGGCGTTCCATTTGCGTTCTTATTTACACCGGGCTAATACAGTAGAAACAGTAGGAATTCATGTAGCCTGTGTTTCAGCACACAGCGTCAATGAGATCCTGCTGCCACATTGTTCCTCAGGGCCCGAGGATATGAAGGCAGTCTGCCGTCCGTGGTCTGTAACCCGGAGTGTTTACTTAACACGCTCACTGTTGGTTCCACTCACATCACTTTCTCAATACTGACGCACACAACTCCGATGAGCACACAAGCACGCACACGCAGACACAGGTAGATGCACGCAGACACACACAGACACACGCAGATACACGCAGACACACACAGACACACACAGACACACGCAGACACAGGTAGATGCACAGGTAGATGCACGCAGATACACGCGGACACACGCAGACACAGGTAGATGCACGCAGATACACGCGGACACACGCAGACACACGCGGACACACGCAGACACACACGGACACACGCAGACACACGCAGACACAGGTAGATGCACGCAGACACACGCAGACACACGCAGACACACACAGACACACACAGACACACACAGACACACACAGACACACACAGACAGGTCTCTTTATGATCACATACGTGCACAGGGCTTATTCTTCCACAGGGCTGAGAATGCGGAAATTTTTCCGGTCCGTTGTGAGAGACCTGTGGTGGGGAACAGCTGTCCGCTCAGTGCCCAGACGTGTCAAGTGTGTTTGTTATGGAGAGAGAAGTGTGCCCCACCTGCGCCCGTCTTCATATCTCAGCTGGGACAGGACGGTGTCAGAGTTTTAATTATGGGTCCGTTATGTACCGGGATTCACACAGCTTCTCGGTGTAACTGACATCCTGGCACTCCATCCATATCACCGGGTGAATGGCATGCAGATGGAGGGCCTTCCTGCTTGCTTAAGAGCCTCTCAAGGGCCACTGAACCCAGCCACTGGTTCATGTTTAAAAGTCGAAGACACAGGAGGGTTTTCAGTCTTCCAGCAGGAAACCAGAATTCATATTTGAATGTTAAAAAAATCCTGGAAAGTCAACGGTTGGACGTGGATGTAGATTCAGACCTTGCTGGCTGTGTTTTTGTCTGGTTCTTAAGACCCGTCCACGTTCACCTACACTCAACGGTTTCAATTACTTCAGTGCAAAACACTTAGTTGTTGTTCGGAAAATCGGAAGGCTGCAATCTTTAGGTGAGTAGGAATGTTTTTAAATAAACAGGACGGTTTGCAGAATGTGATTTGGCATTTGTAATCCCAGTCGCCTTACTGGACTGGTCGGATGAATAGGACACACATCGGGAAAACAAGGAGGAATGTTAAGCTCCGTAACTGTCTGTTTCTCCAGGGTGATCTTACAAATGACTCCTAATTCAATTCAGGGAGGCAATGGAGCTTGTGTAGTGTGATGACCACCTAACCAGGCCTACATGCGGCTCTTCGCTCTTCGCTCTTTGCTCTTCTCTTTAAGGTCTGTTGCCGTGGTGCCGGTTGTCATGGGGGAGTGATGGAAAAGGAACACGCCACTCTGAAAATTTAATTCCAGTGATTCTCGGGAGGCCGTGAATACGCGAATGGAGAAGATGGGCTGGCATTGAAGACAACACTGTACTGTAATATAATCTGGACCGAAGGTGGGACATTGGCTCACCTTTAGGTATTTTAAGGAAGTGTTAATGTGAACCTAAGTCCAGGTAAGCCTATGGTCCCATGTGAATAGCGACAACTTGGGCCAGGGCCAAAGAGGGTTTCCTTGCTATGTTTCTTGGAAACGTGGTGGAAGTAGCTGACTACTGATCGGAGAGATCTATTTTGATTATGGAAATAAAGACACCACAACTGTAACTGTGATTAATAATGTAGCGGAAAAAGGTTGCAATCAGACTACAGATGCTTTGGAACAACTACATGATTACGTTGCAGGTAGAAGAATGAGAAAATGAAAGCACGATCTGCTAAGAGTGCACTTCCTTCCAACTCACTGGGCTAATTACAGTTGATTCGATGTCTGCATATATATCCTAGACCTAATAAAGGAATTCAGTATGACGGACAGAACTCTGAAACCCAACAACACATTGATTTGGAAAGTGTGTGTGTTTATACGCAGTTATCGAACACACAGAACTCTATTGTGACTGCATGGGGGGAGTTGAGAATAACGGCACACTATTAGAGTAGGGATCCAGAAAGGGTTCGTTGCATATCAGCATCAGAATGAGCCTCAGAATCAGAATCAGCCTCAGAATCAGCCTCAGAATCAGTCTCAGAATCAGAATCAGCCTCAGAATCAGCTTCAGAATCAGCCTCAGAATCAGCTTCAGAATCAGCCTCAGAATCAGCTTCAGAATCAGAATCAGCCTCAGAATCAGCCTCAGAATCAGCCTCAGAATCAGCCTCAGAATCAGCCTCAGAATGAGCCTCAGAATCAGCCTCAGAATCAGCCTCAGAATCAGCCTCAGAATCAGAATCAGCCTCAGAATCAGCCTCAGAATCAGTCTCAGAATCAGCCTCAGAATCAGATATATATAAATAATTAGCCTTATAAAACACTAATACAGTTTACCAATGGAATAATCACGATTAAAAAATGAATATCCATGGAAAATACAACAACATAAATGGAGGAGGTGAAGCGGTATTCACATCGAAAACATGTTCTGAACGTTCACTTTGTCTCACTGAGAATTTGACAATTTTACGAAGCGGGCAAATTTTCAATGAGAGCTGATGAAGATGAATTTCATTGGATTACAGAGGCTTAGAAACACCCCCTCTAAACGTGATGCAATGTGGACCATGCCTTAGATCTTATTAACGTTCTCGTGCGTCTCCGTTCCCCCAGTTTCTACTTGACCACTGCTTATAGGCTGGATGACCGTAACAGGATGGTGAAAATGTTGCTATGTGACAATCACCTTTGATAGGCAACTAGTGTGAGTGGATAAAAATGTTAACACAGCTTACCACTTACAGAGTACTGGTCCATACATCCAGTATATTTACCAGGATATTTGGGAAGATAGGAGAAAGGCTCTTCTGTGCGAAGGTGAATGGTCTGTGGAAACCAGTCCTGACCACCATGTCACATGTTTTCTGTCCAGTAATGAGTGATTGGAGTCAGAAGCTTTCCATGACCTTCCTAAATGAGCAGGAAAGAAAAGAAGCTGTGTTAATATCCCTACCTGAGCCCTGTGTTGTGTTTCTGTTGCGTGGGGCATCCAGAAATGACAGACCAATATTAAATTCCAGTCTCACATCAGTGTTTGTGTAAAGTGGAGAGATTATATCTCCACACTGGCCTGGGAACGCCTCGGGATTCCCCAGTCAGAGCTGGTTAATGTGGCCAGGGAAAGGGAAGTTTGGGGTCCCCTGCTAGAGATAAGCGGTTGAAGATGAATGAATGACATCAGTGTTTGTCCCTTTGTCCAAGGGGAAAAAAAGTCTTTAGGCAATGTAAAGGGGAATGTCTATTTGTCAGGAAAATGAAATAAGCTCCTCTAGGTCTTTTTAAGAAGTCATAGAAAATTCCTCATGGAAATTATGATTTGAGAGCTTTAGAGTCATCCCTGTCTCAGCCAAAAGGAGTGACAAAAGGCATTAGATACATAGCATCAACAAACAACAAAATGCTTCTGCTTCATGACAGCTATAAGAAAAGCAGAAAATGTGTGAGTCTGAGTGTGTGTGGGTGTTGGTGCCCTTTCATGTCTCTGGGTGGACATATTTGGATATGTGATGTGTGAGAGGTGAGGAGATGGTTGAGCAATAGACAGGATCTGCAGATATTTGCTGCCAAAGCCAAGGATTCACTTGGGTGTTAGTTTTATAAGGGAGGTAATGTTTGATCTGGGAGGTAACATGTATGATATAGAAGGTAACTTGTATGATATAGGAGGTAACTTGTATGATATGGGAGGTAACTTGTATGATATAGGAATTAACTGGTTCAATCTGGGAGGTAACAGGTATGATATGGGAGGGAACATGTATAATATGGGAGGTAACTTGTAGGATATAGGAGGTAACTTGTATGATATGGGAGGGAACATATTTAATCTGGGAGGTAACATGTATGATATAGGAGGTAACGTGTATAATATGGGAGGTAACGTGTATGATATGGGAGGTAACTTGTTCAATCTGGGAGGTAACAGGTATGCTATGGGAGGAAACATCTTTTATTTAGGGGGTAATATGTTTTATATGGGAGGTAATATGTTTTATATAGGATGTAATATGTTTTTAAATGGGAAGTAATATGTTTTATTTGGGAGGTAATATGTTTTATATGGGAGGTAATATGTTTTATATGGGAGGTAATAGGTTTTATATGGGAGGTAATAGGTTTTATAAGGGAGATAATATGTTTTATATGGGAGGTAATATGTTTTATATGGGAGGTAATATGTTTTATATGGGAGGTAATATGTTTTATATGGGAGGTAATATGTTTTATATGGGAGGTAATATGTTTTATATAGGGGGTGATATGTTTTATATGGGAGGTAATATGTTTTAAATAGGGGGTAATATGTTTTATATGGGAGGTAATATGTTTTATATGGGAGGTAATATGTTTTATATAGGGGGTAATATGTTTTATATGGGAGGTAATATGTTTTATATGGGAGGTAATATGTTTTATATGGGAGGTAATATGTTTTATATAGGGGGTAATATGTTTTATATGGGAGGTAATATGTTTTATATAGGAGGTAATATGTTTTATATGGGAGGTAATATGTTTTATATGGGAGGTAATATGTTTTATATGGGAGGTAATATGTTTTATATGGGAGGTAATATGTTTTATATGGGAGGTAATATGTTTTATATGGGGGGTAATATGTTTTATATTGGAGGTAATATGTTTTATATGGGAGGTAATATGTTTTATATGGGAGGTAATATGTTTTATATAGGAGGTAATATGTTTTATATGGGAGGTAATATGTTTTATATAGGAGGTAATATGTTTTATATGGGAGGTAATATGTTTTATATAGGGGATAATATGTTTTATATGGGAGGTAATATGTTTTATATAGGAGGTAATATGTTTTATATGGGAGGTAATATGTTAATATGTATATCCTGGCAGTATGTGATTAGCATTCACCTGTTTTCTCTCTTTTTCCCACCTAACTTTCCTCTAATTCCCTCAATAATTTATTTTTCACCACACTGCAGAGTTTAGATTTAATTTAATGATTTATTAAAGAAGACGACAGTAATAGAAAAAAATAATCATGCATGCACACACGCACTCATTCACTCACTCACACGCTCACGCACTCACTCACGCACTCACTCGCTCACTCACATGCTCACGCACTCACTCACGCACACACTCACGCACACACTCACGCACACACTCATGCACGCACCCACACTCACACGCGCACTTACACGCACGCACACACACACGCGCTTACTTACACGGACACGCGCACGCTCACACACTCGCACACACACGCTCACACACGCTCACACACTCACAGGCTTGCACACACGTGCACGCACACACACACGCGCACACACACATTCCAGCTATGCTCATCTTTGTTATCAACACTGACAGCTCCTTCTATAATAACTTCGCATGCCAGAAAATCCCCTCCAAATTTACACTCCACATCCATCCATACGGTTGGTATTTTGGGCTCTGATATGAACATGGCGTCTCTTATCCTGGTCCAGCTTCCAGAGTGGACCGCTTGGTGGCATACGTTCATCTCAGGCCCAGCGTGCAGGAGGAGACTGGAAGCTACGGCTGACTGCTGCTGTTCCTTGTGTGAGACTGTGAAGTTCATTGCCCCGATCACAGCTGCTTATCCTGTCACGTCCCTGTTGCCAGTAGATGTCTTGTGGACGTGATTTGTTTGAGGTCAACATTTCTAATGTGGGGTTGGGGCGTGTCTTAATGGAGTTATTTAATTGTGTGTTTCAGTTATTGCATCCACTAGTCATGTGAGATAATGACAAGGATTTCTCTCTGCCTTATAAGAGCCAAACATTTTTTCCCCAGTTTCGCGAATCAATGCCACCTCTGCTATTAGATCAGTATTTCATTTGATTTCATTTCACAATACAAGCATGCAACGGACCCAGCCCTGGTCTTGCTATGTACATGTCTTATGTGTACGTGTGTTATTTGTACATGATTTATGTTGAATATGAGAAATTTGTCTTTGGCTTGGGGGGGGGATCCCAAGGAAAGTGCATTTCAAAAAATTATACTGTATATATTATAAAAACAACTGCCTGCAGAGAGAAATTCCTTTCAGCAGTTTTGTGTTAGAGGCATTTCAATATCCTGTGAAATCTTCGGCTATCACGACAGGGCCCTTCAGCTTGGACGGAAAATCCGGTATCAAAGAAAAGCGGCTCAGTTTGGATGTGGAAATGAACCTCTTTTTCTGAAGTAAAGGAACGCGCAAAGTTTTCAAGGCCAGTCAAGAAATTCTGCTAAACATTTCCGTGTGTCACGACACACACTCATAACAACACAACGTTGTATTGAAACAATTCCGATTATTGGCCGTTTGTGAAAATCTTACGGTCAGTACAATTCAACAAAAAATATTTTTGTTATCCCGTCATCTTTTAAAACTCAAAACCCCCGGTCTGTCCGGCCCTCTTTGTAAGCACATGTATTTTTGATGACAGGTTAAACTTGAAAAGTGTGATGTATTTTATCAGTATGTGAGGACCAGACGTCTCTCCCTCCCTCTGTCCCTCTCTATGCCAGTATTGGCACTTCCCCCTGTCAGCAGAGAGACAATCAAAGACATTCACTGCATCTGAGGCTTCTCCGCACCTGTGTTTGGTTGGGCATTTAGCCCCTGTATTTAACCCGGCCTCATTCTGTTGGTGATTGTGGGATCATTGTTTGTACGTGTTGGATGTACGTACAGAGGTACGTTTTCCTGTTCGAAGTTTCTGATCGTCTGTTTGTTGTTTTCGTGAGACCCGAAGTGTTTTCGGTATTAGTCTGAGTCGTTAAATAAAGACTTTATTATAGAATTCTCTGCGCCTGTGTCTGCTACCTGCCTGTGAGCCAGACGTGACAGTATGATCCCACCAAGAGGGACGCAGCAGAGAAGGAAAGGCTGTTCAGGGTACCGGCTGATCTTCGCCGGTGCGCGTTTCGACCTTGACCACCTCTTCCTCCACGACCATCCGCCCCACCACCCATCTGGGTACCGGTGAACTATAGAGTCATGCGGCATGGGAGAGAGCCACTCAGCCCTGAGTCCGAGTGGGAGTCCGAGTGGGAGTCCGAGTGGGAGTCCGAGTGGGAGGAAGAGTCGGAGGATGAGTACGGCTGGGATGCCTACATCCGACGGCTGAGCACCGCATTACCTCCCGGAGCTCTTGGCCGCCACTCCACAACCCTGGAGGGTTGACACCCCGCAGCCCAAGATGGCTGCCGAGCAGTGTTGGGCAGTAACGCGTTACTAGTAATTACTAGTTACTTCAAATTACTCGTAATGCGTTACTCTAACGCAGTTACTTTTGACAGTAAATAATACTGTAACGCATTACTTTTTAAATAAATTAACTCCGTTACCATATGGTGCGTTGTCCGTTATTTTGTCCGTTACTTTTTTTTTGCCTAACCTGTTGTGCGTGTTTCCGATTATTCAAGTATATGCGGCAGTCATGCCGAGTCAAGGCGAGAGCAAGACGAGATTCTCAAAGTGGAAATGTATGCTCATTATTTCACTTTAGTTGAACATAAAGACAAAAACCTTTTAATAAAATGTAAGCTGTGTCTTACTGGTTCGTAGGTCCTATCTACTGCGATAAACAGCAACTCCAATTTGTCGAAGCACCTCCAGAAACGACATGCCTCGACACACTCGAAATGAATCAAGCCCCTCCAGCCAAACAACAGCGATTTTATTCGGACTTTTAGCCAGGGATAGATCAACAAAAAACTATTGCACATTTTCGCAGTATGTTGTTGAAAAGTTAGAACACTAATTGTATGCATAATAAAATGCATTACGTTGTATTGCTATGAAAATTGCTGTTCTTTTTTGTTTGTTTTGAATTTTTTATGTCGTATACAACAGCTTATTCAATTCGGAAATCATTGTGATTATCACAGTGGTGTAGTGGTGCGTATACGCAGGTATACGGCGTATGCCCACCTCTGAGGAGAGGGATTTACAGTAGGCTATACCTCCAAAAAGATGACTGACCGTATGGGTCTACCCAACTCTAATAAATCAGATTCAGTAGCCATAAATCTACAGGGCTTGGATTTCGTTGCTGGATTGCGGGGATTGCCCGTAAACCATTCCCGCAAAGTTAGTTTTTATAGTGCGAGAAAATCCCGCACAAACATATTTGCTTAATTCATCTCAGACCGTGGTTGGATATTCGATATTGGATATTCAACGGATAGTCGGAGGCCGAGATCAGGTCCGGTTTTCCCGCAAGCAGCCACACTACACCACGGTGATCGACCGACAGAAACCTCCGTGTGTGCATACAGTTAGGGACCGTCAATAAAGTACAAGTCTCAACGTTATTAATTCAATAGCTGTTTAACCATTTGGCCTTGAACCTTCAAATCACTGTCAGATTGTTTTATAGAGGACACACACATTTTGCACAGCTTTGATTTTTTAAAGGAAATTGTGTATAAGAGACGTTTAATAAACATTTAAAATTTTTAAAAATCTATCTTTTTTGTGAAATCACTTGAAAACCTTAATTTACTTTCATATTGTGTGTGCTCTCGTTTGTGTCCATGGCGTGCTGACCAAGGCGCGTGATTGAGATCTCTAAATTCACAGTATACCCACCAGACACCACTACAGCACTGGATACATATATTCAGTTTTTGCTAGTCTGAAATAGTTTAAAATAGTGTTTAAAACGTACTTTCTGTTTTGTGTTTGTATAGACCATAACGCATAAAAGGACGTTCTTTAAAAAAGTAACTGAAAAAGTACTTTTAACAGTAATGCATTACTTCTTGGTGTAAGTAATCAAAAAAATAATTGAGTTACTTTTGAACAAAGTAACTAGTAACTGTAACTAGTTACTATTTCTTAGTAACTAGCACAACACTGCTGCCGAGTTGCCGTATCGTCACCCGCCCACCCCCCGCTCGAAGGTCGAGCCATTGCCTTTTCTGGACATTCCCCGGAATTTTTTTTGGGGGGAGGGGCGCAGATCCGAGGCCGAATTGGAGGTCCTGTTAGGTCTTTCTGTCCTGCCCGAGACCAGTTTTTCTGTCCTTCCCGAAACTGGGTCTCCTGCCGTGCCTGAGCCTGTCTCGGCCCCCTGTGAGCCTGTCTCCTCCCCCTGTGAGCCTGTCTCCGCCCCTGTGAGCCTGTCTCCGCCCCCTGTGAGCCTGTCTCCGCCCCCTGTGAGCCTGTCTCCGCCCCCCGTGAGCCTGTCTCTGAGCCCGTCTCCGCCCCCGTCTCTGAGCCCGTCTCCGCCCCCGTCTCTGAGCCCGTCTCCGCCCCCCCGTCTCTGAGCCCGTCTCCGCCCCCGTCTCTGAGCCCGTCTCCGCCCCCCGTCTCTGAGCCCGTCTCCGCCCCCGTCTCTGAGCCCGTCTCCGCCCCCCGTCTCTGAGCCCGTCTCCGCCCCCGTCTCTGAGCCCGTCTCCGCCCCCGTCTCTGAGCCCGTCTCCGCCCCGTCTCTGAGCCCGTCTCCGCCCCCGTCTCTGAGCCCGTCTCCGCTCCCCGTCTCTGAGCCCGTCTCCGCCTCCCGTCTCTGAGCCCGTCTCCGCCCCCGTCTCTGAGCCCGTCTCTGAGCCCGTCTCTGAGCCCGCCCCCGTCTCTGAGCCCGTCCCCGTCTCTGAGCCCGTCCCCTTCTCCACTGTACCTGTCCTCGATCCCGTCCTTGTCACTGTCCCCGATCCCGTCCTTCCCACTGTCGTCGTTCCCGTCCCACTCACTGTCCCCGATCCCGTCCTAGCCCCCCTCTTCGATCCCGTCCTAGTCCCCCTCTTCGATCCCGTCCTTGTCCCCGTCCCTTCGCCCGTCCATGCTCAGTTTCCTTCCTCCTACTGCCCTTGGGAGTTTTTGGGCGCTGCAGGTGCAGCGCATAGAGGGGGAGGGGGGTACTGTGAGGACCAGAGGTCAATCCCTCCCTCTCTATGCCAGTATTGGCACTTCCCCCTGTCTTCCACCTGCTACCTGCCTGTGAGCCTGACGTGACACAGTAATTCCAAGCTTGACAAACATTTATTTTCATTGTATATTTTTTCTACATTGTCTACAATTTATAAATACATTTTTTGCATACATTCATTGTTGGTATGGAATCAGTGTTTTGCTAGGCCATTTTAATATAATTAATAATATTCTACCATCCAACAGAAGATATTTTTATTTGTAATTATACGTCAATATAACATCCCTGGAGAGTGGGTGTGGCTCAAATCTACTGTTTAATCCTCTTAGTTAAAACCTTGGCTCTGTCTAGGGAGACAGCTTGTCACTAGATTCCGCTCCTGATGAAGTGTTGTCATTTTGACCTGTCAGAACTGATAACCCTGCAATGACTGTGCGTTTGTGTGTGTGTGTGTGTGTATCAATGTGTGTAGGTGTGTGTCCGTTACAGTAACAGCTGGAGAATATTTTGCATTCACACCTAAATTACACAGACAGTCCTATCAATATCGCATTTGGTTGCGTCGGCGAAGGAATTTTCTGAAGCGCCGTCTCATTTCCTCCAGAGGCCACAGCCAAGGCACTATCTTACAGCCTTACAGAGAGGTGACCCACTGAAGTATTTCCTCCCCACCACAATAAAAACAGTCCCCTGGATTTGAACACTCCCCCCACAACACTTTTCTACACGGAGGGGAACGTACCGCTCGAGGGGTCTTGCCTCCCTGCCCTGAAGTCATCCTTCTCCCCCAGATGGAGTTAGGTTTGGGGGGTTGGGGGTATGACGACGGGGTCCCTGGGGGTCAACATTTGGATTGGATTAGGTACCGCGTTTGGTTCTAAACCTGTAGGTGTGTACGGAACCCACAGGCACATGTTTGCGGTCCGTGATGTCATCCTCTCTCAGCCAATCCGTGTGTGGTTCAAACACAGGGTCTATACTTACCAGCCATTGGGAACCAAGCTGACCACCAGTCTTAGTTCATGCCTTGCTGAGTTTCTGAAAAGTACGCTTGCTAGAGGGTTAAGTACGCTTGCTAGAGGGTAAAAGTTTGACCGTTTTTTCCCATCCCTACTATTTGACCACCAATTGACATTTATTCGGTTCCCGGTGTAGCTTTGGATGTTCATATAGCTCTGTCCCCAGTTGTTATATTGTCTGGGTAGTAGACAATGTTTTTGGTTCTCTGTAAGACTTTCAATGGCTATTGGAGAAGAAAGGTCCCTTAGTGGTCTTTTCCAATAAATCAGTGCTCTTACCGCAGTCACAGCACCCAATGTAACCATAGCAATACAGACTGTATTTTGGTATACTATTGTCGTACTGCTTCAGGGTAATGACAAAGGCAGTCATACGTTAGGTACATTTACAGTTGTTTATGCAATATCAATGTAAAGGATCTGAAAAGCTCTCAGTGGACTTGAATGCGTATGTGTATGAACGCGTGTGTGTGTATTTGTGTGTGTGTGTGTGTGTGTGGGTGTCTATGTGTGTATATGTTTGTATGTGTGTGTGTGTGTGTATTTGAGTGGGTCTTTGTGTCTGTGTGTGTGCATATGTTTGTGTATTAGTGTGTGTGTGTGTGTGTGTTTCAAACGGACACCGGCTGACACTCTCATAATTGATAATCAGTTTCGTCTGTCACTTCTACATAACGGTTAACGAGCCACATATGACAGTGCTCCAAACCTCTCTCACAATAATGTGCCAAAATAAACGTCTCCATTAATCACACGCTTTCTCGTTATATAAATGGTAAATGCTGCGCTTTTATCCAAAGCGCTTTACAGATCCTGCGTCACATTCACCCATTCACGACCGCGTCTACCATGCAAGGCGACTGCAGGCTCGCCAGGAGCAGCTGGGGTTATGTGTCTTGCTCATGGACACCTCGACAATTTCCCAGGAGGAACCGGGGACCGAACCACCAACCTTCCGATTGATAGACCAACCCACTGAGCCACTGCCGCCGGCAAACCGATCAGTGAGACCTTTTGGCTTTGTCCGACGGCTATCGTATCCCAATCATTCAAAACCCATCTGCTGTAGTTAGTCCTTTTAAATGACTTCTGGTCAGTGGTTTACAGCTGAGAATGTGTAACGTTTTGCCGTGGCATAAACACATGGACACGCGGTGCTGTAATGCAAACAGATGCTTCGGTGCCAAGCGCCACACTTCGGTGCCAAGCGCCACGCTTCGGTTGCCAAGCGCCACGCTTCGGTTTACACGCAGCGATAGACCGACACATCTGCATTCATTAGCGAGTCACTTAAGTTGTTCTGGTCTGTTTTGCTCTCAATTGGCACTTTTCTATGAGTCATCTTGATTGCACAAAGGAGACATAATGACGCAAGGCGAATGAACAGAGATTGCCTTTATGGGTCGCGCTTACGATCAAGGACTTGATCAGGGGCCGTTGGTTTTCAATAAAGCTTTCAGTTTTGTTTGTTGCCTGGTGGGTGCCGGTACTTAGACTGTGTTTACTGACACAATACCGGGGTGTATCAAAAATCATTCCTGGTTATTACTTTGGTCTGCTTTACCTATAATTGCCCACAGAAATCTGTGTCTATCGGAGATTAGTGTAAGAAAGTACACATGGGGAATCAGAAAACTGGACTGCCACTTTTGATGCAAGACAGAATTGTATTGAAAAATGTTTTAAGGTTTCTGCTAAACACCAATATTTTTGTAATGCGTCTGGACTTACTAGATCGACTGCTCCTGTCTGTCCCTTGTCCGCCTGGTTGTATTGTTGATCAATTAACTGCCTGATGCTAGGGCGTAGGTTTGGTCTCAGCTTTGGTGGGGACATTTCTCTGACCGTTGTCTTCTACGCAGTCGCTCGCTAACACACACCTGGTTGATTTGACTCTCCTGTGGACTGAGCGTGTCAGATAACTCCTCCCTCCTAGGTTTTTTAGCCAATCAAATTACGGCGTTTCTAGTACCGTCCTCCTGGCGCTGCGGTCGGAGTTGATCTCATGTTTAAATATTGGTGGGGACAATTTTGTCATGTTAAAATGTTGGTGGGGGGGGACATGTCCCCACCGTCCCCCCCTAAACCTACGCCCATGGCCTGATGTATCCTGTTTTACTGCCTGATGTATCCAAGTCCACCTGGTTGTCCCTGTTAAAGTCCATTTGGTCGGCTCTGTCCAAGTCCACCTGGTCGTCCCTGTCCAAGTCCGCCTGGTTGTCCTTGTCCAAGTCCGCCTGGTTGTCCCTGTCCAAGTCCACCTGGTCGTCCCTGTCCAAGTCCACCTGGTCGTCCCTGTCCAAGTCCGCCTGGTTGTCCTTGTCCAAGTCCGCCTGGTTGTCCCTGTCCAAGTGCGCCTGGTTGTCCCTGTCCAAGTCCACCTGGTCATCCATGTCCAAGTCCACCTGGTTGTCCCTGTCCAAGTCCACCTGGTTGTCCCTGTCCAAGTCCACCTGGTCGTCCCTGTCCAAGTCCACCTGGTTGTCCCTGTCCAAGTCCACCTGGTCGTCCCTGTCCAAGTCCACCTGGTCGTCCCTGTCCAGGTCCGCCTGGTTGTCCCTGTCCAAGTGCGCCTGGTTGTCCCTGTCCAAGTCCACCTGGTCATCCATGTCCAAGTCCACCTGGTAGTCCCTGTCCAAGTCCACCTGGTTGTCCCTGTCCAAGTCCACCTGGTTGTCCTTGTCCAAGTCCGCCTGGTTGTCCCTGTCCAAGTGCGCCTGGTTGTCCCTGTCCAAGTCCACCTGGTTGTCCTTGTCCAAGTCCGCCTGGTTGTCCCTGTCCAAGTGCGCCTGGTTGTCCCTGTCCAAGTCCACCTGGTCATCCATGTCCAAGTCCACCTGGTTGTCCCTGTCCAAGTCCACCTGGTTGTCCCTGTCCAAGTCCACCTGGTTGTCCCTGTCCAAGTCCACCTGGTTGTCCCTGTCCAAGTCCACCTGGTTGGCTCTGTCCAAGTCCACCTGGTTGTCCCTGTCCAGGTCCGCCTGGTTGTCCCTGTCCAAGTCCACCTGGTTGTCCCTGTCCAAGTCCACCTGGTCATCCCTGTCCAAGTCCACCTGGTTGTCCCTGTCCAAGTCCACCTGGTCATCCATGTCCAAGTCCACCTGGTTGTCCCTGTCCAAGTCCACCTGGTTGTCCCTGTCCAAGTCCACCTGGTTGTCCCTGTCCAAGTCCACCTGGTTGGCTCTGTCCAAGTCCACCTGGTTGTCCCTGTCCAAGTCCACCTGGTTGTCCCTGTCCAAGTCCACCTGGTTGGCTCTGTCCAAGTCCACCTGGTTGTCCCTGTCCAGGTCCGCCTGGTTGTCCCTGTCCAAGTCCACCTGGTTGTCCCTGTCCAAGTCCACCTGGTCATCCCTGTCCAAGTCCACCTGGTTGTCCCTGTCCAAGTCTACCTGGTAGTCACTGTTCAAGTCCACCTGGTCATCCCTGTCCAAGTCCACCTGGTTGGCTCTGTCCAAGTCCACCTGGTCGTCCCTGTCCAAGTCCACCTGGTCGTCCCTGTCCAAGTCCACCTGGTCATCCCTGTCCAAGTCCACCTGGTCCTCCCTGTCCAAGTCCTTCTGGTTGGATGGCTGATCTGGATTTTGCTTAAAGACTCAAGACATGGAAAACTATTATATGGACAAAAATGGCTGTGTTCTTATTATTTTCACTCTGCAAAGACAAAAGTCGGCTAATTACCCGTTAGTCGTGCTAGGTTTTTAGTAGACTATAACAATACTACGATTTTTTCACTACACAATATGACTTTTAAGATATATACTGTATATAATTACGCAGTATGGTATGATTAGGTATATGACCAACATACCACAGCTAATAACTTTTCTTCTGTCTGAAGCTTCACTGTGTGGCTGGACACAAGGCTTAGATATACTGGCAATATATTACAAACAGTGGTGCTTGCTGTAGTGACCCTGTCCTGGGCAGTACCAGCCTTTAGTGACCCTGTCCTGGGCAGTACCAGCCTTTAGTGACCCTGTCCTGGGCAGTACCAGCCTTTAGTGACCCTGTAACCAGCCATCACTGACCCTGTCCTGTTGCAGAACCAGCTGTTAGTGACCCGGTCCTGGGCAGTACCAGCCTTTAGTGACCCTGTCCTGGGCAGTACCAGCCTTTAGTGACCCTGTAACCAGCCATCACTGACCCTGTCCTGTTGCAGAACCAGCTGTTAGTGAACCGGTCCTGGGCCGTACCAGCCTTTAGTGACCCTGTCCTGGGCAGTACCAGCCTTTAGTGAACCTGTAACCAGCCATCACTGACTCTGTCCTGTTGCAGAACCAGCTGTTAGTGACCCGGTCCTGGGCCGTACCAGCCTTTAGTGACCCTGTCCTGGGCAGTACCAGCCTTTAGTGACCCTGTCCTGGGCAGTACCAGCATTTAGTGACCCTGTCCTGGGCATTACCAGCCTTTAGTGACCCTGTCCTGGGCAGTACCAGCCTTTAGTGACCCTGTCCTGGGCAGTACCAGTCTTTAGTGACCCTGTCCTGGGCAGTACCAGCCTTTAGTGACCCTGTCCTGGGCAGTACCAGTCTTTAGTGACCCTGTCCTGGGCAGTACCAGCCGTTAGCAGCTATTAACCAATCACCAACTCAGTTAGAGCAATACATTATTATAGAAATTATTGTGTACAGCAACTTTTAAATTAATTTGGCAATATACATTTGGGAGAATTAAAAAAAAAAGGCGTTGGAGTTTACCTACATTTCTCTACCCTTACTGACCGTTCCCGGGAGTCAGTGTTTGGGATGAAATGGGGACAAGAAGGCAGTCCCTTTCCGGAATATATCCAATCTCTATTTCCATGTCTCTTTATTCCTTGCTCCTCCTAAATTGGGATGGGTCAAGTCTCTTAAGAGGAACCATCCCTAACCCCAATAACCCCCTGCCTCTCTCTCTCTCACCCTCTCTCTCTCTCTCTCTCTCACCCTCTCCTTCTCTCTCTCTCTCTCTCTCTCCTCTCTCTCTCACCCTCTCTCTCTCTCTCTCCTCTCTCTCTCACCCTCTCTCTCTCTCACCCTCTCTCTCTCTCTCTCTCTCTCTCTCACCCTCTCTCTCTCTCTCTCTCTCTCTCACCCTCTCTCTCTCACCCTCTTTCTCTCTCCTCTCTCTCCTCTCTCTCTCACCCTCTTTCTCTCTCCTCTCTCTCCTCTCTCTCTCACCCTCTCTCTCTCTCTCTCTCTCTCCTCTCTCTCACTCTCTCTCTCTTCTCTCTCTCTCCCCTCTCTCTCTCTCTCTCACCCTCTCTCTCTCTCTCTCACCCTCTCTCTCATTCCCTTGCTCGTTTTTTGCTTCCTCCGTTCCGGATGTGGATGAGAAATGAACATAGCTTTCCAGAGCACGTTATCCCCTCAAGGGCCTTTTGCTTATTTGTGTTGATCTATTTTTATTTTCCTGTCCCCATCTTCGCCTCCGCTTCTTGGGCCTGACACAACGCAGAAATTCTACGGATTCTCTATCAGTGACAGCGAGAGTCTTGGAGGCTCCGCGTTGCGTTGACCTATCGGCTGCGGGGCCCCTCTGTGATATTTTCCTTACTCGTATCATGTTTTTTTCCCTTTTAAGGCTTGCTGCCTTTAAGTCTCCGTACTACTTACAGACTCTGAGATTTGTCTGAGCTCCTCACTTGTGTGGGTATTAGATGCTCGTGTCATCTATTTGGAAGTGGAAGATTAATTATTTGTTTGGGCTGGAAGAGAGTTTTTGGTGGTTGGGTGAGTTATATAGTCTGTGGCGTTCTGTCACCAAATGTAGAACCATTTGCCGTTGTTTGTTTAGGGAGCGGAGAGAGGTGATTGGTGGAAACATTTCTGTGACGCGTAGGACTCAAGATGAATCAAAGGCAACCGGGCTGGAGGCAACAACGTAATGGCAAATGATCGAAGGAACCCGCGCGACTTCAAACTCACGGGATGGTTTAATGAAATGTCAAAACGATGTGAGTGAAATCTCTAAAAAGGACATAGATCTAATGATAAATGTTTCTGCCACCAAGGACAACCTACACCAGTGTCGCAGTAACTCTGAAGTGTTCCTTTGCCGCTGTTCCGTCTTAATTCCCTCGTGGCGCCGAGTGTTATAAGGGATCCGGCTCTTTCCCACGAACGGGTCAGACAGGGGTCCATGTTGAGCGTGGAGGCGGCGCCATCAATCACACTAACATACTGGAATTACCCGGTGCCTATATACATGGTTCCTGGGCCCCGCCTGTGAAACTGTTAATGGCACCTCGGAATGTGGGCCCTTTTACGCTCCTCTGTCTGTTCCTCTTTAGATTTGGCCGCTCCGTCTTGCCGTACTCACCATCAGTCATCGGTATGCCTTTGTACAGCATTCAGGCAGATGGACTACGCTCAGAGTGTATCGCTGAAGTCATAAGAGACAAAAGGGTTGTTTGGGTCAGTCAGTGCCGGCCCTGACTAATGGTGCCCTACGCATGTTTTGCCCCCCTGGCAATGCAGCCAAATTTTACTCGTTTGGCGCCCCCTATGGATGAACCGCGCCCTGAGCATTTGCCTTTACCGCCTATAGATGCGGGTCCCCTGGGGTCAGTTACGCTGTTTTCGCGCATTTAGGAAGGCCGTTTCATCTGATTTGCACTGTGGGTTCTGTGAATGTGTTCCCCAAGAACCTGCTGTTGTTGTCTGATATCCCTGGAGCTCTGGATAATGCTCAGCTTGAATGGGACGGCCTCTAAAAATAACCACTAGTGAGAATTACAAGTCACTACAATTGCTATTTAAGTGTGCATGTCTATGTATACACTCAGGTATGCACCAACCCCCTCAATCCCCCTACACACACACACACACACACACACACACACACTCAAAATACACACAGAACCACTGAGCTAACAGACTGCTGACCCCGTAACTTCCTGTTTATCTGGGGTGGGTTTGGGGGATGGGGGGAGCTCAGTCAGAGCGTGAGAATTCTTTGGGCCAGGCCAGCGTGAGCCAATGGGAGATCAGTGCTGTGGGACTGGGGGGGGTACCGCGCGGGGGGGTGCTATGACGTCCATGTCAGAAGACTCCCATCATTGCCTGTCCACTGTCCTGATCTTCGTTTTGTTCTCAGGTCGAAGCCGTTAAAAATTCAATAAGTTGTGTTATGACAACGATCCAAAAGCGTTGCCTGCAATTTCCCACGTCTGTAGGATTAAAATCTTGTTCTCACCAATGACTTTGCTACCTGCAATAGGCTAATGGCTTCCGTGTGTATACAGGCAGAGCACCCAAGCTGGTACCACGTGCGTCCTAGAACACATCGAGGGAGGTTGCTGTGAGCCAAAATGGCCCCTGTCATTGCATCTCGTCAGGGAGCCACAGCTGGCCGTCATCATGCCAAAGAAATAAGCGGCCTCCCACAAACAATGTGAAGGAAACCAAATGGGTTCAAGAAGGGAAATGCTCCAGATTAGATTAATTAAAAGCTGGCTTTGTGAATTGACACAGAGTCGAGCTTCCAGGGGGTTGGGGTTATGGTCAACATCAGTTTCCAACTCATGTCCTATTGACTATTGTCTGACTGAGCTCCAGATCCCCTCCACCAAAACCATGGGTCATGCCCCATAAACCCTACTGGATCTGGGTAAGATCTGGCTAGTAGTCCCTGGATGTCTCGTAGTCCTAAATCCTGTGGGATGTGTAGCTTTTGGGGGTTGTTTGAGGCTGGGATTCCTGGTCGTGATTATTGGTTGTTTATGTGGTGTGGCCGAGTTTGGTTCTGGTTTGGTACCGTGGGTTGGTTGGAACTGGAACGTTTA
Source organism: Dallia pectoralis (assembly GCA_029465975.1). Classification (NCBI taxonomy): domain Eukaryota; kingdom Metazoa; phylum Chordata; class Actinopteri; order Esociformes; family Umbridae; genus Dallia; species Dallia pectoralis. The sequence goes on along the minus strand of CM055735.1, from coordinate 13,211,993 downwards.
GACATCCTTACTTCCTTCCTCACGTTGCTTCCCGATCGATTGTGGAAAAGTGACGTTTGAGGCGCTGACACGTTTCACAAGCCTAAAAGCTATAAATGTTTTTGTGCTGAGCTGGATATTAGTGTGAGACTTTCTTCTTTCGTAAGTGGAAAATCAGTGTTGGTTGAGGACGTGCTGTTCTACTCCAGGATACTTTTGAAGGAGAAAACATTCACATTTCCTGGGCTTGCTTAGTTAAACAAACCATAGATTCTCATGAGTATTCAGCCAAATAAACACAAACCTACATACACACCGAGAATATGTCTGTTTTTCTTATTTCTGCGATATAGGTTACACCCAGCGGCATTGATGAATTCTGCATTAAATTGACAATCCTTATATGAAGGCCCTGAATATTTGCAGTGTGGATGCATGACATTCCCCTTCCCATGTAAAGCGACCTTGGGTTTGATAAAAGGCGCTATATACATTGAACGTATAATTATTATTATTAGTATTACAACTGAATGTGATCTGATCAGACCCTCAGAAACAGAACGTATGGTAGGATAGATCAGATTGAGTAGGGTTTGGATACTGGATTGGGGTGCTGTCCTGTAGATGACATCATCCGTGTACGCAATATCACCTGACACCTATGACCTCTGGACTGTATAGGTTGAAACCATGACAACAAGCTTGCTCCAAATGATCTCGTCAATATCTGTCGATAGGATGCGAATGGTTAATATTCCATTACTGAAGGAGCATGAACTGTGCTGTCTTTATTCCAGTTTATAATGGTGTGTTTAAATGACTTCCTCAGTTTGCGGAAATTGCTCACCCAGGTGGTCGCACAACACTGGGTGAACCTGTTGAAACAACAAAAAGAAGATCACATGAAAGCTCAATCCGTTTTCCTCTTTCCCCTGGCAAATTTTGTCTCATTGACAAACAGATTATCACCAGCATGTACATTTTGAACGCAACAGAATTTGAACGCAATTACCGTTCAAACAGACTCTGATTTGCGGCAAATGAAATGGATTTGGGTTTTTTCGGATGTAGTGTTCAGTAAAAAGCTAAAGGATCTATGGGTGTGTAATACTGCCAGACTCAGTTTCGTAATTACATGAATTGAGTACTTCAATGTGTATGTGCCAGACAGGAACCAGCTGGCGATTACAGTCCAACAGATACACCCTACAGATCAATGCATGTGGCTCTCTCATGTAGCCTCAATGACCTGTTCAACGCAAATCATAGCGACTGGAAACCCTAGACCAGTTATTAGATGAGATAATGACTCTGTCCTGTTTGCAGGTTGCATGAAACGAAAAAAGGCAGTGTTAATAATATCAAGACAGGCGTGGAATTCAGTGAAGTTCACCAGCGATTGTTTGTCACCTGTAATCGTTCGATCAGATCACACACACGTTTCATAAGTGTATATTTTCCATTCATCTGTGTAGTTACTAGTACGGTTTCACCAATTATAGTCACAAAATGTTGGTTTCATTGCAGATTTCATAGGGCATTGGGAAAAAGTGGGTATTTTGTAACAGAAGTTCCCCAGATTTCATCTAATTGTATTCATAGCAGTCACTTACGATGTCCCCCAGTTGAAGGAAAAAGAGAGACAAGAAAAAAACCAAACTCCTACGCTGGAAAAGGGAATCAAGTCGTATGACTGTTCATTAAAACGTAAAAAAGCGAGCAGCCGGATTTGTCTGGTGAGGTGCAGAAAGCGTAGCCCACTGCACGTCACAAACAGTTTGGACTATGAACGTGAGGCCTGTATTTAAAACTGAACCCACAAAGCAAACAGCTGCCCCACACCATTACACCGAATAGGCAGCAGTTAGCCTGGTGGTTAAGGCATCGATTCATCTGGTCACCAAAAGGTTGACGGCTCACATCCCAGACCGGACAAGTTGTTCTGCACCTGAGTGAAGCAGTTGGTTAAAATTGCACCCTGGTTGTTGATAAAACTGAGCAAAGTCATTCATACCGTATTAAAACAAACCATATTCTTATATTCTACAGTGATGACAACCAAAAACCAATATTGTCTAATCAACATTAGCTAAATTACTGAGTAAAATACTGTTTGGGGCTCCCAGTGTGTGTGTGTGTGTGTGTGTGTGTGTGTGTGTGTGTGTGTGTGTGTGTGTGTGTGTGTGTGTGGTTTTAATAAAATAAAACAAACAAACAACGGTAAAACACGTGAAAAGTCATTTAAATCAAATTGGGCGTAACTAGCGACTTACTACATAAAAAGACAAACAGCTGTGTCAAAAAACATGTGACATGCAACAATGAACAGCAACTGAAGGCAGAGGGGCAAACTTTAATAAACATACTAATTAATGATTTGGATCTGGTGTGAGTGATTGGGACAATGACGGGACAATGGCATAACCAGGGGATCCTTTTTGGAAATTTAAAACCGGGAAACACAGAGTGAAGACATGAGTCTTCAGCCTCCCTCTAAGGGTCAGACATTTTATATATAATCAATAGGTTGTTGCACTAATAGCTGCCTTTCCAGCTTACTCACATCGTTGTGATCACATTGATGTTAGCTAGATCAATATTTTTACATGCAGTAACCAACGCATACGGTCTTAAACAGACCTGGCAATTATCAGACGCTGAAGCCCTCCAGTTACATTCACATCAATGCAATCTCTCACTATTCAATATTAAATAAGACATGCCAGAAACACTATCTGGCAATTCATATACAAATTGTCGCCACTGTTGCAGTGATGGGGGCATTTGTACCCCTGGTTGCTAGTGATGATTAACCTCTTTTGGGGTATTTTTACTTTATAGAAGTTTGGACATAATTTGTACAGAATATTATCATTGTTTTTTTTTCAGAGCTTGAAAAGGTTTCTTAGGTTTATATAACCATTGCCATTTACTCAGAACTCAAATTAGTTTTTTTCTTCATGAATAACTGTTGCATAAAGAAGAGCAACAAAAAAAAACAACACTAAAGAGATGCATAATTGATTAACAGAACAGCAAACTGTTTCTATGAATTCAGGAAACATATCTTTAATTGGGGTCACCTTTAATTGGGGTCTTCTTAAGAGTAGTTTATCAACTGTTGTTCGAATCGATTAGTCGACTAACAATGTAGTATTTTTTCTTGTACAGTGAGTACCTGGTATACGTGTTTCAGGTCAGAGGAGTTGTGTGTTCCAGTCCAAAACGAGGCCATCACCAAACCTTTTAAATATCCCTTCCGCTGGATAAGAGCTCCTGCCGGAGGACCTAATTCAATGAACATGTAGTAGTTTGCAGTGTTCACAAGTTAAAAATAATCTCTCATCAGGAAAGAGGTTTTGGACCCCCATTCTCGATGCGGTCAAGTTGTCCATAGAACGCAGATCACAAGAGATTATGCTGTCATTGGCGCACCGTCAAAAACTATGAATGAGCCAGTATTTCCAAGTCAAGAAGTGCCATGCTAATGGACTTCAACCCAAAAAGACTGAGTGCTGTAATGCAATAAACAGGTGCTTCCACAAAGTATTATTTGAAGGGTGTGCAGTGCACACTTATGGAACCAGGTCTTTGGAAGGGTTTTATTTTACCCCTCAACGATGTCGGTTTGTATTTCAATTGAATTGTTCACATTATAGGTCACATTAAAGACGGGAAAAAGTTCTGACATGATCTGACATGATTATCTTTATCTTTTCAGATCACAAAAAAACCTTTCATTTTAAGGGGTGTGCAGACTTTTTATATCCACTGTATATATATATATATATATATAACATACATTCGTTTTTTACATTTTGTAACTGTATGCTAAATGGGCCTACGGAATGTAGCGCGAAATTGCTTTATTGAAAGAAACACGTGTATATATGTTGTCTTTGCCCGTTAGCGTGGTCAGCTCGTAGTGGGTTCAAACCCTACTTGTTCGCAACCCTTATGGCCGAGCAGATAGTCTTTTAATATCCGCAGATTCATGTTATAAAATAAGCGGTAGCGCCCGTACACCCGTTATCAACATGTTAGCTTATCCATTCCACCTTTTCCACTGCTCCCTATGTAGCAAATTATTCTAACAGGCACGCATTTAGCTTGGCTTTTTTGGCCACTAGTGACAGTGGCTGGCAGACGATCAATTTCACCAGTCACCTTTTTTCACAGCCATTTTTAAGTTTCTAATGCATATTTTATTAATAAAGACAATGACTAAAGTAAAAACAAACCTGTGAGACAATGGGTTTTTCTGGTTGCCAATAAGTTCTTCCTGTCACAAGTCCTTTCTGCTTATCCGCTCTTAAGATCGTTAATAAGCCCATGACACTTTGAAAACTGAGAAGCATTACAAATTTGCAACTGGTCGAATACATGTAGCTAATAATTTGAGTTACACTCCACTGTTTTCTCGCGGCTGCTAAAACTAGCTAGCTAGCCATCCCAAAACAAGCATTTCATTTAGTAATTTACTTGCACATTCAAACGTAGTCGCAAAAAAGTCTGCCCTTCTTGCCGATCACCTGGACATTTCTGAGCAGAATCGTGATTCTTCCCAAATTGGCAGATTTTTATGGATCGCCTCTATTGCAACACCTTTTCTACACTCTGCTTCTGGGGAATCGTCTCTGTTAGGTTTGTAGCAGTGCACTCAACATGACACTTGAACGAGTCATGTTCTTTTATTGCCTCTAATTTGAGGTTAGTAATTGTTTTGATGACGTGTAACTACGGGCAGTAAGAACAGAGCATTGGGGCCACTTGAAGAAGTTCCTTTTCGTCTTTTTTGACTTTGTCCTCAAACTTTTCTATCGCCACATATTCAGCTGATAACTTTCCTTTCATGTGTTCACAGAAAAACCAATCACACAGTCACCTTGACGAATGTGCCTCTTTGTTACTCAGCAACAGGATTTCTTGACAAAGGTCATCCAATCTGTGACGAGTAGTGTTTATGGAAGAAACAAATAAAAAATAAAGTTGTACACTACCCCCGTGGTTTACAAGGTAAGTTGACACTGAAAGGGCCACACAGATGAGGTGAGGACTCTTGTCTGTCTGTCGTCACCATGCACCATGACAGTAAAGGCCCTGGCTCCTATAGTTACCCTTTATGGCTCATTTACTTCGGGTATATACGTTTCACCGCCACTGTGAATAAGTACGGCTGGTAGGGGCTGGTAGGGGGTGCTAATTCCCCTGCCTGGCGGTTTGTCAAGAGGAGAGAAGGGCTCATCAAATAAGTTAGTTTAGATTCACAGGGATGTCAAACCGGTTCCACGGAGGGCCTAGTGTATGCAGGTTTTTGGGTTTTCATTTAAATTAGTTCCCAGTTCAGACCTAAACAACCAGTAGAGGGTAGAACCTTACCAATTAGTGACCTAATTAATCAACCAAGAACAAGGTGAGAGCAAAGACCTGTAGACACTCGGCCCTCCATGGAACCGGTTTGACACCTGTGGTTTAGAACGAGAAAATTTCCATTTTGAATGCAACACTTAAAAAAAGGCTGTTGTGGATAATTCAACAGACTACTAGCTGCATGTCATTCGTCTCATGAAGCGACCTGCCCTGAAATAAAGCCTTGGGACTTTGATTTGGTCAGAGTCTAGCCATTATGTGTGTGGGTGGGGTTTCATTGAAAACTGACTCTGACTCACTGACAGTGACTCACCCTGTTGATCTTTGAAGGAGTTACGTCTTGTTTTCTTCGTGTACCTTTCAGCTCCCCAGTTCCCAACAGAACTCAGTTTTTCAGCTTGGTTTCTTTTGACCCTGGTTCGACCCAGATCCAATCCCCACCAGCTCAGAGCTTCCACAGACCTCCAGTCATCCCATGGGCAGCCTGGACTCCTGCGAAGCACCTCCCGGTGCCTGGATCTCGTCTGTTGTGAGTGGGGTATGTGCCGCTCTGGTTCCCCTCTCATTACCATCTGATTAATCCCAATTTGCCCCTCCGTGCTTCTGCCTCCCGCCTGTCAGGCAACCCGTCTCAGACACGGACAGAATACTAAATCCCAACATCACCCGCCGGCACACATCCCGCGGATTAGCCCGTCCTGACTCTTCGTCTTTTCATCGCTTTTTTTCTCACTGTCTTTCATCCTATCTCTCTCTCTCTCTCTCTCTCTCTCTTTCTCATTTTATCAATATCAGATCTCTGTTATCTTTTTCTGTCTTGCCGTATGTCATGTCTTGTCTGCGGTCCTCTTTTTAAAGATTTTACACTACCATCTCTTTCCTGCGATAGAAAGATAACAGGGTCTTTTTGCGATCTCGCTGACATTTTCCGTGCTGACATTTATCCTCTGGGCGTTGTGGTGTAACAGGCCAGACACCCACTGCTCACCCATTTCCTCTCTAGCTTTGAATGAATGAACACAGTCAGTCAGCACTGACAGTCAGTTCGGCGTTTGAGCAGCTGTCCCTGACAATCTACCGCGAGCGCCTGTGGTTCTCTTTCCTGCAGCAGAAATGTTTACATTTTTATTTTTTCGCTCTTCCCTATTTCACTGTGTCTCTTCATTTCATGTCTTTCTGTCCTTCCCACGCTTTCTCTCCAACCCGGAGTCTTCTTCAATAACGTGTGCACGTTTATTTATGATGTCGCTTCTTGGCAGTGGATAATTTGTTGGCAGGGCATAGCTCTGTTCTTCTGTTACTAAAAATAAGTGTTTGGTAAACATTATAATTAGTTTATTTTATTTTATTTAACATTTAATTAACCAGGTAGGCCAAAAGTGAACACATTCTCATTTGCAACGGCGACCTGGGGAGAAGCTGGGGATCTAACCCAGGACATCATACATACAGAGCATGAACTCTACCACTGAGTTACACCAACATCCACTCTACCACTGAGTTACACCAACATGCACTCTACCACTGAGTTACACCAACATCCACTCTACCACTGAACTACACCAACATGAACTCTACCACTGAGTTACACCAACATCCACTCTACCACTGAGATACACCAACATGTACTCTACCACTGAGATACACCAACATGTACTCTACCACTGAGCTACACCAACATGCACTCTACCACTGAGCTACACCAACATGTACTCTACCACTGAGATACACCAACATGCACTCTACCACTGAGTTACACCAACATCCACTCTACCACTGAGCTACACCAACATGCACTCTACCACTGAGTTACACCAACATCCACTCTACCACTGAGCTACACCAACATGCACTCTACCACTGAGCTACACCAACATGTACTCTACCACTGAGATACACCAACATGCACTCTACCACTGAGATACACCAACATGCACTCTACCACTGAGATACACCAACGTGCACTCTACCACTGAGCTACATCAACATGTACTCTACCACTGAGATACACCAACATGCACTCTACCACTGAGATACACCAACGTGCACTCTACCACTGAGCTACACCAACATGTACTCTACCACTGAGCTACACCAACATGTACTCTACCACTGAGCTACACCAACATGCACTCTACCACTGAGCTACACCAACATGCACTCTACCACTGAGCTAAACCAACATGCACTCTACCACTGAGCTACACCAACATGCACTCTACCACTGAGCTACACCAACATGCACTCTACCACTGAGCTACACCAACATGCACTCTACCACTGAGCTACACCAAAATGCACTCTACCACTGAGCTACCAACTCCTCCGTTCAGATCTATGGTTTTGTTAGTTGTTCATAATTACAGTATTTTATTTTTAGAATTCACACGCTAACGTCCATCAACTTTGTTGGTTATACTCAGTTGTTTGTTTAGCAGTGTTGTTTATTTACTTACACTGTTTGCACATCTGCTTATTGACTTGTCAGCAATAATGGAGGTGTATATGGTCAAGGGCTCTTGAGTCAAAAGGGCTACACTCATTACAACTAGTCCAACTATACAATTTAAATAAAGTATACGGATAAATAAATCCAGTCTTCCTGGATTTTCTCAACATTCTGCAAATTAAAGGTCTGGAATCAAAGGTCTGAGGCCTTCAACATCTGTCTTCTGTCTTCTGTCTGTGTGTGTGTGTAGGTGGAATGGACCTCCCATGCTGCTTGGTGTGGTTTGTGTGTGCGTGTGGTGTGTGTGTGTGGTGTGTGTGGTGTGATGTGTATGTGGTGTGTGTGTGGTTTGTGTGTGCGTGTGGTGTATGTGTGTGTGTGGTGTGTGTGTGTGTGTGTGGTGTGTGTGTGTGTGGTGTGTGTTGTGTGTATGTGGTGTGTGTGTGGTTTGTGTGTGCGTGTGGTGTGTGTGCGTGTGGTGTGTGTGTGTGTGGTGTGTGTGTGGTTTGTGTGTGTGTGGTGTGTGTGTGGTTTGTGTGTGCGTGTGGTGTGTATGCGTGTGGTGTGTGTGTGTTTGGTTTGTGTGTGCGTGTGGTTTGTGTGTATATGGTGTGTGTGTGGTGTGTGTGTGTATATGGTGTGTGTGTGGTGTGTGTGGTGTGTGTGTGTCGGTGCGTGTGGTGTGTGTGTATATGGTGTATGTGTGTGTGTTCAACGGCCACTCAAAGCAGAGAGCGATGGTTCAGAGGTCTCGAGCCGCTGCATCCGGTGAACACGATCTCATGTGACGCTGGACTCCAGACCAATTTCCTTTCAGCCAATGCTCTGCTCCACTGTTGCATTGTGGGTATTATCATTTCTGTTTCCCAAAACGACTGCATCTCATAGCAACTGGTTGTTTTGGCTCTTGTTGCTTTTTAATGTCACCTCCTTCTCGACCTCGACATGTTTTTGTGGAATGTTTGCAACAACAAAAACAGAACCAAACAAATCATTCGCTGGATTGAATTGACCCGAGCCTCTAAAAACATTTCGCCATAGTACAGTGAACACACAACAATAGGTTTATAAGTCGCAAAACACTGTCTAATAGCTCCGAGGCCTACCAACAGAACCACTTAAGAACATCTCCAGAGTGAAATAAAGAGAAGATTGAGAGTAGAAGAATAGATGTGAATAGATAGGTGACGGAAATAGGCACTTACTGGGGATCAGTTCATATGCCTGGGTCGTGTTTAACCCCTTTTCCCCCCTATTTGTTTGAATAAATTAACGAGATGAGCGAAAGAACAAATGTAGACAATAAGTGGTCAAAGAGAGAGACTGACAGAGAGTCACAGAGAGAAAGAGACAGACAGTCAGAAACAGAGAGACAGGCAGATCGAGAAAACGACCGACAGACAGACAACAGTCCCAGTAAGAAATGCAGAAAGCGAAAAAGACCGGCCAAGACGGACAGAGAGCCAGAGGTATAAAGAGTGTGAGTTTCAACAGTGGAATGTGGCCTGTGGAGGGCTACAGTAATGTCTGAGAGTTAAAGTTACACCTCTCATCTGTAACAATACGTCCAATCAGTCCCGTGTTTGGAACCACTGATTGTTTGACCATAGCCTGGTCAGAACAGACCCTCTGTGGTTTAAGATGGAGGGCACTGTGTTCCCATCGATCCGGTAGAGTTGAAGATCATGACAAGCCATTCCGATGGGCCTCTACACGAGACTATCTAGCTTTGTTACCATTTAGTTTAGCAGTGGCATGATTTTTTTAATACCGTCCCGACCTGGGATTCGAACCTGCAACACTGCAACTGCCGTCGCAAGCACCATTTTCCGCCGAGTGCAAATTCAACAGTGTCATTTATGTGATGCTGTGACATTTGCACATTCAAATATCCTGAGTTTTGAACTGGATGATCTTTTCTGGAAATATTTATCACAGCGGGTGTATGTTTCTCGCACATGCTCCCCTGAGTGTGTTTGCGTGGCTTCGCTTCTCTATAGCCAGTTTAATAAATAATCTCCCTGTGTCTCATTCTTCTTCATCTTCATCTTCCTACAGACAGATTCAGGGAAAGGGATTAGATGATGCTTATTTGCGACAACAAAGAAGGACAGGGAAGAGCAATGGCAACGTTTCTGTAGGGCAATTAACAGTACATGCACACGTTTATATGAAACAATCTGTGCAAACTCACATTTGAAATAGTGACATGTTCAACGACAAGTGTTCACTTTCTTGAATGGCGGGTTCGTTTAAAACATGAGCTTTGACATGCATCAGGCAATGCTTTTGAAATCCTGTTTAAAGCCCATTCTCTTGATAAACATGACAAGTTTTTTCCTCCAGAGCCTGTCTGACACGTAAGACACGTATTTTCCGGAGGTGCTATATACCGTATCAGGAAATGTTCTTGCAGTTTTAACATCTGAAAATGTCGAGCCACATCTGTAAAAAGAAAACTGAGACCGCTGTGTTTATTGCAATCACCTTTCACCGATTTATAAATCACGGGGAACCCAAAGGTGCTTGAGAGCCCAACTTTGGGATACTCTGATTTACAGGCTCCATGGTGCCCAGAGGGGGCGGAACTACAACAACACCACAGGTTCAGTGGGAAATATCAGGCGTGTTTTCGTCTAGACACGGAGAGAGACCTTTATCTGCGCTGTGGGGTTTCCCTCAGATTTCACAGGTCAAATTCCCTGCCTGGTGTTTTTCTCTCGCTAGGAACCACAGTCACCGAGTTCGGTTACCCTACCAGAGGCAGATTTCTGCTCGGCTCTGAGTAACCCTGAAGTTCCCGTCATGTTCATTTCACTAGTAAGTCTTTGGTGTCATGAGTGTTTTTAAGTACCCCCTGTTCACAGGCCAGGTACCCCCCGGGGTCCTCGCACCCATGGTGGAAACACTGTCTTAGAGAAACATTGATGGCAAACTCCGAGCATCCATTTTATGAATTGGTCTGAACGAACTGCATTATGGGTCAGTCGAATCCTCCTGGACTGACCCATAGTCCTGTAATGTAATGCATTTATGATGACCCCTGACCCCGGTCAGCCGCCACTTCTAACAGGGGTGTTCATCTCTGGCCCTCAAAGCCACATTCACTCCATTCTATTTTGACTGATTGAGACCTGTTTTACCAGGTGGGTGCAATTAATGATGACCTACAAGAAAATATTAGAAGACTCTAGCCCTCATAGGGTAAATGGTGTGTGTGTGTGTGTGTGTCTGGGTGTGTGTGTGTCTGTGTGCATGTGTTTGTGTTTGTGTGTGTGTGTGTGTGTGTGTGTTCGTGTGTGAAATGCACTTTTTCTATTAATTTGCTGCCAACGTGTAGACCAGCGATTCTGAGCGTTCTGTCAATTTGTAATCTTGCTCTGCATTTAACGTCTACTTCTCTAACCTGAGAGTAACTTGCCTCCGTTTTCTAGTGTGCGTGTGTGTTTGTGTGTGTTAATAGTAACAAGTCAAGGGCCTCTGGTAGTGATCGACAGGACTCTGGCAGGGCCTCTGGTAGAGATCGACAGGACTCTGGCAGGAAATACAAAACTAAACTGTGGCACATTCAATCAGACACGGGTTGCACAGCATACAGCATACAGCATACTGCATACAGCATACAGCATACAGCATACATCATACAGCATACATCCACAGCATACAGCCACAACATACAGAATACAGCATACAGCATACAGCATACAGAATACAGCATACAGCATACAGCATACAGCATACAGCATACAGCATACAGTATACATCATACAGCATACAGCATACAGAATACAGCATACAGCATACAACATACATCCACAGCATACAGCATACAGCATACAGCATACATCCACAGCATACATCCACAGCATACAGCATACAGCATACAGCATACAGCATACAGCATACAGCATACAGCATACAGCATACAGCATACAGCATACATCCACAGCATACAGCATACATCATACATCATACAGCATACATCATACAGCATACAGCATACAGCATACAGCATACAGCATACAGCATACAGAATACATCACACATCATACAGCATACATCATACAGCATACATCATACAGCATACATCATACAGCATACATCATACATCATACATCATACAGCATACATCATACATCATACAGCATACATCATACAGCATACATCATACAGCATACAGCATACATCATACATCATACAGCATACATCATACAGCATACATCATACATCATACAGCATACATCATACAGCATACATCATACAGCATACATCATACAGCATACAGCATACATCATACAGCATACAGCATACATCATACAGCATACATCATACATCATACATCATACAGCATACATCATACAGCATACATCATACAGCATACAGCATACATCATACAGCATACATCATACAGCATACATCATACAGCATACATCATACAGCATACATCATACAGCATACAGCATACATCATACAGCATACAGCATACATCATACAGCATACATCATACAGCATACAGCAGACATCATACAGCATACATCATACATCATACAGCATACATCATACAGCATACATCATACAGCATACAGCATACATCATACAGCATACATCATACAGCATACATCATACAGCATACATCATACAGCATACAGCATACAGCATACAGCATACATCATACAGCATACAGCATACATCATACAGCATACATCATACAGCATACATCATACAGCATACAGCATACATCATACAGCATACATCATACAGCATACAGCATACATCATACAGCACACAGCATACATCATACAGCATACATCATACAGCATACAGCATACAGCATACATCATACAGCATACATCATACAGCATACAGCATACATCATACAGCAGACATCATACATCATACATCATACATCATACAGCATACATCATACATCATACAGCATACATCATACATCATACAGCATACATCATACAGCATACAGCATACAGCATACATCATACATCATACAGCATACATCATACATCATACATCATACAGCATATAGCATACATCATACAGCATACAGCATACAGCACACAGCATACATCATACATCATACAGCATACATCATACATCATACATCATACAGCATACATCATACATCATACAGCATACATCATACATCATACATCATACATCATACATCATACATCATACAGCATACAGCATACATCATACATCATACATCATACATCATACAGCATACATCATACATCATACAGCATACATCATACATCATACAGCATACATCATACAGCATACAGCATACAGCATACATCATACATCATACAGCATACATCATACATCATACATCATACAGCATATAGCATACATCATACAGCATACAGCATACAGCACACAGCATACATCATACATCATACAGCATACATCATACATCATACATCATACAGCATACATCATACATCATACAGCATACATCATACATCATACATCATACATCATACATCATACATCATACATCATACAGCATACATCATACATCATACAGCATACATCATACATCATACATCATACATCATACAGCATACAGCATACATCATACATCATACATCATACATCATACAGCATACAGCATACAGCATACAGCATACAGCATACATCATACATCATACATCATACATCATACAGCATACATCATACATCATACAGCATACAGCATACATCATACATCATACATCATACAGCATACAGCATACTGTCTATTACTCCCCCTGGTCTCTGTGTCAAACAAAATCACTGGCTGTCTTTTATCCTTTGTCATTTTCTCTTCCCCCCTTCCCAATTTTCTCTCTGTGTGTCGAGTCTCTGTCCTAGTTTGGTTGTCCATGGCCATGATGCTCTCGGTGTGACAATGAGATGGAGTTGCAGGGGAGAACTTCCAGACCCCTGGTGTCATGAAGAGCTTACAGGACAGGAGGTGTTATACTGCCGAGCCGAAGAGTGAAAACAGACCAAGGCGCAATGATTCAATGGGAGTCTGGCCTCATCAGGGGGTGGATAAAAGGGCTCAATGAACCCAGCTCAGCTGCCCTCCAGTCTGGCCTCATCAGGGGTGGATAAAAGGCCTCAATGAACCCAGCTCAGCTGCCCTCCAGTCTGGCCTCATCAGGGTGGATAAAAGCGCTCAATGAACCCAGCTCAGCTGCCCTCCAGTCTGGCCTCATCAGGGTGGATAAAAGGGCTCAATGAACCCAGCTCAGCTGCCCTCCAGTCTGGCCTCATCAGGGTGGATAAAAGGCCTCAATGAACCCAGCTCAGCTGCCCTCCAGTCTGGCCTCATCAGGGTGGATAAAAGGGCTCAATGAACCCAGCTCAGCTGCCCTCCAGTCTGGCCTCATCAGGGGGTGGATAAAAGGCCTCAATGAACCCAGCTCAGCTGCCCTCCAGTCTGGCCTCATCAGGGGTGGATAAAAGGCCTCAATGAACCCAGCTCAGCTGCCCTCCAGTCTGGCCTCATCAGGGTGGATAAAAGGCCTCAATGAACCCAGCTCAGCTGCCCTCCAGTCTGGCCTCATCAGGGTGGATAAAAGCGCTCAATGAACCCAGCTCAGCTGCCCTCCAGTCTGGCCTCATCAGGGTGGATAAAAGCGCTCAATGAACCCAGCTCAGCTGCCCTCCAGTCTGGCCTCATCAGGGGTGGATAAAAGGCCTCAATGAACCCAGCTCAGCTGCCCTCCAGTCTGGCCTCATCAGGGGTGGATAAAAGGCCTCAATGAACCCAGCTCAGCTGCCCTCCAGTCTGGCCTCATCAGGGGTGGATAAAAGGGCTCAATGAACCCAGCTCAGCTGCCCTCCAGTCTGGCCTCATCAGGGGTGGATAAAAGGGCTCAATGAACCCAGCTCAGCTGCCCTCCAGTCTGGCCTCATCAGGGTGGATAAAAGGCCTCAATGAACCCAGCTCAGCTGCCCTCCAGTCTGGCCTCATCAGGGGTGGATAAAAGGGCCCAGGACCGCAGATCTGGGCTAAAGAAGGTAAAAGGTCCTGGATGTCATGTTTTCCCTTAATGACAAAACGGGTCTCTTCCCTTTTCTACTTCTGAACATTAACGATGAAGCCTGATGAAACCCTCTATCTGCAGATGCATTTCATCCTCAGTTAACACTTTTTTAACTAAACCTCAATGATTCACTGTATATTTTCCAACAGCTAATAGAACAATACAATATGCCAATATGCCAATATGCCAATATGCCAATATGCCAATATGCCAATATGCCAATATGCCAATATGCCATCATCACTGACACTGAAGAAGCATAATTACAGTGCCAGTTCGATGGTGTACAGGAACTGCTTCTGTCTCCTTACGAGTGTCAAAGACATTCTTACTGATGAAGCTGTTATTATTTAAATAATGTTATGTTAAATTCCTGTTCCTTCCATTCTATTCAACACATTTCTTTCCTTATATTATATGTACTTGTCTGCATCAGCTCAAAACGCATTCGGTTATAACAGCAAATGTTAATGGGTAAGACTGTCTGTTAATTACCACTAATGTGAAGGGTAGTCTTGGCTTGTCAAGGCCACAAAACAAAACGGAGAATATACCTTTCGACGTCCATTTATCAGCCTTCAATCTTGTTTCTCTTAAGCTTATGGGGAATGTGTTAGTGGCCTGATTCCAGAACTCTCTAAATTCCCCCTTATCAGTGTGGAGCGTTTTGAGAAGTGCTGGTTCCGTTTTGAAATCGCACCCCTTATCACTCGACAAGTCTTCAGCTCTTGAGTGGGGCACAGCCACACAACAGACCCACCCATGTCCGTGTCCAAATCTGCATCTCCTGCTCTTACCCATTCCACGCTCACAGTTCCTGTGTAGGATGGGCATGAACAGGGCTTGCTGCTCTACAACAGTCACCCCTCATTGGTCCCAGCTCTGTCCCGCCTCCCCTCATTGGTGCGAGCTCTGTCCCGCCTCCCCTCATTGGTCCCAGCTCTGTCCCGCCTCCCCTCATTGGTCCCAGTTCTGTCCCGCCTCCCCTCATTGGTGCCAGCTCTGTCCCGCCTCCCCTCATTGGTCCCAGCTCTGTCCCGCCTCCCCTCATTGGTCCCAGTTCTGTCCCGCCTCCCCTCATTGGTGCCAGCTCTGTCCCGCCTCCCCTCATTGGTCCCTGCACTGTCCCGCCTCCCTGTTTGCCTGTAGAGTTTAGGGTAACCACGGGAACTGGAAGGGTCCAGGAAGCTGTGTAAAGAGACACAGCATTGCTCTGTCGCGCCTGTCACCTGTCACCGGCCCTCCAACTGGCTCTTTCAAAACAGCGACTAGTTCCTGGTTCCCTCAAAGAACTGACGTTGTAATCACACCGGCCGCTGTAAAAGAAACACTCCATAAGTAGTCCTGCCGTACAGCCTATATTGAACATCTGTCATCCATGGTGTGTGCTGTGTATACAGCCTATATTGAACATCTGTCATCCATGGTGTGTGCTGTGTATACAGCCTATATCGGGCATCTGTCATCCATGGTGTGTGCTGTGTATAGAGCCTATATCGGGCATCTGTCATCCATGGTGTGTGCTGTGTATACAGTCTATATTGAACATCTGTCATCCATGGTGTGTGCTGTGTATACAGCCTATATTGAACATCTGTCATCCATGGTGTGTGCTGTGTATAGAGCCTATATCGGGCATCTGTCATCCATGGTGTGTGCTGTGTATACAGTCTATATCAGGCATCTGTCATCCATGTTGTGTGCTGTGTATACAGCCTATATTGAACATCTGTCATCCATGGTGTGTGCTGTGTATACAGCCTATATCAGGCATCTGTCATCCATGGTGTGTGCTGTGTATACAGCCTATATCAGGCATCTGTCATCCATGGTGTGTGCTGTGTATACAGTTTATATCAGGCATCTGTCATCCATGGTGTGTGCTGTGTTTACAGCCTATATCGGGCATCTGTCATCCATGGTGTGTAATGTGTATACAGCCTATATCAGGCATCTGTCATCCATGGTGTGTGCTGTGTATACAGCCTATATCGGGCATCTGTCATCCACGGTGTGTGTGTGTGTGATCCGGTTTTCAGACCCTCCAGGTGTTTTACGTTTGCCCCGTTGTGTTTCAAATTGTGTGTGACAAATGTAAATGCCTCCTGCTGTACAGGGTATGAACAGGTCAGGGGTCAACGTGGATGATGCCTGTTGGTCCGTGGAAAATTAGAGACGGGAGTTCAAACCGCTCGCCTCCAATCGAAGCACAGTGAGCCAGTCTAGACTGTCTGAGGCTTTCTGCCTTTGTTGGAACTGACTCTACATTATCACGACTCACAGCGCGTATCGAGCATCTATTCACTCTACCTACAATGTGCCAACAGGATTGGAGAGCCAACAGGCAGTCCTTCATAGATTCATCAAGTTACAGGCTTCCAGGAGACAGCAGGAAATCAATGGTGCGGGTGATGCCTCTTGAAGTGTTTGTTTCTTGACATTGTTCTCTGACTCGTAGTTGAGAATACCATGACAGTAATTCAGTGCAGATTATGAGCTAGGGTTTTGTCCCCCATCCCCCCCCCCGCAACCATTCCCCCCGCCCATTTCCCCCGAGGTGAGTATGTAAACAGTGACCTCTCAGTGCACAAAATAACTAATATTTTAGTAATGGCCCAGAATCAACCTCAATCGACATCACTTTCGCTGCAACTGGAGCTGCAACTCGAATGCGGTGCGGTCCAATTTGTACCTTCACTCAGTTGGGAAGAATATTCTTCCACTTGAAAAGATGTCAATATCTGGTTCTTTCAGAACTCGTCAACCCAAACCGATGGTGTGTGTGTGTGTGTGTGTATGTGTGTGTGTGTGTGTGTAATGGAACGGGCCAGGACCTTCTCTAAGCTCTTGTTCTCCAGTGTGGAGAAGTCATTTCAGGTTGTTCTGGGATAATGTCTGATTATAAAGCCAGACACACAACGGAGAGATATAGGGGGAGCGAGAGAGGTAGAGTGAGAGGGAGTGAGAGTAAGCAGAGAGAAAGGGATTGAAAGGGAAAGAGGAAGCGCGCGAGAAAAAGTGTGGAAGGTCCAATCAGAGCGGGTCTGGATGGCTATGATGGATTGTGTATATGCATGAACGTCAGTGTGTGAGTGAATGTGTGTGTGTGTTCAGCGCTTCTGCTAATTCGTGTGTTTGCTCCTGTGTGTCAAGTTGTTAGTAGTTACGCGTTTTTCTACGGTTTAGTGATGAGGACAGATGGACAGAGGTCGTAAGAGCCTTCGTACACACATTCTGAGTTTTCCTCCCTGATCCAAATCCTTGTACACTGTCTCCATTAGTGGAACCGGCCAATCACCTCCAGGCAGTTGCTCTCGCAGGCAGTTAAACCCGCGGTCAGTTATACAAAATGTGAAATGCATTTGGGTCACAGTGGCGTAGGTTACACTTTGTGTATTTATATATACACATATAATTTTTTATCTTTCTCTCGTAGTACTGCATGTGTTACAGTCTTTCCTGCAGGCAAGTGTGTATTACCGCTTCCTGAGTCGATAACTGGTCAGAGAAATCAAAATAACTATTTATAAACGTCACGTCAGTCAAGCGTTGCCTTGGCGTCCAACAACTGTACACATACAAGCCTTGCCGAGAGCATTTCACACATCACCGCATCTCTGGTGTCAGAACTCTGACGAATTCAGATGTCAATTAAATTAAAAGCCGGAACTTGCTCGAGCCGGTGGAGATCTGCTTTTCACCGAAGCTGAATAGTAAATGAAGCGGTAGGGGTTTCTATAAAGCCCTATAGTTTCATGTTTAGATTCCATCGATTGTATTAGTCTCGGGATGTCTTTGAGCTTGTATCCTTGAAGGAAAAAGAGTGAGCTGAGAATTCAGTTCTCTGCGTCGTTGAAACCCTAAAGCAATGTGCCGTGGAGACGGGAGGTAGATGGGCGAGTATCAGAAAACGACATTTATAATTAAAGGTCACTTGGTTAAAAATATTGCACTACAGTGCGTCTGTGTTTTTGTCTCGTGGAAAAGAAACAGAGCTCCTTCTGACACAAGGCCTGCGAAGGAGAATTTTCCTTTTTTTTCCCCTACTTCAATTTTCTAGTGTTACAATGACTTGTTTCACAGAGGCACTTATAGATCAAAGTAAAAAGAAAAAAAGAAAGCAAGGCTAAAAAAGACATGGATGTTGTTTTAAGCGTTAATGTAACTGTAATATTTAGAGATGAATAATATGAATATGTATATCTATCTATCTATCTATCTATCTATCTATATATAGGCTGTTCTATTAATTATTTTCCATTATACAATTTTAATGTAAAGTAGCTGTGTCATGTGAAAAATGTGATGTGTATCGTAATGAACTAAACCTGCGAACCCAAGCGCCTGTTGTCATCACAAATCAATCAGTATTTCTACTTGAGTCAGTATTTCTACAGAGACCCTCCTCGTGTTTTGAAAGTTAAAGTCAAGCCACGCTGAGAAGTTTCCGGTGCCGACAAGGCCTAGGCAGATTATTCTACAGAGCATCAAGTACTGATGGATGTACAAAAAGTTCAAAGAAAGGACAACACACGACCCGAGTGGCTCAGAGATTCATATTTAATGTGTGTCCTAAATGGTTTTACCTCATCGTAAGAATAAACATGTCATATGAAGTCGGGCCTCTTGGCAAATTACTGCTTCTTCGAATGACTGTGAAAATTGAGTCATATAGATAGAAGTTCTTCTATATGACAATTAGTTCCCCCGTGAGAAACAGAAAGTTAATTGAATATAATTAAATGATTGCTCTCATCTGACCTCATATGTTCATGTGGACTCCTAATTGACCATAGAACTTTCCTCTAATGTACACCCCCATTGCTATAAATGAACTTATTTCCTGTCTGCACTAGGTATCTGCCGATTGTTCCGTCCATTTCAAACCGCTTTTCACCGTCTCTCGTCCGCTACGCCATTGGGCTTGGTGGGCTTTCGCGAATAATAGACCATTACTCCTCCTGCTAAAAGCTTTAACAACCCACCCTTATCTTCTCAACGACTCCTAATGCCGCCTGTAAATTATCCAGGCAGGAGGGGGGTGAGGGTAAACAAGTCTGTGTGTGTGTGTGTGTGTGTGTGTGTGTGTGTGTGTGGCTCGAGGCTCTGTGGGTTTGTGTGGCGGTAAATAATACCAACTGGTAGCCATGTGTTGAATGTGTGTTTAGGCACGGGGCAAACCTAGTCACAGTGTTTGTTTCAGGCTTTCTGACAGTTGTTGCTTGTTATGGTGAAGGTATATCTACCTATGATACACACTGATGATACGAAACATTATGACCACGACGTGTCACGGTCTTGGGTAGATTAGATGATAAGCGAACATTCAGTTATCGTAGTCAACGAGTTGGACGCAGGAATAAAGACCTGAGCGACTTTGACAAGGGCCCAACTGTTCTGACCAGACGACTGGGTCAGAGCATCTCTGAAACGGCACGACTTGATGGGTGCTTCCGTTCTTCGTGTCACAACACAAAGAGCATCACCCTCGGCTGTGTATGGAGACGCATAACCGCTGAGCGGTCAGAGTGACCGTGATGGACCCTGTTTGTCTTCCTACAGCGGGTCCTCCCAATTCCCCAAAGATGTGAATGAGTATGTGCGGAATGTGCCGGACCAACAAGTCTGATCCATGGTGAAGCATTTGAGGAGCACCATTATATGAGGGTTATGGCACGGCCACTATGGTTCAACACCAGACTCCACCCTCTACACCGGGCGTGGCAAGCAACAGATACCAGAATGAGGGTTAATGTAGTTGGAGGAAAATGAATGTGTCGACACTGGACATGTGTGTATTTACTCACTCCCGGGGATTGTTTTGTCTCTAACGTCATGTGTGAGATTGGGCTTCAATGCTGGGAACCCTCCAACTCAATTAGAAATAGCAATCTTATCCTGACACTAGAACACCGGAATATTTTTGACACCGGAATATTTTTGACACAGAGATTTGGTAATGTGTGTCTTTAGGCTGTCATGAAAACATCAATTATGTTGATAATGTCTTCTTCAGGATTGTTGAGAGTGAATGGAATTCCTACTTTTTTCCTGTCATGAATTTCTTATACTGTGGAGGATAATTAATGTATCGCAAACGACAAGTAATCTTCACCATTTAATAAGTGAAGTGTAACATTTGTCACAGACACTTCAGTCCTTGGAGAATTCGGGTGACTAAATAGTCTAATTTAAAACTTAAAAGGTTCCTAGAACAGTACCATGCGGTACCCATATATTTGACCTGACTGCAGGTGTGTTGTCTCATCTTGTTGTGCTCTGTTCTCTCTATAGAAAACTGAGCAAAGCTAGTAGAGACTTTCCAGATCGTTGCCATGAAGATTTCTTCTTGACTCCCCAAAACAATTGGGGTTACCGGGGATGGTAGACGAAGGGGCAGCAGGAAGTGGGCCTATTATTTGCCTTGGTCCAAATGTTTGTTTTCGATCACAGGCAAGCATGCCAATCATACCGACACAGGGGAAAGTGCATGTGACCCTCCTGAACGGCTATGTGGGTCACATTCCCCATAAGAAAACAGAAACCTAATGAGATGCAGGTCTGAGACTGTGGAGTTCTGTCTGGTGAGATGTATGTATCCCTATCTGTCTGGTGAGATGTATGTCTACCTATCTGTCTGGTGAGATGTATGTCACCCTATCTGTCTGGTGAGATGTATGTCTGCCTATCTGTCTGGTGAGATGTATGTCTGCCTATCTGTCTGATGAGATGTATGTCTCCCTACCTGTCTGGTGAGATGTATGTCTACCTATCTGTCTGGTGAGATGTATGTCTACCTATCTGTCTGGTGAGATGTATGTCTACCTATCTGTCTGATGAGATGTATGTCTCCCTATCTGTATGGTGAGATGTATGTCCCCATATCTGTCTGGTGAGATGTATGTCTACCTATCTGTCTGATGAGATGTATGTCTACCTATCTGTCTGGTGAGATGTATGTCTCCCTATCTGTCTGGTGAGATGTATGTCTACCTATCTGTCTGATGAGATGTATGTCTACCTATCTGTTATTCGCTGTAAATGCAATGAGGCGTTAATGATGCATGAACGGCTATTTGGCCAATGTTTTTGTGACTGAATCTTGGTTCAACAATATAAAGTTACGACAAGCAGGGATTTTTGCTATTGTTTTTTGATCGCAGGACCAGCTTCTGCATTCTGAATGAACAGGAGTGAAAGATAACAGCACAAATATATAGAAAAAATCGACAAACTACTCCACAAAAACATAGCAGAACTGTTTGACTGTGATTGTATAATTTTGAATGTAAAAACAATTTAATATCCCAACCAGGCCGGGCCATGTTTTTAATGCTTGCACTTACAAATCAAGCATGCGTTGACACTGTGTGGAAAGTCGTTTGAACTTTATGTTATTCCACCTTGGACACCATCTTTCCCCTTCCCGTTGCCATGACATTTTTATTGTTTTTATTACAGTTCCATTAACCTTTTTACCAAAAGAATAACCCCCACTGTTAAACTCAGTTTCTAGTTTCCCGTTTGCTTATGCAATTTCTGATTTGATCTGTCGCCGAGAACATGTTAACATCATTTATATCAATCTGGCCTCGAGAACACGCACACACACACACACACACACACACACACACACACACACACACACACACACACACACACACACACACACACATACACCCACACACACACACACACACACACACACACACACACACACACACACACACACACACACACACACACACACACACACACACACACACATACACCCACACACACACACACCACACACACGCAACCACGCACGCACACACGCACACGCACACACACACACACAGACCCACACACCCAACCATGCACGCACGCACACACACACACGCACACACACACACACAGACGCACACACGCAACCATGCACGCACACACGCACACGCACACACACACACACAGACGCACACACGCAACCATGCACGCACGCACACACGCACACGCACACACACACACACAGACGCACACACCCACATACACCACACACACACCACACACACACACACGCAACCATGCACGCACACACACACGCACATGCACACACACACACACACACACACACACACACACACACCCACACACACACACACACACACACACACACACACATATGTGCACACAACCCTCTAAACACTGATACCATCCATCATCCTGCTCCAGACTCTGATCCTGAGTTAGGGCAGACGTGACTCATTGGGTCTATGTGGGGAACAGAAAAATTCCAAACTATAGCGTGGGACCCTATGGTTTTCCCAAAGATTCCTAGACCAAGGAATGGGAAACACTTCCACTACTAGAAAGCAAATGCCCATAGAGATTTTCATAACTGTTGTTTCTTTAGTACGTTTTAATGGTCTGGTACGATTCGATTGAATAACACTGGCAAAAAAATAAACATTCCTTTCAGACGTCTAGAATTAGGAACCATGTCTGCTCTACTCTCTATTTTCAACTTACTAAACGTCTTGCAACTGAATCTGGTCCCTGGGTTTCAGTCGTTGGTCATCAACTAGTGGACACTAGGCAGTAGCTCGTTTTTAGTTTTTAATTTCATTATAAACAGTGTGAGGTATTTCCTAATAAACAGTCTGGGGTATTTCCTTGTAAATAGTGTGAGGTATTTCCTTATAAACTGTGTGGGGTATTTCATTATGAACAGTGTGAAGTATTTCATTATGAACAGTGTGAGGTATTTCATTATGAACAGTGTGAGGTATTTCATTATGAACAGTGTGAGGTTTTTCATTATCAACAGTGTGAGGTATTTCATTATGAACAGTGTGAGGTATTTCATTATTAACAGTGTGAGGTATTTCATTATCAACAGTGTGAGGCATTTTATTATCAACAGTGTGAGGTATTTCATTATGAACAGTGTGAGGTATTTCATTATGAACAGTGTGAGGTATTTCATTATGAACAGTGTGAGGTATTTCATTATGAACAGTGTGAGGTATTTTATTATCAACAGTGTGAGGTATTTTATAATCAACAGTGTGAGGTATTTCATTATGAACAGTGTGGGGTATTCCCCTATAAACTGTGTGAGTTATTTCATTATCAACAGTGTGAGTTATTTCATTATCAACAGTGTGAGGTATTTCATTATGAACAGTGTGGGGTATTTCCTTATAAACAGTGTGAGGTATTTCATTATGAACAGTGTGAGGTATTTCATTATGAACAGTGTGAGGCATTTCATTATGAACAGTGTGAGGTATTTCATTATGAACAGTGTGAGGTATTTCATTATCAACAGTGTGAGGTATTTCATTATCAACAGTGTGAGGTATTTCATTATGAACAGTGTGAGGTATTTCATTATAAACAGTGTGAGGTATTTCATTATCAACAGTGTGAGGCATTTCATTATGAACAGTGTGAGGTATTTCATTATGAACAGTGTGAGGTTTTTCATTATCAACAGTGTGAGGTATTTCATTATGAACAGTGTGAGGTATTTCATTATTAACAGTGTGAGGTATTTCATTATCAACAGTGTGAGGCATTTTATTATCAACAGTGTGAGGTATTTCATTATGAACAGTGTGAGGTATTTCATTATGAACAGTGTGAGGTATTTCATTATGAACAGTGTGAGGTATTTCATTATGAACAGTGTGAGGTATTTTATTATCAACAGTGTGAGGTATTTTATAATCAACAGTGTGAGGTATTTCATTATGAACAGTGTGGGGTATTCCCCTATAAACTGTGTGAGTTATTTCATTATCAACAGTGTGAGTTATTTCATTATCAACAGTGTGAGGTATTTCATTATGAACAGTGTGGGGTATTTCCTTATAAACAGTGTGAGGTATTTCATTATGAACAGTGTGAGGTATTTCATTATGAACAGTGTGAGGCATTTCATTATGAACAGTGTGAGGTATTTCATTATGAACAGTGTGAGGTATTTCATTATCAACAGTGTGAGGTATTTCATTATCAACAGTGTGAGGTATTTCATTATGAACAGTGTGAGGTATTTCATTATAAACAGTGTGAGGTATTTCATTATCAACAGTGTGAGGCATTTCATTATGAACAGTCTGAGGTATTTCATTATGAACAGTGTGAGGTATTTCATTATGAACAGTGTGAGGTATTTCATTATCAACAGTGTGAGGTATTTCATTATGAACAGTGTGAGGTATTTCATTATGAACAGTGTGAGGTATTTCATTATCAACAGTGTGAGGTATTTCATTATCAACAGTGTGAGGTATTTCATTATGAACAGTGTGAGTTGTTTCATTATCAACAGTGTGAGTTATTTCATTATCAACAGTGTGAGGTATTTCATTATGAACAGTGTGAGGTATTTCATTATGAACAGAGTGAGGTATTTCATTATCAACAGTGTGAGGTATTTCATTATGAACAGTGTGAGGTATTTCATTATGAACAGAGTGAGGTATTTCATTATGAACAGTGTGGGGTATTTCATTCAGATGTCTAGTTATAATGAAACTGGACTCTTCTTTTTCTGTTGCTGCTGATGGCAGCTGAATCATGCTGTTCTTATGCAGAACAAAACACTCATCTAATTTAGGTGCATTGTCAGATCCGATTGAGGATCTCTCCAGCGTAGCTCACGGAACGGTATGACAGTCTGAGACAACCTGATCATTATGTAAAGTAATCAAGTAGCTATAGCAACCGCAAAAAAGACTGCTAGAAAATACCACAGTTGCATTGCTGCGACTAATCAAATCTGTAGCCTGATAAAAGGCATGACACAAGCTCACTAATGCACACCAGGCACTGCCATGCGGAAAGTTTATTTATGATGTAGTTTATCTGGTTGAAAACTACGACACATGCCTATTGAAAAGATGTTGGGCAGGTAAGTGTCGTTCAAAGTTAACGGCTGTGGCTAAAAACCCAGGGTTGACAGACAAAATGACAAATGGCAACTGTAGCCGATTGCTTAATCCCTGTTCTCATAACAAGACGGGCTTCTCTGACAACTGCCGTGTAATTCAATCAAATGTGAGATCACAATCTGCTGTTTTGATATAACACAGGACACATATGCCTAGCTAGATGTAAAACTTGTTATTGTACCGTACCTTAGGACGAGACTGAGCACAGCTAACGGCAACACGCAAGACCTTGACCACAGATATGGCCCAGCTCTGGTCACGACACACATAAATGTCCCCCGACATGAGTAACAGCACGTGTATGTTGTTGTTTAAAACAATTCAGACACTTTGACCTCTGTGGAATTAATCGGACAAAGCATTTAGTTCTTAGCATTCATTTTCCACACCGTCATCACCACAGCAGAGACATTTGTCAAGGACTGAACTTCTACAAGACTGGTCAGCTGCAGCACTACATGAGAAAACACACACGGTGCCACACTGTTTTCCTAATCAAACACCAGTTGACAGTAGCTAGCATTTTGTGTACTGAATTTTTAGCCCAACCCAACATGGCCAAATTACCCGTATTCAGATGCACCGACGATTGTCCACGATAGTTTTGAACTCTGTGGTTGGTGCGAACATCTTGCCATTATACCTGAACCCAGTCATCTTGAACCACCTTCTCCATTCGATTTAAGACTATTTCGGACACCGCAAATGATGCCCCTGCGGTTATAAACATTTAAACGTTATGACACAGTCCTACTGCAGCCACCATGTAGTTGAAACCAGGACAGGTGACACACACACACACACACACACACACACACACACACACTGTGGCAGGATTGGTGGGAATTGGTCCCATAGCAGTTCTCTAACCTCAATCACCACAACTCTACTAGTGTGTCTTCACTGCTGTTTCCCACACTCTTGTCAGACAGAATACATTGCAACATCAGAAGGGTTTTTGAAAGCAAATCAGTACGATAGATTGTTTATGCTAAAATTGGGAAACATGCACGATTTCAGCCAAATCGCCTCAGGACTAGGCAACGTGAAATCATACTTAATCATAATTGCGTCTCCGTCATTACACAAACATCAGGGAAAAGCTGCCGGTGACTGCCATGTCTAGATCTAAAGGTAAACATGTCTGTAAATCATTTGAAGAAGCTAAATTGAAATACATCAGCGGTCCCAGTGGCCCCATGTAACGGACGTGACGTCTGGAGGATTACGGTCCCAGTACACCACAGTGGCCCATGTAACGGGTGTGATGTCTGGAGGATTACGGTCCCAGTACACCACAGTGGCTCCATGTAACAGACGTGATGTCTGGATGATTACGGTCCCAGTACACCACAGTGGCCCATGTAACGGGCGTGATGTCTGGAGGATTACGGTCCCAGTACACCACAGTGGCTCCATGTAACAGACGTGATGTCTGGATGATTACGGTCCCAGTACACCACAGTGGCCCATGTAACGGGCGTGATGTCTGGAGGATTACGGTCCCAGTACACCACAGTGGATCCATGTAACAGACGTGATGTCTGGATGATTACGGTCCCAGTACACCACAGTGGCCCCATGTAACAGACGTGATGTCTGGATGATTACGGTCCCAGTACACCACAGTGGCCCATGTAACGGGCGTGATGTCTGGAGGATTACGGTCCCAGTACACCACAGTGGCTCCATGTAACAGACGTGATGTCTGGATGATTACGGTCCCAGTACACCACAGTGGCCCATGTAACGGGCGTGATGTCTGGAGGATTACGGTCCCAGTACACCACAGTGGATCCATGTAACAGACGTGATGTCTGGATGATTACGGTCCCAGTACACCACAGTGGCCCCATGTAAGGGGTAGAGGGGTAAACGACATAATGCAGTAACTCCGCTGCCGGTCCTATCAACGTTTCTCTGTGCACACAATCGTCTCGAATAACTAATATGAAAGATTCTAATACTTGATTTCAGTCAACCGTGTTTTATGCATGCGAACGCAGGCGCTGTCCCTGACCTCTGACCTCTGAGCAGCTTTGCGGCCGTAGGCGTGCCATCTGAAGGCCACTCGTTGTCAGGTTGTGAACATCAGCATGTTTTCACCAATTATCCAGACTGTTCAGGAATAAAGTACGTGTCTGGTACTTGGACGGCTTGTTAGCAAGTGCCCGCTTCCCGTAGCAGATAAAAGAGTAGCGAACTTACAGGACGGGCTTCAAGTGTATTCATACACACACGGCCGCGCACGTACGTGCACACACAATATTTTAACAGTAGCTGTAGCTATTAAACTTTCTCCGGGAATCTGTGTCTTATCCTGTCAGCCGCCAATCTATTCCACAGCGTGAAAGGGACGTTTCTTTCATAAGGAATGACAATGCGTTTCGGTGGATAAATGAATTAGGATTAGGGCTGTATTAATTCTCTCTTCTGAAAGACAGACCGATATTTTCAACAAGTCACAGTACCTGACTGAACTCTCAACTGCTCATGGCTTACAAATAGCTGGAGGTTTTTGGGATACATTTTTCACCACATTGTGAAAGGATCAGGTCTGCCGAGAAACTACCGGAACAGTGGTTCTGTGTTCAGGTCTGCCGAGAAACTACCGGAACAGTGGTTCTGGGTTCGGGTCTGAGGAGAAACTACCGGAACAGTGGTTCTGCGTTCGGGTCTGAGGAGAAACTACCGGAACAGTGGTTCTGCGTTCGGGTCTGAGGAGAAACTACCAGAACAGTGGTTCTGTGTTCAGGTCTGACGAGAAACTACCTGAACAGTGGTTCTGTGTTTGTGCCTCATTGTAAGCAGTTAGAGAGGAGTTGGCGTGTTGAAGAAACGTGCGTTAGAGGCGTAGGCTAGCCATTAAACACCATTTAACCTCTGAACACTTTCCTCCTGTAAGAGAGCTGTGCTAAGGTCCACAGGATTTACAGCTGTCGCCGCGGGTAACAAACGGACCCGGGGCCTCGTTTGGCTAGAGTCTCACGGCACCGCAGATCAATCTGTCACCACGTTAGGTACTCCACCCACATCTACAGTACACCTCACCATGCCCTTTTCTTCTGTCTACGGCTTAGGAATGTAAATGCGTGTGTTCGTGTGTTGTGGAGGGGTAGGTGCTGGTGTCCGTCACGCCGCTCGGCCATCTTCTGAGGACAACGCCCACAAGCACACCTAAGCCCCACCCATCAAAACAAGTGAACGTCCAACGGTCGGAAAGAAACCAAAGGGTCACGCGTGTGTATGTTATGTGTGTATGTTGTGAATGTGTAAGGTGTGTATGTTCTGTGCGTGTGTTTGGGCACGGTGGGTCCCGCCTCTATCCTAAAATGTCACGAGATGGTCCATGTGTAATTGGAGGATGTGAAAGAAGGGGGCAGGGCGGGGGGTGGGGCTCTTAATGAGCTGGTGATTCTGCTACTTCCTCGTTAGCCTGCTCTGCTAGCTAACGAAGCTACCACCCCCCATCTCCCCCATTGACCCCAGCGATCTAAAACACCCACTTTTAGAAACACGGTCTCCATTTCACTTAATTCCTGCCTTGTTTTCATAGCAGAACGCAGAGGCCCTTTCCTGTGCTCGGCTCTAGATACTTTCACCGCCTCCCTTTTCCTATTTCCCCATCTCATAACATTTGTTATGGGCAAGGCAAGTGGGATTATTGTAGATATCATAGTTATTTACATAATGAGTGTTTATGCACATTTGTATATTTTTTTATATCAAGGACACAACCTCGAGCAAGAATGAAAATACAACCCAAATACCAGCGCATCTCCCAAAGAGTATCTTCTTTCTTGCTCCAGGCTCAGTGCCGAGTATTATGAGAGCAGAGGTATCTCAATTAAATGCTATGAGTTGTTGTGGTTAAATGGAGGCATAAAAGAGAAGAGAGTTTTTGTGTTTACAGAGTGTGCTACATGAGGGGGCACGTGTCTTGTACACGTCAACCACCTTCAGGATTCAATTCAACAGACATTATCCTTGAGCAAACTGTGTACATGATCTCTCTGCAAAGTTCCTCTGTATCAACGATCCAAGTTCACAATAGCTCCGGAACGTATTGATCCCATCTGTCCAGATTTAGATTTAGTCAACAATGAAAGAAAAAAGGAAATTGAAAGGTACTTCAGCCATGGACTGGAAGGAGAGATGACTGTTTGAAACGTTGACTGATCGTCGCCTGATAATTCCCTACACATTGATCAACTCAAGAAAACAAATACATTTTAAAAAGTAATTTCATGATTTGCCATCCTGCCGTTTTGGGGATGTTGTGTGTGTGTGCGCGTATTTGTGTAGAAGGGGGTGGAGGTGAGGGGGGGGGGGGGTTGATGGCTAGTTCCCAAGCTGTGTCCATGAACAGACTTATGAAAACCATACGCTACAGTCTGAGTGTGACACAGTCACAGTTTGCCCCCCGCAGAACTCTTACAGGCATCTCTCTCTCTCTTGCACGCACACACGCACACGCACGCACACACACACACGCACACACACACACATACACACAAACACACGCATACATTGAGTCCCCCGCCTCTTCCAAAAAGATACACTTTTTTGATTCCCTCCCTTTCCCTTGCTCCTTCCCCAACTACCCCTCCTTCTCTCTCTTCGAAATCCCGAGACAATCTGCAAGCACTCAACTCCAGCACAGACCTCTGTTAGCGGGCAGGAGTGAGGAAGTTGGAGAGGGACAAGAAAGAGAGAGAGAGGGAGTATTTTGAAGTTATTGTGCAGATAAAGAGAAGAACGTTTAGATGAGTAGAAATTAGACACCTGGAGAAACAAGCAAATACCTATACAGTTCGTGGGAAGACTAAACAAGATTTAGAAGGCAAAAAGGAACAAGAAAGGAAGAGAGAGACAGACAGTCTGGGAAAACCGACTAACCATGGGCTCTCTAGAACACTGGATGGATGTTATAGTTCTCTCACTGCTGGTTCTATTCTACCATACCTCCACTGTAAGGGGCCAGGAGAGGGATGCCCTGTGCAATGACAAAGGCTGCTTTATGGTGTATTTCCAACGCAAGTCCTTTCTGGAAGCCTGGAGGAGTTGCAAGGAGAAGGGAGGAAACCTGGCCACCGTCAAACTACAGGAGGAGGCTGACACTATCGCCGCTCTGTTCTCCGGCCTGGAGCTGCGAGGCGCCAGGACAAAGGTCCAGGTGTGGATCGGTCTCCAGAGACAGCCTCGCCAGTGTACCGCCTCCCGGCCTCTGCGTGGCTTCTCCTGGACCACGGGTGACCAGGATACACAGTACACCAACTGGCTGATGGAGGACTCGCCCAGCACCTGTTCGGTCCCGCGCTGCGTCGCCATGAGTTACAGCAAAGCCGCGCACGAGCAGCACAACAATTACAAATGGCTCGACGGCTCCTGCTCGGTGCCTGTTGACGGATACTTGTGCCGCTACACATACAAGGGCATGTGCCCTCCCATCTGGGGCGAGGGGGCCGGCAATGTCCTTTACAGTACCCCGTTCAGTCTTCTCAGTACGCTCCTCACACACGTGCCCTTCGGATCCGTGGCCACCGTGCCCTGCCCAGAGGGCACCAAGGACGAGCAGTCAGTGCTGTGCATGCTTAAGGAGCACGGCACCGTGGGCTGGTCCCGGGACGCGCCCCTCTGCTCCGACATCACCAAGATAAGCTGGTGTGACCAAGACAACGGAGGATGTGAGCATTTCTGCCGGGAGATCGAGGAGCGATACTACTGCGAGTGCTCGGGCGGCTTCCAGCTCGGCGACGACGGGCAGACGTGCGCACCTGTCGACGTCTGCCATGGGGCACCGTGCCAGTTTGAGTGTCTGCCTCTTCCGGACGGCTACCGCTGTGCCTGCCCAGAGGGCTATATGCTGGCCCCGGATGAGCGTGGTTGCCAGGACGTAGATGAGTGCCTGCAGAGCCCTTGTGAACAGCTATGCGTCAACACGCCAGGATCCTTCAAGTGCCTCTGCCACCAGGGCTACCGGACAGGCGAGGGAGGTGAGGAATGTGAGGACGTGGACGAGTGCGCCGAGGACCCCTGTGAGCACGCCTGCGAGAACACGCCTGGCTCCCACGTCTGCCACTGTCATCTGGGATTCTCCCCCGTGCCTGAGGACCCCTCTCGTTGCCAGGACACAGACGAGTGTCAGATCCCCGATATGTGTGAGCAGATGTGTGTGAACTACGATGGCAGCTTTGAGTGTTACTGCGAGGTGGGCTTCAAGCTGCTCAACGATCACTACTCCTGCGGAGAATTGAAGGACGGCGAGGAGGACTCGACCCCCACAGCCACGACCTACTACCCTGGGGTAACACTGCACCCAGGGCTCATCTGGGAATCCCAGGAACCCATGTACCACTGGACCTCTGAGCAGACTAATGTTGATTGGCCCACACAGGAGGAAGAGACACTGGGCTGGCTCACAGATGGCCCCACACTGGCCAGTGATGGTATTTGGAGCACCAGCAAACCTCAGGAGGAGTCAACCCCCAACCACAACCCATCATTGGTCTTATTCACGGAAGGAGGAGAGGAGGACAAGGTGGAGGTGGAGTTAATCAAAGGTTGGGAAACCAATCGTTGGAATGTCCCAGTTAATGTCCAGCCAGAGTTGGAACCCACCCCCACTCTCGGGTCCTCCCCAAGCACATCCCCTGTCCCAACTCCCATGTCTGACTGGTATGACGTGGAGGAGAAGGAGGTGGAGGAATATGATACCCCTTCCAGTCCCTCAGTCCTCCCCACCTCCACCATCTCAGAAGGGGCATGGAACCAAGAACATATAACCTGGCAAGAGCTAACAACAGAGCAAGACGTCTACATAACCAACTATGATGTTCGTGACGATAAGAATGAGGACGTGGGGAACAGCGACACTGCATCAGTGACCTCCCCCAAAATGCTGGACCAGAACCTGGGTGTGATCCTGGACCATCACACCCCATCCCTACCTCCTGTCGCAGCTTCCCAAACCCCTGTCTCTTGTGACCACGGAGTAGTCGACGAGGAGGTGAAAGACGAGCCGGGTAACAGCAACTGGCTGCTTGTGGGCCTCCTCGTGCCCGTCTGCTTCTTCGTCGTGGTGATGGTGGTTCTGGGCGTCATTTACTGTACCCGCTGTGCCGCTGCGCAGCGCAACAAGACCGCCACTGACTGCTATCATTGGATATCCGGGGCACACGACAAGCAGGGGGCAGCCAATCCCTGCAAGGGGACACAGTCACATGTTTAGGCAGACGAATCAGGAAATACATGTTCCTGTAGCTACGTTGTAACTGCCCCCCATCCTGTAGCCCATCCTGTAGCTACGTTGTAACTGCCCCCATCCTGTAGCTACGTTGTAATTGCCCCCCCATCCTGTAGCTACGTTGTAACTGCCCCCCATCCTGTAGCCCATCCTGTAGCTACGTTGTAACTGCCCCCCCATCCTGTAGCTACGTTTTAACTGCCCCCCCATCATGTTGCTAGGTTGTAACTGCCCGCGCATCCTGTAGCTATGTTGTAACTGCCCCCCATCCTGTAGCTACGTTGTAACTATCCCCCATCCTGTAGCCCATCCTGGAGCTACGTTGTAACTGCCCCCCATCCTGTAGCTACGTTGTAACTGCCCCCCCATCCTGTAGCTACGTTGTAACTGCCCCCCCATCATGTTGCTAGGTTGTAACTGCCCCCCATCCTTTAGCTACGTTGTAACTGCCCCCATCCTGTAGCTACGTTGTATCTGCCCCCCATCCTGTAGCTACGTTGTAACTGCCTCCCATCCTGTATCTACGTTGTAACTGCCCCCACATCCTGTAGCTACGTTGTAACTGCCCCCCCAGCCTGTAGCTACGTTGTATCTGCCCCCATCCTGTAGCTACGTTGTAACTGCCCCCCCATCCTGTAGCTACGTTGAAACTGCCCCCCCCATCCTGTAGCTACGTTGTATCTGCCCCCATCCTGTAGCTACGTTGTAACTGCCGCCCATTCTGTAGCTACATTGTAACTGCCCCCCCATCCTGTAGCTACGTTGTAACTGCCCCCCCATCCTGTAGCTACGTTGTAACTGCCCCCCCATCCTGTAGCTACGTTGTAACTGCCCCCCATCATGTAGCTACGTTGTAACTGCCCCCCCATCATGTTGCTAGGTTGTAACTGCCCCCGCATCCTGTAGCTAGGTTGTAACTGCCCCCCATCCTGTTGCTACATTGTAACTGCCCCCCCATCCTGTAGCTACGTTGTATCTGCCCCCCCAATCCTGTAGCTACGTTGTATCTGCCCCCCCATCCTGTAGCTACGTTGTATCTGCCCCCCATCCTGTAGCTACGTTGTAACTGCCCCTCATCCTGTTGCCCATCCTGTAGCTATGTTGTAACTGCCCCCCATCATGTTGCTAGGTTGTAACTGCCCCCCCATCCTGTAGCTACGTTGTAACTGCCCCCCATTCTGTTGCTAGGTTGTTGCCCCGCTATAAACCTTTGAACACTTGAATGTTTTCTTGGAATATCCGTTGAAAGAAAAGAAACAGAAGGCAATAGGCGAAAAAAAAACACTGGTCCTTTCTCCTTTTCGTGGATAGCTTTGTTGCTTACACTGATCCCACAGCACAAGATATATGACTGCTCTATGATTTCACCGTCGGGCCATAATACAAAACAATCATTTTAAATGTTGGTAAATATACCGACACTGTGTTTATGTATCTCATTTCGAGCCATTTGCATCAGGGGGAGAATGCGGCAGCAATCAGAAATACATATTATTATGAGGATAATTGAGAAAAACACATTTGGAGAGGTCGAAACATTTGCCTTTAATCAAAGCACATCAACAAATGCAATCAAATGTGACATTTTCTCACGCAGAGACCCTAAAACCATGAACAGATTCGCACTGCAGCTCCTCATTCGCAATGAAATTGATGATCAAACGAGGATGCAGCATCTATAGAGTTAATACATCACAGCTAACCAAACCCCATGGATGGGTCTGTAACTGATTGCATTTGTCAAGTCTCTCTAGTATACCCTGTGTAACAAGCGCTCAGGTTTTAATGCCCAATTGAGCCTATTTCCCAAAATTAGGGCATTTAAAATGACTTTTTCTGTCAACTTTGTTATAGCGGTGAGACACGCAGCTGATTATTTAACTCAGACGATGGTGAGTGAAGGTTTTTGTGTTTTAGGCCACAAAAAGGACTGTAAGCCTTGTAGCAGTTGACTGAAATCAGGCAAGCATGACTGTCAGATTGCTGTTATTATGTCTTGAAAGAGCAATTTTTCGGGTATCCAAACGAACAAATTTACAGACAGAAAAAGAGCACACGCGTCTTATGCATGCGTTTGTGTCACAACTTTTGTATATAAATGTATAAATTGTAGCAACGATGCTTTTTGAAAACTGTTAGGATTCTGTTTCCTGGTTTAATGAAGTGCCTTTTTGTTTTATATAGACTGCACAAGACTATGTAATTTAATGGAATGTCTGTCGGATGAGTATGTTTCCTTCCATTCAACTCCCGGTTCAACTCGCTCTCCTGGTCCTGTGGCATGCCGTGGGTCACGGGTGACATTAGCGTTGTGACCTTGTTGGTGAACAAGTCAACTTTCCATGCCCCCTTTTCCCACCTCGTATCTCCCATGAGCACACCCAGCTTCCCATTCACACAGGCTTGCTCTAAACATTCCATGGACCTTAATAGCCCACAGGGAGCCGTTCAAACTCCCTGGTTCGAATTCAACGAGTCCTCTGGAAACTGCGACTTCGCTCCAGTCCACCTTCAAATAATGGCTTGCACATAAAAAAAACAAATACAAACAAAAAAATAATGTTCTTTCTGACCTAAGGACTGTAAAATGACACCTGATGCGCTGTTACGTTTTATGTAATTGTTAATTAAAGTGTTATTATAAGGGGTTCTGTTGATGTTTATTATCCTGTGTGTTTACGGTCCAATCAGTTCTTGACACGGTGAAAGATAAATTTAAAAAATGCAAAGAAATGACCTGGACTCAGTACGCCGAGAACACGCTACTGCACAGGCGTCAAACCGATTCCACAGAGGGCCGGGTTTCTGCAGGTTTTTGCTCTCACCTTGTATTTGATTGCTTAATTAGGTGACTAATTGGTTAGGTTCTACCCTGATCTGGTTGTTTTGGTCAAAACTGGGAAACAATGTAAAGGATAAACCCAAAACCTGCATACACTAGGACTTCCATGGATTCAGTTTGACACCACGCCCTGTTAGGTATACGATAAACAGCCGCACTTAAAGGAACGGTGGGAGGCTGTCTGAATGATGGAATATTGTGAGGCTGCAACAAACAGTTGATGTGAAGTTAAAGAGGAGGTAGGACATTATGTGTATGAATCAGTGACATGCTATTTGCTGAATCCCGTACATATTCTTTTGTTCCAGTCCGATCTCCTAGGGTTGGGAACATACATTTATACAACATACAACATCATCTCAGGCATCGCACTCCGTTCTTCTACTTTTGGCTAATATCACTTGAATATCTGTGTGCCACTGTCAGACAGAGGATATGCGTGCATTAGTTGTGTTTTACCTGATAGCCGGGGCCGATGACGTGAGCCACACTGAAGCACGTCCACCCGGCCACTCTGCCACAATCAGCCGGTTTTGCGATAGCACTGTCGTCCACACCGACAGGCTCCTGTCGTCAACAGCCAGTCGTTGATATCAGCAACAGGTGGCTTCCTCATGCGTTCAGTGTGCTCCTGCTATCCAGAGCACGTCGGCCATCTCCAAAAGTTCGAGAGTATCAAGAGAAAAACAGCGTGCTGGTCGCTCTGTTGAATATTTAACGGAGCCCGTCAGGGGAAATGAAAGGGGAATATTTGCACGCCGGGTCCAAGCAGTATTTAAAATCTGATGAAAGTGCTACTGTCCTAGTCTAGACACTTATTGCCCACTGCCAACGTTCATTGTACACTAACCTTTAGACACAAACTGAATCGATGGCCCCATTCATGCTCTTAACGCTCTGGCCTTATGAAATGTGACACTGCTTTTTTTCTCTGACAGAGAATGAGAACCTTTTGCATCGGTTTTCCTCATTACACATTCCTATGATTTAAAGATGAAGTCCAAAATGCATCGAACAGAGCCCACAGAGAGATAAGGTGCCAGTGACAGTAGTGGTGAGGAGAGATGTGTGGTGAGAGACCTGTCTATGAGTCCTATATCTATATTCAAGTCCTACATCAGGGTTTATGTTACTTGTTACACCGCAAAGCATTTATTAGGTCAGTTTAACTATAGTTTGTATGTATTCTGATGAGATTGAGTGTTAAGCAATTGGATGAGCTCATATTGAAAGTTAACTGAAGAGGCAGTGCCTGTCAAATCAATAACACAACCATTCAAGTCATTCTACTCATACAAAGTCCAACGCGATGCAAAATATAAGAAAGCCCAGGACCCAGATCCATTCTGTAACCCTTTCCCTGGTGATCGCCCGTTGTCAATCTTGTTCACTGAACCAGACCCAGGCGGTGTAACTGAAACTTTCATGGCTGAAGTCTTTTCCCTACTTTCCCATTTCTTTTCCAGCATCAAGGGTTATACAGCTGGCCGGGCCGAGTCCCTGCTATGAGTTCTTGATTTATCCGAATGCAAAGTTCAACAGAGATATTCTCAACCGGCCTAACCCTAACCCTCCTCTATTCCTGGTACCTGTCCATCCTCTCTTCTCTTCAAATATCTAACAGAGG
The DNA here is from genome assembly GCA_029465975.1 of Dallia pectoralis. Taxonomy (NCBI): domain Eukaryota; kingdom Metazoa; phylum Chordata; class Actinopteri; order Esociformes; family Umbridae; genus Dallia; species Dallia pectoralis. The sequence goes on along the minus strand of CM055735.1, from coordinate 13,174,485 downwards.
ATCTGTCTCCCATGACTGGCTGACGCAGTGGTTATTTTCCCCACAGCCGTGCCAACAAAGTTTTTTCGTACCGTAAGCCAGCCCCATCGCTGATGTCTCGGTTTAAGTACGCAAGACAAAGTAATTTGAAGACTGAGTGAACATTGACGGGAGAGTAGGTCTCGGTCTCATTCCCCTCTAATCAGTGGATTGCAATTACAAGTCATGCTCCTTTGCACGGAAATGTGTGCAATCTAACAGATAACAGACAGGCTAATTGACTGACTGGATGTGTCGACCCGCTTGCTTTGAACACCCGCGGCGCTTGTAATCGAGTGCCAGATAGAGCCCGAGGCGGTTTGGCTGGTGCCGGACCCTGCTCCGTGTAGACATGCCAGCGCGTCGAGCGTCACTTCTCTCATCAAGCGGTTCTTCTTTGATAGCCGTGGCCCCCCAGGACGCTTGGAGAGTTAAACGAGAGAATACGGTCCTCCACAAACCGTGAGCGAGCGACAGAGGGAAGAAGGAGGAAGAGAAGGCTTAAGAGAGGGCCATGCCAGGGCCGTCGCCAGGAATCCTTGGCCCACTGAATAGACAAATGGGCCCCCTGACTAATAGATAATATTACGATCAGTGTCCCTGCCAAGCCCTGGGCCCTGTGAATCATATCCTCCTATCCCGACGTTAGCTACGACCCTGAACACCGAGGCGGAGAGGACATACAGTCGGTGCTACAGCTGACGCTACAGAAAAAAGAGGATCTGCTTACAAAAGAGATTCTCAGTGTGTCTCCTCCTCCGTTTGGCTAATTGAAACGTTGTGGATAGAGCTCTCTCAGTTCTCTGTTGGAGAAACCAAGCTGATGTGAGTCACACTACTAGTGCTTAGGCCACATTCACATCTGTTTATTGTTTTATGTACTGTGTGTGTGTGTGTGTGTGTGTGTGTGTGTGTGTGTGTGTGTGTGTGTGTGTGTGTGTGTGTGTGTGTGTGTGTGTGTGTGTGTGTGTGCGTGTGGAAACAAGTGGAGCATACATGACATAATGTTTGTGTGTGAATGTCTGCGTTTAACTTTATGAACTATATGTGAACACGCTAACGCACACAGATCGTATACCTCTCTCACGGCTACATACAGCTTTGTCTGTTTTGGCTGCGCTAACACGCTAACTGTACCCTTTAGCCATTCCACACCATTCCACCAGAATCATATTAGACCGTTGCACTCGATCGACAGACAGAATGCCCATTTACTTCTGTCTTATTGACTGAGTCTAGTTTGTCGATGGACTGTGTCAGAGTGCATGGGAGTTAGATTCAGATTACACAATAATACTGTATATCCTCCTGTGCCCCATTCAAATTGTTTTTGCTTCAGTGTGGGTGTGAATATTCTTCAAATGATCAGTTCTTATGTACGGTTGTTTTATTTCCTTCAGAGTTCAAACTTGACATTAGAACCTTGTATGAAAACAATAGGTTTTTCTAGGCCCACAAAAACATTATCACACTTCCTTTTTAATAGCCATGAAAATGTCGTGTCCTGAAATCCTCCAATCTGACTTGAAAACCACAGCACACACCGGATGACTCGCATTGTCTGAAGATATATCGTCACAAGCACTTTGATTACGAGGAGGGCTGTTTGCCAGATTGCCGTTGAGTGACAGTTTGATCCTAGTGCAGGCTTGGCTTTCGCTTCTTGAGGTCACATGGGGTGTGGGGTGGGGGTGGTTTGGAGGTGTCACAACATGGTTACAAGAGGGTCTGTTTATAATTCCCATGGAAACCCCAACCACGGACAACCTCAAGACATCTTTACAAGGCTATTAAAGCTATCACTATGTGTTCGCAGAACAAAAGATATCGACGATCGCTTTCCCTGAACAAATCGTTATGTTTGTCTTCTTATCTGCAGGTCTGCGCACTTTATTGATTCATCTATTTTTACAAGTGCTGGAGCAGATGTTGAGGGTTAGAGCGTCTTTGGAACAGTGCAGTTTCTTTGATCTGCTAGCCAGCGCTGTGTCACGGTCCGAAATCCCCCCCCAAAAAACTCCACACTGACCGTGGAACCTGGGGATGGACGGTCGGTTCTGAAACGGTTCATACGATGACGACCTGAAGACACATCAACATGTCTGAGAGGGAAATAAACAGCGCAGTGGGACGCGACACATTTAGACAACAAACCATTTTCCCGGGGCCCATTTCTACTATGTCGTTCATACACCTTCATCTTGCAATGCTCAGATTAAATCGAGATGCGCTGACGCAAATGTACCTCGGGAGTTACTCATTGTTCTATTCCTTCATCTTTCACACTAATTTGATATGTTTCTGGAGTCGCTTTGATGCCCACTCCTGCGTTCTCTCGAAGTGTTAAGAGCTCTTTAGAAAGCAGAAAAAGAAGTACTAATGCGCTGATAAATGCAGTAGCTCCCACAATGACCTTGTAAAAGGAGAGTGGAACACAGTATCTTTGATTTTGCCTCTTAGAGGTGCTTCAGGGTGCCTTCTCTGGCAAGCTGTAAAAACATACCCGCTTGCCATTCTCACGTCTGCAGGTGTCATCAAGTCCCGGTATTTAAAGGGGAATTGTGTTGTTTTCATGAGCTTCATTGTACTAATATAACTCTACTTAATTTTGTAACACTTCCACAATGTTATCGTCGATGGAGCGGAAGTGTAGTCTTCTTGATAAATATATCCATTATAATCGGTAGCTTATGTTTTGTAATGTTTCGGGTTGGATTAAGCTGAAGAGATCCACAAGAATTAACGCCTGGATTTGATAGGAAAACCACTTTGATGCAATGGTCAAAAGAGAAAACAAGATGAATGAGCTTTGGAGAGCCATAGCTACGTCGTAAAATATTTCCACGGTTCCAGGATTTCAGTGTTAGAAACGCAATGCTAATGTCTCTCAAGAAGCATTATATATTTATCGACGACGACTGTGTGTGGAGATGCTCGCCATTCAGAATCGTATCGAAAATGCTGACAAAGTAACAGAAATTTGCTTACAAAAAAATTGTGTCAAGTGTTATGGATTACGGTAAATGCTCTTTTTTACCAGAACAAACTTTTTGTGCTTACACTCGCCATAGGACAAATTCTAGTGTGCTAGCGATTGCGGAAATAGCTGTAATGCAACGGGTGGCCGAGAGTACGATATTTTTGGTCATTTGAATGTCAAGAGACATTTTATCTCAGCAGGTGTTTTCTTCACGATGAACGCTGACATTTGAGAATCGGCTTTATCTGCTTCTTTAGTTTGAGTGATTGCATTTCTCTATCCAGTCTGATTTATTATCCAGTTGATCTTTTTGTGCTCGAGTCTGGTGGGACGGAAGAATGTTAAAGAGAATCCAAGTTTCTATATATTGCACACGAATCGGGAGACTTGCACTGTGAGTCAGCTGGGTTTGATGATGAACCCCAATGTCAGAGCTGAAGCTCAGTCGGGTGTGGTCCGACACTGACGAGCCAAAACATTATGACCACTAGCCCAATATGCTGCTGGTCCTCCACGTGCCGCCAGAACTGCGCCGACTCGCCTAGGCACGGACTCTACGAGCCTCCTGACGGTGTCCTGTGGTATCTGGCACCAAGATGTAAGCAGACGATCCTTCAAAGCCTGTACGTTGTGAGCTCTACCGAGGGGTTAGTGTGGGTCACCGGTCAATCTATGGAGCACTGATTATCGTGACGTGGCCGGTTAGGGGTATTGAGGGAGTGGGGGAGGGGGGTATTAGAACCAGATGTCTGGTGAAACTCTGGGTGTGCTGTCTCACTCATTCGCCCCAGAAACACACGCCCCAGTCAAACTAGACTTTGTTTTAAAACCAGCATTCAGGGATACGGTTCATCACAGTGCATTGCCCTTTATTACAGATGATTGTTTCACTACACTTTGTTGTTCACTGCATCAGAAAGTAGGCTTCCCTGTTTGAAGTCAGGTAAATCCATGTATTTTACTCTTTTTAAAGAATTATTAATTATTGCTGCAGAGTAGTTTTCTGCTAACATACAGAAGTACAAACTATCAAACACGATCTCTGGGATTGGGTTAACTCAAAAAATGCCTGCAATCTCCACAAGCTTTAATTTCTTCTGCACCTCAAAGCCTAGTTGGACTGTGCCAAAATATTTGTAAATTGAATGAATTGCCTCAACAGCAATTCAATAGGATAATCGAGGAATGTGTCCGTGAGGAATGCGTTTCAATCTAACCAATTATCCCTCGTTTTACCCCTCCAGTGCGCACTAATATTCTGGATGTGTCAAAAAGCTAATGTTGAAATCAACGATGCTGAAATAACCTAAAAAACATTTCCCCACTTTTGCCTCACACTTTGCCCCTTGATGTTCAGATGATTGAAACCAGAACGAGTGTTAGGCAATAGTTTGTCGACGGAGAAGGGACTCGGTTCTCTAACCTTTAGCGGCGCCAGGCATATGTCATTCATCTCAACAGCCGCCCCGTGAAGGCAGAACTTAGGTCTGCTCGGGTATCTGGCAAACTCTTGTTGAACTGATCTTCGGCTGCCGGTCACCAGGGTCAATACTATCAGCTATCTGCCAATCTGTCTCTCCTTAAGTCTGAGTGTTTGGATATGAAGTAATGCTTGGGGAATTCCCTTCACTGAGTGTCAGGGACCTGAATTCTTCCTTCATCCCAGGAAAGACTCTGAGGCTCCCAGGGAGTCTCCACAGTCCAGTACAGACACTTGCGTGCCCATTGTAGGTGCTATTAACGACGGACAGAGGTCATCATGGGGTCATCATGGGAACCCTGGCCTGGGGCTACACGGCCGCACACACAGCAGGGTGCGATGCACAGTGTGTTGTGACACGTTCATTCACATTTTCGGTGACGCGGGCCACAGTAGACCTGTCGATTCGGACCAGATGGGATAGCCTTGGTTGCCCGCGTACAGTATCCAGCAGGGTTCATGTGCCAGTTTTATAGAAGCAGTTTTATGTGACACACCCTAATGAAGAGTGAACAACAACGAGAGGAAGAACAAATTGCAGCTTGCATGAAAACACAAATCAAATACACATGTCATGTTGGAGTGCTTTTATGGCATTCCCACGGTTTCAATGAGAAAAGACAATGGAAAGAGAGGCACTGTGTAATAGAGTTTGTAGTAGGCTTGTGATATGGCTGAATTTAGATCGAAATGGTGGGTTTCAGCAACAACTCATTTTCTTCCGGCTTTTTGGTCCTTCGAGCATGGAAATCACCGGAAGAAAGCGCATTCCCGAATGCGTTCCCGAATCCGTGGAAAAAGCTGAAATGTAATAGCCATTGACGTAATCAGTGGTGTGAATTAGGGATGCACCGAATATTCGGCCACCGAAATACTTTTATCACCGAAACAATACGGCCGAAATGTGTTGTGATCTATTCGGATCCTCTGCACTTCATCGCGACTGTACTTGATCCGCGTTATAAAGACCATTACTTGGATGCAGAAATAAAGCAGCGCGCACGAGAAATGATCCAGGCGGCGATGGATGCGGAGAACCCGCGTCGAGACGGAGCAATAGCGCACGGAGCAGTAGGGCACGGAGCAGCAGCGCAGAAAAAAAGACTTGTCTCTCTGCACTAGATGAGGGGCATGCACCCTCGTTGTCTGATATGTTCAGTTAAATCCTGCAAGAAAGTGCCTCACATGGGCGTAGGTTTAGGGGGGGACGCTGGGGACATGTCCTCAACAACATTTTAACATGACTAAATTGTCCCCACCAATATTTTAGCGAACTCCGTTATGAGTTTGTGAAGCGATTTGGGTCAATTCCGACTGCAGCGCCAGGAGGACGGTACTAGAAACGCCGTAATTTGATTGGCTAAAAAACCTAGGGGAGGGGAGTTATCTGACACGCTATAAGTACACAGGATAGTGACTGAAGACAACGGTAAAGTTACCAGTGCTTTCTGTTAATACATACCCCATATGTTAGAATCTTGCAGTCACAATAAACAGTGGAAATGTTTCTGTGTATATTTTGCTTATGTAATGTGGCCTATTTGGGATATCCCATTAGTAGGGGCGGAGTAGTGGCACCACCAGGGTCGCTACAATATATTGAATCTGACAAACAGCATTACCATCTAAAAGTTGAACGCCAGGTACTACATAAAGATTTTTGTCTGCACATGGATAGGCCTATGCTAGTTAAACTTTAGTGTAGTATAAAAGCAACAGGCTATTGTCTCAACTAAACGCAAAAATAATCACATTATTCTCAGTAAAAGTTCACTTGCCGGAGGGGGGGGGGAGATTTCCCCACCAAAGCTGAGACCAAACCTACGCCCTTGGTGCCTCATATCCATAAATGCAATGGTACTAATAATTGGCATAATTTATTTCGGTGTTTCGGTTTTCGGTCTTGGTTTCCTCTTTTTCGGTTTTCGGTTTCGGCCAAGAATTTTCATTTCGGTGCATCCCTAGTGTGAATAGTAGCTGAAAACGACGGAGGGTTATTGGCCCTCACAATGCGTCAATACGAGACTAAAAAACAATTACGCAAAGTCGATGCCGACCCCTTGGACAAACCAATGGTGGGTCACCGTTTCGTGCCTCTGCATCCATTGTATAGATCTGTGCGTTAACATACTTTATCAATAACAGAAGGGTTAAGCTACACTGTCATTAATCTATTACGCCGTTGTTAAAGTCACCCCCCGGCATGAGTTTGGCCCATTTTCTGTAATTTAAATATTCTTCTATTTATGGACCCTCAGTTACGTAATCGCTTAAACATATTACAAAAAATGTAGAGGAAACGAGTCTGCTATAGGACTTGGTGAGCGCATGTACCCTTAAAGATATTACAGTTACAGAGCCAAAACATTATGTCTAATAAGCTGTTGGTCCTCTGTGTGCCTGGTGCCGACCTGCCCCCCCGGAAACTGCCCTGTCATTTCAGAGATGCTCTGACCCAGTCGGCTGCCCATAGCAATTTGTCTCTTGTCAAAGCCGTTCAGGTCTTTAGTCCTGAACATTTCTTCTGCATCCAACATGTCGACTCCAATAACTTAATCTAAACTACCCAGACCTTCACATGTGACCTTGCTAGGAGATGATCAATGTGACGACTAGTATGACTGGTATGACTGATATGACTAGTATGACTGGTATGACTAGTATGACTGGTATGACTAGTATGACTGGTATGACTAGTATGACTGGTATGACTGATATGACTAGTATGACTGGTATGACTAGTATGACTGGTATGACTAGTATGACTGGTATGACTAGTATGACTAGTATGACTGGTATGACTAGTATGACTGGTATGACTGATATGACTAGTATGACTGGTATGACTAGTATGACTGGTATGACTGGTATGGCTGGTATGACTAGTATGACTGGTATGACTAGTATGACTGGTATGACTAGTATGACTGGTATGACTAGTATGACTGGTATGACTGGTATGACTAGTATGACTGGTATGACTAGTATGACTGGTATGACTAGTATGACTGGTATGACTAGTATGACTGGTATGACTAGTATGGCTGGTATGACTAGTATGACTGGTATGACTAGTATGACTGGTATGACTAGTATGACTAGTATGACTGGTATGACTAGTATGACTGGTATGACTAGTATGACTGGTATGACTGGTATGACTAGTATGACTAGTATGACTGGTATGACTAGTATGACTAGTATGACTGGTATGACTAGTATGACTGGTATGACTGGTATGACTAGTATGACTAGTATGACTGGTATGACTAGTATGACTAGTATGACTAGTATGACTGGTATGACTGGTATGACTAGTATGACTGGTATGACTGGTATGACTAGTATGACTGGTATGACTGGTATGACTGGTATGACTAGTATGACTAGTATGACTAGTATGACTGGTATGACTGGTATGACTAGTATGACTGGTATGACTAGTATGACCTCCCCATTTACTCTGTCTTTTTGTGTTGTTCTCACCTTGCCATTCTGGTTGGTTTAGTTGATTATGCACACCTGGTTTGAGTTGGTTAATTAGCAGGACTACTTAAGTCACTGGGTTTGGAATAGGTCTTAGTCTTGTTCATGACATCCCTGCATGTAGTCAAAAGCCAAGTTTGTGTTTTGCTGTATTTTAACTTGCCATAGAGCGTGACGTGAGGTTCTGGTTATGACCGAGCACACATTGAGGAATCAGCCCTGTGCTTTGTATAATCATTAATATTCTTTTTTAAGTTTAAATTATTTTTTAATTGCTGATGTAAAATGGGCGAAACCACACTAGCACAGTAGCTCGTTGTGCTCCCAGGGTGCTTTATAATTTATTTCAAATTCTCCGCTGACAGTTATGTTCTTTTAATGTAATGCAATCTTAATGTGTAAATAATGAATAAAACGTTTAGTTTAGTGTAGACAGGTGGTGCAATAAAACCTTTATGACTTATATAAAGCCTTTAGACTGTATTTCATCTATAAGAGTGGGGGAAATGGTGCTTGCGGATTGGTGACCAGCACATCAGGCAGCTATCACCAATAGGGCGGCAGTGGCTCAGTGGGTTGAGTTGGTTGTCTATCAATCGGAAGGTTGGTGGTTCGATCCTATATAATAGCGCAGCATTTACCAATACATTAAACAGTTAATACAGACTTAACTATAACACCACAGCCTGTTGAAATATCAAGATAACATGAAGATGATCTTAACATCTAGTGTATTAGCAGGCAATCTATAGAGGGCCATCTGGAGGACATTATTTGAAGTTTATATGTGTATTTATACGTTAATGCATATCATTTTTTACTTATTTATTATTTATGATCATTATTTGTACACCATTTTCTACAAGTGTAGTGGCCAATGGTATATTAGGGAAAGCCAGGACCATTTTGATTTTAGGCTAGGTTTTGGGTTACGGATTAGGACTTGATTTTGAGTATTTTGTATTGATGTCAGCTGACACCTGACTTAAATGCTCTATAAATAAGACCCAATCAGAACACTCTAACATTTATAAATACGACCCAATCAGAACGCTCTAACATTTATAAATAAGACCCAATCAGAACACTCTAACATTTATAAATAAGACCCAATCAGAACGCTCTAACATTTATAAATAAAACCCAATCAGAACGCTCTAACATTTATAAATAAGACCCAATCAGAACACTCTAACATTTAAAAAAAGAACCAATCAGAACGCGCAAACATTTATAAATAAGACCCAATCAGAACGCTCTAACATTTATAAATAAGACCCAATCAGAACGCTCTAACATTTATAAATAAGACCCAATCAGAACGCTCTAACATTTATAAATAAGACCCAATCAGAACGCTCTAACATTTATAAATAAGACCCAATCAGAACGCTCTAACATTTATAAACAAGACCCAATCAGAACGCTCTAACATTTATAAATAAGACCCAATCAGAACGCTCTGACATTTATAAATAAGACCCAATCAGAACGCTCTAACATTTTCTGAGCAATTATTCAATGTGCTGTTCTGGGGGCCGGCAGAATTCCTCAACCATCGCCTACGAGGAAGAAAATGTGACAGCTTGATTTTGTGGGCCAGTGCTTCAGAAAAGCATTTATTGCTAATAATTCATTCTATTTGTCATTTCAATCCGTAATCGACTTGTGAAAAATCAATTGATGATGCGCGACATTGAGGAAATGATTGATTTTACAGACCGTTACCTGAAATAATGTAGGATTATTTAATCTGTAAACCTGTTACCCATTATGATCATAGATCGGATAGCGGCAACAGGACCTGCGTGTTTTTGTAAGCCCTTGTAATTATTCACCCTTACAGTACAATTGTGGGCAGTCATTTTCCCATCTTTCTATACCATTTATGTGCTGCCAGTAGAAATGCTATCTTGCTTCTGAGTTGAGTGGGAGATGATGGATGTCCCTGCCAGGCTGTGGTGTGTGTCTGTATGTTTGTCTGTGAGTGTGTCTGTGAGTGTGTCAGAGAGCTCTGCGCCATCAAGCCTGCGTGTGGAAAAGGATTCAAACTACTCTACTAGTTGACTGACTGAAGCACCTTTAAATTATTCTAGACCAAGTATGTCCCGTAAAACAAATAGTTTCAAGGGGAAGGGGAAAACGGGGAACCATCCAAGCTGTGTACAGTAAGGATGGGACACTGTTGACCTCAACTGATGATGTGATCGGGCGCTGGAAAGAGCATTTTGAGGAGCTCCTGAATCCGACCTACACGCCCTCTAGTACAGAGGCAGAGCTGGAGGCTGATGGAGGGTCATCGTCAGTTTCCCTGGGGGAAGTCGCTGAGGTAGTCAAACAACTCCACAGTGGCAAAGCCCCAGGGACTGATGAGATTCGTCCAGAAATGCTAAAAGCTTTGGGTGGGGAAGGGCTGTCTTGGTTGACACGCCTCTTCAACATTGCATGGAAGTCTGGGACAGTGCCAGAGGAGTGGCAGACCGGGGTGGTGGTTCCCCTCTTTAAAAAGGGGGACCAGAGAGTGTGTGCCAATTACAGAGGTATCACACTCCTCAGCCTCCCTGGTAAAGTGTACTCCAAAGTGCTGGAAAGGAGGGTGACCTTCAGCACTCACTGGATCGGTTCGCAGCCGAGTGTGAAGCGGCTGGGATGAGGGTTAGCACCTCTAAATCTGAGGCCATGACTCTCAGCAGGAAACCGGTGGAGTGCCTACTCCGGGTAGGGAATGAGTCCTTACTCCAAGTGAAGGAGTTCAAGTACCTCGGGGTCTTGTTCGCGAGTGAGGGAACAATGGAGCGGGAGATTGGTCGGAGGATCGGAGCAGCGGGGGCGGTGTTGCATTCGCTTCACCGCACCGTTGTGACGAAAAGAGAGCTGAGCCGAAAGGCAAAGCTCTCGATCTACCGGTCAATCTTTGTTCCTACCCTCACCTATGGTCATGAAAGCTGGGTCATGACCGAAAGAACGAGATCGCGGGTACAAGCGGCCGAAATGGGTTTTCTCAGAAAGGTGGCTGGCCTCTCCCTTAGGGATAGGGTGAGAAGCTCAGTCATCCGAGAGGAACTCGGAGTAGAGCCACTGCTCCTTTGCGTAGAAAGGAGCCAGTTGAGGTGGTTCGGGCATCTTGTACGAATGCCACCTGGGCGCCTCCCTAGAGAGGTGTTCCAGGCACGTCCAGCTGGGAGGAGACCTCGGGGAAGACCCAGGACTAGGTGGAGAGATTATATCTCCACACTGGCCTGGGAACGCCTCGGGATTCCCCAGTCAGAGCTGGCTAATGTTGCCCGGGAAAGGGAAGTTTGGGGTCCCCTGCTAGAGCTGCTACCCCCGCGACCCGACCCCGGATAAGCGGTTGAAGATGAGATGAGACAAATAGTTTCAATGAGAAAACTGTCTGTGAACGATGCTTGTTCAAAGCAGGATCCCAACATTTTTGAGAAAAACATTTATTTTACGCATGGCAATTTACAGTTCCCATGGAGAATAAGAGAAGATGGCAGCACTTAACTGACTTCACAATCACCGGTCTTCAAAAACATTACCTCTTTGGCAAAGGTTTGCTTCTGTTGTTATGCATGTTAAGTCAAGCAGCATTGATGTAGATTAATCTCATCAGTCAATGAAACAACAAAACACATTTTGAAATTAATGACTGGTTAAATAAATATACAGGTAAAACAATGGGCACTTCTCAGACAGACATGGGTCAAACATTTTAAACCTGCAAACACCAAGACAAAGTCAAACTCATTAACCACCTTTAATAAATAGCAGCTAGTGTGTGTGTGTGTTTATTTGGCTGGGACAGGGTCCAATATGTTAATCAAATCATTCATATAGTTTTTTTTGTTTGCTGCCAGTTCTCGTTTTTTAAATGGCAATACTTTAATTCAAATGAAAGCGGACCACTTCTGGGTTGTGTCTGGCCAGCTGCATCTGCCAAGTGTTTGGCTGCTGTGATGCCAGAGGCTAATCATCACAATCTCCTCCCACGGCGGCGGCCAATAACTGGTCCTGGTTCAGATCAGAGGCTGGTGGCGACGCCTCTGCTGTTTTTTCATTTGTACGGAGATTGTTCAGTTGATGGCTTTTCATTATCACCTAATTATGTTCATTCGTGCACCATTGACAGTCAAGTATCAGTCCTTAACACATATTGCGGCACTGTGCGGCCTCACAGACAGTTGCTGGTTGAAACACGTCTCTGGGGCACCTGCCAGTGGAGCTCATGTGTATTCTGCATGAGAACCTATTGGGTCCAGTAGGGTCTTAAAAACTTAAAAACAGGTGTGATCCTCGAGACTGTATAAAGTCATTCTGTGTGGAGAAATAGTTTTTGTGCTGTGGACGTGAGCTTGTTGCCAAAGCTTTCTTATAAAGAGATTTATTTGACAGTCGGCTAAGAGAATTATCTTGACAGGTTCTGTCCATGCTCAATTTAAATTGTACACATTTTTACAGATGAACCAACCACTAGCCCCGTACAAATGTCCACATCCCACTCAACCCACTTTTTAAGGAGTACTCATGCTCTGGATAGCAGCATTAAGTAGCACTAGGTCTATGCTCACAGTGGTTTATTGGGTAAAACACCTGTTTCGTGCTTATGCTTTTAACCCATTGAATCAATTTACGGTACAGTAAATAACAGTGAATCACTTTACAGTACAGTACAGTATTGTGATTCACTTTACAGTACAGTACATCATTGTGATTCACTTTACAGTACAGGACATGACAATGATTCACTTTACGGTACAGTACAGAACAGTGATTCTCTTAACGGTACAGTACATAACAGTGATTCACTTTACGGTACAGTACATAACAGTGATTCACTTTACGGTACAGTACATAACAGTGATTCACTTTACGGTACAGTACATAATTGTGATTCACTTTACAGTACAGTACATAATTGTGATTAACTTTACGGTACAGTACATAACAGTGATTCACTTTACAGTACAGTACATAATTGTGATTCACTTTACAGTACAGTACATAACAGTGATTCACTTTACAGTACAGTACATAACAGTTATTCACTTTACAGTACAGTACATAATTGTGATTAACTTTACGGTACAGTACATAATTGTGATTCACTTTACAGTACAGTACATAATTGTGATTAACTTTACGGTACAGTACATAATTTTGATTCACTTTACAGTACAGTACATAACAGTGATTCACTTTACAGTACAGTACATAATTGTGATTCACTTTACAGACCAGTACATAACAGTGATTCACTTTACAGTACAGTACATAATTGTGATTGACTTTACAGTACAGTACATTACAGTGATTCACTTTACAGTACAGTACATAATTGTGATTCACTTTACAGTACAGTACATAACAGTGATTCACTTTACAGTACAGTACATAACAGTGATTCACTTTACAGTACAGTACATAACAGTGATTCACTTTACAGACCAGTACATTACAGTGATTCACTATATGGTACAGTACATAACAGTGATTCACTATATGGTACAGTACAGTACAGTGATTCACTATATGGTACAGTACATTACAGTGATTCACTATATGGTACAGTACATAACAGTGATTCACTATATGGTACAGTACATTACAGTGATTCACTATATGGTACAGTACATAACAGTGATTCACTATATGGTACAGTACATTACAGTGATTCACTATATGGTACAGTACATTACAGTGATTCACTATATGGTACAGTACATAACAGTGATTCACTATATGGTACAGTACATAACAGTGATTCACTATATGGTACAGTACATTACAGTGATTCACTATATGGTACAGTACATTACAGTGATTCACTATATGGTACAGTACATTATAAAGTGTGAGACTTTTCTTTCCAGACAGCAGTTTGCTGCTCATCAATCCCCACATTCCTCCTTTCATCCATAATTTACATTGCAGCACATTTGGTCCAGCTCCAAGTTTGGGTTTGTCTTTTCCATCGCGACACTTTAGTTCCACTCAACATTTTTCCATCTACAACACCTGATCCTGGTCACAGTGTCGTAGTGCGTGAGGTACATGTGCCATTCCGGAATACCATATCAGACACAGGATGTTCCTTTGGGAAGTCTTTCTGTCCGTTAGTGGCCTGTCTCTTCAGTGCCACGGCACGATAGTCTACCTGTTCTCCATCGAGTCCGGACTCCAACCAACGGAAGCATACAATCCTCTGGAACGACCGGCGGAAATTGTCGGACACGAAGCCGTAGAGTATGGGATTGGCGCCGCTGTTGGCGTAACTCAGGATGACAAAGAGCTGTGTGACCATGGGGTCTGGGGGCCCGTAGAACACGCTGACCAGCTGGATGATGTAGAAGGGCATCCAGCACAGCACGAACACAGCCACCACGCACAGCACCATCCGGGTGATCTTCTTCTCCGAGCGCCGACGCTGCAGCCAGCCGGCCTTGAGGCCGACCGCCCGCATCCGGGCCACCATCAGGCAGTAGCAGAGGCAGATGGCGCCCACTGGAAGCAAGAAGCCAAGCAGGAAGGTGTAGACCACGAACGCCTCCGACCAGACCGCCTCCGGCCATAGGAAGTTGCAGTCCACGCCGCCGTCCTGCGCCGGCACCGTGTCGGCGAAGATGATGATGGGCAGGATGACGAGAAGCGAGAAGCCCCACACGCAGACGTTCACCACTTTGGCGACGGTCGGCCGGCGGTAGCGCGCTGCCTTGATCGGATGAACCACGGCCACGTAGCGGTCTATGCTCAACACCGTCAGGCAGAAGATGGACGTGAACATGTTGATTCCATCCACACTCAACACCAGGCGGCACATGAGGGAGCCAAATGGCCAATGGCGCACGGCGGCCGATGTTGCCAGGAACGGCACGCTCAACATGAACAGTTCGTCAGCGATTGCCAAGTTCAAAATGTAAATGTTGGTGGCGGTTTTCATCTTGGCATACTTCAGGATCACGTAAATAACCATAGCGTTGCCCGTTAGACCCACGCTACACACCAGGGCATAGATGGAGGGTATGATGATCTTACTGACGACCGGCTCCTCGTAATAATCCTCATAGTCCAGGCTAGAGTTGTAGGGGAAACTGGTGGTGCATGCTGGGTAGTTGCCAGTCTCGTTGGAGACCATGTTGTTCATTGTTGCCTGTCTGACTTGGGTTTTTTTACGTTTCGCCCATATACGCACCGCGGTGCTGAGCCTTGGTTGGTACGTCTTTCTGTTCAGTCATTCAGTCAATGTTCTCGACTGGCTCTCTGTGACTGCTGACGTGTAGTTCTATGGGTCTCTGTTGGATTCTTTTCATCTTTAAATCAAGAATGAGGGACAAAGCTTTTACTTTATTCTTTGGTGCTAGGAACACTAGTATTTTTCTTTAATGGTTAAAGAGAGGTAAAAGATGAAATGTTAGTCTGGGGGCTGAAATACAGTCCTCACCTGTGGATTAATTTTTGACAGTCACGTGACCTTTTCTCACAAATAAACGTACATCTTCTTGCTCAGCTGTTGGCATATGTGGAACAAACTATTTGTGATGATTAGAGGGAATTGGGTGCTTGGACTTCAGTATGACTGACTCATTCCAGCTGGTCCATTGAAAACTCTGCAGGAGTCGTGGAACCAAGTTCCGTGTGGTATTCTGCACCTACATCATGTGTTACATGTTTCTGTTTCATCTGCTGTGACAACCAGGCTGCTGAGCAAATCCATGTGAATCACTGCCTTATGAATAATACTCTTCCCCATTTGCTTTGTGTCGGCTCCACGAACCCTGTAAGAAAACACAGAGAAATTACTTTAATTGCCTATTCTCTAGAGGTACTCATCGGTAAAGATCGGTAGAGATCTGGCTCTATGAATTTTGCAGCTAGCTTCTGGGACAATGTGAGTTAATGAAACTGTTCTTTATTTCCCATTCATGTCTCATTTGCAGTTTGTGATTACTTCATAGTGGAGGATTTTTCTTCAACCGCTTATGATAAAATACGGCGACGCTTCTGTCTCTGCTCACTTTATCTGAACCAACGGGTCATCGAGGAGCTCACATAACTACGGCAAAATGCAATTCCATTTCTCCTTTGTACCTGCCGGTGGTCACACTGACATGAAATTCGAAGAATCCGCTCCTGTGTTTGCACAGCATGAGCTGTTTTCAGTAGAACCGGGTTTAGGTGGTCATATATCTCTCATGTAACACCTGGCTTGCTTGAATGGAGTTAAAAAATATATAAAAAATGAAAGGTATTCTCAACCTTTTTCTCTCTCAACCTTTTTCATGAAAATCTCCAGCCCAGTGGTTCTCAACCAGGGGTTTGCGGACCCATGGAGGTACATCTATTCACAGGTGTACTTGATAATGCTCATGATACCATCGGCATAATTATAAAATGAACATTAAGGTATTTGTAGTCAATATATTAGAACAACATGTTGTTCTGACCTGGTCTCTCCTCTCCAACACTGTGGTTAAGGAGGCCAGGAAACGGCTCGTCTTCCTCCGACAGTTAAGGAGATTAGGCATGAACGCAAGGATACTGTCCAATTTCTACAGGTGCACTATTGAGAGTATCCTGACCGGATGTGTCACTGCATGGTACGGCAGTTGTACCTCCCTCGACCGTAAGGCACTACAGAGGGTTATAAAAACAGCAGAGCGCATCACAGGGACTGACCTGCCATCCATGCAGGATCTCCACACCCTGAGGTGCAAGAGGAGAACCAAGCGGATCATTTCTGATCCTAGTCACCCAGGCCATGGACTGTTCAGCAAGCTGCCGTCGGGCAGAAGGTTCAGAAGGGTCCAGACCAAGACCAGCAGGTTCAGAGACAGCTTCTTCCTACTGGCCGTTAGGATACACAACTCCTAGAATCCCTTCCGTCTTCCATCACCTCATGCACATCTGACACTTTATACTGCCACTAAACTGAAACTTTAAAATAGCTACCTAGCTACCACGGACAATTATTAATAGGATAGGTTTGACTAATTATTATTATTATTTTATTTTTATCTGCCTCTATTTTTATTTTATTGTATTGCAATGTTGTGGAGGGCGAGATCTAAGCATTTCGTTGCATAACTTGTTATTGTAATGACAAATAAACATACCTTGAACCTTGAACCCTTGTTTATATATACGCAGTAATTGTGAAATGATGGTATTTGGAAGTAAAATATCTTGAGTGCAGTGATTGTTGGTGATAATCACTCTCTGATTATCCCCCAATCATTAAAGTCAATTCAGTTACTTAAATGACTTTGATGTAATGAAAACCAAATTATTTTGCAATTATATTGGAAATCGTTTAACCATCTACGCTTGAGCGGAATATATTTTTGGTGGCACACTTGTCTTTCACATTGGGGACTATAAGATCCAGGTGTAGAAGTAATCCAGTACAGAAAACAGAAACACCAGCTTGCTATAGCTAGCCAAAAGAACAACAAACATGAGACTGATCATTAAAAAGCAGCAGAGTGTTTCTCACTTATGAATGTGAATAGAAAGCGGTTTTTGAATGCCTGTTTCTCCGGCGCTTTCGTGTAAAAGAGACATGGCAGACTTATTTACAATCCGAGTGAAGTGCTGTGAACGGAATAAATAAACATGGATAAATTAGCTGTTTTGCAGATGCTTTTATTCAGAGGAACAGTCACGCGCGCTCGTGCCCACGGCAGAGCGAGACTAACAACAGCACCGCAAAACATTATGAAATGTAAAATGTATTAAGCAAAAGGTGGCCGACATGACAGGAAGTGACAACCGCAATATTAAAGATATTTTTCGACCTGCTGTTGCTTTACACCTGTAGAACGGATAAACATTAAATATTAATTGGCGCTGTGCATGTACAGCTGTGAGAGTCTGACGTGTGTGTATTTGTATGTGCGTGGATAGGTGTGTGTGTGTGTCGATAGGTGTGTGTGTGGATAGGTGTGTGTGTGGATAGGTGTGTCTGTGGATAGGTGTGTGTGGATAGGTGTGTGTGGATTGTTGTGTGTGTGTGTGTGGATAGGTGTGTGTGGATAGGTGTGTGTGAATTGGTGTGTGCGCGTGGATAGGTGTGTGTGTGGATAGGTGTGTGCGTGTGGATAGGTGTGTGTGTGTGTGTGTGTGTGGATAGGTGTGTGTGTGGATAGGTGTGTGTGTGGATAGGTGTGTGCGTGTGGATAGGTGTGTGTGTGTGGATAGGTGTGTGCGTGGATAGGTGTGTGTGTGTGGATAGGTGTGTGGATAGGTGTGTGTGTGGATAGGTGTGTGCGTGTGGATAGGTGTGTGTGTGTGTGTGTGGATAGGTGTGTGTGTGGATAGGTGTGTGTGTGGATAGGTGTGTGTGTGTGGATAGGTGTGTGCGTGTGGATAGGTGTGTGCGTGTGGATAGGTGTGTGTGTGATGGTAGTGTGTGTGTGTGTGGATAGGTGTGTGTGTGGATAGGTGTGTGTGTGTGGATAGGTGTGTGTGTGTGGATGGGTGTGTGTGTGGGTGGGTGTGTGTGTGGATAGGTGTGTGTGTGGATAGGTGTGTGTGTGGATAGGTGTGTGTTTGTGGATAGGTGTGTGTGTGGATAGGTGTGTGTGTGGATAGGTGTGTGTGTGGATAGGTGTGTGTGTGGATAGGTGTGTGTGTGGATAGGTGTGTGTGTGGATAGGTGTGTGTTTGTGGATAGGTGTGTGTGTGCGGATAGGTGTGTGTGTGGATAGGTGTGTGTGTGGATAGGTGTGTGTGTGGATAGGTGTGTGTGTGTGGATAGGTGTGTGTGTGGAGAGGTGTGTGTGTGTGGATAGGTGTGTGTGTGGATAGGTGTGTGTGTGTGTGTGGATAGGTGTGTGTGTGGATAGGTGTGTGTGTGGATAGGTGTGTGTTTGTGGATAGGTGTGTGTGTGGATAGGCGTGTGTGTGTGGATAGGTGTGTGTGTGGATAGGTGTGTGTGTGTGTGGATAGGTGTGTGTGTGGATAGGTGTGTGTGTGGATAGGTGTGTGTGTGTGGATAGGTGTGTGTGTGTGGATAGGTGTGTGTGTGGATAGGTGTGTGTGTGTGGATAGGTGAGTGTGTGGATAGGTGTGTGTGTGGATAGGTGTGTGTGTGGATAGGTGTGTGTTTGTGGATAGGTGTGTGGCGGATAGGTGTGTGTGTGGATAGGTGTGTGTGTGGATAGGTGTGTGTGTGGATAGGTGTGTGTGTGTGGATAGGTGTGTGTGTGGATAGGTGTGTGTGTGGATAGGTGAGTGTGTGGATAGGTGTGTGTGTGTGTGTGGATAGGTGTGTGTGTGTGGATAGGTGTCTGTGTGGATAGGTGTGTGTGTGTGTGTGGATAGGTGTTTGTGTGGATAGGTGTGTGCGTGTGGATAGGTGTGTGTGTGGATAGGTGTGTGTGTGGATAGGTGTGTGTGTGTGGATAGGTGTGTGTGTGGATAGGTGTGTGTGTGGATAGGTGTGTGTGTGGATAGGTGTGTGTGTGTGTGGATAGGTGAGTGTGTGGATGGGTGTGTGTGTGTGTGGATAGGTGTGTGTGTGTGGATAGGTGTGTGTGTGGATAGGTGTGTGTGTGGATAGGTGTGTGTGTGGATAGGTGTGTGTGTGTGGATAGGTGTGTGTGTGGATAGGTGTGTGTGTGGATAGGTGTGTGTGTGGATAGGTGTGTGTGTGTGTGTGTGGATAGGTGTGTGTGTGGATAGGTGTGTGTGTGGATAGGTGTGTGTGTGGATAGGTGTGTGTGTGTGGATAGGTGTGTGTGTGTGGATAGGTGTGTGTGTGTGGATAGGTGTGTGTGTGGATAGGTGTGTGTGTGTGGATAGGTGAGTGTGTGGATAGGTGTGTGTGTGTGTGTGGATAGGTGTGTGTGTGGATAGGTGTGTGTGTGTGGATAGGTGAGTGTGTGGATAGGTGTGTGTGTGGATAGGTGTGTGTGTGTGGATAGGCGTGTGTGTGGATAGGTGTGTGTGTGGATAGGTGTGTGTGTGTGGATAGGTGTGTATTTGTGGATAGGTGTGTGTGCGGATAGGTGTGTGTGTGGATAGGTGTGTGTGTGTGGATAGGTGTGTAGCTGGTAATCACAGTGTGCGTACAGGTGTTAGTAGGGTGGAACTGTATAACTGTATGAAAACATGGAGGCTTGTGGGTTATTGCTTATCTCCATCACCAAACGACTGGTCTCTTTTATTGTTCCAATTAGTGTCACTCTCTCCCAGCTTCCACATAGCCTGGGCGTTTGTGCCGCGCATGCTAAATAGGACTGAGCTAAAGCTACTGAAGAGGTTGGCCCTGAACGCTGATTTCACATCTCAATTTGAAATGTTCCCTATGTTATTGTTACGGTCAGGATTTGGGGGGTGGTCAAGCTGGTCCCAGATTAGATCAGCTTCTGAGGGCTTTTAAAACCCAGACAGGAAGCACAGATATAGGTTAACCAGAACAGGCCAGGACGTAATTACATCGCTAATAATCACTCATATCCTGTTACAAAACCACAGCTGAAGAGGACTTAAATTCACGTTTAGTGTTTGCAGACAAAAAGTCTTATTCTTCCTTTGCTTGGTCTCTGACTACTCGAAAGACAGATGTTGATGAATTTAGAACCGTAGAGAGAGGAAGCTGAGAGTGTATATAAAGCGTTGTGTATCGCAATTAAGAGACAAAGGGTACAATGGAAACATTAGGAATAAACGCACAAGGGAAAAGAACGTCTGATCGGGAAAGCAGGCGATATAAGCAGAGGGAAGAGAGAAACAACAAGAATACAATGTAAGATGCAGGGCAGGTGGTAAACGGCTGGGTCAAAAAAGTCTCAATGTCTGTTGGTGCCATTTCTTTTGATACCAACGTAAATTCAAATATGTATCCAGTTACTACTGCAAGCATACCTGTGACTGTAGTAGGATTCAACACTGATTGCCATTATGTCTATGTGTTTTGATTTGGACATAATAGATAACGTTAGATGAATACTAACATCACCATTCGGTAATCATCTGTGATTTATGGCGAACACATTAGTTATTATGGCTGTGTGACAACCACTGCTCAGGGTGGCAGGCCGTCCTGTCTTAGCCAGTATTTGTTTATTTGAATTATTATTTTTTTTATTATTTTGGCTACGAACATTAGCAAGCACGAGACAACAGCTGAGCTCAAGACAGAAACTAGCTAACGCGAGCTACTTAGCTATGAACATGTTCTATTAAATCTTTTTTTTTTTAATTTCAGTCTCTACAGTTTGGTTTGGAAAGAGAAGCGTTCATTTCAGGTTTAAAACCCCCATCCAGGTGTAATTTGTTTTGCTCTGTTTAGAAAATGTATCCACCACAGCCAGCTATTGCCTTGGCCTCAAAAATCTGATCTGAGGGCACCTGCTATTGAACATTTATTATGACAGAATATTTGAAAATTAAATTTGAATCAACCAAAAGTCAAAAGTGTATTTGGGCAATTGGTGGGACAATTATGGGCCGTCTAAAAGACATGCAGACACACGATGCTGACAAATGACTTACTAACAGTTCACAGCTATGGAGGAGTTGGTAGCTCAGTGGTTGAGCGCATGCTTTGTATGTATTCAATCCACAGCTTCTCCCCAGGTCGCCGTTGCAAATGAGAAATCTCAATCGGCTAATTTGCAGGCCATGGCATTGATTGTTCACTTACCATCTAAGCTACCCTTTAGCGTGTGCGCTTGTTGGGAGATGATCAATGTTTTCTGCTCCACTTATGGGTTGTCATTATGTTTTGGCTGAATATAAAAATTGAAAACAGCAACATTTCTAAAATCATATACGCACCCCAAAGTAGACTCTGCAATTTGATTTCGTGCACAATTTCAAAATAACTGTGGAAAAGGGTTGTTGTCAGTGTTGATATTTGAATAGACTTTGGTAGACTAGAGGAAATCAGGTGAGGCACAGCAGTCAAAAAAGAAGACATTTCTTTTAGGCAGTGACATTTCCCGACAGCATCACCAATCCCACTTAGAATGTTCTAGAGGAAGGATGACAGCCAAAGCCAATGCACACCTGTTGCCACTCCATCGCCCTTTTAAAGTGCATAGATACACCGACGGGAGAGACGTAGCTAGTGAATAGATAATAAATGGGCAGGTATTTGGGCTGCTGGCTTTGTGTATATAAGTGGGCTTGCATACCAATTTGTGTTCAATCCTTTGGGGAGCTGTTGAGCTACATTGTCGACCTGCAGCTAGAATGCGCCGTACCATGGTGTGACTGGATGTAACCTAGCGTAGCATGAAACTAAACACCCCACCTATCTGTCTGAATAAGAAGCCGGGGAAAACAAACCATCAAAAGAGGTTATCTTCTCCACCACCTGACCAATTAAGTTAATTAAGACGTGTTTCGTGTTTACCTATTTCTTTGGGGATGCCACAGATAAAGAGACAGAACCAGAACAGCCAATGTCTCCCTCTCTCCCTCTCCCTCTTTTCCTCTCTCCCTCTCTTTCTCTCCTTCTCTCTTTCTCTGAGCCTTGCCGTCAAACCTCTTAGTCATTTTCAAACCTCTTATCCTTTTTCCTCTAAAACTTTACTTTCTCCCTCAAACCTCTTATTTGTTTTTAAACCTCTTATTAATTTTTCTTCTCCCCCTGCATTCCTTTGGTTGTGCTCTACCTCTGCTTTGCCAACACCCCATTTATCTCCAACTTATTTTCCCGATGCCTTATTTTCTCGACTTGTCTTTGAATTGGGTGTGGCTGGAACTGAGGTCCATTTTACACGCAGGAGACAGTCAGGATGTGTGATTGTCTGTCAGTCGCGGAATGACTTTACAAAAATGAGCAGATTTATTGTTGACTGCAATAGGCTTGAGATGGTGACAAGCTTGAGTTTGTAACAGGCTTGAGTTGGTAACAGGCTTGAGTTGGTAACAGGCTTGAGTTTGTAACAGGCTTGTGTTTGTAACGGGCTTGAGTTAGTAACGGACTTGAGTTGGTAACGGACTTGAGTTGGTAACAGGCTTGAGTTGGTAACAGGCTTGAGTTTGTAACAGGCTTGAGTTGGTAACAGGCTTGAGTTTATAACAGGCCTGAGATGGTAACAGGCATGAGATGAAAATCGGCTTGAGTTGGTAACAGGCTTGAGTTGGTAACAGGCTTGAGTTTGTAACAGGCTTGAGTTGGTAACAGGCTTGAGTTTATAACAGGCCTGAGATGGTAACAGGCATGAGATGAAAATCGGCTTGAGTTGGTTACAGGCTTGATTTGAATATAACAATTAAATAAAGCACAGAACAAAAACAAAGTCAATTTAACATTGAATTGTGTGTTTTTATATAAATGTCATTGTAGGCAAGGTATTATTTGAGATAAACCTTTTCTCCATCACTCAAAGTTGTATGCGTGTACACACACACACACACACACACACACACACACACACACACACACACACACACACACACACACACACACACACACACACACACACACACACACACAAACACACACAGGTTCATTATTGTAGCTCAAATGCCGTCCAAAAGGCTAATCTCCTCACAACTTTCACCCCCCGCATAATTGAATAATGCTATATAAAACAAATTCCTCACAAGGCCCTATCTTTTAACTTAATAATTTTGCACGTACTAAGAACAGCATTGTCCGCCCTCACAACTGTCCTTGTGTCCATATATAATAACACGGCCATGTGCAGCAGGGTTGTGATAGAAAGTGCATTTGTATGCAGTTCACACTCTGCATAGTTCTACTGGCGTAAGGCTTCCAGAGTGCCCTTGGGCACGTGCGAATCTCATGTGCAATATCAGCATACAAAATATCCCGTAACAACGCCTGTAATTAAATATAAAATACGGCTAGTCGGATTGTCTCAGGCTCTCATCCTGCTCTCCCTCTCTCTTACTCCCTCTCTCTCCCCTGCTCTCTCTCTCCCCTGCTCTCCCTCTCTCTCCCCTGCTCTCTCTCTCCTGCTCTCCCTCTCTCATACTCCCTCTCTCTAACTCCCTCTCTCTCCCCTGCTCTCCCTCTCTCTCCCCTGCTCTCTCTCTCCTGCTCTCCCTCTCTCATACTCCCTCTCTCTAACTCCCTCTCTCTCCCCTGCTCTCCCTCTCTCTCCCCTGCTCTCTCTCTCCTGCTCTCCCTCTCTCATACTCCCTCTCTAACTCCCTCTCTCTCCCCTGCTCTCCCTCTCTCTCCCCTGCTCTCCCTCTCTCTCCCCTGCTCTCTCTCTCCTGCTCTCCCTCTCTCATACTCCCTCTCTCTAACTCCCTCTCTCTCCCCTGCTCTCCCTCTCTCTCCCCTGCTCTCCCTCTCTCTCCCCTGCTCTCTCTCTCCTGCTCTCCCTCTCTCATACTCCCTCTCTCTAACTCCCTCTCTCTCCCCTGCTCTCCCTCTCTCTCCCCTGCTCTCCCTCTCTCTCCCCTGCTCTCCCTCTCTTTCCCCTGCTCTCCCTCTCTCTCCTCTGCTCTCTCTCTCCTGCTCTCCCTCTCTCATACTCCCTCTCTCTAACTCCCTCTCTCTCCCCTGCTCTCCCTCTCTCTCTCCTGCTCTCCCTCTCTCTTACTCCCTCTCTCTAACTCCCTCTCTCTCCCCTGCTCTCCCTCTCTCTCCCCTGCTCTCCCTCTCTCTCCCCTGCTCTCCCTCTCTCTCCCCTGCTCTCCCTCTCTCTCCCCTGCTCTCTCTCTCCTGCTCTCCCTCTCTCATACTCCCTCTCTCTAACTCCCTCTCTCTCCCCTGCTCTCCCTCTCTCTCTCCTGCTCTCCCTCTCTCTTACTCCCTCTCTCTTACTCCCTCTCTCTCCCCTGCCCTCGTTCTCTCTCTCATTCTCAAACAGTGGTCATGCAATAAGAATGTGCAACTAACGTATTGGGTATTAGCAAAAGGTGTGACATGGATTTGTCTCATGTGAAAGCCCTTCTGAGATTGCGCAACAGATTTTAATTCACTCACTTTCTGTATTTAAATCAGTAAGAAGAGAAGGCACCTCACCCCCTCAGCGTTGACATATTGACTAAAATGCCCATCGTTCAGACAGACTATAGAACGTACATATTCATCAGCATTCGTGTCTATCATTTAAACATGACCGGATCTATTTTTACTCTGCACGCTCAGAGGCAAATTATGAATTTTTCACGTCTGTTAAATGCTACCTGCGGCTGGATCTTTATTTCCCTGCGAATGTGAAATGGCTTTTAGTCAGAGCACTGAGCTTGAGTACCGTGTATATATTATGCCAGTGTTCATGTTGTAGTGCTCCCCTGCCAGCCATTCATGTGGACAGTACAAGTCACTCAAAAAACTATTTTGCGTAAAAACCGACATTCTAAGAGATGGACATGTTCCCAAACTGAAGTCTCTTGCTCAAAATAGTGCCACGCCTGTGGGTTGGTTGTTATTCCACGCCTGTAAAATGGTTGTGGTGTGACGCCTGTAAAATGGTCGTGGTGCCATGCCTGTAAAATGGTTGCGGTGCCACACCTGTGGGTTAGTTTGTTGTGGTGCCACACCTGTCGGTTAGTTGGTTGTGGTGCCACGCCAGTCAGTTTGTGGTGCCACGCCTGTGGGTTGGTTGGTTGTGGTGCCATTTGTTGTCTCTCTGGGCCTTAGTATGCAAATATAATTATTTGCTTTGTCATGCAGTTCCATGAATCAACTCTTTGAAGAAACTGATCCAGACAGCCAGATAACCCACGTTCGTTTCTAATAAACACAATTTCACTAATTAGCCAATTTGTGTCTGGGGATCTTTAGGTGGCCATGCCGATATGAAGGGCCCAATTAGAGATGTGAACAGGAGACAAAGCTTTCACAATAAGAGTGTTGGGTGTGAAGAATGACCAAACAGGGTGGCCACTTCACTGCTCTGGGGTATTGGGGGATGAGCTTTACAGTAAAGGGAGTGGTGCCTCCTACTGGCCCTGTAACACCAATTCACTGGGATTAAGGCTGCTGTTCTGGTTCTGTTCTCTAACACCAATTCACTGGGATTAAGGCTGCTGTTCTGGTTCTGTTCTCTAACACCAATTCACTGGGATTAAGGCTGCTGTTCTGGTTCTGCTCTCTAACACCAATTCACTGGGATTAAGGCTGCTGTTCTGGTTCTGCTCTCTAACACCAATTCACTGGGATTAAGGCTGCTGTTCTGGTTCTGCTCTCTAACACCAATTCACTGGGATTAAGGCTGCTGTTCTGGTTCTGTTCTCTAACACCAATTCACTGGGATTAAGGCTGCTGTTCTAGTTTTGTTCTGCTCTTAAACCGGCGTATGTGGAATCAATGTGACTAAAGAAAATACTTGTAAATATTTTTTGATGTAGTCATAGAAGATTTGTATAAACGTAATATGAATAATGAACGTCCCTTCTGCAAACCCCCAATTGCAAATCATCTGATGGACTAAACACTGGTATTGGACTAAACACTGGTATTGGACTAAACACTGGTATTGGACTAAACACTGGTATTGGACTAAACACTGGTATTGGACTAAACACTGGTATTGGACTAAACACTGGTATTGGACTAAACACTGGTATTGGACTAAACACTGGTATTGGACTAAACACTGGTATTGGACTAAACACTGGTATTAGACTAAACACTGGTATTGGACTAAACACTGGTATTGGACTAAACACTGGTATTGGACTAAACACTGGTATTGGACTAAACACTGGTATTGGACTAAACACTGGTATTGGAATAAACACTGGTATTAGACTAAACACTGGTATTAGACTAAACACTGGTATTGGACTAAACACTGGTATTAGACTAAACACTGGTATTGGACTAAACACTGGTATTGGACTAAACACTGGTATTGGTATTGGACTAAACACTGGTATTGGACTAAACACTGGTATTGGACTAAACACTGGTATTGGACTAAACACTGGTATTGGACTAAACACTGGTATTGGACTAAACACTGGTATTGGACTAAACACTGGTATTAGACTAAACACTGGTATTAGACTAAACACTGGTATTGGACTAAACACTGGTATTGGACTAAACACTGGTATTGGACTAAACACTGGTATTGGACTAAACACTGGTATTAGACTAAACACTGGTATTAGACTAAACACTGGTATTGGACTAAACACTGGTATTAGACTAAACACTGGTATTGGACTAAACACTGGTATTGGACTAAACATTGGTATTGGTATTGGACTAAACACTGGTATTGGACTAAACACTGGTATTGGACTAAACACTGGTATTGGACTAAACACTGGTATTGGTATTGGACTAAACACTGGTATTGGACTAAACACTGGTATTGGACTAAACACTGGTATTGGACTAAACACTGGTATTGGACTAAACACTGGTATTTGACTAAACACTGGTATTGGACTAAACACTGGTATTGGACTAAACACTGGTATTGGTATTGGACTAAACACTGGTATTGGACTAAACACTGGTATTGGACTAAACACTGGTATTGGACTAAACACTGGTATTGGACTAAACACTGGTATTGGACTAAACACTGGTATTGGTATTGGACTAAACACTGGTATTGGACTAAACACTGGTATTGGACTAAACACTGGTATTGGACTAAACACTGGTATTGGACTAAACACTGGTATTGGACTAAACACTGGTATTGGACTAAACACTGGTATTGGACTAAACACTGGTATTGGACTAAACACTGGTATTGGACTAAACACTGGTATTGGACTAAACATTGGTATTGGACTAAACACTGGTATTGGACTAAACACTGGTATTGGACTAAACACTGGTATTGGACTAAACACTGGTATTGGACTAAACACTGGTATTGGACTAAACACTGGTATTGGACTAAACACTGGTATTGGACTAAACACTGGTATTGGACTAAACACTGGTATTGGACTAAACACTGGTATTGGACTAAACACTGGTATTGGACTAAACACTGGTATTGGACTAAACACTGGTATTGGACTAAACACTGGTATTGGACTAAACACTGGTATTGGACTAAACACTGGTTTTGGACTAAACACTGGTATTGGACTAAACACTGGTATTGGACTAAACACTGGTATTGGACTAAACACTGGTATTGGACTAAACACTGGTATTGGACTAAACACTGGCATTGGACTAAACACTGGTATTGGACTAAACACTGGTATTGGACTAAACACTGGTATTGGACTAAACACTGGTATTAGACTAAACACTGGTATTGGACTAAACACTGGTATTGGACTAAACACTGGTATTGGACTAAACACTGGTATTGGACTAAACACTGGTATTGGACTAAACACTGGTATTAGACTAAACACTGGTATTGGACTAAACACTGGTATTGGACTAAACACTGGTATTAGACTAAACACTGGTATTAGACTAAACACTGGTATTAGACTAAACACTGGTATTAGACTAAACACTGGTATTGGACTAAACACTGGTATTGGACTAAACACTGGTATTGGACTAAACACTGGTATTTGACTAAACACTGGTATTGGACTAAACACTGGTATTGGACTAAACACTGGTATTGGACTAAACACTGGTATTGGACTAAACACTGGTATTAGACTAAACACTGGTATTGGACTAAACACTGGTATTGGACTAAACACTGGTATTAGACTAAACACTGGTATTAGACTAAACACTGGTATTGGACTAAACACTGGTATTGGACTAAACACTGGTATTGGACTAAACACTGGTATTGGACTAAACACTGGTATTGGACTAAACACTGGTATTGGACTAAACACTGGTATTGGACTAAACACTGGTATTGGACTAAACACTGGTATTGGACTAAACACTGGTATTGGACTAAACACTGGTATTGGACTAAACACTGGTATTGGACTAAACACTGGTATTGGACTAAACACTGGTATTGGACTAAACACTGGTATTGGACTAAACACTGGTATTGGACTAAACACTGGTATTGGACTAAACACTGGTATTGGACTAAACACTGGTATTGGACTAAACACTGGTATTGGACTAAACACTGGTATTGGACTAAACACTGGTATTGGACTAAACACTGGTATTGGACTAAACACTGGTATTGGACTAAACACTGGTATTGGACTAAAAAAATGGTATTGGACTAAACACTGGTTTTGGACTAAACACTGGTATTGGACTAAACACTGGTATTGGACTAAACACTGGTATTGGACTAAACACTGGTATTGGACTAAACACTGGTATTGGACTAAACACTGGCATTGGACTAAACACTGGTATTGGACTAAACACTGGTATTGGACTAAACACTGGTATTGGACTAAACACTGGTATTAGACTAAACACTGGTATTGGACTAAACACTGGTATTGGACTAAACACTGGTATTGGACTAAACACTGGTATTGGACTAAACACTGGTATTGGACTAAACACTGGTATTAGACTAAACACTGGTATTAGACTAAACACTGGTATTAGACTAAACACTGGTATTGGACTAAACACTGGTATTGGACTAAACACTGGTATTGGACTAAACACTGGTATTGGACTAAACACTGGTATTTGACTAAACACTGGTATTGGACTAAACACTGGTATTGGACTAAACACTGGTATTGGACTAAACACTGGTATTGGACTAAACACTGGTATTAGACTAAACACTGGTATTGGACTAAACACTGGTATTAGACTAAACACTGGTATTAGACTAAACACTGGTATTGGACTAAACACTGGTATTGGACTAAACACTGGTATTGGACTAAACACTGGTATTGGACTAAACACTGGTATTGGACTAAACACTGGTATTGGACTAAACACTGGTATTGGACTAAACACTGGTATTGGACTAAACACTGGTATTGGACTAAACACTGGTATTGGACTAAACACTGGTATTGGACTAAACACTGGTATTGGACTAAACACTGGTATTGGACTAAACACTGGTATTAGACTAAACACTGGTATTAGACTAAACACTGGTATTAGACTAAACACTGGTATTGGACTAAACACTGGTATTGGACTAAACACTGGTATTGGACTAAACACTGGTATTGGACTAAACACTGGTATTGGACTAAACACTGGTATTGGACTAAACACTGGTATTTGACTAAACACTGGTATTGGACTAAACACTGGTATTGGACTAAACACTGTTATTGGACTAAACACTGGTATTGGACTAAACACTGGTATTAGACTAAACACTGGTATTGGACTAAACACTGGTATTAGACTAAACACTGGTATTAGACTAAACACTGGTATTAGACTAAACACTGGTATTGGACTAAACACTGGTATTGGACTAAACACTGGTATTGGACTAAACACTGGTATTGGACTAAACACTGGTATTGGACTAAACACTGGTATTGGACTAAACACTGGTATTGGACTAAACACTGGTATTGGACTAAACACTGGTATTGGACTAAACACTGGTATTGGACTAAACACTGGTATTGGACTAAACACTGGCATTGGACTAAACACTGGTATTGGACTAAACACTGGTATTGGACTAAACACTGGTATTGGACTAAACACTGGTATTGGACTAAACACTGGTATTGGACTAAACACTGGTATTGGACTAAACACTGGTATTGGACTAAACACTGGTATTGGACTAAACACTGGTATTGGACTAAACACTGGTATTGGACTAAACACTGGTATTGGACTAAACACTGGTATTGGACTAAACACTGGTATTGGACTAAACACTGGTATTGGACTAAACACTGGTATTAGACTAAACACTGGTATTAGACTAAACACTGGTATTAGACTAAACACTGGTATTGGACTAAACACTGGTATTGGACTAAACACTGGTATTGGACTAAACACTGTCATTGGACTAAACACTGGTATTGGACTAAACACTGGTATTGGACTAAACACTGGTATTGGACTAAACACTGGTATTGGACTAAACACTGGTATTGGACTAAACACTGGTATTGGACTAAACACTGGTATTAGACTAAACACTGGTATTAGACTAAACACTGGTATTAGACTAAACACTGGTATTGGACTAAACACTGGTATTGGACTAAACACTGGTATTGGACTAAACACTGGTATTGGACTAAACACTGGTATTGGACTAAACACTGGTATTGGACTAAACACTGGTATTTGACTAAACACTGGTATTGGACTAAACACTGGTATTGGACTAAACACTGTTATTGGACTAAACACTGGTATTGGACTAAACACTGGTATTAGACTAAACACTGGTATTGGACTAAACACTGGTATTAGACTAAACACTGGTATTAGACTAAACACTGGTATTAGACTAAACACTGGTATTGGACTAAACACTGGTATTGGACTAAACACTGGTATTGGACTAAACACTGGTATTGGACTAAACACTGGTATTGGACTAAACACTGGTATTGGACTAAACACTGGTATTGGACTAAACACTGGTATTGGACTAAACACTGGTATTGGACTAAACACTGGTATTGGACTAAACACTGGTATTGGACTAAACACTGGTATTGGACTAAACACTGGTATTGGACTAAACACTGGTATTGGACTAAACACTGGTATTGGACTAAACACTGGTATTGGACTAAACACTGGTATTGGACTAAACACTGGTATTGGACTAAACACTGGTATTGGACTAAACACTGATATTAGACTAAACACTGGTATTGGACTAAACACTGGTATTGGACTAAACACTGGTATTGGACTAAACACTAGCATTGGACTAAACACTGGTATTGGACTAAACACTGGTATTGGACTAAACACTGGTATTGGACTAAACACTGGTATTAGACTAAACACTGATATTAGACTAAACACTGGTATTGGACTAAACACTGGTATTGGACTAAACACTGGTATTGGACTAAACACTGGTATTGGACTAAACACTGGTATTGGACTAAACACTGGTATTGGACTAAACACTGGTATTGGACTAAACACTGGTATTGGACTAAACACTGGTATTGGACTAAACACTGGTATTGGACTAAACACTGGTATTGGTATTGGACTAAACACTGGTATTGGACTAAACACTGGTATTGGACTAAACACTGTCATTGGACTAAACACTGGTATTGGACTAAACACTGGTATTGGACTAAACACTGGTATTGGACTAAACACTGGTATTGGACTAAACACTGGTATTGGACTAAACACTGGTATTGGACTAAACACTGGTATTGGACTAAACACTGGTATTGGACTAAACACTGGTATTGGACTAAACACTGGTATTGGACTAAACACTGGTATTGGACTAAACACTGGTATTGGACTAAACACTGGTATTGGACTAAACACTGGCATTGGACTAAACACTGGCATTGGACTAAACACTGGTATTGGACTAAACACTGGTATTGGACTAAACACTGGTATTGGACTAAACACTGGTATTGGACTAAACACTGGTATTGGACTAAACACTGGTATTGGACTAAACACTGGTATTGGACTAAACACTGGTATTGGACTAAACACTGGTATTGGACTAAACACTGGTATTGGACTAAACACTGGTATTGGACTAAACACTGGTATTGGACTAAACACTGGTATTGGACTAAACACTGGTATTGGACTAAACACTGGTATTGGACTAAACACTGGTATTAGACTAAACACTAGCATTGGACTAAACACTGGTATTGGACTAAACACTGGTATTGGACTAAACACTGGTATTGGACTAAACACTGGTATTGGAATAAACACTGGTATTGGACTAAACACTGGTATTGGACTAAACACTGGTATTGGACTAAACACTGGTATTGGACTAAACACTGGTATTGGACTAAACACTGGTATTGGACTAAACACTGGTATTGGACTAAACACTGGTATTGGACTAAACACTGGTATTGGACTAAACACTGGTATTGGACTAAACACTGGTATTGGACTAAACACTGGTATTGGACTAAACACTGGTATTGGACTAAACACTGGTATTGGACTAAACACTGATATTAGACTAAACACTGGTATTGGACTAAACACTGGTATTGGACTAAACACTGGTATTGGTATTGGACTAAACACTGGTATTAGACTAAACACTGATATTAGACTAAACACTGGTATTGGACTAAACACTGGTATTAGACTAAACACTAGCATTGGACTAAACACTGGCATTGGACTAAACACTGGTATTGGACTAAACACTGGTATTGGACTAAACACTGGTATTGGACTAAACACTGGTATTGGACTAAACACTGGTATTGGACTAAACACTGGTATTAGACTAAACACTAGCATTGGACTAAACACTGGCATTGGACTAAACACTGGTATTGGACTAAACACTGGTATTGGACTAAACACTGGTATTGGACTAAACACTGGTATTGGACTAAACACTGGTATTGGACTAAACACTGGTATTGGACTAAACACTGGTATTGGACTAAACACTGGTATTGGACTAAACACTGTCATTGGACTAAACACTGGTATTGGACTAAACACTGGTATTGGACTAAACACTGGTATTGGACTAAACACTGGTATTGGTATTGGACTAAACACTGGTATTAGACTAAACACTGATATTAGACTAAACACTGGTATTGGACTAAACACTGGTATTTGACTTAACACTGGTATTGGTATTGGACTAAACACTGGTATTAGACTAAACACTGATATTAGACTAAACACTGGTATTGGACTAAACACTGGTATTGGACTAAACACTGGTATTGGACTAAACACTGGTATTAGACTAAACACTAGCATTGGACTAAACACTGGCATTGGACTAAACACTGGTATTGGACTAAACACTGGTATTGGACTAAACACTGGCATTTGACTTAACACTGGTATTGTTAGCTTATATGTAGTGCAAAACTGAAGTTTGAGCCATTTTTGTTAGCCGTTAACGGAGCTCTTAAAATTTTGTCAAAAAGGAACAGGCTGAAGTGCTTGAACTCAATGACTATATGGTGACTGGACTTCTCTCCATGTCTCACAATCTGAAGTGAGTGATCAGTAACTCACTTTCCTATCAGTATTAAACGTTTAATGTTCATGCTACCAATGTTTACTACCAGCAGAATAACTTGCTGTTTCAACCTCTGAATGTTAAGCCGTGAAAACCAACTTATATATACAACCTACATCTACAGTGGATATAAAAGTCTACACATCCCTACAAATGCCAGGTACATCACAAAAACTCAAGAATATTGGTCTAAGACATTACAAGGGTGATCAGCTACACAAGATCAGATTCAAAAATTCATCCTTCTTGAATACGGCTCTATTCTAAATACGGCTCTATTCTAAATACCCAATTCTTCCACATCTACATGCTCAGCTGGGTTTTATACAGGGTGCCTCTTTGAGCAGTAACAGACTTTCTAAAACTTCTTTAATTGATTGTTCCTATTGTAATTTGCTGTAATTGAAGTTGTAAAGGTTCTGTTTGATATTGGATTTTTGGATCGATGTAAATCAGAACACGAACACGTCTGTTTGCATTCCGGACCACAAGACATACTGTGGATGTATTAATATGGCGAATATTTGTCAGGACAAAATACATAGTCTTTCATGTTTATTTAAAGGAGAATATCTGGCCAGTGTAAGAAGTAAGGTGACTGAGTGACATGTTTGGCGAAAAGAGTATTCATTTCCCCAGGGAGCAGGAGTGAGGGACCTTCAGTGTGTAACATACTATGATCTGTTTTCTCTGTATTTTTCCAACCATGACAGCAACCAGCAAGATTTCACATCAGATCCACTACAGTACAACAATGAATGATTTCAACAGCATACAACATCAGCTTGCTTTTAATATTTTATAAAGTACTACACCCTAAATAGGTCTATTCTATATACACAAAAAAGCTACCTGTAAACAATATAAACAATATAATACCACATAAACAAACCGTTCATTTTCTGCCTACTGTATACCCACATCTGTGTAATTTTCTAATTACATTAACTACGTACAGCCTCCACTCAGGCCATTTCACTTTCAACATACTGAACACTGTCTTTACGGACCGATGGAGGAAATGCACGTCCTCTGGCATCTTCTCTCGCTTCTCTGCCGTACCTCTGGATAATCCATAATACACAATGCCTTCCATTTATTGTCCTTATTAAGTAAGTGCTTGTTGTGTAACAAATAGACTCATTCACACCTAAGACTGTGCGCCTTTCTTCAGATGAGCGTAGTTCTTGCTTTTCAGCTGTTTTGGACTCATGTGAGGTAAAAGCTGTATAGCTCCATTTGCTTTTGCATTTTGCCGAACTTGCGATGCAGACAGCCTTTGAAGAGATGTGACCTAAACTGTGCTCTCATCTGCTTGTGTTCTCTGCAAACAACCTTCAAAGCAACCATTGCAGAATTGTATGTAATGGATACTGAACATGTAATAAGTACAGTGTATTACACTTGATACGCCGCTGAATGGCAAATTTCAACGAGATCAAATAAAATTTTACAGTATTAAAATGATCTAATTACAGGAATGTTGGCGTCAGTGTTAGGTTAGTTCTCATGTGTAATATTATGTGGCTAGACAAGATACATGGGATGAGATGGGTTTTTTACATTACCGGATGTCAGAACACAGCCCCGCTTGGAGCCACGACTCGCTGTATTTTGATTCTCAAAATCAAAATGTGACATGCACTTCAGTCAATAACATCCCTCTCGCTTTTTCCACTAAGATCAAAGGTTGAAGAATGGTTTTCCAATCAGGGGAGGCTAATTCTGTGATGTACCATCGTTCCACTATTACTCCAGATACTGTATTATCGGAATGTTCTGAAAATACCCGAGCATTACAGTTAAAAAAACTGTTTGGCTGAGCTACAGGTGTGGAATTAATCCAGGTGTGAGAAAACTTGGATGTGGGAAAACTAAGGTTCATATTGTTGGGATGGCTCGTTTTTATTGTTCACTATTGCTTTTTCTCTTTTTTTGTGTCACTTTTCTTTGGCTAAAATATTGAAAAACATATGTTAACAGGAAATTGTGTCCTTTGTAAATGAGGCAGTATGGCAGTATGAAAAAAGTCAAACGAAGAAAAAAAGTTAGATAAAAAAGTTCCATATCTAAGTGATAGACAATCTTTTGAATTGGCTCACCTCCGAGGCGTGTGGAAGCACTGTAACCAGTAATATTTCCCCGATGTGTATGAGAAGTAATGTCGTTTCCCTTTCCAACCAACCATCTCGGAAGGAAGGAGGCCGAGTGTGTAAAAGAGTCGTTAACCATTTGCTCTTTTACCCAATAACTAGCGGTGAAGGAGGAAAGCTATTACAATGACTTGCATTGTCTTTGAGAGGAACGGATCACTTCACCTGTGAAATGGGCATGGCCACACCCCCCCGGAACACACAAACACCAATCGGCTGTCAACAGACCAGGGAGTCTTTTGATTGGTTCACATGCCTGGATAGAGCGACGCTACTAGACTTGAGCAGTCACACGTGATGTTCCATTCATCACAAGGTTTTGTGCATTTAAGAGAATCACGTCCTCTTAGCTGATGGTTTCATTTGATTGAAATGATTGATCTTTGGCTACGTCAGCCTAAATACAGGCAGGAGATGGATTGATTTGAAGGAAAGAGAAGCAAAGGATACGAACAGGTGCATCATATATGATCCCACATAAATGACATACCATAATATGACTTGAGTTACCATAGCACCATAATATTACTTGAAATAACATAATACTATGATACGTCATGACATAGCATAACACCATGATACGAGCAGTTAGGCTAAAGACTCTACGGGATGTCTTGGTTGTTCTGATTGAGACATCTTCAGGGCCGCCACAGACAGTCCTGATGAATTAACTGATGCTGTGACTTCATATATCAGCTTCTGTGAGGGTTGTTGCATCCTGACTCAAACTAGGGTCTGCAATAACAAGGACAAGCCCTGGTTCACAGCTGACCGTCTGCGGGCGATCAAGGAGAAGGCTTTCAGACGTGGCGACAGGGACAGACTCAGAGAGGCTGAGAAGCACTTCTCAAAGACAGTTAAGGATGCCAAGTGGTTGTATTGCGACGAACTGATACAACATCTCACAGCGAATGACACTGCGTCGGTCTGGAGGGGGAATAAACAGATAACATATTACAAATCCAAATCTCCCCAGGCTACCGACAATCTATAACTTGCCAACGACCTAAACCAGTTTTACTGCAGATTTGAGAGTCAAAGTAGCAGACCTGTCTGCACACCCCCTTCAGCTGTGTCCTGCCACCACCAGTAATCCCAGACCACCAGGACTCGCACACAACCATCCATCCCAATCAACACCTCCCCTGAGACAACAATGGCATCAAGCAGTCAAGGATTAAGACAGACTGCAACATATCATCCGACCTGAAGAGCAGACCATTGGTTGTAAGCTGCCGTCCCTCAACAATCTTTTCAAAGCCAGGTCACTGAGGTGGGCAGCAAGGATTGAGGCAGACCCCTTCCATCCGGGTGACGGACTATTCAGAATTCTCCCCTCTGGCAGACGGCTATGGTACGGTTTATCAAGACCAAAACATCTCACCACAAGAACACAACGGTGAGTGTAAAGAATATGCCTCTAGCACTGGACTGCCCTTAGCCCCCCGAATTACCCAACCTGGACACTATCGTCTCTGATATGAATGACCACGGTGGGCATCCTGTACTATAACTGGACGTTGATCTTCTTCTGTACTGTATAACTAGATATTGCTTAAACTTGGACAAACTTGTTCTTTCTATTTCTGCAATCTGCTTACACATCTAGAAATCGCTCGTTTGCACTATTGAGATACATATTTCACATTCTATATTTACACAGTACATATGCCAACCAGGCAGGGTCTCTTGACTGTTCGTGTGGTGGGTTTTGCTCTGTTTGTGTTACGTCTTAAAATGTGTGTTCTAAATGGTGCAGCTATATTAAGTCATACTATGACTTAATATAACATAATACCATATTATGACTCAATATAACATAATACCATATTATGACTCAATATAACATAATACCATATTATGACTCAATATAACATAATACCATATTATGACTCAATATAACATGATACCATGTTATGACTTAATATAACATAATACCATATTATGACTTAATATAACATAACACCATATTATGACATGATATAACATAATACCAAATTATGACTTAATATGACATAATACCATATTATGACATGATATAACATAATACCATATTATGACTTAATATGAAATAATACCATATTATGACATGATATAACATAATACCATATTATGACATAATATAATATGATACCATATTATGACTTAATATGACATAATACCATATTATGACATGATATAATATGATACCATATTATTACTTGATATAATATAATATCATATTATGAGTTCATTTATAACGTAATACCATATTATGACTTAATATAACATAATACCATGTTATGAGTTGATATGACACAATACCATATTACAACAACATAATACCATATTCTGACTTGATATAACATATTAACAGAATATGATATGACAACATGATGCAACATAATGTGACATGACAACTCTGTAATTCAGAACTTGGGTATGGGTTTGTCTTTTATATGCTGACTGTCCTTCTGTCAAGTTGACAGTTTTCTGCGTAATTATACTATAAACGCACTGCAAATATCATTAATTACAAGTCAAATGCACAGCGAACAGAGCGTTACGGTTGGTGAGAAGTACACATTTGAATCCTCCCTACCTGCATTCAAACTAAAGTGAAACAGCTAGTAGTATATCGTACACGTTTCAACAGCGATATCCTGTACGTTCGTCTTTCACTGGACGCAGGAGAGACTCACCGTATCCACGTATCCAAGGAACACTGTCAGGGACCAGCCAAGTCGTTGGTGGGGAGACAAAAATAAATGAATAAAATCTCAGTTCCTGCACTCTCTTGTTCTTCAGGATGGATGGATGAGAAGGAGAAAGACCTGTGGTGAATAGTGCTGCCTCACTCACTGCCTGTCCATCATCTACTCTCTTCAACCGGTCCTCGTTAGTGTGGCTATTTTCTACCACGCTCTCCCTCTCTCTCTCCCTCTCTCTCTCTCTCTCTCTCTCTCACTTTCTCACTCCCTCTCTCTCTCAGTCCCTCTCTCTCTCCCCTCTCCCTCTCTCTCACTCCCTCTCTCTCTCACTCTCTCACTCCCTCTCTCTCTCACTCCCTCTCACTCCATCCCTCTCCCTCTCTCTCCATCTCTCTCTCCCCCCTTTTCCCTCTCTCTCTCACTATCTCACTCTCTCACTCCATCTCTCTCTTCCTCTATCCCTCTCTCTCACTCTCTCTCTCCCCCCCCTCCCTCTCCCTCTATCTCACTCCTTCTCTCTCTCACTCTCTCACTCCCTCTCTCTCACTCTCTCTCTCCCCCTCTCTCTCCCCCCTCTCCCTCTCTCTCTCCCTCTCACTCTCTCAGTCCCTCTCTCTCTCACTTCCTCTCTCTCACTCCATCTCTCTCCCTCTCTCCATCTCTCTCTCCCCCCTTTCCCTCTCTCTCTCACTCTCTCACTCCCTCTCTCTCTTCCTCTATCCCTCTCTCTCTTCCTCTATCCCTCTCTCTCTTCCTCTATCCCTCTCTCCCTCTATCCCTCTCTCACTCTCGCACTCTCTCCTCTCACTCTCTCTCTCTCTGTGGTTCTTGTGGCTTACGCTCTCACACGTCCCTCTTTTCACTTTCTCACCATCCCCCATAAATGTCTGCACATTTCCTCTAGCACTCATTTGTATTTTATTCTGCGTGTCTTCTTATCACCTGATGAGGTACTTTTGCTGCAGATAACTTGCATCCTTTTTAGTAAGCACATGTTTTCTGGCTCTTTCTCGTACAGCCCGCCTTGTGTTTGTCTTTTTGCCGGCCAGGGCTGCGGATCTGTCTTGTCTCTGACCTTTAAATGTGCACACTGAGGAGCCAAAACATTAGCACAGTGAAGTGGATTGTGTTGATCATCTCCTAACAAGGGCACATGTCAAGGACTGGGTAGATTGGATGGTAAGTGAACAATAAGTTCTCGCAGTCGACGTGTTGAATGCCGCAGAAATGGGCAGGAGTAAAGACCTGAGTGAATTGGGCTTAATTGTTATGTCCAGACGACTAGGTGGGAGCATCTCTGAAACAGCCAATCTTCTGGGGCGTCTCGGTAAGCAGTGGTGAGTACTTACCGACTGTGGTCCCGGGAAGCAGTGAAACCTACCGACTGTGGTCCTGGTAAGCAGTGGAACCTTCCGACTGTGGTCTTGGTAAGCAGTGGAACCTACCGACTGTGGTCCCGGTCAGCAGAGGTGAGTACCTACCGACTGTGGTCTGAGGAGAGACACACAACAAACCGGGTCCAGGGAGTTGGGTGCCCAAGGCTCGTCAACGCGGGAGGGCAATGAAGGCAATCCAGTCTGGTCCAACCGACAGAAGGTCTATTGTGGTAGAAGTCACAGAAAATGTTAATGATGGTTATGAAAGGAATGTGTCACAACACCCAGTGCATTACACCCTGGTGCGTATGGGGCTGTGTAGGAATGTGTCACAACACCCAGTTCATTACACCTTGGTGCGTATGGGGCTGTGTAGGAATGTGTCACAATACCCAGTTCATTACACCCTGGTGCGTTTGGGGCTGTGTAGGAATGTGTCCCAACACCCAGTTCATTACACCCTGGTGCGTATGAGGCTGTGTAGGAATGTGTCACAACACCCAGTTCATTACACCCTGGTGCGTATGGGGCTGTGTAGGAATGTGTCACAACACCCAGTTCATTACACCCTGGTGCGTATGGGGCTGTGTAGGAATGTGTCACAACACCCATTTCATTACACCCTGGTGCGTATGGGGCTGTGTAGGAATGTGTCACAACAGCCAGTGCATTACACCCTGGTGTGTATGGGGCTGTGTAGGAATGTGTCACAACACCCAGTGCATTACACCCTGGTGCGTATGGGGCTGTGTAGGAATGTGTCACAACACCCAGTGCATTACACCCTGGTGCGTATAGGTCTGTGTAGGAATGTGTCACAACAGCCAGTGCATTACACCCCGGTGCGTATGGGGCTGTGTAGGAATGTGTCACAACACCCAGTGCATTACACCCTGGTGCGTATGGGGCTGTGTAGCTGCAGACCGGTCAGTTTGCCCATGATGACCCCATGATGACCCCATTATGACCTATTGATGACCCCATGATGACCCCATTATGACCTATTGATGACCCCATGATGACCCCATTATGACCTATTGATGACCCCGTGATGACCCCATTATGACCTAACAATGACACCATGATGACCCCATTATTACCTAACGATGACCCCATGATGACCCCATGGTGACCCCACGATGACCCCATGGTGACCCCATGATGACCCCATGATAACCTTTGTTCAATATCAATGTGCCTACAATAGACGTGTGTTGGAGCTGTGGAAGCCCGGTCCGATGAGTCCCATTTTCTGTAACATCAAGTGGACGGCCGTGTACGTGTGCACCTGTGGAAGTGATGGCACCAGGATGCACTCTGGGAAGACGTCAAGCCGTCAGAGGGTGTGTGATGCCCTGGGCAATGTTCTGCTAGGACCCCCGGGGTCCAGGAATTCACGTGGACATCAATTTGACAAAAGTTTTGCAGACCAGGCACACGCCATCATAGCAATGGTATAATTAATATAATAATATATAATCTCCAAAGACGAGAAAAATATAGAAAATTGCTGCTGTGCATGACAGTAATTGAAACACACTGAGACCGCAGATACTCTACAGCATACGTTCCTGTTCTGGTTATACAAAATTAGCTTAAAAGGTATTATTTTAGCTACATTACCTGCAACCAAAATGAATTACGACACCTATTTGTGCCCAAGCTGAGCATCGCATGGAAGCCGACAGTAAAAATATGACCTGGGTGAAATAATTATTCACATCTTATTCACGAAGGACATGCCTGTATATTAATCATGTTATTGGTTGAGGATATGACTAATCAATTTCAGGACAGTATTCTGACCTATGACCCCATCACATTTAGCATCTTGATAGAGAACGTCTGGTACTCAAGAATTTTACTTTGTGTGTTGTCTCCTCTCCCGTTTCCCTAGAACATAAAAACTGTTCCGTTAGCAGAATTCTCCAGTGCTTCCATGCTAGCTGTTAGCAACTATTTTCTTTCAGCATTAGCCAAAAGAAATAAGAATGAATGGTTGTTCTCAATTCAGTTAGCACCCTATCTGGGGGTTTATAAACAAACAATAGCCATATAACCAGTTGTCAATTTAGACAGGAACCAGTAGATTACTTAGAGAGAGCTGAGCTCTCCAACTTCCACTGGCCAGCAGTTTAACAAACACCGGTGGGATTCTACCTGGCAATAAAGGATCAAGTGGAGAGTCAATATACAGCTAATACAGGATGAGGTATAAGTAGGTCACTTGAGCTGTTGTAGGTCAGTTGAGCAGTTGCAGGTCAGTTGAGCAGCATTAATACGGCAACAACACCTACACTGAATAACATATATTGAAGAGACATATACAGAGAGTATGGGGGTTAAAGTGTATCTAGCAAGTAGGTCATTCTGCTTTATTCAGTATGTGCAGACACTTATTACTAGTCCTGAAGTGTCCAGTTTGATTCCAGTGCAGGAACCTGTTTCAGATGTAATATCAGATGTATTATCAGATGTATTATCAGATGTATTATCAGATGTATTATCAGATGTATTATCAGATGTAATATCAGATGTAATATCAGATGTAATATCAGATGTAATATCAGATGTAATATCAGATGTAATATCAGATGTAATATCAGATGTAATATCAGATGTAATATCAGATGTAATATCAGATGTAATATCAGATGTAATATCAGATGTAATATCAGATGTAATATCAGATGTAATATCAGATGTAATATCAGATGTAATATCAGATGTAATATCAGATGTAATATCAGATGTAATATTGTAAGGGACAGAGCCCTGTCCTCCCACTCCATGGTGGTGATGACACCTCCCCCGCATCCGGAGAGAGGGAAAATTAGGGACTTGTTCGTTCACCTGTGTTTTTGTCCGCACCTGTGTTGTGTTTGCTCGATAGTCCCTGTACTTAGTTCTGTCGTTTCCTGTCTTTCAGTGTCGGTCATTGTTAAGGTATGTTTCTCTTGTTTTGCGTTTGCTGGTCCTGTTATGTATTGCGTGATTATTCTGGTGTTCTGTGTTTAGTATGTTCTGTCTCACTAAGGGGAGGTTTTGTTAATTATGTTGTTCTTCTGTGTTTTTGTTAAGTGTTAAGGATTGTCTTGGTATTCAGCTACCCGTTCCTGTGCCTGTTTTGGGAGAAAATAAAACCCTTGTATTGCAAAGCGCTCTGCGTTTGTGTCCTCTACCTGCTCGAAAGCCCCAATCCTGACAGAATGACCGACCGAAAAGAAAGGACACAGCAGGGTGCAGTATCGTGGGCCAGCCTACGGCTCGAAAACC
The DNA here is from genome assembly GCA_029465975.1 of Dallia pectoralis. Lineage (NCBI taxonomy): Eukaryota > Metazoa > Chordata > Actinopteri > Esociformes > Umbridae > Dallia > Dallia pectoralis. The sequence goes on along the minus strand of CM055735.1, from coordinate 13,131,013 downwards.
CCGACGAGGGGTTCATGCACGGGCTCTACATAGAGCCCTATGAAGCGGAGGACTCCGAGCCAGAGGACGAGTCCGAGGATGAGGAGTACCTGGAGGGGGAGTTCCGGTGGGATCCCTTCACCCTCCAGCTGATTCCCGTCTCAACCTCTACGTTTCTGTCCCCCACCTCACCACCCATGGCTGCCGCCCCGCAGCATAAGATGGCTGCCGCCCCGCAGCTCAAGAGGGCTGCCGCCCCGCAGCTCAAGACGGCTGCCGCCCCGCAGCTCAAGACGGCTGCCGCCCCGCAGCACAAGACGGCTGCCGCCCCGCAGCACAAGACGGCTGCCGCCCCGCAGCACAAGACGGCTGCCGCCCCGCAGCACAAGACGGCTGCCGCCCCGCAGCACAAGACGGCTGCCGCCCCGCAGCACAAGACGGCTGCCGCCCCGTCGACCAAGATGGCTGCCGCTCGGGGTATAGAGGAGGCTTTGCGGGAGGATCGGGAGGTCTTCAGGGACTATAGGGCCTGGATAGGCGAGTCAGGGTGTGGCCCGAAGGAGGAGAGCGGGCTGTTCAGCAGGTTCTTCTCGTGGCGAGCTCACCAAGGGGTGCTTCCAAGTCCAGCGCTGAAGTACCTACTGCCACGGTTGTTCGGCCGTGCGCCTCACCTTCTCTCGCTCCTGGAGACTGCCACGGACTCTGCTCCTGCGACCGTCCCTGTTCCCGTCTCAAGAGTCGCCCAAGTTTCTGTCCCGGAGTGCACGTCTGTCCCGGAGTGCACGTCTGTCCCGGAGTGCACGTCTGTCCCGGAGTGCACGTCTGTCCCGGAGTGCACGTCTGTCCCGGAGTGCACGTCTGTCCCCGTTTCCGTATCTGAGCCTGTCCCAGTTTCCCTGCCTGTCCCAGTTTCCCTGCCTGTCCCAGTTTCCCTGCCTGTCCCAGTTTCCCTGCCTGTCCCAGTCCCCGTTTCCCTGCCTGAGCCAGTCCCCTTGCCTGAGCCAGTCCCCGTGCCCTTGCCTGAGCCAGTCCCCGTGCCCTTGCCTGAGCCAGTCCCCGTGCCCTTGCCTGAGCCAGTCCCCGTGCCCTTGCCTGAGCCAGTCCCCGTGCCCTTGCCTGAGCCAGTCCCCGTGCCCTTGCCTGTCCCAGGTTCCCAGCCTGAGCCTGTCCCAGGTTCCCAGCCAGTTCCTGTTTCCCTGCCTGTGCCAGTCCCTGTTTCCCTGCCTGAGCCAGCCCCCGGGGCTGTCCCGGCCCCGGAGCTCACTCCAGCCCCGGAGCTCCCTCCAGACCCGGAGCTCCCTCCAGACCCGGAGCTCCCTCCAGACCCGGAGCTCCCTCCAGACCCGGAGCTCCCTCCAGACCCGGAGCTCCCTCCAGCCCCAGAGCTCACTCCTGTCCCCCTGCCTGACTCCAGTCCTGTCCCCCTGCCTGACTCCAGTCCTGTCCCCCTGCCTGACTCCAGTCCTGTCCCCCTGCCTGACTCCAGTCCTGTCCCCCTGCCTGACTCCAGTCCTGTCCCCCTGCCTGACTCCAGTCCTGTCCCCCTGCCTGACTCCAGTCCTGTCCCCCTGCCTGACTCCAGTCCTGTCCCCCTGCCTGACTCCAGTCCGGTCCCCCGTCCGGTCCTCGAGCCCCGTCCTGTTTTTGAGCCCCGTCCAATGCCCGAGGCCGTCATCCTGGCCGAGCCAGTTCCCGGGCCAAAGACTGTTCCCGGGCCAAAGACTGTTGCCGGGCCAAAGACTGTTGCCGGGCCAAAGACTGTTGCCGGGCCAAAGACTGTTGCCGGGCCAAAGCCGGTTCCACGGCCACCTGAACCGTGTCCTCCGGCACGGCCACCTGAACCGTGTCCTCCGGCACGGCCACCTGAACCGTGTCCTCCGGCACGGCCACCTGAACCGTGTCCTCCGGCACGGCCACCTGAACCGTGTCCTCCGGCACGGCCACCTGAACCGTGTCCTCCGGCACGGCCACCTGAACCGTGTCCTCCGGCACGGCCACCTGAACCCTGTCCTCCGGCACGGCCTCCTGACCCGTGTCCTCCGGCCCTGCCTCCTGACCCGTGTCCTCCGGCCCTGCCTCCTGACCCGTCTCCTCCGGCCCTGCCTCCTGACCCGCGTTCGCCGGGTAGACCTCCTGGCCCGCTCCCGCCGGGTAGACCTCCTGGCCCGCTCCCGCCGGGTAGACCACCTGGGCCGCTCCCGCCGGGTAGGCCACCTGATCCGTCCTCGCCTGTCCGCCCTCCAGACCCGCTTCCTCCGGGTCGACCACCTGACCCGCTCCCGCCGGGTAGACCTCCTGACCCGCTCCCGCCGGGCAGACCGCCTGACCCGCTCCCGCCGGGTAGACCCCATGACCTGCTCCCGCCGGGTAGAACCCATGACCCGTCTCTACCTGTCCGGCCTCCAGACCTGCTCCCGCCGGGTCGACCACCTGATCCGGCGTCGCCTGTCCGGTCTCCTGATCCGTCTCCGCCGGCCCGGTCTCCTGACTGGCATCCACCAGACCGGGCGGCCTCCCGGTCTGTCAGCCTCTGTCCTGCCCATGTCCAACTCATGGATTATATCTGCTCTTGTGGTTTGGGGCGCTTCGGGAGCCGCGCCCCTTGGTGGGGGATTCTGTAAGGGACAGAGCCCTGTCCTCCCACTCCATGGTGGTGATGACACCTCCCCCGCATCCGGAGAGAGGGAAAATTAGGGACTTGTTCGTTCACCTGTGTTTTTGTCCGCACCTGTGTTGTGTTTGCTCGTTAGTCCCTGTACTTAGTTCTGTCGTTTCCTGTCTTTCAGTGTCGGTCATTGTTAAGGTATGTTTCTCTTGTTTTGCGTTTGCTGGTCCTGTTATGTATTGCGTGATTATTCTGGTGTTCTGTGTTTAGTATGTTCTGTCTCACTAAGGGGAGGTTTTGTTAATTATGTTGTTCTTCTGTGTTTTTGTTAAGTGTTAAGGATTGTCTTGGTATTCAGCTACCCGTTCCTGTGCCTGTTTTGGGAGAAAATAAAACCCTTGTATTGCAAAGCGCTCTGCGTTTGTGTCCTCTACCTGCTCGAAAGCCCCAATCCTGACAAATATCAGATGTAATATCAGATGTATTATCAGATGTATTATCAGATGTATTATCAGATGTATAATCAGATGTATTATCAGATGTATTATCAGATGTATTATCAGATGTATTATCAGATAACTGTTTTTGTGCATCTCGCAGCTATAAACCACAACATCACGCCAACACAGTTACATTTTTTGCTGATATTTGCGACCCTATTTTTACCTACGGTCTCAACCTGTGGTCTTCTTTTCACTCCACTCTATCACCCAGTAAATGCCTGTAAATAATTCACCATAAATATGTGTCAGATTAAATTATTTTCTTGGTGGTAAAAGCACATTGCTGTATGCATTTTAATCCACTAGATGGCAATAGCCACTTTCAACAGCATTCTGCATTCTGCCACACTGCACTTGTACATTTTTTGCGAATGATTTCAGGGACATAATAAGGAGTTGAATGTGTGGCCTTGGCCTCCAAATTCCCCAGATCTCAATTTGTCCAATCTACTGCAGCAACTTGCAAGACTCAAACAATCTGCTGCTAATGTTATAGTGCCAGATACCACATGACACTTCAGAGATCTGCTGCTAATGTCTTGGTGCCAGATACCACAAGACACTTCAGAGATCTGCTGCTAATGTCTTAGTGCCAGATACCACAGGACACTTCAGAGATCTGCTGCTAATGTCTTGGTGCCAGATACCACAGGACACCTTCAGGGATCTGCTGTTAATGTCTTGGTTCCAGATACCACAGGACACTTCAGAGATCTGCTGCTAATGTCTTAGTGTCAGATACCACAGGACACCTTCAGGGATCTGCTGTTAATGTCTTGGTTCCAGATACCACAGGACACTTTAGGGATCTGCTGCTAATGTCTTAGTGCCAGATACCACAGGACACTTCAGAGATCTGCTGCTAATGTCCTATCTGTATGTGTAGGATATAATGACGTTAACAATGACAGAACTTTCCCGTTTGTACAAAGGAAATATTAATTTCGAATGACAATATTGAATTCCCTAAGAAAAAGGACTTGTCACTGGGAAGGGGATGTGGGGGCGCGTTTTCAGCCAATCAGAAGGGAAAGTTAGTATATGGCCAAACCCTGACATTTCTCCATGAACTGTCTGGTGAATACCTAGTACAAAAACACTGATGCTGCTGATAGACTACGTATATCTGGTCTACAGGTGGACATAGGTAACAGGAGTGCAACGTTGCCCTTGGAAATTGTTCCCCAGCAACAGGCATGGAAACCTGGGTAACTGGTGTGTCCAGTCTCAAAGGCCTGTACCAATATTTAACTCAAAGGGCCTGTGATCGTGGACTATGTTCTAGGATTCATTGCTAGAGTTGGACTAACAAATAAAGACTGAATTAAGAAATGGCCGAGGTTGCTCGCATGGGTTACTTTGATGATGAGGACTTGAGCACAACAGCTCAGACTCAAACAGAAACATGATTCTCTAACGCCCACACTCCAAGCAAACTGGAAAAGATCCTCATTTGTTGAGTTTAGAAGTAATGCACACCTCAACTTACTGAACATCGGTTTAACAATCTGAACCGGGCTTGGTTGGCTTTTGAACAGTCTTTATTCCATAAGAGCAAGTCATGCAGACTTATCATCACTGTGGTTTGCCTCGCTGTATGTGTACACATAATGGCATGTGAAGTTCTTCCTCTTCAGAGATTAGTCACTGGAGGTCTGACACCATGTTGCAATGTCTATTGTTTTAACAAACTGCATGTCACGGCCGATATGAGGATCAGGAAGGTGGAATCCAGACGAGAGTGAAATGCAATAAAGTAGGTTGTTTATTTAACCCTACTGGCTCAACTGCAGTGGAACACATGCACTGCGATATTTGTAAAAATAATAAAGACTGCGACGCAGCGCTAAACCGCCAGTCCCTTTAGGCGAAAACGGAACAGCATACATGGCACACGTAACCTGTAACAATACCACACAAAGACATGAGCAAACACAGGGAATTTATATACGATTACGAGGGATTATGGGCACCAGGTGTGTGGGAATGACGAGACAGTCAATGTGATGAGGAGGTGGTGGTGGCACTAGTAAGCCGGTGACGACGAGCGTCGAAGCCTGCCGGTTGATGGATGTAGAACGGGAGTTGTCACCGGATGCGCAAAACTGCACTGTGTCATTTCACACTAAGAAATTTGCTCAGCCAAGACGATCATGTATAGGCAAAAATGATTGGCCCTGTGATGTTTACCGGTTTTCCACAATCGTCAACACGGTAAAAAATAGATGCATTGTTTTTTGCTTCATTAAGGAGAGAATGAAACCTGAATCTTTGCGACTATTTTGGAACTACGGATGACAACATCGGAGAGGAGACAGAAGAAATATTAGAGAAGTAAAATTAGGAAAGATTATGAAAAAGAGGATGTGGACAAGTCAGTGAGGAAGAAAAACTTTGAGTTCTAATGAGATGTGTGACACTGTACCTGAGTGTGACATTTACATTTGACATTGACCAATAAAACCATGTGTGTTTAGAAAAATCTAGTCAACAAGTAAAGTTTGATTTCTATTGATGTCAGAAAATTATGCCTAACTAGTAGATCAAAATATATCTGGTTTAGGTCAGAGTCAAAGTGCTGAGGTTTTTCTCCTATTATTACTACAACCTTATACATGTGTTAAAACACTTTTCTCCTATTATTACTAGAACCTTATACATGTGTTAAAACACTTTAATCCTATTATTACTACAACCTTATACATGTGTTAAAACACTTTTCTCCTATTATTACTACAACCTTATACATGTGTTAAAACACTTTTCTCCTATTATTACTACAACCTTATACATGTGTTAAAACACTTTTCTCCTATTATTACTACAACCTTATACATGTGTTAAAACACTTTTCTCCTATTATTACTACAACCTTATACATGTGTTAAAACACTTTTCTCCTATTATTTCTACAACCTTATACATGTGTTAAACACTTTTCTCTTAGTGTCTTTAAAATGTTTACTGGTCGACCTCCCTGGCAAACTGTGAGAATTCACAATCTATAATTGTCGCGCTAACCCGGCGGAGGTGTGGCTGTCTCCCGTCTACCTGTCATCTCCTTCTCCTGCATGCCGACTCCCCTGCGCAGATAGCCCGGCACGCGCTCTGAATGGTAGCGCGCAAGTGACTGTGTGCGCCCTGGTGCACGCGCGCACCAGGTGAATTGAATTGGGGCAATCAGAAGCAGTTCAATCAGTGTGCTTTAAATGTGGGCATTAGTCATTTGACTTGGACTTGAGCGCAACAGGCGGCAGGACAAACGCATTCATTGTGAGGAACCGGGACTTTTTGATTGTGACAGGCTATCGGTAAGCTCACAAGGATCATGCAAGCTGTTTCCGGTTTAATGCTAATTACTTTAAGTACTACGTTTTTTTCCCATCAGACAGAAACAAAGCTATTCGATTTTTCACATAATATTACGTTTTTTTATTAAACCACGAACTTATTACACTGATCACTTGGCCAAAACCATTTTATAATTTCATAACCATTAAAAGCAAATATGACAGTGTGTGCACTTAATAATAATTTATCATCAAAACCTATTACACATATCATTTTATTATATTTTATCTCATACAAAATGCCCTGCCCCCTTTTCACTTCTCTTTCGACACAGTGACCAATCAAAGCCAGAGGATATTGATATATAAGTGATCAAACTCTCAGCTTCCTAACACACCAAGCTACTGTTGCTACAGCCTTTTCACTTCCTTTACTGGTTCCTGTTGTGGTAAGGTAAACTTTCTCTGGACTTCCTATCTCTGATCTAACCAATTTTAATAATGCCATGTTAATGCTTATAATGTGTTTTTAATCATAGCCTTTCTTAGAGTGCTGTTTCCTTCACTTTCATTGACATTTTCTCAGATCTCTCTTGGAATGCTTATCTGTAACTAAACTGTAGTTATTTTGTTTATCTACTTTGTGGTGTCTGATGGCATAATGCACTGTACAAATCTAATACTGCTTATAATATTATCTTCTATCTATGGGAGGAATACACATATATATATATATATATATATATACATATACACACACACACACACACACATTTAAGAGGAAATGAAGAAACCTAGAGTACAGTTAAGTAATTAATGAAAAACAAAGATTGGCCAATAACTGTCAATAAACATGTCCACATCTCATGTACGTTTGTCGTCTTATCTCTCAAAAATAGAAGCACAATGAGCAAGCTCCCATTATTTGCAGGTAAACCCGATCTCAATATGTTCAGATATATTGTGTATTTGTATGACTATGCATTTTACTGACCATCGATCTGTTGTTCTTAAGGTCTTACCTTGGCACTGTGCCACTTGGGTGAGTTCACTTTGTATTTTCTTATTTTAACTTGAATTGTCCCACATTGTTCATCCCCAACGTAAATATGTTTGTATTATTGTATGTTATTAGGAGGACACTGACTTTTAGCACTTTCAATACAATAAACATAGTCTGTGTCAAATGATCCCAAGGTAGCGAAGTGTCGCTGTACGTTTTGTAGTAGACATAGCATTATGTTCTTTTCTTAGGCTCCACCTACCAAGTGGTCTGCTACTTTACCAACTGGTCCCAGTACAGACCTGGAATTGGGAAGTTCCTGCCAGATAATATTGACCCTCAACTCTGTACTCATCTGATTTATGCGTTCTCCATCATCAACTCCGCCAATGAACTTGACACTTATGAATGGAATGATAAGACTCTCTACAGTTCCTTCAATGGACTTAAAAAACGGTTAGCATTTGTTTTCCAAATACATTTTGAATGTGTAACTGTTTACTAACCATAATGATATATTTTTTTGTATGAAACAGAAATCCTCAGCTCAAAACACTGCTGGCTGTCGGTGGATGGAACTTTGGCACGAAACAGTAAGATATTTTACTTATAATACAAACATGTATATATTTAATATGTACTCTTAACATTTTATACAGGGTGATAAAAATAAAATGCATTTGATTATTGAAGCAATTTCCTTAATCACTGTTATCATAAGTAAAGCAATTTGGTTACCATCTGGATATCTATAAACCTAATTCTAATATTTTTTTTATTACCGGGATTACTTTGATATTTCTCCTAGTATATTGTTAATGTATGATAAGTGTATTTTAGTGTAAGAGCTGCTGGAAAGGAGGATCTGTGTCAACAAACTTAAACGTTTATAGAGTTGATCAGATTGTAATAGAGCGATTATTGATCATACTGGAAACATTCATTATGAAGAAAATTAGTGCACTTAAAATATAAACTGGAGTTAAAAGATGAACACTTCGCCCTTATATTACATACAATGAACCTAAATCCTATGCATTTTATCATCCACAATTCTACCTAGGTTCACCACCATGGTTTCAACACCAGCCAATCGTCAGACGTTCATCCAGTCCGCAGTCAAATTTCTGCGTGATAATGGATTTGACGGGTTAGACCTGGACTGGGAGTACCCTGGAGCTCGTGGTAGCCCTCCAGAGGACAAGCAGAGATTCACGCTGTTGTGCCAGGTATGGGTTAATTGAAGCGATGAGCTCTGTTGTGCCAGGTATGGGTTAATATAGGAGATGAGCTCTGTTGTGCCAGGTATGGGTTAATATAGGCGATGAGCTCTGTTGTGCCAGGTATGGGTTAATATAGGCGATGAGCTCTGTTGTGCCAGGTATGGGTCAATATAGGCGATGAGCTCTGTTGTGCCAGGTATGGGTCAATATAGGCGATGAGCTCTGTTGTGCCAGGTATGGGTCAATATAGGCGATGAGCTCTGTTGTGCCAGGTATGGGTCAATATAGGCGATGAGCTCTGTTGTGCCAGGTATGGGTCAATATAGGCGATGAGCTCTGTTGTGCCAGGTATGGGTCAATATAGGCGATGAGCTCTGTTGTGCCAGGTATGGGTCAATATAGGCGATGAGCTCTGTTGTGCCAGGTATGGGTCAATATAGGAGATGAGCTCTGTTGTGCCAGGTATGGGTCAATATAGGCGATGAGCTCTGTTGTGCCAGGTATGGGTCAATATAGGAGATGAGCTCTGTTGTGCCAGGTATGGGTCAATATAGGAGATGAGCTCTGTTGTGCCAGGTATGGGTCAATATAGGAGATGAGCTCTGTTGTGCCAGGTATGGGTCAATATAGGAGATGAGCTCTGTTGTGCCAGGTATGGGTCAATATAGGAGATGAGCTCTGTTGTGCCAGGTATGGGTCAATATAGGAGATGAGCTCTGTTGTGCCAGGTATGGGTCAATATAGGAGATGAGCTCTGTTGTGCCAGGTATGGGTCAATATAGGAGATGAGCTCTGTTGTGCCAGGTATGGGTCAATATAGGAGATGAGCTCTGTTGTGCCAGGTATGGGTCAATATAGGAGATGAGCTCTGTTGTGCCAGGTATGGGTCAATATAGGAGATGAGCTCTGTTGTGCCAGGTATGGGTCAATATAGGAGATGAGCTCTGTTGTGCCAGGTATGGGTCAATATAGGAGATGAGCTCTGTTGTGCCAGGTATGGGTCAATATAGGAGATGAGCTCTGTTGTGCCAGGTATGGGTCAATATAGGAGATGAGCTCTGTTGTGCCAGGTATGGGTCAATATAGGAGATGAGCTCTGTTGTGCCAGGTATGGGTCAATATAGGAGATGAGCTCTGTTGTGCCAGGTATGGGTCAATATAGGAGATGAGCTCTGTTGTGCCAGGTATGGGTCAATATAGGAGATGAGCTCTGTTGTGCCAGGTATGGGTCAATATAGGAGATGAGCTCTGTTGTGCCAGGTATGGGTCAATATAGGAGATGAGCTCTGTTGTGCCAGGTATGGGTCAATATAGGAGATGAGCTCTGTTGTGCCAGGTATGGGTCAATATAGGAGATGAGCTCTGTTGTGCCAGGTATGGGTCAATATAGGAGATGAGCTCTGTTGTGCCAGGTATGGGTCACAAGTCACAATTTTTTATAGGAGCTTTCAAAACACAAGTCACAACATCTTCCAACTGTACAGAGTTGTATTTAGACACAGCTGTTTTTATTGTAGGAGCTCCTGGAGGCTTTTGTAGCTGAGGGCATCTCCACCAGTCGCCCCAGACTTCTACTGACTGCTGCTGTGGCTGCTGGGAAAGCAACAATTGATACTGCCTATGAGATTGGAAATATTGCAAAGTAAACATTTATATTTTTCATCTTACAAATAAACCATATTAGAAAAGTAAATATGTTTCCATTTAGGAGAATCGTCTTTTGTCTTTAGATACCTGGACTTCATTAACGTGATGACTTATGACTTCCACGGATCCTGGGAGACCTTCACAGGACACAACAGCCCTCTGTTCAAAGGTTCCCATGACACAGGAGACCAGATATACTTGAATTCAGTGAGCAAATGCCTATTACATAAATATGCAAAGCTATGTGTCACAATTTAGTTGACATGTGTCAATCAAACAGGAGACATATTTAATTTCTCCCAACACACATGGTAAAATTGGAAAAGGGGCACAGGTAATGCACAGGTAACACACAGTTAATACACTGACTACAAAAGTAATGCACAGATAGTACCCAGTAAATACACAGGTAACGCACCGTAAATACACTTTCTATACACAGGCAACAGACAAGTATTGTACAATTAATACACAGCTAGACACAGTTAATAAACCGTTGATACACAGGTAAAACAAAGTTAATACACAG